>JBBMKD010000053.1:66467690-66616670 GCA_037834095.1 Argya squamiceps | reverse complement strand
CTAGCTCTCACACACACAAAGCTGCCAAGGTCATGCTGCTCTGGCTATGAACAGACTTAGCAGGCCTGCATGGCTGCACTTAACAAGCCTTCTCCTACACTCCTTGATGCCACGACCAGTGTTGCCCATGGGGGCTGTCCCAGCAAACCCTGTTTAACGGGTGTCTCCTCTGTTGCTGCCCTTTAGGTGCTCCTTTTTACTGTGAGTCTCTGTGCAGACATGTACTCACCATGAAGACCTCTCTTTGCTCACAGTGTTGATTTTCTTTCTCTTTTTTTCTTGGTGTCTTTCACCTTGCCAGGCAACCTTCCTGTTTTCTTTGATCAAATACACCCCATTGACGTACAACAAGAAGTATGTGTACCCGTGGTGGGGAGACACCCTGGGCTGGCTGCTGGCCCTCTCCTCCATGGTGTGCATCCCTCTCTGGATCGTCTACAAACTCTCCACCATCAAAGGCCCCCTCAGACAGGTGAGGTTGGTGCTCTGGGATCAGGGCATGGGCTGTGCTTCTGTGTTCAACTCCAGCCCTGCAGCGAAATCATTTGTGTGTTGCAGGTTGATTAGCAAGGAGCCCAGAATAAATGAATTAAATGAGTTAATTGCTATAACAGACCTGTTTTTTAAAGTTCTGCCTTGCTGGAGGGCTGCTCCAAGCTGGCTGCTGCCTCATGGTACCGTTTTTTCATTTCTTTGGTTTCTTGGCAAGTACCACCAGGAAAAAGGTCATTAGATGGAGAAGATAAAGATGATCTCCATGCTGCCCTTAATTGAGGCTTCAGGACTTGCTCTGAGAAAGCTCCAGATCCCCAGACCATTATGGTCAGCTGAGTTTATCAGTCTGTGCTGAGGGCATAGATTTGGAATGGAGAGAATCACTGGGAATTTGGAATTCCCATCAGCCTTAATGCTCTGGGTCTGTTCTGCTTCCAGAGGGATGCATTGCTGGTTACCCTGTAATACACTGGGGGGGCAAGGAGCTAGAAAACCAGGCCTTGCTCCAGATGAGCATCCCATCCCTATCACAGCTCATGACTTCAGGGTGAGGTTTCACAAACAGTCCTGAGTCCCCAGGATCCCTATCACTCCCTCCCTCCTGCGAGTGTTCAAGAATGGGTTGTGACAGCAATGGGCCCCTGACCCCTGTGTCCAGCACAGACAGGGAGGAGTGGAAACAGCTGCAGGGGCAGGGCAAGGCTGCACAGCATGATGTGGTATGAGAGTAACCCCTTATGAACTTGTCCCAGTTAAAGCCAAGCCCATGTGCACAGGCTCTGTGCTGATGGAGGGCATGACCTGGAGGTATTTGGTCACCAACCTTCCTTTGGACTGTTTTCTAGCCCTGGCCTGGAGCAAACAGAGGACAGAGCTTTCCTCCATTATCCCTGTGTTAGATACATCATGTGTTCGTTGCTTGCCTTGGGACAAGTTGTTGGAAGATGAGTTTATCCCCTCAGTTCCTGAAGCACTGACTCCTTATTTTGGACGTCTCTGGCATTTAGGGACCAGATCTGCAGCTGGGTCCAGCTGGCTGAACGAAGCCCATGAGTGGTAGGCGAGGGCCCAGGTCACTTTTTGTCCTTGCACCTGTGTTTAGTGTCTGTCTTTGCCTTCCAGAGGTTCCACCAACTCACCTGCCCACTTGAGGACTTGCCTCCCAGGCCGGGCACAGAACAGCCCCTTCCCTCCACCAGAGATGGCCTCCTGACACTGACAGAGCTCGAATCTCACTGCTAGGACCAGTGTGCCTCTCCCTCCCCCTAGGATGGTTTCTGTACAGCCTTTGCCACTGTTGGATAATGCATGGATTCTGCACTCGCTAAGGAGAGAGGGATTTCTGGGCTGAGCTCCCTTCTCTGAAGATTTGAAGGGCTGAGGAAGAGGCTGCCATGGAGATAGTCTGTGTGGAGTTAGCAAAGCACCTTAATTCTCTCCCTGGAGAGAGCTCTGAAGGAGCACATCAAGCACCAGTGTTCCTGAGCATGCCCCAGGGCAGAAAGGAAGGACTGACCCTGGAATAAAGAGTCAGAGTCTCAGAGCTGTGGCTCCAGTGTGGACTTTGGGAGCTTCTCCATTCATTCCATTAAATCTATGTTTTTCCTGACTAGATCTGCTCTGTCTCTGTTTTGTCCCACTGGTGTTCCTTGCCAGCAGCATGTTAGGTGACGTGTGTCAGCTGAGCTGTCCTGGGCATCCGGGTCTGGATCTCTGTTGCAGTGGCACAGTGGTATGGGAAGGTGGCCAGAGGAGAGGAAACTTGGTTGGGTAGGAAGGAAAACAGGGAACAGTGGTTCGGAGGCTCCCCTAAGTGGCAGGCCTGAGGTGTACCCTGGTGAAGGGTGCGATGCCACCTTCTGCTGGAGCCACTGCTGGCTCTCAGGCAGAAGTGTCATCTGTCTGGTAAGTCACTGGGCTGTTCTGGGGTCTGAGAGGAACATGTGGATTTGTGTTTTCTTCTTGCAAGTGAGGGAGCATGGGAAGCTCTCCCTCACCTCTGCAGGTCTGTGTCGTTTTCTGTGCTGAGTACCTTCCAGGTGCTCTGGAGCCACTCATTTCAGTTTTCCTGTGAATGGAAGAAGGGCTGAGTGGTGGAAACGGAATCCGCATGTTATGTCAACAAACAGGGCCCCTAGTTTCCAGGCTCTTTGGGTAAAAGAAATAAAACTCAAAGAGCTTGTGTTTTAAGTGCTGTAGCCCCAGCATCCGAGGAGGGCAGCCAGAGGACACGTTAACCCTGGGAAGCTGGATGGCTCCCAGGAAACCCTGAGGAAGCTGGAGCCTGGACAGAGCTGAGCCAGCAGCCCGAGGCGTTCAGCTTCCTGCAGCACACAAGGACGGGGACGGGCACCACGCTCCGGCCAAGGCTTCTGCTGCCGCGGGCAGAAGACGCGAATTAAAGCGAATTAAAGCGAATTAGCGCAGTCCGCGCCATTAGCCACAAGGTGGCCCCAGGCCCTCAGCCTCGGCGCCGGAAGGCTCCCCGCGGGACGGCGGCACCGGGACCCGCCTCCTGCTCCCCCTTCCTGCCCTGGGGCGTTTTCTCTGGGGACATCTGCCTCCCACAGCCAACGGTGATCTCACAGCGGTACAGAAACTACCTGGAGAAGTCCACCATGCAGATGCCTGTGTCCCCAAAAGCAATGCTAATAAAGAGCACCAAAGCAATAAACAAGTAAATCAAGCTACAAAAATGGAAGTGTCAAAAATAAACTTAAATTACCAATACAAAAGGAAGCTGTTCCTAGCTCAATAAGCTCACGGTGCCTCGAGTCATCAAGGTGGAGATGCCACCTATAAGTAGGCACAAAACTGAAAAGTAGATCTCACCATAAACAGCGTTTCTCAAGTTATCCATAACTGTAACACATGTACTGCAATCAAACAAGCCAAGCAAATAAAACACCTCTAATATAGTAGACAGTGGTCCAAATATAAGTATAAAAAAGCCTGGCAAATTAATTACATTACACTGCCCCCGACACACCAAGGTAAGTACTATGTACTCACAATAGTAAAAGCCACCACAAAATAGCTGATGACCTACCCTGTGCCCTACGCTAAAAGAGCATAGTACCCTTAAGAAGACTGAGTCAGACAAAAAAATTCATTTCAACACCTTATCAACACCTGAACTAAAAAACATAGCATTAAGTATACCATATCCCCTACCATACACCAGCTGCCGAGAAAGCAATAAACTATTAAAAACTACCTTAAAAGCATTGAGTAAATGATCTTTCAAAAATTGAAAACAGCATCTAGCAAAAGCCACCTAGTTAGTTAACACCTGAAGTTCCTCCAACAGAACAAGCCCTGCCCAGTGTGAGCTCCTGCATACAGTAAATAAAAATAAAGTCCTGTAGTACATGTAAAAAGTTTGTTTAAAAAGACAGGTTAAATCAATTCTACCTCAAGTACAGACAAACCCACCTGTAAAACTGTCTTTGCTCAAGAACCAAGTTGTACATAGTGAATAATACAGAAAGACAGAACAACCCTATGTGCACCTCAGAAAGATGTAATTGTTAAGTGAGAACCATGTGTAAATATCACTTTTTATTGAATGTCACTGCCATTGTCTGTTTATAGCTGTATATTGTTTCTATATAGATACATGCATGTATAATGTATGTGTTTGTAGAGTATTAGAGTATATATATTATTCAATTTAGTTTTGGTAATAAGTTGACAATATGGAGATAAGGGGGTGATGGACTGTCCTAGAGTGACATTATGATGCCTGTATCCCCAGATGTCTGTTCTGTGTGTGCTGTATGTTGTGTTCTGTACCTTTCAGAATGGTTCTGAGAACAAAGCAAAGAAAGAAGTGCACAGTTTGTTTGAAAAAGCAGCGTTCACTCCTATACATTCTTCTCTCTGGACACTGTTGTGTTTGTTGAAAGTAGTTTAGCTAGCTGAGGCAAAAAAGCTTCCTGAACTGGGTTTTTTTCCCCCTTTTTTTCTTAAAACTGTTTGAATCTGCTCTAGATTGAAAAACCCAAAGAAAGACCAAGATCTCACACCCATGGCCCACCGGGGCCTGGACCTCAGCATTTTCCAGCACCAAAAAACCTGAAACTGATAAAAAACTAAGAGAGCTGAGCTAACTCATGGCAAAGACTTCTCTCAGTTTTACCATCTCTCCTCGGAGCGGCGAGAAGTTTTATTGTTTCATATTATTCATTCCTTATACTTATGAGCATTTTGTTTGTTAAATAAATTGTTTTTTCCACTTTTCTCTGAGAAAGTTCCTTTCCCGAACCAGCTAAGAGGAGAGGCCGTTTGAGTTTGCTCTCCAGAAGAACCCCGTTCAAAGATTTCCTCCCAAATTTACCCTAAACCAGACTATGGACTAAATTTGAAATTAATTTATTTGAAATTTCCAGACGTGACATTTTTTTTCACAACACTTTTAAGACAGCATGCTTAAAAGGAATTTTTGGTGAAATTTGGAATATGGTGATATTAGCATACGGTGATTGTTTATGATTTGGAATATGGTGAAAGGGATTTTCATTGCATCCAAGATTAGCCTTGCAGTCTATGGAATATGCACCATATTTTTGCCAGCTGGGGAGATGCTGTTATCCCTTTAGACAAGAGGGTTGTGGTCATTGGGTATTTCCCACCTTCAGAATCCAAAACCTACAAATTTGCCTGAGAATTCAACCTATTGCTTACTGGTTAACAGGCATGAGATTAAAGGGCCTTTTCTTTTCATGGATTGTTTTGTGGTGGTGATCGTGGTTTTTTGGGTTTATTTGGTTAGTTTTGATTTGGGTTTTTTTGTTTGGTTGGTTTTGCAAGTTTTTTGGTTGGTTGGTTGGTTAGTTTTGTTTTTGTTGGTTTTGTTTTGGTTTTTGTTAATTTGTTTTTATGCGTGTGTTTTGAATTTTTGTTTTGTTTTTGTTTTGTTTTGGTTTTGTTTTGTTTTTTTTTCAAATCAGAAGTCCACCTAAAAATAAAGAAGTCCCTGAAATTCTGCCTCATGTCATTGGTGCTTGGAAAGGATGACCTGTCCATTTATCCATCCATGAAAATGAGGCTCTGCTTTTCCCTTTTTGTGCCAGTGGTGCCTGGGGAGAAAACTCAGCTTTCCTTGTCCAGGGATGGAGATGCTCACACAGCGCAGGGGAAAGACTTCAGATCTCAGGGACAGACCCACAGATGAGGATGCATTTGCTGCCATGGAAAGCATCCCAGATCCTGGGATGTTTGAACAGATGCTTGAGAGGTTTTTTTCCTTTTGCCCTTAGTGGTAACTACAAGGCAGTTTTCCATGGCTGTTGCAGAATGATGTATTGTGAGTCGTGTTGCACATTTTGGTGACAAGAAAAGTGCACGTGTTGGATGCCATGGTGCATAAATGGGTAAGGTGAACATGTTAACTCGTGGGATACATAATCCTGTGAAGCAGAGATCTCCAAATAATCTGTGAAGAGCGTCCTACAGGCAGGGGCTAATGAGCACATCCCACAGAGCAGGGTGTTTGGCTGAGCCCTTGTGTGCTGATGTGGTTAGCAGCCTGCAGGAGGGGATCTGCACGCTGCAGATAAGGGAAGCATGAGTGGGGGAGCACACTGGAGAAGCTGTTACTTCCAAGAAGTTACCAGTGGTTTTGTTACCCCTGTCTCCATCTGACCTGCCCAGAGTTGCAACATCTTGGGCAGCAGCAACAGGCGCCTCTCTGTGTCTCCACCTGACCTTGTCCTTTGTGTCCTTGTACCCTGTGCATCAGAGGTGTTTGCTGTCACATGTCCCACAGCGCCAGGCTCAGCTGCCCTGAGGGAGCAGAGAGGGAAAGCAGGAGCAACCAGGCACATACCCATGTGTCCTCTGCCTGCCTTTGTTCTGTGATCCGCTTGGTGCTGTGCAACTCAGAGGCTGTTGGACTGCAGATGCCTCCCCAGCATTGCCAGTCCTCCCTCCTGACCACCTTTATTGCTGACTCGGGGCTCCTAAGCCATTTGCCCTTGCCTCATCCTCTGCCATACCAGGGATGCTGTGAAACAGGCCATGTCTCACCCTGCCTGTACTTTCACAGATAAAGGCTCCTGGCAGCCTCCTCCTCCTCCCTGGGAGCCCAGCACAGGAGTGGTGCTGTGACTGCTGGAGCCGTCAGCGTTCTGTGGGGCCTCATTAGCTCTTGTTGCTTTGGTTATGTTCACTTGTGATTAGTTACAGTGAAACTGTTGTCAGAAGTCACAGGCTTACTCAAGCAGAAATTAGCCATAAACATGAAAAATAAATTATACCAAATGCCTAGGGGAAAATCCCCTGCAAATATAGTGTTCAGTCAGCAAGGCATGTTCTCAGCCAAAGAAGCAGCAACATTGTGCCCATGGGGCAATCAGCATTTCTCCTATTTTGTTAGCAAAAGTGTTAAAAGATGGGATTAGTCTGGACAAACGAGGGCAGCAGTGGTTTCTCCCCCAGGTGGCTCAGCAAGGGGGCAGCCAGGGGTGCAGGCTCCACTGTGTCCAACAACTGTCCCAGAGATTGCCTCTGCAGCCTCTAATGTCTGTAAAGCACAGTTTGGATTCACCCATAGGGTGTCATGCTGGCAGACCTCTCCCAAAATATGGCCTAGGGGGAGATTTGAGTCGTTTTGGCTTGAAGCCTCGTGTCCTACTGGCTCAGGGGCCCAGCACTCACTGCTGCCAGGGGGCATGGCCCTAGTGTGGGCTGAGGTTGGCAGCCTGCTCCTCTTGCAAGGGCATGTCAGGGCTGGCTGAAAGGGAGGAAAGGGTGGGGACACCCAGGTGATGGGGAAAGCCAGCATGTGTTCTGAGAAAAGAAACTGTAGAAGGAGAGGCATGAGGGCACTGCCAGCTGGCAGGTGGTAAGCAGGGTGGGGAGGAGGACACTTTGATTAGGTGCAGGACAGATCTGAGGTTGGGGTCACCCATCCTTCAGGGCAAAGGCTGAGTGCTGGTCTCCATCTGCCCTGAGCCTGGCAGGCTGAGATTGAGGGAAGCTGGTGCTTTCAAAGAGAGTTTTCCTCCTCTGCTCATGAGAGGGGATGGACACCCATGCAGCTGGCTCTGGGAGTGGGCACCTCTGTGTAGCTGGACAGCAGTGCTTTCCCAGTTCTCCTGTGCCCCCTTGGGTGCAGTGAGATAGGGCTTCCTCAGGATATACCGTGGGGGAGCTGTGGAGATCTGAGTGCTGCTGGTGTGTGAGGGGGTCCAGGGCTGGGAGGGGTTCATGCTGCCCGGGGAGGGGAGGGGGGTGCTTTGGACACTTCCAGGATTTATTGCAAGCAGTACTTCTCTTTTGAGGATGGGTGTTTAACGGCAAGCTCACCCATGCTAATGGAGGAGGAGCCCACATCGTGGGGTGACCTGCAGTCAGATTGTCACATCCTTTAGCAGCCCTGTCCCACCTTCACAGTTGCTCAGCCCAGAGTGCCTGCTCAGGGCTGACTCTGCCAGCTCAAGGCTGACTCTCCCAACTGGTGGTCAGGGAGTGCAGCCCTTTCCCTGCTCTGTCCTGGGATGGGACTGAGCACAGTTTGTTCCCCACCAGCTGAGCTGCTCAAAATGTGATTTTTGCTTTTCAGTCTGGGTCATCACACCAGTGAGATCCCTCACATGGAAGCTGGTGTGGTGAGATAAACGTGCCTCTGCCTGTAGTAGGATTTAAAAACCCTGTGAATTATTGCCTGGTGGGAAACCCTGAAGCCTGAGTGTAACTTCTGGTAGCTTCTGGGCTGGCAAACAGAAATAGCCTTTTTTTCCCTTCTGGAGAATGATTTTCACACATTGCTGGATAAAGTTTTCATTTAGGTTGACTTTCTTCTTGTTTTACCTTAATTCACAGGTCATTTCCCATCTCCAGCTTTGCAAAACCCCTGCCATGTTCCTGTGAAACATTTCAGTATGGATAAATCAAGTTTTTAGGTCAGCTCTGCTTACCTAGGCTTATCTCAATCCCCTTTCATATCTGGATAACCTCTAATGCACCTTTTCCTCAGTTGTGCTGGGTCATGCCAGTCCCTTGTGACAGGACAGGCAGTGGCACTGTCCTCCACGAGTAGGGACAGAGGCAATGCAGAGCCAGCACATGCTCTTCACTGTGCAGTCTCTCAGGACTTTGGAGACAGCCCCTAAAAGGCAGAGGGTGGAGCCTGTCCTGTCTGATGTTGATGCCAGGTCTCGCAAGGGAAGAATCATCCTGTATTTCCTTGGGTATGGGACCAATCCACTCAGCCAGCCTGTGGGGTAGGTGAAAGCCAAGAGCTTTGAAAATAGCATGCTTGGAAAGTTTAATCCCAGAAACAGCCCCTGGTAAATGGAGATGTTTTCCCTTACTGCCTCCAGAACTGGCCTCAGTGGTTTATCCTGAGGACCCCACTCAGTCCAGGGTTGATTCCCGTTACGCATCTCTCCAGCATCATTTGTCCCCAGGGCAATGCAGCATGCTCTCATGGGATCTGATTCACTGGCTTCTAGCACCTATGGAGGATTTTTTAGAGACAGCATTGCAAACAACCTCTCTAGAGTGTGCAGGCAGGTAAACCTACTTCTTCCCCACACTGTGGCATTGAGGACTTTTGTCAGTTCCTATGTTTCCCACTGAGGGGCTGAGAAATGCTCCTCTGGTGAGTCCAGACATAGCCAAGCATGTGTTGGATATGTCCCACATTCCCTCCCACATGCTGCTCTGGTTTGACCACATGGGTGCATGAAAAGGTCAATAGGAATTTGGCAGGCACATTGGCAGGCAAAGCAAAAGACAAAAGAGTGAGAGCATTAAACACAACCATTAAAAAAAGAGAAAAGCTGAGCTGAAGTGTCTTGAAAAAAATGGTGTAACTGGAGTGCCTGCTACTGGTGTTGGTCGTGAGAAGCTCTGGAAAAGCACATCAGGGCTGGGATGGATACAAAGAAAGCTGCCAGGACAAAGTCACAAAGGGATTGCTCACTTCTACGGAGTGCCTAGACACTATGAAGACTCCAGCAGTGCCTCCCCTTGCTGACAGAGCTCTGTCCCGGGAGCTGTGTTTGTATTCTCAGCATATGTCACAGGCATGAAGGGGGCTTTGTGACCCCATAGTGTTCCTTCTTCACCCACACTCTGCCTTTTGCTCCACCTACCTAATGGTGTTGGTGAGGCTTGAATTTGGCCACAGAAGATTTAATGTAATGCTCCGTGGAGATTCATTCTGCACGTTTGTAGGATGACACTGAGGGATGCCCCATCCCACTGAAGTGGTGGAGCCCTAGAACAGTGGGGGTATGTGGCAGCCAGCCTGGGTCATGCTGTGGGGTCTGCAAGGGGAGAGTTCCTGCCCTGCATGACAGGAGGACATGGAGTTACTCTCTGACTGCTGTAGTTATATTTACAAACTCTGGGCCTTTATCCTGCCTGCCTGTGGCTGCTTTCTCATCTTGCTTTCTTGTTAGGGCCACAGTTCAAGGTCTGGAGAGGTGCATGTTGTAAGGGATTAGGGGAGAAAGTTCTTCTGCCATGATGCACCTCCCTTCCCTACGTCCCACCACCCACGCATGAGCTGGGTGATACTTTGGTGGGGGGAGCTGGTGGAAGGGGTGGGACAGGAGGAGGAGAGAGGGTAGTCTCTGCCTTAACTCTTGCTGTATCCCTTTGGCACTCAGTGGATTCCCTGCCTGGACTCCAGTGGGACGGGAAAGGATAGGACGGGAGGGGCTTGCCTGAGGGAGACCCACGCTGGGTTCAGGTGAGTTGGGTGTTTGCTTGTTGAGCAGATCTGGCTGGATGTGTGTGTTCCACCCTGGGAGTGCCGTGACTGCAGTGCTCCTGCAGCCAGCTGCTGCAGCCTGCTGTGCTCTGGAGAGAGGGCCAGCAAACCTGCAAGGGCAAAATCCTCACAATGTAAAGTAAAGCAAGAGCCAGATCGAAAATAAGGAGCAAATAATCAATTTGGATCAACCCAGGGAACAGGGTTTTCTTTCAATGCTTCCTTTGGAAAAGGACAGGCTGAGATTCTGCACAGGGGGTGCCAGGAAGCTGAGAGCAAAGAGATGCCTGAAGGATGGGTAATTGATACTGAAGGTGGTGGCAGCAGGGGGAAAGGGAGAGAGTGACAGATAAGTACTCAGACAGCAGAAAGATTGAGAAGAGAGACAACAGTGAGACAGGGACAGGGATGAAGGGCAGAGAGGACTGGTCGATAATAGGTACAGGAGGAAAAGCACTAGGAGTGGAGTAGGCTGTAGGCATTTCAGCTACTGCCAGCATGAATCCTTTTTCCTCCTGCTACCCTGCAGAGGTGCTGACCCCAGTACATTGACTTGAGGGCTCTAGTTTTAAAAGATGTGCCTGGGAGTGCACTTCTTGTTCTTCTTGCCCCTGAGGTTTCATCGAATTTGTTGCTATAGGGGTGAGGCAGGGAGACCGAACAGTTTCTGCATGTGCTAAACTCTTGGAATACGTGGGCATATTTGTGACCAAATGCAGGCAGAACACATGAGGGTTTCATAACACCTGATCTGTGTCTTCTTAAATCAACAGTGCTTTTAAAGTAATCACTACTAATCAGGGCTTTCATCTCATGCCAGTGGAAATGCCATTGCCCTAGTTTTCCCTCTTTGACAGCTGCTGATATGAGAGGCTGAACCTTGGACCTGACCTTTGTAGCTCTGCAGCAGCCCAGCTTTTTTGGATTCATGGTTGCAGATGTGGTGGTTGCAGAAGGCAGGCCAAAGAGCCCTGTGCCTTTTCTCTACCTGACTGTGCTCCTGGGCAGAGCTAGAGGAAAGTTTTGGTGCCCCAGGCTGGAGAGCAGGTACCCGACCCCTTGGAGGGTGCAGGTGGGGTGCAGTCCCACCACATTACAGTGTGGCATTATGGCAGGAACTGCTGGAAAACACTTAAGGCACTGCTGGAGTTGTGGTCTCCATGTGCCTCTGCTTGTGCTCATGTCACCTGATGTGACTCGTCCTGAGCACCAACTGGAGCTGCCTGAGCCTGCCCAGGGTCTGACACGGGGTGCTGGGCTGGTGCAGGGCTGAACAGGGAGCTCAGTGTGGGGACAGCTACAGCAGGGAGCCCATGTGGCCCTGCTCTGCTGCCCCGTGCTGGCCACAAACGTGTCTATGCTGAGGGGCTGGGCTCTGCCACACACACCTGGCTCCCCTCATCCTCCCTACTGGGATCTCAAGGCAGTGCTATGCCTCAACCTTGCCCGGCTTTTGGGAGAGTCTTGCTTGAGTGCTCTTCCCCCGTGCTCCCTGTTTCTCATCACTGAGAGCAAGTGCCTCCAGGCTGTGCTTTTGGGAGGTCAGGCAGGGTGTGCCTACCTGGAGGAGTTTAGATACAAGTGCCTAGAGCAGTGTGATGGCAAATTTCCTGTGCTGCTCTCCCACCTCTGAAGCACTGGCTGGCTCCTCTGCTCTCCTGCTCCAGCAGCTTTGCTTCCCACTCTTCCCTCAGCTCAGGGCTGGCAGCAGGTGGCCAAGCAGGGCTGGGGGCTGGCAGCCTCCATCTCTTCACCTGATCTGCTCAGGGCTGCTGGCTGCTGTCTTGCTCCATGATGTTGCTGCCCCAGAATGATGGCAGCAGCCCTGTGGACATCCTGCAGACCCTGTCCTGTCCCTGTGCAGCACCTCTGGGCTGCACCACAGGTCATGGCCCACTGTGCAGGGACCTGTTTGCTGAGTGGGTGCTGGAGCAGCCTGGCTTTCACCCTCTGTGCCATTCACCTGCTCTGCTCCTCCAGCCAGTGGCAGGAGCTGTGCTGGCCACACACTTTGGCTGCACACAGGGACCTCTGAGCCAGCCTGATGCAGCCCCAGGACTTTGGCCAGACAGCCTCAGCCACTGGTGTCTCTGGGGGCTCCACTGGGGGCTGGCTGGATCTGTGTCTGTACCAGACCTATTGCTGGTGCTCTGTACAAAGAGTGGATCCTGCTGTGGCTGCCCCTCCTGCTGGGTTGCACTGGATGCAGCCAGACCATGGGCTGAGTGGAGGTCTTGAGATTATCTAGTTTGATGCAAAGGCTGGTTTCTAGTCATATTTAGACACCATTTATGGACTTCATCAGTTAGTCTTGTTTTTTTTCTAGGCCAGAGAAAGAAACCACCTCAGTGTCTCTGTAGCCCAAAGCAGGGATGGTGATCCATGGGCACCAAGAGACTGAGCTGGCCCTGGGAAAAACAGCCTATGTTTAGCAAGAGATTTGCCACTGATCCTCAGGAAGGTGCAGCCACTGTTAGGGGCTTCAGAGGGTCTCCTGTCCAGCAGCAGAAGACTGGAGACACAGCAGGACCCATTTGACACCCTCCTGCATCAGGGATGTGTGCCCTGAAGGGTGATGCTCTATAATCCTTGCAGATGTCTGTGCCATCAGTGAACTCACTCAGAAGGAACTCACCGAGTTCCTTATCTCACTCTTTCTGGTTTCAGTAAGTAGCAAACTCACTGACTGCACAAGCATTGCTTTTATTTCACACTGGAGAAAACATAGGTAGGATCTGATTCTTGTAACAGCCTCCTGTGCCTCATGAACCTTGCTGAACAGATGCTTTGAGAATATCCTGCAGCCCACAGAACCTGGAAGTTAATTAGAAAGTGTAAAGAAGCCAACTAACTTTCAATTACTTGAAATGAAAGGCATTTTAATTTTGACTGCAGTCCTAGAGTTGATCAGTTTTTTCTGTTTCTACATCTTTCCTTGCCTTTCTCTGTCATGCAGCTGGAGTGAGCCATTCTCCAGCAGCATTCCCGTTTGGAAGCAGCGGTCTCTGCTCCTGTAGCTGCTCTTAGATTGGCTGGAAAGCTCTTGCTTCCACTGCTGATATTTTCTTGTCCATCTTGCAGAGATGACCGATTCCAGTAGCAGCCCCCGTGCACTAATTTACCTGGGTCGGTTCCTTAAGCTGTTGTTTCTCGCTGAGCCCTGGTTTTGTCTCTGCTCCCCCAGGCGCCCCCGCCTCCTGCCATCAACCTGCAGCGCAGGATTTCAGCTGCCGGCTGACTGCTGCCTCTGATTGTGCAACCAGGGAATTTTCTGTGTCCTCCTGCTCCTCCTTTTGTGACACAGCCCAGTCTTCTTGCTTCCTGATTCCTCCCTCCCCATTTTAAATTGCACTTTGTGTGCTTGGTTGCTGCTTATTTCAAAATGAAACCAAGAAATACAAATGCAGTGCAGCTGTCTGCCTTGACACCTGTGATTCTGCATTCTGCAGTTCAGGCAGTGTCCAGGGCAGCTTTAACACTGTGCATCCTCTCAGAAATGTTACCAGCTGCTTTTTCGAGACCTTTCTGTCTGCTGTTCCTTCTGTTTCACTATTCTCTCTGGAGATTATCCTCATCTCATTTGCCTTGTGGTAAAACAGCAGAAGAGGTCAAATGGAGGTTGTTAACTTCCCAGCAGTAGGAACTCCTGTCTGACAGCACTCGGGGACAGCAGTAAGTTTGCAAGAGGAAAAGCTTTAGGAGAATAACTATTGGCTTCTTCTTCTGGTGCCAAAACTCCAGGTGGCTTCCCTCTCATCGTTCTTGTCTTGCTCTTGTTCCTTGCCTCACCTGAGCAACTTTGAAAAAGCCCTTTTTTACCCTGGGAGAGGCTGAGGATAGCACCATATTTTGCTTCAAATGGTGCTTTCTTTCTCCTCTTTCTTCCTATTACTGTCTGTCCCCTTCAGTGGCATCTTGTTTCCAAACAAACTGAAAAATGCTTTCTCCTGCACACCTGCATTGTGTGTTCAGCACATCCTAGGCAGCTGCTGAGTGACTACAGTGCTTCAGAGAAGTCCTTGGTTTTCCTTGCTCTTTGTGACCATACTTGAAGGATCCCTTGGTGGTAGGTGTGGGACAAACATAGTCCAAAGTTTGTGACCAAGGGGAGACTGTGTTGCCTCATTCGAATGTTCAACCACAGAACTTATTGCTCTGGGTTTGTGGCTGCCTGCATGCTGCCTGCTCTCTTTCCAGGTCCTGCAGGAATCCAGGTGTATTCTTGTTTTCCCAGCAATAAATCTTTTGGGGGAAAAGTGTGGCTATCTCCATGCATCAAGCCCAGTACCAAATACTGTACCATTTCCTATGGAGCTGCATAGAATGGAGCTCACTACTCTCTGTGGGAAGATGACAGGTCATTTCTGTGAAGGGCAAAAAAACCATCTCCTCCAAGTGCTGAGGGCTGAAAATATGGCAGAGCACCTCTAGAAGGGACTAATGGGATCAGAGGGAGCTGAGGAGGGAAGGTGGTGGTGGTGGTGGTGGTTGAGAGGGTCCAGGGGAGGGGTAGACTGTGGATTGCATCAAGATGACATTTTAGCTGTTGGGAAAACTTCATGGCAGAGGTAAAAAAGAGGCGGGGAATGAAGTAGTCATAGGATTTTTCTCCAGACTTTGGTGAAGGAACAGCAGAAACAGTGTAGGCGAGCAGTGAGGGGCACAGTCTTTACTCCAAACTCATATATTAAGGAGGGGGCAGCCAAAGGAAGAGGAAAATGTTTGCCTGTTGGGAAGGATGCAACTCAGTAGGTGGCTGTGACTGCTGTGGGAGAACCAAATTGTTCCTAGCTGGAAACAAGAAGTTATTTGAGTCCCCATCTGGCCTAAGAACATATAGAGCAGGGACACAGTAGGATTAACTGTTTGGGAAAAGAGCCAGGAGGTGTATGAATAGGCCTTCTCATAGAAACAGCAGGCAAAGCAGAGAGGGAAGTAGTGGGGGTGTGTAATGTACATGGCTTTTTCTGGGAAAGGAGACATTGTAGTTCATGTCATGAAGGGCCAAAACCTTGGGCACCAGTTTAATCTGCCATCTGTTCCCACTTGAAAATGTTTGGTTTCATAGCTGGGGTGCTTTCCCCCTTTTTTTAAATAGGAAAATGAAGGCAGAAGTGCTGTGTCTCCCCTGCTGTTCTGTGTTTTCCCCCAGCTGTGTTCCTCATTGCAGCATCCCAACTTCTACCCTTCATGCTGCCCTTTTCAGGAGTCAGAGGACAGATAAAAACTCCTGGTCCAGGTGTCCCTGAGGTGGAGGCTGGTGACAGGGTTGGGGCTGTGGCCTGGCACTCATGCATTCCCTTCCCAGGGCTAGGTGAGAGGAGCTTATTCTCTGATTGTGATCTTTCTCTGCACTCGTGTGAAACAAGTCATGCAAAAATGAAATAAAATCCCAAATATTAGTAGAAATAGGCCAACTCTTGGATCCACCTTACATTAAAAGAATAAAAACAAATTAGCTAATCCTCTCCTGCCAGCTTCCTGGGACATCCTCAACAAACCCAGACTTAAACATCACTGTATTTAATAACATGCCCTGGACTGCAGCAAATTGGAATGTGCCAAGGACTGTGACAGATCAAACACATTTCATTAAGTACATGTTACTTTTTCTCTCACGTTTGACAGTGTGTGGAGCTCTGCTCCTCTCAGAGATGAGGAGGCTGTGCTGCAGCATCAGAATAAACTGATTAGCCAGCTGGCAGGCCTTACTGCAGGCAGGCAGTGGGGAGAAGGGCCTTGCCTGGGCTTTAGAAGTTGAGAAATGGCTGGCAGGGAGCACCTGATGATTCCACCTCCCAGTGCAGCCCAGCAGAAGGGCTGGGTGGAGGGGACAAATCTGGGACTGGCAGGACTGCTGAGCTGCTGGGGAGCTGCAGAGCTGCAGCTGCAAGCCAGCATTTAGGGTGGGTGTGTGCCTTGATTCCAGGGTTCCACCACCTTCTTTAAATGTGGGGTTAGAGGTTTGTGGGATCTGTTAGAGGGCTGATTCCCCTTCACTCTCTCATGTAGATCCACAGGTGTTGTAGCCCTTGGTGGTTTGGATCAGTGCAAGCCATACCAGTAGATAGGTGCTTTCCAGCATATGGACCATAAAGGGCAGGGGCTGGAGATAAAACAGAGGCTGTTTCCTCAGTGCCCTCATGCATCTGCATTTGACACCAAAACAGGTTGTGCCCACTGCAGTACTGCCCATATATAGATTCCTACTGACAATACTTCTAAAAACCTCTTGAATTTAGCAGAGACCAGGATCTTTCTGCCATGTTTTTGAAGAGGAATCTATGTTAGCGTGGAAGATGATCTTCACCACTCCTGACTGCTCTCCTCTATGCTTTGTGTCTCCCTGATCTTGTTGCAGCCCCTCTTACACTGGTGGATGTCTCCAAGGAGAGTCAGTCCTCCTTTCAGTGTCCATGGTAATCTGCAGCTGATAGCAAAGCAAATAGGATCAGCCCTTCAGGAAAGCAGATGGGGGAACAAAGCCTGTTGCTGCCTGGGGCATTTAGAGAGCAATTGGTGTATTACACTGTGAGATCTGATTTCCTTTCTCTGCTTGAATAACAGGCAAGAAACATGCCTGTGTCAAAGAGCAGTTGTTCTTTGTGAACGTTCATTAGAAGTTGTCTTTTCATACACAAGCCTCTTTCTATGCCCCAGGGCCTGATATATCCAGAGGGTTAGCATTTAGGAAATAATTTCCTTTACAGAAGTAAATGAGACAGTGATAATGATGCTGTCTTGTGTGGATAAGTGCAAGCATGTCCCACCTGCTCCTGCTCCTGCTTCCTCCTCGCCTCACTGAAAATTACACCGAAACAAGTGCCATAGTGTTCCTTGGCTGCTGGGACAGTGAGATGTCAGGGTCTACACTTGCTTGTTTTTCCAGTTAGGTCAGGTTCCCTGGTAGTCCCTACTCACCATGAAATGGCTCATACCTGGTGTTTGTCCAGAGGGACAGGACTGGAGAGACACCAGGCACAAGGACAGAAGGAATATTTTGCCATCATGGTCCTGTAAGGTAAAGGACATCAAAGGTGATGAGGTCCTGCTCACCACTGAGCTGCTGACTGGGAGAGGAGCTTGGCCTGAGCTGCCTCCAGAGCCAAGGGAGAGAACAAGTTTAAATAGTCCAGAGCAGATCCAGGGGCAGTGGAAATGCTGAGTGTTGTTTGTGATGCTGATTGCTGACTCTGTTGCTCCCTGAAGATGGGGATGTTCCTTTAGATGGCACAGAATGAATAAGAGATGTGCTATTAAAAAATGTATTGAACCATCAGCAAGATCAACTTGCAAGTTGCTACGAAGGAACAAAACCCTGATTTCTTTGCAGTCCCAGCTGGTGGGAATGGAAGCAGAGATGCCGCTACTTTGGTGAGACTTGTTTCCAGTTTATTTTCCAAATCTCAACAAGGGAATATGTATCCCTTGCTAAAGAAAATCACTTCTAAAAAGGCCACCTTCTGTTCAGTAATGCCACCAGTTAGATGTACCTAAATTAACATACTGGTACTGGGAACACATCTTATTGTGGTGTCTGGTCCCCTCTCTCCTCTTCCCACAAGTGTGTTCTGCAGCAGCTCCTCACATCCCCTGTTCTCCTTCTCTTCTGTCCCACAGAGCCATGACAAGAGCCATATCCAAAGCAGGAGAACCCAATGGGGCCACCACACCTCCTGAAGAGATAAAAATGGAGGAGATGGAGGAGAGAGGCCAGTGGAGGAACAAAATGGAGTTTGTGCTGTCTGTGGCTGGGGAGATCATTGGCCTGGGGAACGTGTGGAGGTTCCCATACCTCTGCTACAAGAACGGTGGTGGTGAGTTCACAGCACACCTGAGTTGTCCTAGACCTGCAGGTATGCAGATCCCAGACCTGAGGAGGGATCTGTACATGCCTGGACACGTTTCTCCTGTGCCTCGTGTGCTCTAAGGCACTCCCTTATTCTCTCCTTCATCAAGTTAGTTCCTGCCAAAACCAGGAGGTATAAAAACTCAGGACTGAATCCTGCTCCCCAGTGGGTACTCTTTCTTAAAACAACATTCTTGAATCTCCTAAAAATTGAACTCTAGTAACAAATTAAGGCTCCTGAGCATCTGAAGAAATTATTGGTCTTTGGAAAATATCAGATGCTATGAGTGGTCAGAAAGCCAACATCAACTTCCTCCTACATATTTCCCTTTTCCTACTCCTGGTGTCAAATCCATCTCTTTCAGGCCCTTGTTATGGAGGAGGAAAGGCTCAGATAGTGCTGGTATCCTTTGCTGGTATCCTAGCCAAGGCCTGATATGCCCTAGAAGGAGATTTCTGCCTCTTCCCGTGGATCAATTCTCACAGTGATCAAACCACAACTAGGGAAATTCATCCCTAAAAAAGGTTCATTCACCTTCCCTTTTGTTTCTTTCCATGGCTCTCCTTTTTTCTTGCAGTAACACTGCCATAAGATCATTACATGGTTAAAAGTTAAAATTTCTCATAACAATAAAATTAATCGTAAGGGAATAATTGACTGTCACTGACTTTTCCCAGTGAATAAAAATCTAACGTTATAAAAGAAAAGGAGGAATAACAAATTACATGTCAAATACAGCAACAACCTCTCTTTTGTTCTTGTTCTCTAAAAACACTTTGAAATAATGGTCTGGGACTTGCTTCCACCCCACCCCATTTTGAGCTTCCTTTGTCTGCAGACCATGCCCCAGAGGCCTTTCTTATCCAAGGTGCTGTGAGCTTTCACCAACAGCTGAGTAGTTCCACTGTCATTTTTTCCCAGGGCCTCCAAATTCCTGTCCTCTGTGTTGTTGCTGGAGCTTATCCAAATTAAACAAGAGACAATAAAATACATCCTCAAAATCAAAGGGGGGCAGGGTAAGAAATGGTTAAAGAAAATGGAGTTGGGTTTTTCTTGAACCTGGGATGATTTTTGTCAGATCTTCCAGTGTCCTTCTCCAGCATTTTGATGGGAGGCACCAAGAGTAAGTCAGATGGGCACAGGTTAGGAAACACTGGAGGTGCACCTGATTGAACAGCCTGTTCTGCAGTGATGCTTTGAGAGAGGAGTCGTGGGCTTTTCATGGAAAATTTCTCCCTGAGCTCAGATGATATCTTTGCATAGTTTATACCTGTGGTACCCGTTCAGCAGTCCTTGCAATTTGTATGCTAATTAGCGTGAGTGAAAAGGCTACTTTTGTTCACTTTAAGTATCTATTGAATAACATTTGTCTTTTTAATTAAACTGCTCTGGAATATCTAGGGCTGTGATTCAGAAGGCAGTGAGGCTAGGCTTTGGAAAGGTTAGGATGGGAGAGTCCTTCCCTCACAGCTCACACCTTTCTTTGCAGAAAGTACCCTACTGCTATAGAAGGCACTTTTCTCTCTCCAGTGCTCTAGGGAACCAGAAGACTGACGTAGGACAAGGCAGTGTCTTTTCCATGACACTTAAAGATATTCTCACCATTGGAAAAGTTCTTGAAATTGCAAAAAAGTAATTTTCCACCTGTAAATGCTGCATCCCTGTCCCACGCTTACCCCCAAACCCTTGAGACTGCTGTCCTGTCACCTTTCTCCACCTTTGGATGTACTGAAATGGTTATACAGCTATGAAGACAGATGCCATAGAAACAATAGTGTTTAATTTCTGTAAAGTGACCAACTGCAACCTTATCTATTGCTGCACTGTCAAATTTGATCTAATTGCTCAGTATCCTGAACTTACTATTGGCTCATAAAGAAAGAGGGCCTGTTTCTGGGGGCCCACTCAAGGCTGAGTCTCCTTCAGTGGAGCAGGAAATTGAGGAGGGGATCAGAGCTGGAGTTTCAGCTGGTAACTGCTGTGGGACAGTTACGAGAGACAAGACAACGGAGGTGCAAGAAAACCATCATTGCTCAGAGGCCAAGATGGGCCAACCTCTGTGACAAAGTGTATCAGATGAGAGGGTCTGGAATCTGCTGAAAGGCTCATCTGTGTGCAGGATAATAAAGCTGCCCTGCAGATTTGGCATAGATGTCTTGCAGCACTGAAAGGAGCAGCTGCCTCTAGTTCAGGGTCTGCAGTTCTCATTCCCTACCCTGCAAACCCGGAGTGACCCTGAGAACCAGCCTCCTTCCCTCTGGCCCCATGTCTCCTGCAGCTACACACAGCTGTGTTTAGGGGAAATATGGATGTTCTTTGTTATTGTGACATTGTTGGCTTAAAAACAAGGGCGAGTGTTCCTAGCTGCTCATTGTCACTGGAAGGAATGTCAGTGTGGATGCCTGTGCTGGCAGGGGAGGAGAGAGCCTGGGGGGACAGTGCCTGGGAAAGGCACTCTAATCTTGCAAGCAGCTGAGGTGCTCTCCAGGCACTGGCAAGAGACGTGTTCATGACCAAAAGTTTATTGTATGGAGTGGCAAGGCTGCCACAGTTGTTTCAGCGAGGAAGGCAGTCACCTTATCTTGTTTGGAAGGAGCAGAAGTGTGAAAATCTACACTAAGGATGTGCAGAAAGAGAGTGAGGTGACAGAAGGAAGGTCAGCTGTGAAAATGAGATCTCAGGAGCAGTTTTGAGCAGAGCAGTGAATGTATTTGGTGTTTTGGTTTGGCAGCATAACTGAAAAGGTGCAAAAAAGTTTCATACAGCTGAACAGAGCATTAAACCATTTTTCAGGGCACTAAACTTTTTGTTTTGTTTTGTTATTTTTGTTTGTCTTTTTTGTTATTTTTGTTTGTCTTTTCTTATGCTTAGTTTCTGCTGGTCATTGTTTCTGGAAAAAAGCCTTGCTCTTTCTCTCCTTCCTTTTCCATTTTGACAAGGGTTAATCTGAGAGCCATTTCAGGCTGATTTCTCTTCAGACATTGCTCTACATTTTAGCAAAAATAATTTTTAAAGATAGAAGTTAAACTTCTTCATTTTGAAAATGCTGGAAAGATATTCTTCCCCTATTTCCATTCTTCTGGTACTCTTCCATTCTTTGCAAAGCAATCTGCTTTCCAAATTTGACGTGAAATATGTCTCAAGTAAATTTATATCCTGGCAAATTTATTACTTACCAAGAAATGTCACCAGCCTCCAGGTTTGTATCCTCTGGGCAAGTGGGAGTTTTGCTGTGACTCTCATGAAAGGCAGAACAAATGTGGTTATGTGAAACAAGGACTTATTTTGTTCACCCCATTCCTTCTGAAAGCTGGAATGAGATCAGGAGCATAAAGCAAGGAGAACTTCTTCAGCACTATCTTTTTTTAGCTCCTTGCCTGACTACTCCTCACCTCTAGGTTTTGGCCCATGCCAAAGGCAGAAGTACTGCAGTAACTCAAGACAGACCACCCTTGTCTTTTTTTCTGAGAAATTGTGGTAGTGGAGACCTTGTTTGCTTCAGCAGAGGTTGCACAGTTAGTTCAGAGAAATATTTATGTTTATGAAGCCGATTCCAGCTCTGAACCCAGGTACCTGGCAAGAGGTTTTAAGGATAAGCTTTTGAAGAGGTTTCTGAGGCAGCATTTTACCCCTCTCTGCAGGAGCATTCCTCATCCCCTACCTCATCTTCCTCTTCACCTGTGGGATCCCCCTGTTCTTCCTGGAGACGGCGCTGGGGCAGTACACGAGCCAGGGAGGGGTGACAGCCTGGAGGAAGATCTGTCCCCTCTTTGAAGGTCAGTCAAGTTATAGTATTTACTGGCAACATTTTCTAACAATCATTGACTCACATCCTTTTTTTTTAAAATATTATTTTTTTTTTTTTCTTCTTTCTCCTTTATTCTCCCTCCCTTCCTCTCTCCCAGCCTTGTTATTCCTCCTGGTGCCTGCTGTGTGTGCAAGGGCAGTTCCCTGACCCCTCTTTATGAGTGAGGGTGTGTGGTGGTGGCTGGGGGCTGTGCTGGTCCAGCTGAACCATGGTCTCTGCTTTGAGGTTTCAGAGTCTGGGAGAGAGGAGCAGCAGGTCACTGACAACCAGTTTTAAATAAATGAATTGGGCCTTTCTGCTCTGATTACTGTTCCGAGGTCTCAGTGAGCAACAGGCACAAGCAGGACCCGAGACCAAAGCTGAGCATGGTGTATATCAGCTGTAAGAATGTTTTGTGCCTGACTGTTTCCAGAAGTGAGAGACTCAGCTGCATTTCTTTTCTTCAAAGGCTAGAGGTGTATTTTTCTGAAGAAGAGGCACTATGATGCTGTGGCATGGTCGCCATCAGAAAACTTGTTTCAAATCAGTGTAAGGTTTTCTGGCTGTCTGACCACAGACCTGTCTAAGGTTATCAACAGTGTTTCCTGTCTGTGTGCACAGTCACAAAATCCTTCCTCTTTCCCTTCAGGAGACCTTGCACTATTCTTTGGAGACCCATGTTGGTGGTGTTGCATCCTTCTTACCACAGCCTGACCTGTGTCTTTGACTGGGGTTAAGCCTCATGTGTTGGGAGTTGGTGGCCAGTCCCATCCTCACCTCCCATGCTTTTCCTCACAGGAATTGGATATGCCTCCCAAGTCATTGTGGGGTATCTGAATGTCTACTATATCATCATCCTGTCCTGGGCACTCTTCTACCTGTTCAGCTCCTTCACTTCAGTGCTACCATGGGCCAGCTGCAATAACCCCTGGAACTCAGGTACACCTTCCCTTGGTCATCTTCTAGCTTCTTTCCAATTCCCAGAATTATTTTGGGGGGTTTGTGGGAGTTTTTGTGGGTTTTGGGTTTTTTGTTTGGCTGGTTGGTTGGTTGGTTGGGTTTTTTGTTTTGTTTTGTTTTGTTTTTTGTTTGTTTGGTTTTTTGTTTTTGTTTTGTTTTATAACAAGCTCTCATGAGCCGCTATGTGATGTCACCAAAAATTGGCATTTTCTGGCAAGCAGGAGAGGTGGATGGTAGAGTTTTCAAGCCAGTCTAGAGCCCTTCTCATGTGGCAGGAGCTTTTTATTAGCTCTGGTGCAACAATTTGTCTTACAGTTCCCTTACTCTACTGCATTCCTGTGGAGTTACTGGGACAGTTGCTGCCAATGAACAGTTTCCTTTGTGCACTCAGCTTTTGGGTAAACCAGGTCAAGCCTGCACTGTGGGATTTTGCCAGTTCAGGTCTCCCAGTGAAGGAACCAGTATCACAAAACTCTAAGGGCACTGCTGTCCTGGTTAATCACATCCCTGTAGCCTCCATACCATTATATTCACCAGGGGTCTCTTCATGCTCACAGTTCCCTTAACTCTGCCCTGCAGAGAAGACCTGGCTTTGGCCTTACTCAAGGCACTTGTGCTGAGCCTGGGAAGGTGAGGTAATCCTCATGAACGTCTTTGTCAGGACTTCTGTAACATGTTGAACAGGTTGTTTTTCATGGCAACAGTTTGGTTCCCTCCCTTCTTCTCTTTCGTCAGATGATTAATTTCTGCAATTAGTTAAATTTCTCTGCCCTGTGGGCCTTTCACTCACAGCTCCCTCTGCCCTTTCATCCCAGCCTTTTAAAGAGCTGATCCAACTCCTTCAGCTCCCCCATAATGGGTTTGTTTGTAAGGAAAGCCACATATGTTCTCTTAACAGAGAGAAGCTTCCCAGCAACAGCTGGTTTCCTTGGTTTTCCAGTGGATTATCTTTTGCTGGCAAAATGCAAGATGAGGTGCATTGGATGTGTGGCATCTCCTCTGTTTTTACTTATTTCACGCTTTGTAATAGGATTGGGGATGGCAAAGGAGAACATGGAGGCTTCTGTGGTATGTTCATGTGTGGACAGGGAATAGTGCAGGATGTGGAAAGAGAATGGGGTTTTCTATCCTGATTACTTGTAGTCGCCGTCCCTTGATAATCTATGTTTTGCAGCCATCTGTTTTCAATTTGGCAGGGAATTGTTCTCCTTCCCCCCTTCCCTTCCTGAAGCCCCTCTGGTGACTGCTGGATTGGGATTCATACCTGGGGAGAGCCAGATTTTAATGAGATGTTTAATGAGATGCTCTATAGCACAAGATGAAGGCTCTGTGTGCTGCCAGAGTGAGGGTTAGCATCCAGTGGGGAGGGAACATCCCTCATGGAGGAGCCCTAGAGAATTTCTCACCTCATCAGCTTCCTTTTCTTTTGGTAGATCTCTGTGTGGACATTCTGAATAGATCCAGCCTGGACAACAGGACCTTGCCTGCCAACGCCGCCTCCTCAATGATTGAGTTTTGGGAGTATGTGATTCCTTTCCCCCTGCTCAGGCTCTCTCTCATCCAAAGGCTCCAGCTGCAGGAGTCCCTGGGCAGGGGCCTGTGTGTCTGTAGGAGAGAGGTGCCACGTGTCAGATCCAACATGGGGAGCACAGGGAGCTGCCAGGGAGATGGGCACAGAGTCCCGGGTGTGAGGACTGCCACACCCCAGGGGCAGCTCTCCCTGTGCCTGCCCAGGGGGGCTCATGTGCACCCTGAGGGTGAGTTCCCTTTCTGCACTGAGGTGCCTGGGGGAGTGTGGCCGTGGAGAGAGGCACCAAAAGCAGGCAAGGGCTTACTGCAAGCAGGGGAACATGTGCTGGGTCTTGCAGGTTGGCAGGCAAGCATGAAAGGCCAGGGCAGGCTGAACAGTCCTCCACAGTGAAGCACAAAGGGGAAAAACTGCCTTTTACCTTCCTTTGACCCAGTCCTGCTTGCTGTCTAAGGGAAGTGATCCACCAGGCTGCTCAGGATCATCCCTGGAGAGCAGGGATCTGAAATGCATGCATGAGATGCCAGAGAAGAATTTGAGGAAGGTGGAGAATTTTGAGGAATTTGGGGCTAGAGGCACTAAAACGTAGTCTGAGTGAGGGGTCTTGCAGCAGGCCAGAAAATGTCCCAGACAGGGTCATCAGTGCAGCCTGGAGAGGCTGAAATGACTGCTGGTGCCACCCTACCATTCCACATGCTACTGAGGAGGGGTATAAAGAAGAGGGGTGTCAAGGACACAGCTTCAGCAGCTGGGTTTGGGTTTTCTCCCCATTTCTGTCTCCTAAAGGAAAGGGTTGACTGTCCTTTGTCTGTTGCAGACACCACAGGGCACATAGAAGATGATATGTGCCCATGGTTACAAAAAGGGTCTGCACAGTGCTGGCCCCCTCTCCTGCCCTGCTCTTTGGAAATACTATTTAGTGAGAGCTGAGCCCCTCTGAAACAGTTGTTTGGGTTTTCTGTAGAAGGGGCAAGGGGACACTGAGGGAAGTGGTTTTGAGCAGAATGTGCAGAGAATTTGTAACTCTGGGCTTGAGCTTCTGGGAACTGCATGAGTTGCGGTGCTGAGCTCTCGTGTGGCCTTCATGATGGTGAATATCCAAGGAGGGAGGCTAAGGGAAGAGCATGGGAATCATAAAGTTAATTTATGCTTACATATAGGGTGTCTGTAGCATATGGGGAGGAAGAATGGTAGCCATGGACTGACAGTGGCTTTGGTGGCCTGCTTTGGATTGAGTTGTCTCTGCTGGGGAGCTGCCAGGCTCAGGGAGCAGTGGGGAGCAGGTGCTGATTTTGTGTAGTGTGGGTCTGACAGGCATGGCACCATGGGTTTGGAGAGTGGGAGGGTTTGGGTCAGCTACAGGACATGGTGGAGCAGAGATGAGTAGAGAGGGGAGCCTTAAGCAGGGCTGGGATGATTTGCAGGGCTGGGAGATGTGTTGTAGATAGGCTGCTAAGCCTTTGGATGAGGTAATATGGGAAAGGTCTGTGTGGGTGAGTGGGGTCTGGAGCGTTAATGCTTCTCTCCTGTCCCTGGCCCCTGGCAGGAGGAGAGTCCTGGGGCTCACGGATGGTATTGACACCCTGGGCACGGTGCGCTGGGAGCTGGCCCTGTGTCTGCTGCTGGCCTGGATCATCTGCTACTTCTGCATCTGGAAAGGGGTCAAGTCCACGGGCAAAGTAGGAATGGAGAATATCCTCTGAGTCCATAAGCCTCCTTGTACCCATCTTATATGTCTTCCCCAATCTCTTTTCCTTCTTCATGAAGTTGAGGTAGGAGACACAGCACCAAAGTGAAACCTAAAACCTATTGAGTCCATACTGATATACACCAGTTGTGTTTAAACCCTAAGAGGACGAAAAAATGAATAGGTCCATCAGGGAGGGGAGAATGAGGAAAGAATTGGGAACTGAGGGGAGTTTTGAATCACATTTTCATTTGCAGATACCCACAGTGGCTGATGGATTCTCCACAAGTGCCCTTGGGAATCATCCACTCACCACTGTGTTGTCCTGCTGTGGCTTGAGGGTGTTTTCAGCAAAATCCTCTGCAGTGGCAGGCTTCCCATCCCTGGCAATAATTAAACACTTGAGCAAAAAGGACAAGCTGCTGCCTGTAACCAGCTCAGAGAATAGATAATGAATCTCTCCTGCTTCTTTGTCCTGCAGAACACTTGGGGTGGGAGAAGTGTCCTTGTTCTCTCCATTGTGCTCTTTCTGAATATGCAGGTTTTGGGTCTGTTGGTCACTTTCTGCATTTTGCTAATGAGGCTGGAGCCAATGCTTCCTCCTGATGTTTATCCTGTAGAGCAGATGGACTGGTTTCCCTTTTGAGGGTTTGATGCCTTGGGCTGGGTATTAGGGACACTGCCGTGGCCTTGACTTGCTCAGAACCTCTTTCTTTCCTGGAGCTGCAGTGAGATGGGTGGATCATTAACGATGATTGATGATTAATGATTAGTCTTGTGGGTGTCCAGGGGATGTCCTCACGGCAAAGGGAGGGAACCAATTTCTGCAACAGGTTTCTTCCTTCAAATCACTGTCTCTGCTCTTCACGAGTGTTCCTTTTCATACTTGATGCCTGTGTTTCAGTGTTAAATCCCATCTACTAATTTAAAACTGTACTGGACACCCATTGCAACAGAATGAGGTAACAGCTTGCTCCCCTGACTAGATTTTTGCCAGGCTTTGCTGGTGACTGGTTCTTGCTGGTGCTGACTTGTTGTCCACCATTTCTGATGGAAGGAGAGCCAGACTCCACCTTTATGGGGAGAGGGGAGGGATGATCTGCATTTTAAACCTTGAATCTCTGATGCTCCCTAATTTGAGTACCACAGTGCCATCTCCACAAGGGATTGGGTCTGAGTCTGTGTGATCTGCATGGAAGAATAGTTGAGTCACCTGAGGTTCTCTTTAGCTCTCAGCCTTCTCCATTGAGTTTCTCCTTTGCCTGGTGCTTTCCTTGTGTGCAAAACTTACCTGTACAAGGAGAAAGCTAAAATAGTTCAGTCAGGCTGATTTAGCTGACTTGGTTTGGCAAAACCAGACCAGAAGGTTAGAGAAAACAGTGACTACATCTAGTAGATGGGATGGTCTTCCTGAGACTACAGAAGATTTTTTCCATCACAAAGGGCCATTGGCTATTTACCAGCCAGGTGTTATGGACATGGTGCAACAATAAGAGAGGGGGGTTCTGTCCCCAGGTACACTACAGTTCAAACAGGCCAGCTGTCTTCTCTGCAGGCAGTAACTTTGAGTATTACAGGGGCACTGTCAAAAAACTCAACTGCTTCCCTCTTTTTCTTTGCTGACAATATACTAAGACAAACATTAGAAAAGAAGAAAAACATTAGAAAAGACAAGCATTCTGAGTAGGTGCATAACTTTGTTCAACAGCTCCAGATTAAACAGGAGGTTGTGCTTGCCTGAGAGGCTGCTCTAATCAGATAACCATGCCAGATCCTTATGTTTCTGCTTCTGTGATTTAAGGAATCCAAATTTAAAGAAACCATAGTGACCTCAGGACAATAATTTCAAATAAGTCCATAAAGACTCATTTTCTTTTAAAAGCCTATTTCTTTTAATTCATTTTGTCTTGTGTTTCTCTTCCTTATGCATTCAGCTGTTGTGCAGAAATGTTCCTTAAAAGTGATTTCTGAAGGTAGATTTTAATACTTGTGCCCAAAGGAATGCTATTCTCATTCAATCAGGGAACAGCAAAAGTACAATGTACTGTGACTTATTTGACCAATTATCACTAAGCACAAAAAAATGTCATTTCAGGCCCATCACTATGAATCCATGGAGTAAACAAGCCTCGACATGACTTGGATGAATTTTAGCAATAAATAAATGTTAGGAAGTTGCAACTTGCTCACAAATATTTTGCAAATAGAAAAAAAGAACATGTTATATTAGAAAAACGGTTTAGAGATGATTAATTGTACTGTAATATTTATTTATATCACACACAAAAAGAAGTAAAAATAGGTATTACAAAAATACATCTTCTTTAAAGACTTTGAGTTGCCCCCAGTTTCTACCTGTGAGGTCAGAGGCATTGAAGGGATGAGAGTGACGCATGAGCACTTCTGGAAATCAGACCCCTCATAGGTGTCTCAAAGGACAGCAAAAGTTGGTATTTAATTTGGGAAGCTCTTGCTGTGCATAGGACCATTTAAATACCTCATTAAAACTCAGTGGCAGGAAGAGATCTGGGTTTCTTCTGCAGCTCTAGAAAGATGAAGGGAACAGCTGGAGAGCAGAGAAATTACAATGACTAGAAAGAGAAAACAAAGCAGAGCAACCAGTGGCAGAGTCTTGGATGAAGGACAAAATGCAGATTAACTCAATCACCAGTGAGATGTAACCTTGATTAATTTCTTTCCCATCCCTCTTCTATGTTAGCAGCAGCAGCTACAGCCAACAGCAGAGTCAGGGATGTTTTCTGGGCTGTGGGTCTGCAGATGAGATGAGGTGAAGGGATGCCTGCCCCCCTCCCTTCTGAGCCCCTCTCCCCTTTTTTTTTTGTTTCCCTGCCCCTGCAGGTTGTTTATTTCACTGCCACCTTCCCCTATGTGATGCTCCTCATCCTGCTGGTGCGAGGGGTGATGCTGCCAGGGGCTGCTGAGGGGATCATCTTCTACCTGAAGCCAGACATCTCCAGGCTGGCAGACCCACAGGTGAGGAGTGGTGTCAGGCAAACACTGGCCACAGGAATGTTCTCAGTGCCTTGCCCTTGGGATCTGAGCATCCAGCTGTCATCTGTGAAAGCAGATCAGGGAACCAGGATCCTTAAAACTTCTGAGAGGAGTCTATTCCCCCTACACAGTGCATCCTCTTTGCTTGTGGTCTGCAGCATGTGGGTGTATTAGGTCCCTTCTACTCATGGGCTCAGCAAAACCAGAAGAGTATATAAAATATTTAGCATGTAACAGATAGTTTTTTCTGGCTGTTAAATGCAGATAATTAAGGGAGGGGTTATATAATCTATCACATTTAATTTTTTTTCTGGCCTAGTTAACACTTTGGCTTCATCAGAGCCCTCCCAGGACATGTGGGGTCCCTGTGCTTGCAGAGACCAAAGGCATGCACATAAACATGGGCTGTGACCAGCTGGGTTCCCTTCACTTGTCCTGGGGGCTAGTCTCACCTGCCCAGGGCAGGGTCAATCCCTGCTACCAGTCCTTGAGCTCTTGGAAACCCCCAGTGAGATCCTGGTATTGAGTTGAGGCAGGAGGAAGGGCTTTGGTTCAGTGGGATGTGTATTCATGCCTGAAGGGCTGCTATGTACTTGCCTATCTGTGAGAAATCTGTGTCATCTTAAGCAGCAGTGCCTGGGCTGGGATCCTTTGAAGGCTACCAAATTCCAGTTGCTGGATGTTTACAGCTGGGGACTGCTTAGAGGAAAAAAAGAATGAGTGGGGGACATGGAGACCATCAGAAAGGTGGGCTGTTTCCCTGCCTGCCTGAAACTCCCAGCTCAGGGCTTTCCCTGGGACTGTGTGAGAGCAGAGCTGCAGCTCAGCTCACAGCTCAGCTCTCCATGGAGGAGAGGGCTGGAGCAGTGGTGAGAAACCCAACTCAGCTTTTCCCATGGAGTGCCAGAGCAAAGGGGAAATTTGGTGCATGACACCCCACTGGTCTGCAATCTCTCTCTCATTTTGGTAAATTTCTGCCCTTCACTGTGCACTGTGGCCTCAGAGAGATGGGAAACTAGGTCTGGGAGCAGGGAGGGGAGTACACAGATTGTTGATCACACTCATTTGGGGTGACTCACCAGTGACTCTGCAAGGAGATTAATCATCTGGGCCATGTAGGGACCACAGACACCTGTAGTGAGAGCTTCAGATGGAGCCATGCTATCAGGGATGCCATCTCTACCCTGGATGCAAAGGTGGGGGATGGAGAAATGGTGGCACCTTGAGTGGATGTGAAAATATGGTCTCCTCTAGAGCCTTTTCCTAAAGGGTTTCCAGCTCCATAGCTCAGTGTTTTCAGATAGGTATCCCAGATTCTCCATTCACTGTAGATCCCCTGTCTCACAGGGTTTGTTCTCCATGACTGAAGGAGTTATTGTTGACAGGGCACAGCCATTTGTCTATTTTGTTGCCAGGTCTGGAGACCACTGACCTTCTCTGTTCCAGGTCTGGATGGATGCAGGCACTCAAATCCTCTTCTCTTATGCCATCTGTGAGGGGTGCCTGACAGCCCTGGGCAGCTACAACAAATACACCAACAACTGCTACAGGTAGGAGGAGCCTGGACTCCTCATCTCCTTCTGGCAGTTTTCTCAGCACAGAGCTGCACCAGAGGCAGGCTCTGTCCCTGGGGGAGACCTTGGGTCGTGCTGCTGTGACTGATGAGCTGCTCAGAGTGCAGAAGCTGCTGAGGACTCAGCACAGGGATGCCGAATGGCTGAGGGAGGAGAGGAGTCCAGAAAATGGCTTTAATACTGGTCACTGTGGAAACAAGAGACTGGAGGAGGGGGAGGGATGAAAATGGAGAGTGTCTCCAGCCCCTGTGTAGACAGCACAGTGTATTTTGGCAGAGTGAGTGGGCAGGGGTGACATGGCCAGCTCTGCCATCACTTGCTAGGCTGGGGAGGGGGTACAAAGGTGATGGCTGGGCCCCCTGTCTCCAGTGCTTTACCACCATCAGATTAATGTACTGCCAGTGGCCTTTTGATCCTGTCAAGGAGATTAATCAAGTCTGTCTGGCCTTCTCCTTGCCCTTGGATTACAGATCTATTTTATCCATGGCCTGACATGGAGCTCAGTGGAGCCATCAGGACCATTTTTGACACCCCCTACAGAGCCCTGAGAAGCAGAGACTTTGCTATTCTTTCACATATTGCTCCAGCACAGATGGTAAAATGGAACTGTGCTTGGGAGACATCAATCATCCCTCCTTCTATTCTCTGATAGGTGCTGCCATGGCTGCTGGTTGGACACTTAATACTTTCTTCTGGCTCCCCCAAAATATTTCAGTCACCAATGAAGTAGTGTGCTGACACTTCCTGTAATTCCTTACGTGCCTGGTGCTCCAGCTGTCCCAAAAGTGTCCCCAGTCCCTGCCCCAGAGCAGCTGATGCTGTGGGTCAGCTCTGGCAGCTGCCCAGGCAGGATCCAGGGGTGTGGGGCTCCAGCCCAGCCAGCTCAGAGTGGTGCCCAGTTTTCACAAGGACCACGTGCACAGAAGTTTCAGGACAAGCAGCATAGCACATCCCAGCCTCCATCTGAGCATAGCTAACAAAGACAGTGTAGTGAGGATTTTTATTACCCTATTGCTCTTGTTTTACTAGGCCTGCTGAACCTGTATGTCTTCATGCTTTCAGATACTCCTCTTTCTTGACTGTTTTCTTTTGCAACCTCTTTCCTCTTCTAATTCTCTGTTTTCCTAATTTTCTGTGGTTTTTTTCCTATTCTCTGGATTCTTGTAATTTTTTTTATTGCTATATGCTGTGTGGTTGTGCCCCATTCCCCTGCTCTACCATGTATAGTTCTGTAACTCTTGAACTCTTGGCTCTGCTGTGAGCTTTCTATTTCTGCAGGGTTCAAGAACAACACTGCTGTTTCTCAGCAGTGCTGTCCTGCTAGGGAAGCTGAGCACAGACATGATCCTAAGTGGATCCATGCTGCAGCAGGAAATCCCCATTTCTCTCTGGTCTTCTTCCTGCAGGGACTGCATCCTGCTCTGCTCTCTGAACAGTGCCACCAGCTTTGTTGCTGGCTTTGCCATTTTCTCTGTGCTGGGCTTCATGGCTCGAGAGCAGGGAGTGCCTATTTCAGAAGTGGCTGAATCAGGTAAGGTTTTCTGGGAGACTCCAGAGCCAAGGGAAAACAAACAGCCTGAAGGGGAGGGCACTCGTCTGAGGTGAAACCCAAGGTGTTCTTTGCATCCTCTGTTACTGTGGGTGTCTGCAGAGGGGTCTGCAGGACCAGCACTCCTCAGCACTGCTTTCAGCCGTGGGTGGGCAAGGAGCTGTGGCAATAGGAGCTTTGATGAGGTGTGTGAGCTTACTCTGTGCTGCAGGGGGTGGTGTGGAGGGCACACATGGTCATCCTGTGGTCTGTTGGCAGGTCCTGGCCTGGCTTTCATAGCATATCCAACAGCAGTAACAATGATGCCTGTGTCTCAGCTCTGGTCCTGCCTCTTCTTCCTCATGCTGATCTTCCTGGGACTGGACAGCCAGGTACAACAAACCCCCCTCCTCATCTAACATGCAGGTGCCTGTGCCCACCCTGAGCATTCCCCACAGTCATTGGAAAAGAAAGGGTGGGTCTGTGCTTTGCTGGTACTTTAAATAGGTTCTCTATTCTATGCAGCACTTCCACACTGTGGGAGCTCAGAGCCAGGGCTGATGGCAGCCAGTGGTTATGTGGGCTGGCATCTCTGCTGGCATCTTCTCCCAGTGTGTATGGGAGGATGTCCCAGCTACGTCCCCCAAAACTGGGCTCCCTGCAGAGTGAGCACAAAGCAGGGCAGTCTGGGACAGGGAATTGGGCTGTTTTCTCCCAGCTGCATCCCACCAGAGCATTCCCTGTGTCCCCTTCTCACTGGTGTGCCCGTGTCTTACATCCCATATCTTACAGCCCTTGTACCTGGATAATCAGGCCTTTTTGGGTGGTGGGAGGACAAAAAGGACAGGGAGGGGAAGTGCGTGCTTGGGGAGGGAGAGACACTGATTTCTGTGACCTGTTTTCTGCTGCAGTTTGTCTGTGTGGAGAGCATGGTGACAGCTATTATTGACATGTTCCCAGGAGTGTTTCGGAAGAAGGGCCGTCGGGAGCTGCTGATCCTGGCCATTGCAGTCCTGTGCTACCTGCTGGGCTTACTGCTGGTCACTGAGGTGAGCAAGGAGCAGCTGGGATGTACAACTGAGCACCAACCCCCTGCTGCACAGCTCTGGAGGTCTGGGCAGGGACAGCAGGCTTGTCTTCAATGCTGTTAATTGTCTCTCATTTCTGATGCATTAGCTGGTGTCTCTCTCAGCCTGGGCTGCTTTGCCCCCGTGTGACACTGGTGCACTCAGTGCATCACTGAGCCCTGCAGAGATCCTGGTCCCACAGCCCAGAGAGGCTGCCTGACACAGGCTTTGTGCGAATACCAGACCTGGGAGCTAAAACAAGCCGAGCTGTTTGAAAACAAGCTCTTCTAAGGGCAGCGATCATTTGCTGACTGCTTTCCACACAAAGCAGAGCAGCAGGAGAGGAGCCTGGGGGTGATGGCTGTGCCATAACCCTGATGGAGCCCGTGGGAAGCCTGTCACCCCGGGAGCAGAAGGAGCAGAGCTGTGCTGGTGCGATGCCATGCACGGGGTGTTTGCTCTGCTCTGCAGATAAAAGCTGCATCTCTTCCTGCGTGGTGCTGTGCTCTGTGTGTGCCACAGGCTTGGGTGGGGGTCAGCACTCCTGTGTGCCTCCAGAGCTCTGTGCTGACAGATAACTCCTGTTAAACCCCCGAGGCACAGATGGAGGATCCTCCAGCAGGATCCCGGCTAAGGATCTGCTAAAGGCAACACCTACTGTAATCAATTTGAGTCACACCGTGTCTAGAGCCGTTCAGCATTATTTGAAAGCATCTACTTGCCCTTCAAGGCTTTCTCTTGGACAAATCACATTAAAATCATCCATGTACAAGTGGCTGATGGCAACTCTGCAGGGCTCAGCTTGAAGTCAGAAGCAGCAGAAAAGCCACATGCCTCTGCCATTGCAGAGCTTGGAACCTGTGCAGTGTGTAAGGTTGGATGAAGGTAAAACCAGGTATCTGAATATCCTTGCTCAAGATCACAATTTTTTTGGTTCAAAGATCTGCACTGCTACATGGTATTTCAAAAATGGTTCTGGGAACTTCTTAACTGTTTTTAAACAGCCAAACAAACCAGCTCCTGCTCTTATGCACATAGAAGCCAGCCTAGCCCAGCAGTATCATAAAATGGGCATGAAAAACTCTCCTGCCACCAGGCTTGACTGTATTTTTGGAACAGAGTGAGGGCTGCCCCAAGAGAAAGCTCTTCTCTCACCTGCTCTAGGTTCAGTGGTTCTGCTGCTGTTCTTCTGCTTGCCCTAGTCGTTTTTCCTGACGTGGAACAGTGTTGCCATGGCTCTGTTTTCTCTACCTCTTCTGCAGGGTGGCATGTACATCTTCCAGCTCTTTGACTACTATGCTGCCAGTGGCACATGCCTGCTCTTCGTGGCTATTTTTGAAGTCGTCTGTATAGGATGGGTGTATGGTAAGTGGAGGAGAAAAATCTGTCTTGTTCCTTCTCAAGGCAAGAATGGGGGGTTGAGAAGTGAGAGTGGATACAAAAGATCCTCAGGGGGCAAAGAGGTGCTGTAATTATGCTCTTTCTTGTCTAGTTTTTACTGTGTTTCCTTGCAACATTTCTTAATTGCTCCACATTTAGACTAGGAATGTTTTTTCCTTCTCTGTAGGTGCCTCATATTAAACTACCTTGCTGTTCTTCCCATCTGCCTTTTGAAATAGAAAATCAGCTGTAGAGGAGTGACTGCTGTTGTTTGGTGTCTGTCCCTGTCTGCTTACACTGTGCATTTAGTTTACTCCTGCCAGTTAATTTAACACAAAATTCTGGGATGCCAACTTGCTATGTGTTACTTCTGTGATGATTCCTGCTTCCTATTTACCCTGTGATGGCTCTCAGAAAAGAAATAGGAGGAACTGCTTTGGCTCTCAGTGAAGTCTGTAACTAAACTACTCAGGAGCAGGATAAAACTGAGCTTCATGAACTATCAGGAGGAAACCAACTGTGTGTTAGTCTGTGCAGTAAGAAGAGTCTCCTCTGATATCCTGTGGAGATCTCTTCCTGACCACAAAGGCTTTGATTCCTCTCCCCGAAGCTTGTGTCAAGGCTGATGGGTTTTGGGCAAAGTGTCAGTCACACACCTGCTGGTCCCAGCTACTTATTGCCATCATAACCTCAGGGAAAGATTGCAAACACAGTATCATGTGGGGTCTCAGTGGTCAGGAGTGGATGCTCATGAAGGAATACAATAGAAGAAAAATTAGGAGTGATAGTTTCTGTGAAGGTTCTTCCAGTTTTCACAACTTATAATAGAGCCATAGAATGGTTTGGTTTGGAAGAAACCTTTTAAGGCCATCTAGTCCACCCTCTTGGCCACTTTCCACTTGACCAGGTTGCTCAAAGCCCTGTCCAACCTGGCCTTGAATGTTTGCAATAGTAGTGTATCCACAGCCTCTCTGGGCAACTGGTTCCACTGTCTCAGGATCTTCAGAGTCAAAAATTTCTTCCTTGGATCCACTCTAAACCTCTCTTCTTTGAATTTACAACTGCTAGCCCTTGTCATGTCACTAGGAGCACCCTTTATACATTCAAAGGCTGCAACAAGGTCTCTCTGGAGCTTTCTTTTTCCAGGCTGGACAATGTAAACTCTCTCAGTCTGTGTTCACAGGACAGGGGCTTCAGTCCTCTCTTAGTCATCATGGTTCCTCTCTGGACCCACAGCTCCATGTCTTTCTTGTTCTGGGGGTCCTAGAACCAGATGCAATACTCAGCTTGTTGCCCAGGAATTTCCAGTGCCAGAAGCAAAATCTATTTATTTCTCTTCTGTTGTTTTTTGGTTTGGTTTGGTTTGGAGTTTTTTTGGCTAAGTATTAGTCATCCACAAAATGATGCAGCAAGGAGTTCCATGGCTTTCTCAGGTGCTGTGTGAGGAGACAGTTTCTTTTCCTTGTTCTGAATCTGCACCTTCCATTTGGTGCCACCTTTGCCTTGTTACGGGCAGTCAGTCCCTGTGTGCTCCTTTTGGTTTTATAGAGGTTGCACTGGCTGTAGTGCAGTTGCTGAGGAAGGGCTCACCAGTTTGTCCAAATGCTTTATGTATAGCAGGAGCCAACTGCTAGTTTGGATAAACTCCTCTCTTACTGAAAGGGTAACCAGCCCAGCTGCTTGGTCTTGGGCTCTAGGGAATGCAAGAGAAGCAGATGTGTAAGACAGATTTATTTTAGGAAGATGTCCTTCAAAGGAAGCTCACCTGACAGCTTCCAGTAACAGATCCTGGACAGATTTTAATTTTGAGTCACCTTCTGCCCAGCCCTTCTGGGATTTAAAGGGATGTGGAGATCCCCATCCACCTGTGACAGGATGGAGACCACCATTCTAGCTCAATACATTAAGCTGAATTATACCGTCATGTTTAATACCATTTTTACAGTCACACAGGCCGCATGCCTTTTCTGATGATCTGTGGAGAGTAGCAATGGCAGGCAGTGAGTAACAGGAGAGGTGATGCTGCCCCAGCAGCCTCAAAGGGAGATGGAGTAGCTGGGGGCACAGAAATGGCCCTTTTCCTCACCACCATGGGTTCATTTGTGCTACTCCACACAGTGTGATTTTACCCTCTTGATGTTCTGCTTTGCATCCATTGGGATGATTCTGGTCCAAAATGTAGTCAGAGGGCCAAGGTGAGTTGTCACAGTGGGGGAAAAAGGTGACTAGTGCTGATTAAAGGGTTTTTTTCCTCAGCCCCAGAATTGGCAGGGCTGAGCCTCTTGCTTACACTGTGAAGAATTACACCATTTCTGCTAACACAAATATGCATTCTGAGTTCCCCTCTCCCAGCACATACACCAACCACCCACCCCTTGGCAGCTTTCCCTGCTGCCAGGCGGCTTCTCTCCCAAAGACCTGAGGATTTCCTCCCTGCTGCTCCCTGCCTGGGGAAGGATCACACAGCTTTGGAATTGCTGGTCATGTTCCCTAGAGGGGAGTGCTGGAGGGATTCTGGTGTCTCCCCCCCTCTTCTCTGTACTCCCTTCCACTTTGGGACAGGCAGCCCTTCTGTAAGCAGGCATGTGCTTTGAACACTGACATTCACAACACGGTGCCACCAAAATGTGCTGCAGAGGATATTTTCCAGGCAGTCACAGTGTGCACATTGTGATTAGCTGTTCCAGGAGAGAGCAAGGGTTTCCATCACTGCGGGAGAGCCAGGGCTGAAATCATGAGGACTTTTTAAACAGCTAAAGCAAACTGATGCCAGAGGGTACCTGTGGGTGGCCCCGGGGTAAACCCTTGTTGTGCAGTGATAAATCTGTGTCTGGTTCTTTTTTTCCCACACGGAGTGTAGCTCCCAGGGTGGCATGGCAGCCTCCTCCTGCCTGGATCCTGCCTGTGGGGCTTCCTCTGGCTCTGTGTGCTGAGTGCTCTCAGATGCACTGGCTATGAGCAACCCTATGGGCTTCTTTATGGGCCACCAAGGGCCTGCTCAGTGTGCCTGGTACCCAGAGGGCACACAGTTTGTGGTGTCAAGGAGTGCAGTTTGTGGTGTCAGGGTGTGCAGTTTGTGGTGTCAGGGTGTGCAGTTGTGGTGCCACAACACCTCTGTTTGTGGCTCTTTGCCCAGGCTTGGTGCAGGTTTGAGGCAGAGGGAGCAGATACAAGCTTGGTACTGTGGTGTGGAGCCATGGTCATCACCTATTGCAGTGTTGCGGGTGAAAGTTGATATAGATGAATGCAAATAAATGTAACCTGGGAGAAAAGACAGGGAGAGACTTTTTTATAGATTCCAAACTATCAGAACTGTGAAACTCACTGTTTATTGAATATAGTAAAAGTAAAACTAAATTGTTGTCCCTTTTAATTTGGGTCTCATTTGCTGTTTTATAAGCTGTGTAAAATGAGAAGGGCTCCATTAGGACAAGAGATGAAGATGTAGGCAAATCTCTAGTTAGGTTCATGTGAAATTTATTCCTGTGAATTTACATGGCTAATTGATATGTCAGAGAAGCACACAATCACTTTGAAGGTATATGGGATCAATCAGCACAAGGGAAGTGGTACCAGAATTTATGGTTAACTGTCCAGTGACTGCATCCCATTCTTTCCTGTCTTGGAATATTGGAGATAAAAGAAAATAACTTTGTTCACTCCAACAAAAATCTCTTTGAGGAAGTTTTTATGGTTTTCTCTGCAGGAGCTTTATCTAATCCTTCTGATCTGCTGGGAAGGAAGGGCACATTGCTCCAGTATGTGTCCTCCAGCTTCTAATTTGCTCAAAAAGCCAGTGTTGAGTGGTTGAACTGATGACTTCTTAAGCTTGATTACTTTTTCATCTGCCTGTGAAATGTAGAATATGTAAAACCTCCTGTTCATCTACTCTCTGAGGATGTTCATGTCAGTCCCCATTGTGTGTCATCACATCACCCACTGACTGCCACAGTGGCCATGGAAATTCAGGGCCTGGCTGTTGTGCTACAGAGAAAAGGGACAAGGACAGGTGGAGGAACATCCTAATTTACAACATAAGTATGTTGTGGGGTATTTTTCTTGTTGGAGGATGGATGTGTGTGTTCTTCTTTTTGTTTGGCATTTTTGTATTTCTTTAGTTGATATGTGTCTTTGACTAGATCCTAGATCCAAATTGGCAGGGAAACTTTATCTGCCATGAAGGTGTATTATGAATTAACTTATCTGTGATATATCTGACATGATAATGTGTTTCTGTGGAAGACACTGTGCTCATATTCTAAACTCCAGTTCACATGATCTATATCTCTCTTTTCTTTTTTTTCACCCTGTGGAAGTTTTTGGCTTTTTGGCAAAATTAATTTTAAATACAATCTCCTTTCATCCCCAATATATTTTCAGAAATGCTGTCTGAATCCTCGTGATATTTACAGCTTGGAAGTTCTCTGGTGTAGGCTGGGCTCCCACACAAGGCTGCATGTCCCTTGATATACCACAGCTTATTGTCTTTGCTTGAGGCTACTTGTTAATTTGCCAACTCAACACCAAGAAGTGTTCAAAGAACAATCCTCCTCCTTCCCCCCTCCCCCCAAATACTTCAAAAAGCTGGATTTAAAAGAGATTTTCTGCAAGGATTAGTCATGGGATATAGAAAATAATGCAAAGAATTACAAAAAAACCCTCCAAAAAACATACATAATGTGCTTTTGTAGAATTACTATATTTACGGGAAACATAATATGATAATTTAATTCTGAGACATAAAAATCTAAAACCAAAATAAAACTCACCAAACCCTAAGCCCTCACAACTGTGGCCAGTTCTCTAGGCACACATTTTGCCTAGTCCAGCCCTCTGGTGTTGAGATATAAAGAAATACCATGTTTGCAGCTGGGAACTGTGGCCTGACCATGAGTTCACAGATGGATGAACATTCCCAAAAGCAGAATCCTTCTTTATCAGCTAAGCATCAGGATAAAGCTTTAATAAGACAAATACAGTATTATTTCATCCCAGAGGTGCTTAGCTGATAACCCTTTTTCTGGACAGACTAGCTCATTTTTTTGTCTAATATTGTTGTTTTATTTTGCCAGAGGCAGTCTGGTATATCTGGTTAGTTCAGGTTAGAAAGGTGCTAGGGCACCTTATAAATGACTTTTTGATTTTTCTTCATTTTACATCTCTTTCTGGCCAACATTAGGCTCCTGATACTTGAAGACATCCCAGAGTATGCTGCCAGGTCTGCTGAAATCCATTAGCATTTCGTTGTCTCCTCTATGCCATTGCATAAGTTTGCTCTTTGTGCTCTGGGTTGGGAAGAGTCAATGGATAGAGTCTGGCCAGTGGCAGGACTTTCAGGTGCTTTTCTGAAGTAAATCCCATTCCAGGGCACCATGAGGTTTAGGTGGGTTCCACACACTGTGAACAAAACAATCCAGTAAGTGAAACTAATGAGAAGGAGGAGATCAGTGCCCTCCAGACAGCTCTCACTGGACTCACACAATCCCCTGTGCTTAACCTGCAGGAGCTTTCCCTTGCTGCTTTGTAAGCCAGGCACTTCTCCTTTCCCTGTGCAGTCCTTACCATTGGCTGCATCCTCTAAATACAGCTGCTGTGGTCTGAGGGACTGTGCTTTCCTTCAATGTCAATCTTTCTGACACTTGTGGATGAAATTAAACCTCTCCATCTCTATTCTGCCACAAATGGGCCTTTTCAGTGCCAGGAAATCAGCATTACCTGCAGCATTACCTGCTGCTCTCTTATTAGGATAGACATGTTTTCACCAGGAGTAAACACCAAGGATAAAGAAGGTTGGGATCTGATGTGAATAGTGGTGAAGGAAACAAAAGCAGTCTGACCTGGTGAAGGAAACAAACCCAGTCTGACCTGTGGCTTTGTCTCTGTGCTGGCTGGTGGCCAAGGTGCCAATCGCTTCTATGACAACGTCGAGGACATGATCGGCTTCCGGCCATGGCCCTTGATCAAGATCTGCTGGCTGGTGTTCACCCCGGGGCTGTGCTTGGTAAGTGCAATCATCACACCATGACATGTCACTCTGAGTCCCCAAACTCTCAGCAGAAAAGACTGATTTATCTCCGAGGTGCTGCTGTAGATTTTTCACATTGCTATGGAGAAGCAGAAGCTTGTCCGTAGCTGAGGCAGCTATTTATTTGCTTTGTAAAGCCTTGTGTTTTGCCTGGAAAATTAATTGACCCTGCAAAGCCAATTGTTTATTGTGAAGGCAAAAGGGAATATGTCCTCAAAGCCTGGAGAGGTTTGGTCGATTTGTCTATGAATAGAAGACCAGTGAAAATTACCCTGTTCTGAAATACTTGCTTCAGTCTCTGTTCCTAGGACTGCCCATGGTTCAGAAATATCTTTCTATAGCCATTTGCTTTCTATGTCATTAAATATCTTCCAAAACTTCTTTGACTGTGTTTAAATAAAACGCATCCAAATTCTGGCAGGTTCTTGCCTGTTTTGAGTTTATGTCCAGTTTTGCTCCACTGACTTTTACATGCTTTCTCAGCCAAATTCTGTTTTTGTATCTGATGTTGAGAGTTGTTTTCTTTGACCTCAGTGAAAACAGAAATTAGATCTATAGCTACAACTTACAAAAGATTCCTAGTCCTTTGTCCCCAGGCTTCAGCAGGACTTGAAGATCTGGGAAATTTTCAAACCAGCTCAAATTGTCTGAGAGCTTTGTAGCTAGAGAGCCCCAGGACTGCTAAATCTGTGTCTGTGTGGTTCTTCTGGAGTCTTTCTGCCAGGCAGAACAACAATTCTTGTCTTTGTTATGAATAAATTGCTGTCTGAATGTTGCTGGCCCCTCAAAGCTGCTGCCAACTTTGGTTATGTTGAACTCTTCAGAAGCCTGAAGGCTTTACTTTGCAGAGATGCCTGGCCCTGGCTCAGAGAGCTCCTTGTGCAGCCAGCAAGGTCCCTGCTGGCTCATGCAGGATGGAACACCCATTGCCACCCTTGCAGGGCAGCCAGTCCTTGCAGGGTGGCCAGGCTTGGCTGCCCCTTGGCTCTCCTGATGTTTGTGTTTTCTGCTCCCCAGGGTGTCTTCCTGTTTTCCCTGATCAAGTACACACCCCTGAAATACAACAATTCCTACGAGTACCCACCCTGGGGCTACGTGCTGGGCTGGCTGATGGCACTGTCCTCCATGGTCTGTATTCCTCTCTATGCCATTTTCATCCTCTTGAAAACCAAAGGACCCCTGAAACAGGTACTGGGACTGTGGTCACCAGGCGTGTTGCTGTTGCTCCCCCAGGTGGTTCAGGATGGACCCCAGGGAGGGGGTACACAGCACATTTCTCCTCTCAGAAGGCAAGGGCTGGTGAGAGTTGCCCTTCCCCAGAATGCTCCACAGCTCTTGTTGGCAATTTGGAGAGCTTGGAGGGTCTCAGCACAGCTGCCAGGCTGATCATCAAATGTCTGGTCTTCCGTGGCGTTTCATCATAATGCTCAATGCAGTATACAGATATTTATATAGTATATATACAGTAGGTACCAATGCAAACCAAGTGCAAAAACAGGATCTGTTTTGTCTTTACTTTTTGTCCCTTGTAGTCCTGGGTCAGGACCACATTATTTTCAAAAAAGAAATTACCCATAGTTATTAAAGAGGACCTGCTCACCGAGCTGTAAAGGTCTACCCTGTGCCATGCCTGAGCCTGTCCTCTTTCACTGTAGACACCTTTGTCCTAGGAAGAACTCTGTCTAGGGAGATGGTATCATGGAGGTGACACCTCACCTGACCCATGAAGAAAGATCTGAGTGATGTACAGTACATCTAGATTCCTACACAATTTCTCATCCAGTCCTTCCCCATCCTCACTGCAGCAGGTTGAAGGGTGGGGTGGGCAGAGGGAGCAGGTGAGCAGGGGATGGAGCATCCCTGTGGCTGTGGTGTAGGTCTGACACTCACGTTGTGGGCTCACGTAGAGGAGGACCTGCATTGCCAACATATCCAGGGATGAGCTGGGTACAGGAAGACTTTATTTGTTCCATTGTCTCAGGGAAGGTGAATCTGTGGCTGACACGTCAGACTCCCCTCAGCTCAGAAGCTTTTGATGTCTAAATGAGGGCTTGGAGCTGTCAGAGAAGTAATTGCCCACATGTCCTGCCTGTTAAACAAGCAATATCTCTCACCAGGGGTAAAGTGCTTCAAGCCCTTGGACTGAAATGCTGCTGGGAATAGTGCTAATGCTCATTGTAGGATGAGGAATTGAGGAATTCACCTGAGGAATCGATTTGGCCCATTTCAGATTGAGGGGTTTTCTGGCTGTCCTGGATTACATGATAGTAATTGAAATTTCCAGGGCCTCCTCAGCTACATCAGTGTGAAGAAATTTCCAAGGATGCAGTTTAGGTGTGTGGGAAGGAAATGGCTGCTAAACCTGGGTTGATTCAGGGTAGAATCAAGGACAGACATGAAATACTTTCTAGGATAGTTGCACCTGTTTTTAAAACAAAATTTCTCAAAATATACCTCTTCTCTTTCTCCAGTCACAGCCCAGAATTGTAGTGAATTAATTTCCTGACACAGATGTTTCCAGGAACAGTCTTTGAATATTGCAAACCATTCAATGAAAGCAAGATTGTAATTGGTAATTATGATCAGTCACTACTACAAACTGATTCCTCTCGTTACTCTTGACTGACCAAGAAACACAAATGTTGTTTCCTAATGTCCCTGATTAAGACAGCTCAAGCTCCAAAGAATAAAAACTCACAATGAAGTACCCACAGAGCAGCTGCAGACCAAGGTCAACTTTGGGAATCACGGGCCAAATAGTTTTGAATAAATGAACAAAATCTGTGATTCTGGCAGGCACTTCACAAGAAGTGGGACCACCAAAATTAATCCAGCGAGTCATGGGTGAATCGCCTGCTCTGCTTGTGATGCACTCTGCATGGGAGTGAGCATGCACTGTCCTGAACAGCTTGTAATGGAAAAAGTTAGTAACTGTGAAAGTCAGATTTCAGCTGGGAAATCATAGGCTGTCCCATGGAGCTGGCAGGTAGCTGCAGGACATCAGCTGCAGGATGGAAAAGGGGAGGAAACCAGGAGCTTCAGGAAGTTGTGTGGCTAACCAGAGAGGCTTAAAAAATGGGATGAAAAAGACCAGAGATTCACTGCAGAGTCCCTGTGAGCCAGCACTTTTTGCTGAAGAGCTCAAAAAAATTTTTGTTTTTTAAGAATAAACTCCTCAAAGTTGTCCCAACTCTGCATACATGTGTGTGGGGCAGCCTGTAGCACCCTGCATTGCACAAGACAAAGGGAGCTAAGGGCTGGCAGCTGCCTCACAACCCCTGCCTTTACCATCACAGTCTGGCTGACTGGGAGAGGGGAGCTGAGGATGGTTTGGGGCAAGAACCAGTCTGCAGAGCGACTGCTTTACCTGGCAATGCCACTGAGGGATCTATTGCCTGCCATCCTGTCTTGAATCATGGCAGGAGATGCGATCTGATGATTAGCCCATTTGAAACTCTTCACGGCTCCCACCAAAATCAATGGAAAGCTACTTGGTATAGGAAAAGAAATGGTTTTATGGTGTTTTTTCCATTGCCACAGAAAATGTCTGTGGTGCTAATTGCTGGCATCCTCCCGCACAGCAGCAGGTCTGTGAGAAGTGCTGCACATCAGATTGTCAGTGCAGATTATGAAATCTGCAGCCCAGATTTGAGCTCAGAGGCAGAAAAATTGTCACTGAGAGAAGCCGAAGCCAACCTGCTCTCCTCTGTTTCCTCCGTTCGGCAGGAGGGAAAGGGGGAGCTGGGACATGGGCTCTCTAGGTGCCTTTGCCCCCAGCAATGGTTGTGGATCACTATCGGCTGTCAGTTTGCCCATCAGCCCAATTAACAGCGATTTTCTCTCCGCAGCGCCTGATGCAGCTGATCTCCCCGGCGGAGGACCTGCCGCAGCCCAGGAGGCAGCAGCAGCACACGGCGGATCTGGGGCGGGAGGGGTGGTCTCCTCCGGTCCGGGAGGTGCTCAGCGTCACGGAGAGAGAAACACACTTCTAAGGCACCTGGGCTGTTTCCTCCATCACCCAGACTGATTTGCTCTCTCCTTCCCAAAGTGCTTTCCTTTCCCTTCTCTCCTTCACGTCTGTGTCGGAAGCATCTGGGACGATTCCTCTCCTTCCAGCCGGCCGGTTGCACCCACTGGCAACAGCATCTCCTTTACACCCTGGGGACAATTCCTGCCAGCAGCTCTGGAGACTGCAGCACGCTATTGTCAGAAGTGCCCTTCATTACTGACACCGCTTGGGAAGAAAAAAACAACACTGTAGCAAAAAAGAAAAAAAGAAAAAAAGTGCATTCCTGTTGGGAGGAGGAAAAGAAACCACAGTGGTGAGGGTGGTGAGAGAGAGCAGAGATTAAAGGTGTGAAGGAACCAAGTTGTCATGCAAAAGCATAAAACGATGGGGTGTTAGCACAGGAAATAAGTAAGTTGGTTCAGAAGTACATAAGAAGCTGGAGGATGACAAAGGAAAGTGCATTACTAGGTCACCTCTGTACAAGGGAGAGAGAGCCAGGAACATCACAGCCAATGACAAAAGGAGGCTGGAGTGTCAGTAGTTACAGCTTCAGCTGTCACTGGAAGGGAAAGGAGTGACAGGGTGCTCCACGCAATCGTGGTTGTTGATGATGGATCTCAAGGCAGTCTCAGTCTGGAAAAGGGAGTGAGGAATGCCTATCTAGGGGACTTGCTCTTGGTCAAAACTACACGGCCCAGTGGAAACGCATCCAAGAGTGAAACTGATGAATATTTGACAATTCTTTCAGAAAATTCATGGAGTGCAAGAAAAGTCCCAGAGCAGTTGGTAAGAAAAAGAGCTGCAGCACAGCTGGGAAAATGAGGCCCTGAGGACTGCACACCCACAAATTTAAATGCACTGCTGGGGCATTTTGTAGGGGAATTATTGACGGAGTTGATGGGCCTGATCCCGTGCTGCAGAATAGCTTTGGGAAGAGGGTGGGAGGATGACTGCACTCCCTTGGTTTTGCTTTGGATGACTGCTCAGGGCATAAGGAAGACATAATCAAGTGCAATAATCATCAGCTCAGGCAAGATAAAGCAAAATTAATAGGTAATATGGGTTCATTGGAAGCAGATTGTGTTGAATTAAAGGTTGGTTGTTGCCAGGGTAGTCAAAAATGTGAGGCAATGGGTGGGAGGAAATGTGCTCTGATGCTGGGTTTGGTGCTGTGCCAGATGACTCTGTCCTGTGGAGGCTGGGGCTGTAAAGCTCCCTGCCAAATCCTGCTTCAATGTCTATCAAAAATTCACAGCTGAACCCACCAGAAGAGCCAGTGGCAGGAGGCAGCTGGGAGGGTCCGTGCGCTGGTGCGTGGCTGTGCTGCAATATTGGCACGTCCAGCCACGCCAGAGAACGGCCATCAAAATGAATCACAGGTGCCACAGGCTCCTTTCCCTTGTTCCTTGTTCCAAGTAATTGCTTTTCCCTGTGCAGTGTGAAGATAAACGAGGGGCGCCGAAAGTGACGGTAGAAATCAGGCCTGATCTGTGCAGCTCAGTACCTGCTGCAATTGCTATGGGAACCTTATCTGCTGCAGCCTCCTCTGAGTTTAACTGGAGAATTAGCATAGGGCAAACTTCCCCCCATTTAATTTCCCTCCCTTTAAAAACTAACAACTACAAAGTGCTGGTGAAATGAAGGCTGAAAGTTAAGTACCAAAATTTGTATCTCTCTGGGACATTATCACTTGAGATATTTTACCGTGGAAGGTGGAGAAAGCTGGCAAACCTCATTCACATTCCCTGCAAAAGACTGCAGCACCACATAAGATACCATTTATTGTATTTTTATTTTTTAAAGAGCTGAATGTCATGCTGCAAATAGCTGTGGGAAGAGCTTAGCACCCAGAGGCTCACAGTCATGCCTCATGATAAGCAGTTTGGTGATTTTTCCTCTTCCTCCCACCAATGTTGCTCATAATTTGGTGGGGGAAGCAGGTGCCCCCAGTCTTGATTCTTGTACAATCCTTGGTAGGACATTTAGCCCCTTTGCTCCTGCTGCCATGACTTTAAGATGTGAGGTAGTGTTGTGCTGTCAGAGAAGTCATGGAGATGTGTTCACTTCTTTTTCTGAGGCAGTTGAGTAACACTGAAAAAATCCTAGACAGAAACAAATAACTCCTCGGTTTGGAACACAAATATGGTGCTGCATTATTGACTGCATGAACTTGTTCCTCTTGCTTATGTATAATCTGACAATAGCATCCCACCTCTGCCCAGGAAGCAACTTATTTTAAAGCTAGAGGAGGTATTGCTGTGCCCATTGAAACCAATCATAAAATTGGAATTTTAGGTCAAAGCTCAGTGACCCAGTGTCATTTAATTCCCTTTCCTTTAAAAACTAAAACACCCACATACACCTAGCTGGGGAACAGGGGGGGAATGCCATCAGTGGCTGTCTTTTGCTGTGGAACCCCTAGCACAATTAGAGACTGAGTAGTGGTTTGTTAAATTTATACAAATGTCTTGGGCATTGCTGCATGTGTGTGACAGATCTGACAGGTTTCCATCAACCCCTGGAACTGGCCACCTCTGGAGACCTCTGGGTCTGATGGGAAACTGCTCCTGTCCTGCACACCACCAGGAATACACTACTGAAGGGTTGGTATGGAGAGTAGAGAGAGAGAATTATCTTTTTCCCTGTAATTGTTGATAACATGCCAAGACACGATGCATCTGAAGCTGAAGTCCAAGAGAAGGTACAAGGTTTTCATACTATGCTACTCCTCCCAGCTGGAATTAAAACACTGTATACAGAAAAACACTGTGTACAGAAAAAAGGACATACACCTAACTACCACTTCTGGGTTTCCTCTCTCCAGAAGGAAAAGACAGGAAGAGTTTGTTAAAAAAGAAATCAAGCCAAAAGGTCCTGCATTGTCCTTCTCCATCCACTGTTATTCCTGTTCCTCCCCACTTCAGGCTTCCCTCCCTTCTTCTTTTGACAGTGACAAATGGCAAAAAAAAAGAAGGAAATGGTCATTGAAAACTTGTACTGGACAAAATTTGAAGAAAGAAACATAAACCAATCAAATATCACCAGGATGTTTTTCTGTCTTCAACTTTTGTGACTCCAACCCTCAACACAGTTTTTGGGGAAGGGGAATTGCAGTGAGAAGAATTCTCGGCTCTCAAATGTTCTTCTGCCCCAGGTGATCATGGTAGCACTCAGACAAAGGACAGTGACTTGCTGCAGTTTCCAGTGAGCTGGGGGTGCAGCCAGGCCCTCCCTCCAGCCCTCATCTTTGCCTTTGGGCTGGAGAGAAGCCATACCCACCTCCTCAAGGAGAGGTGGGCCTTGCTCAGGTAGAAATAAGAGACATGAGCCAAGTGATTTAGTTGCACAGCAAATGAGGGCTGGGAAAGAGGCAGTCAGCAGTCACGAGGGCATAGAGGACACATCAGGTCTTCTTGCAGTCCTTTGCTTTATCAGGTTGCGTGTGCTTACATATGGTAACCTCTTACTAATTAGTTAAATTGTGTTTGAATGGGGTAGGAGGGGAGTAATGTTCATCAAAGGAGAAGATAAAATAATAACTAATTTCAAAAATTAAAGAATAAAATTTAATACTTGAGAAGCTGAGGAGATGTGCATAATGCTGCTATCCAGTTCCCTGTGCAGGGTTGCAGGAATAAGCTTGAGGTATTAAAGTGAAAAACTTTACTCCTGAACCTGCCAAGGGAAGAGAAGGAATGTGCCTAGCAGTGCATGGAGGGACAGTGAGGAGGTTGTTTTGATTTGTGTTGTTTTTTAAGCCCACAATAAGCCCTGCCCCCTAAACTGCTTGTGGATCACGATCCTGTCTCTGGTTTGAATCCCTGACCCACAGCTGCAAAGGAGGACATGTATTTTCAGAGCTGTCTGTTCTGGTTTGTCATGCCTGAGCTTGGAAAGCTATGTGGAAAGGAAAGGGATTCCCAGGGAGAAATACTTTCAGTGTCTGTGCAAAGCCTGTTGTGGGCAATTCCATCCTGTCTTGGTTTTGGTGACATGCCAAGACCATTCTGTTAAATGGCTTTTTGATTTTTTTTTCTCCTGTTTTGTTTTTTTTACAGGCTGTAGAATAGTTTCCTGCCCAGCCTGGGTTGCAGCCAGGATGGGAGCTCTGGGCTAGGGAGGCTCATTTGGACCAGAGGCGTGCTGACACTGAATCATTATTGCCAGTGGCCACTAAACTTTTCCAAAACATGCTTTATTGAGTGTGCAGCTTTTGCCGTACTGTGGTGTAGATAGTGGTCTCTGGAGGACGGTGGGAGATTACAGGCCATCTGGTGCCTTTCTGGGCCTCATATTTCAACAGGACATGAAATAAGCTTCTTTTTCTCATGGAGAAATAAACCCTCCCTCAAGCATAAAAGCAACCTGTCACTTTCACATATCCTGGAGAAGGGCCATCGCTGCAACGTGAGCTTCCTCCCCATGTTCTAGCTTTGAAGTGGGTTTGACCTGAGAGCTGGAACTGGGGTTCTTGATCAAGCTGTCCAGAAGCAGAGGTCTTTATACTGGAATGCTCCAAGCAGCATGCACACGGGTCCAGGAGCTGCTGAAGAGAAATGCCATCATGGCAAGGCACAGCAGTGTAAATCAGTAACCCTGGATTAGCTGGGATGGTGGGAGGCAGCCTGGCAATGGGAACTGGCCTGGTGCTGGGGCTCAGAATTTTGGGGAAATCATGCCCAGGCAGTGTTAGGCTTTTGTGCAGTGCTTTTGGATGAGGTATTAATTCCCCAGACAGGCTAGGTGACTGTGGCTCCCCTTGGCACTGGTGTGATGCATGCATTATTCAAGGAGCAGAGAGATGATGGTGAGGTTCTCTCTTTGTGCTCTGTGTGACCCTGTCTCATGTGTGTCTGTCTCTCATCACCAGCACTGGGATCTCTCACCCCAAAAATGCTTTTGTAGGGCTCAGCTTTACAGGTGCTTTACACTTTGGCTAATGCATAAATTACCAGGCAAGAAAAATGGAGGGTCAGGGGCAGCCTCCAGTTGTCCTGTCCAATAAATCTCCCTGTCCAGGATCCCAAGCAGGGGAGTCTCTCCACACAGGCAAGCAGTGTGGTCAAGCACAGTTAGGTCAGGTTTTTTTCTGAACCTCTGGCTGGAGGATATTTGAACACTTTCAGAGTATATTCATTTCACAGTGTTTAAGCTGAGACAATAATAGGAATTATTATTTTTTCTTTTTATGAATTACCTGCTGTAATCAGATTTCAAAAGTTATTTGGTGCCTAAAATTCATTTTGAATATGACCCACACTCCAGCCTTTTTTGCAGTACAAGACGGGGTGGCATTTCCTTTGCATTTGGGAGTTTTTGAGCTCTGTCTCACTTTCCCGTTTCTATGGTCAAGGGCAGCAGCAGCAAAACCTTTGCTGTTTGGCCTTGGGGCACCTCTGAGGCTTCATGTGAAGAGGAGAAAGGTGAAAGGGGGCTGATCCCTTTTGGAAAGTTGGAGGTTCAGAACATCTCAGATCAGTGTCTCCACGTGGGTGTGTGTGTTAGGGCACATCTGGGGGAGAATTGTGCGTTGGTAGGTTTTGCCTTAATGACATCACTACTGTGACATTGTGACAGAGGCTGGTGGTAAACGTGTTGCTGTCAGCATTCTGAGTTTGTGGGGCACTGGATTTACACTGTAAGGAGAGGTAATTTGTAATCTTGGTAAAACTTTCCAGAAGTGTTTCCCTCTCTGGAAGGAAGGGCAGGATGTCAGGGTGACCGTGGGCAGAGGTGTCAGCAGAGCCTCCTGGTTGTCCTGGCTCAGTCCCCTGGGCAGGCTGACGCAGGACACATCGAGCCACGGCAAAGCAATTTCCCACCCTCCAAGCCCATCAATAGATGCAATTTCCCTGGGGGAGTGGGGGTGTGGAACTCGATTGCTGCACACAGGGGCTGGTTCTGGTTGTGTGCATCACAGGCCAAGCAGCAGCAAGGCTGCAGGCTGGAGATATTTCCCCTCACAGTGGAGGCTCTGCCCCTTTCAGTGCAGTAATAAATGAGGTTGTCCCTGTGTGGCACTTCACAGAGGAGCCAAGCCTTTGCTCTTCCTCATCCCCAAGGCCTGTGCACTTATCATGATGGAGCACCTGTGGTGGACAGTGGTTATACTGCCTCTGTCACTAACCCTCATTTGCATCTCATACTCAAATCTGTTCTCTTTTTCCTCTTCATCTGTATCTTTTCCCACAGTCCTGTGCTTTTGAGGTCAAATACAGCCATGCAATAAAGCTTCTCCCTGTAGGAAAGCATTGCCATGCAGTTCTATTGGGAAGTGGCATAAGCTCCATCAGTATAACTGTGCTTATGCTGATTTAAAGCATCTACCTCAGAGCTTTTATTAGCATAAGCCTCTTAATAAAGGGGGAAAAAAAAATCATAAGAGTTACACCAATGATGTAACTAGACCTAGGGACACATCTCCTTTAAAGTTAGGTTGGTTTCACAGAGTATGTGATTTCAGTTAAACCTTCCAAAGTATGTGAGGACACTTCTATTTATGTTCCATTCACACTAATTTTAATTTATATTAAGTCCACCAGGATCAAGTTTGAGCTAAGTTGAACACAGTGTTACTGCTCACACTGTTTTTGATGGATTAGAAACAATAGAGCTAAATCTTTCCAGTCCCTTGTGAGTCCCTTGCTGACACTGACAGAAAGATGATCAGGTTTTTTTAACTACATTTATCAAAACAGCCTGTAGTCACAGGCACACTTTCATCAATGTGACTATGTCCACTTACTACCCAAATATCTCTAAGGTGGAGTAATCATGCTTCAAAGTGGGCTGCTCTGGTTTAATTTAGCCTAATTTGTTTTGATTCAGATGGGCAACACTGGCTGGGTAGACAAGACCTAAGAGAACACCCTGCAGTGTGTAGGTGCTGCTGCTACTCAAGTCCTGCCAGGAGTGTTCCCTGCAGAAATCCCATGGCTGCTGTCCATGCCAGCTCTCACTTTGTGCTTCCCAGGGCCTGAGCTCCTTGTTGTTGTGCTGGGAATGTCACAGGGACAGGGCACACCCAGTGTAACCCAAACATCCCTGTGGCAGTGGACATAGCTGGGAACAAGGGGGTGAGGGAACACTGACGAAATCTGCTCCCAGGTCACACCAGGGACACCAGTGATTCATGGCCTCTGGGGCCAGCTGGGAGCCTCCACGTCCCTGTGTCACCTTGGCATGCCTGCCCTCTGGGGACTCCAGCCCTTGGAGCATGTCTGGAGAAAGCTGAAAGCAGGTGCCTTACTCTCACCAGTGCTTAGAGACCAGCCAGCACTCAGCTTGGGAGCCTGCTGGCTGCTGTGGGAGACAGGTACTGGTAATTAAACCTCATGCTTTGGAAGGGCAACTCAGGGCTGGCCTTGCCCACCAGGAAACTGAATCTGTGTGGCAGTGAGATCCTGCAGGTGTCAGTTCCACCGGAAGAGTGGGCACAAGCACCAGCTGTACTGTGCCTGGGGAGAGGGATGTGATGGGGCAGAGGGCTGAGCTTTCACTGTGCTTTAGCTGCTGACCAAAGCCACAGCCATGATAATGTGTGTAGCAGTGTGCTTCTCTCAGAAACATTAATGTGAACATCCTTGTTTATTTCAATCAAATGGAAAAAACGGTCACACACCTAGAAATGCTTTACCCACACAAACTGGAAGTGAAGGCTCTTCACTGAAAGAAAAAAATATGGAAAATGCCATAGAGACATCTTCAAATGCATGGATTTTATTTTATTTTAGTGGCATTTTCTTTCTCTTCTACCTAATATCTCTCTCCTCCCCTAAGACATCTCAGGACTTGTCAGACTGATCTTCTTCATTTTGTGCTGGGGGGACTCTTGGTCATTCAGGTCTTACTTGCTGACTGAAAGCTCAGTGCTGATAAATCTTTAGCAGAGGAAGTTTTTCTCCCAGGTGTTTCTCAACCACGTGAGTTATGGTAGGATGCACAGGACAAACAACACAAAAAACCACTGAGCTTAAGAGAACTTGGCTGTTTCACACCTGACAAAATCTTACTGCCAGGATATCCAGTGACATTATCTCACTAGTTCTCCCTGTCTCCAGAGTATTCCAGGGGAAAAAAATGAATAGGCATGCACTGAATGAAAGTGCTCCAACCCAATCTATTTTTCATTGACAGGTCACTTTTAATCTCCTCCAGTGGTGGAAATTCCTTTTCTTTTCTTGTACTTATTTTCAGTTTTGTTCTTGCCATATTTCTTTTACATTTTTATTCCTTCACCATGTTCTCTTTTGTTTGTGCTGTTGACAGCAAGAGAGACTTAAAAATGCCCAGACTTTGAAACAAGTCATCTACAGATGAAATTGTTCCTAAGGGCTCTAGCAGCTGCAGGGACAAGTGGTATAAATGCAGATTTAATACCAGTGGCTGAAGGTAATTGTAAATAAAAGTACTCCCTGTGAAAAGTATTGAACAGGTTTCCAGATGAAAAATATTCCAAAGAAGCTGTGTGCCTTGGAGACATGGCTGGCAGGCTGTGGAGAGGTATAAATGTGTGGGGCAAGACCTTTCCCTATGCCATAGGACTAGCTCATCCCAGCCTGACTGGGAATGCCCAAGATGGGGAGCAGCAGAGATTCTGGCAGTTTTGCTGGGGAGAAGAGGTCGGTGAGGCTGGCAGGTGATTATGTGACTAGTTATTAACAGTCCAGCCACTGGTGACAAAGAAACCCTGGACACCACAAGGGGCACCTTCAACAGCCACCTGGGCTGGGGGTCACATAGAGCACCTCTGAGAGCAAGCTGGGAGGATGGAGCACAGGAATTGTCCTGCCTTACCTACCCTGGTCTCACACCTTTTCCCTGTCTATTCCCTACTGGCCAGCCTTTAGGACAGGATGGCTGGGGTGTCAGGAGTCAGACCAGACCTGAGCTCTGAGCCTGCCTGGGGAGGAAGGAGGCCAGTCAGGCCCCCACTGCAGGTTGGCAGGATTGCTGAGGTTGCAGAGGTGGAGGCCATGCCTTACACTGGGCTCAAAAAAGCAGTGCCTGCCAGCTCTGCTGTGCTGGCCAGCTTTGCTTCCCTTTGGAGGTGGTGGGCTTGATGGGCTTAGTCAGAGCCAGGCAGCCTCATATCTCATAACAGCTCTTTTCAGTGAGTGCAGCCCTATTCCTCTGCAAATTATCCCTGAGTGATTATACTTCTGCTTATTTTGCAATGATTGTGTTAATGATTTTTGCAAATGAATTTTAAACCAAGAGATGTCTAGCCTGATTATTTGGCTGCTTTCACCACTGTCATCACATCCAATAGCTGTTATTTAGAAAATATTCTTTGCACTTCTGTTTACTCACACAGATTATATGGTGGGGTTGGGCTCTTTTGCTGGCTATTTCCCAAGCCACCAAAAGCTTTGGAGGTGGCAGCCCAAATGCTTTGAACACAAGGACTGAAGCCAGTGAGTATTTGTCTGAGTATCTGCCAAGCTCTCATTTTCTGAGAACACACTGGTGAATCGAAATTTAGTCTCATGAACATTTATGGAAAACAACCAAGAGAGCAGCTCCAAATCCCATCTTTTCAAATGAATTCTGCTTTTCTAAGGCATGTTCCCAAATTCATTTGGGCTTACTAGTCCGTGTCTAGTTCTTGCCAAGTATGAAATATCCATGTACTCTCTCCTTTTCTTGGTCCCACTTCCCTTTTTTTCTGGAAAAGCTGGGTTGCTCAGACTGATGCTGAGAGAGATTCTTTCTCTCCAGCACCTTTGATACTCACAGCCTGCTTCTGCCTCTAACTCACACAACAAATGTGATACAGAGAACACCCGTGGCTTTCAGATCCAGTTTTTACCCCTTCCGTGGAAATGGTCACTTTCTGGCCTGTTTTCTTTCCAGACCAGAAGTGCATGAGGTGAGGAGATGGTTTGCTGTGCTTCCCACGAAGGGAGTCTGCCTGTGGCAATTGGTGTTTCCAGTGGACCCTCTGCAGTTCTCAGGTGTTCCTCAGCCAGGACTCTGTGCAGAGCTGTGAAAACACATGTAACAGGCTAGTTCCCTCAGGCCTGAGATCTCCACCTGCCCTGCAAGCAAATTGCTACTGTCTCTCTCTTTTTATTTTAGGAGGTATCACATCAGCAGTTGGTCTTGAGGAGAGATTGAAGACCAAGAGAGAACAATGATGGATGGACTAGTGCCAGACTCAGAAAAGGACGAGCTGTGATATCTTGATACCTGAAGTTTTAGTCTTTCTGACAAAAGGAGGCCAGGGGCTTTGCTGCTGGCTCCCCCCTGAAACTACCTGCAGGTACCTGCTTTAATTTGGTTGGTTTGGCCAGAGCAAATCTGACCCAGTGACATGGCATTACGTTCAAAAACCCTCACCCAGCTTGGGCTCTGTGGCAACTGCAAAGCAAGCTGGGCAGACAAGGAGAGCTGAGCCTCCTACAGGGTCCAGCACATCCAGGGCTGTGCCTGCCCACTTCCCAGGAGACAGGGAAGAGTGTCTCTGCCAGCTCTGCTTTCACCAAGGGCTGTGTCACAGAATCATAGAATGGTTTGGGCTGGAAAGGACCTTAAAGGCCTTTTAGTTCCAACCCCACCACCACAGAAAAAGCTCTCCAAGGCAATGTGAGCCTTAATTCACCAGGAAGGGATTTGGTCTTGCCCCTGCAGGACTCTAGCTGGCAGCAATTCCAGCAGTGTTCCGAGGCATGATGGGTGATAATGATTTCCCTCTTCTGCACTACATGCTCCCTGTGCTTGCAGGTCTGGCCAGTGCAAGCTGAGCTCAACTGCAGAGATGCAGAATGGCTTTCTTAGGGAGCACAGGCAGCACATGTTCACTGGCTGATTGTTTATCCCAGCTAAGAGCCTAAAGGAAAGATTTCTGACACAGATGTAGTTTACTTCTCTTTTAACTTCATTAGCTGCTAAATAAGAGGTACTCAAGCTCCCAGAGTGGTGTGGGGGACAAAGACTCCCTGAAGAGAAGAGGGATAAGGGTGCTCTGTCAGACTCACAGCTTCCTTACAGAAGGGATTGCTACTCACTGCATTTGCTTCAGTTCAGAGAGGATGCCTTTTTGTCAGGATGCCTCCAGTGTGTGTGCTGGAGAACCACTAAGCTATCAAAGCCCCCTGGGCTTTATTATTTTTCCAGTAAAAATAATTTCCTTTCTCCAACTTCCCTCTTGCCAGCCTTCCTGGCACCACTGTCTTTCTCCTGTAAGGGCCAAAAAAACCTGATTGGGGTCTTACTGCCTCCTCCATGCTCCTCTAGTGACCATTTAGTCTGAAATGTGGTCTTTAAACACAGCCTGTTGGCAGGATAATAGCACAGATGTAGGTGGCACCACAAGCAGCAACCTCAACAAGGCTATGAGGCAGCAGGTTTTCCCTCCCATCCCTGTGGGGAAAGGGCTTTGGGCCATGAGCTGTGCCAGGTTTAGCTGTGATGAGTTATTGCCTGCTCTCAGGGGGCAGGGGGGACCTTTAAAGAAGGAGAGTTTTGATAGCAAGGAATAAAACCTGTGGTATTACCTTGGTGCCCTCAGCCCAACTGAGCCTCCATGGAGCTGGTGCAGTGCCAGGAAAGGGGTGATGCCAGTCCTTGTGTGGGGGCAGGAGGGCAGTCAGGTCACTGTATTGTCTCCTCAGCACTGAAAGCCACTAAATGTGCTGCTGTCACTAAGCATCCCTACCTCTGTTCTAACACAAAGAGAGGAGCTGGTGAAGTGCTAAGGTGTCATCTCTGGGGAGAATTATGTTTTAGCTCACTTGGGCTCCTTCCTCTGCCTCTCAGTCAATGCTGCCTCTAACAAGGTGATGCTCACAGCATCAGCAGCTACCCCATGCTGCTTTTGAGAGCGACTTCTCTCTACTCCCAGTGGATGGAAATTATCTTGGGCCCCAGAAAGGAAAAGGAAAGAGAAATAAAGGTCTGCACAAGCTGGTTTAGAGCCAATGACAAGATTTACACACTAAGCAACTGGTTATTCACACATGGCTCCTTTCCTTGGCCGATGGTTGGTACCTGTCACTTCAAACCATTTTCTTGCAGCTGTCCACTCCATCCCAAAAGCCTGATTCACAGCCTGTAATGCACTCGATCCTTGCAGGAACTAACAAATCCTTGCAGGAACTGCTGCAGCAACATGGGTTCAACCAACCCCTTGCAACCCCCTTGCCTGGTGGCACCCCCCTTCTCTGGCATCAGGCCCTTTTGCTTTGTCTTCTCTCCTGTCCATGCCCTTGGAGCCTCTTCTCCCCCAGTGGCTGTGATTTTCCAGGGGCTGTGATTTTCCAGGGGCTGTGATGTTCCAGGGGCTGTGATGTTCCAGGGGCTGTGGGCCCCCCCGCCCCACACCCACAACATGCAGGGTGTTGATGTGACTGGACGTGAGCACAAAGCTCATTAAGGACTTGTCAATAGTGCAATGAGGAGCAGCGTGGGGGGAGGCAGGGGGAGAAGGGTCCTGTGGCTCACAGGAGGGGCTCACAGCTCCCGTCTGCGTGTGGGGGCAGGTCTGGATGTGCATCCCTGGGCTGGTGTCACTGTGAGCAGCTCTGTGTGCCCAGGGACCCGCTGGCACCGTGAGGCAGGTGAGACCTGGGACAGCAGTGTCTGGGCTTGGGGGTGAGCACTGGGAGCACTGGGGGAAGGGGAGGGAATGTGGATGCAGTGGTGGGAAGGAGCCACCTGCCTGCACTGGCATCCCTGGGGGGAGTGGTGCAGGTGCTGGGCTCTCCTCCATCCATACTGGGCTGGGTGTGGGGCTGAGTGGTGCAGCACCCTGAGGACAAGGGGGTCTCCAGTGGATAGAACTCGGGGAATGGGTTAGGTGATATGCACATAAGAGGCATGGGCTCAGCTGCCCCTCCCTGGGGCTGGGACAGCCCTCCCCAGCCTTAAATGTTTCAGCCCCAAGGATCAACGTGACAGACAATGTTCTAGGTTCTTGGTGACCCTCCACAAAGATCCTGCAAGCTCCGATGGTCTTTGGCAGTGGAGCTCAGCTTCCTTGCCTGTACAGCTGCTGGGATGTTTCTGGGGTCTGTGTCTGTGCCCTTCCTTCCTATCTATCTGTAAGAGATTCTGACTCTGAAGGAGGTAACTCACTCCTTCAGTGAAGCCCTCCCCACCTCTCCTCTGTCTCCACAGCACTGGAGACCTGGAAAAACTCATCCATTCCCTTCCTCCCTCCCCTCCTACCCTCTCCTTGCTCCCTGTCTCCCATGAGTGCTTCTTGGAGCTGCAGTCTGGATACCAAAGGCTCCTCAGTTTGCAGGTGACCTGGCTGTGGTTCTGCCAGCACCTGGTAGAGACCTCCAGCACATTTAGTTTTGATTCTCCTCCCTCCAAGAAAAGTTCTGCAACAATTTGGTATTTTGTTGTGTGGAGAACGATTTGGGATTTTGTTGTGTTGAAGACACACAACTGGAAATGCATTTTCTTATGAAGAAACTTAGTGGGCACAAGTCCCAGCAGCACCAAAAACTTTTTCAGGGCTGTGAGGTATTGCCATAGCCCTCCTGGGATCATGGCTAGGGGCTGAAAGATGTGTCCTGGCCTCATGTGAAAGTCCCATTTATCTGATGGTTTATGAAATGGGGCTCATGCCCCAGTTGCCCCTTCTTCTCATCTGGACAAGGCTGTGGTGTGCTGCCAACCTCACCTGCCACATCTTTAAGAGTGATGTGGGCTGCTGGTGGAAGAGGCACATTGAACAGCAGCTGCAGGACAGACCCACATATCAGCAACTCAAATCTTATGCAAGAGGATGGAAAAGGGGGTGGGGGTGCAGGCCACCAAGCAGCTCCATCACCAGGAGAAGTAATTTACTTTTTTCTCACATCCTCTGTGAGTGCTGACTTCTCCAACCAAGCAATCCATCCTGCCCTTAGGGGAAGGGGGATGAAATGCTGGGTGGCTGCGGTGGCACCTCTTGGGCAGCATGCAGAGGGGGCTGTGAAGCACGAGCCCTGCCTGCCTGACCCAGCTGGACAGGACAGTGATGCTCCAGCCCTGAGTGGGCTCCATGTGGAGCCAGCACTCTGCCAGAGTCCTCAGGCTCCCACAGGGAGCTTTTCCCCAGACCCTCCAGCTGTCGTGGATGTAGGATGCTCCAGCATCTGCATCTGCAGTGAGCAGAAAATGGACCGAGAGTCTGCTGTGCCCTGATGGGCTGGGCACGGCTCTCAACAAGACACAGCAGCCCTGAGGCTACTTGGCTGTCATTAAAATGCTGTGGATGGAAGGAAAAGTCTAATTGACTGAACAATAGCCTGCACTGTGTAATTAAACTAATTGTGTCTCTACCTGCATGGGTCAGAAGTAATTTGTGTGGCTGTTAGATCACTGACAAATAAGAGGTGGGGAGGTGTGTGAAAGTATTTCTTTACATGTGTTTCCATAGATCATTTTGCTGTTTCATTTCAGGCAATTTTATGCCCTTGAAATTTTTGGTTTCTGTCAAATTTGAGGAGATTGTTAATATTTGATGCTGAAGCAGGGGAAAGAAAAAAGGTCACTGTTGTTAACAGCAGTGTTTCAGGAGCCAGAGTTTCAAGTGGCAGCAATACTTCCTCAGTGCTATTTTCTTATTTGAAGAAAAAAAAAAGTCTGTTTGCCAGAATGTGCTTCAGCCTGGCTCTGCATCCACTGGGGACCAAGCAATTGTTTTTACTGACTTGAGCAGCAGCAGATAAGGCCTTCTACACAACTTGGTGAAACACAGGTCACTCCTTTACTGCCAGGAATTTATGGCATTAGCTTTCACTGATAGCCTGGAAAGTTCTGGCTTCAAAATGTGGTGCATTTGGAAGAAGTTGAATGAGAAACCTGCTATAGTGTCATGTTGAAACTCTTTGACCTTGTTTTCAAATTCTTGCAAAGCAGAGCCCACCTCCATCTTGTAGCTCTGCTTTTATTGATTATCATTTTGAGTCCTTCAGTCCTTTGGTTTTGTTGTGCCCAAAGCAACATGTGCTTTTCAGAACAAATAATCTGACATGACAGAGAGCTGCTGGACTGACTCTGCTCTCTCTAGGCTGAACTTTGTGCTCGTGCTGGAGGAGACCCATGAGTGGAGGGGCTGACATTTGGTCCCAGTAGAACCACTCGTTCATCATGTGAGCAACACAGGAGTGAAACACTTGGCCTGGGGTGGCTGATGCCTGTGTTTTTGCCAGTCAGGGCTGTGTCTGGGGAAGGACATGGCACAGCCAGGCTGGGGGACATGCATGACCCCTTCTGTCCTAATCATCCAGCACTGTAGAGAGACAGGACAGTAGGTGGGATGGATCCTCAGTAGGAGACTCTTGCCTGTTTTTGTATTTCTTGAGTGTGAAGAAAGCTCTCTGGATCTGGGTTATTCTTTGTCAGATACAGGAGATGAAGGACCTCACTTTTCAGGTGAGAAGAAATTGCCAGTGTGGTCCACTGCTCCTTTATCATTTTACCCCAAGTACAGGAAATATGAGGTGTGACCATCTAGCTGCAGTATATCACTCCAGAACTGTGGCAACAGGAACAGGGAAAAGAGCATAAGGAGAGCAGGATATATAAATACTTTTTTAAAGACAGCAGCTTGCCTTCTGTTTTTTGTCTACAGTAAAGAAGTGAGCCTAAATGGCTTCTGCCAGGTCCAATTTATGTCTCCAGGCATAGCTAATTACCCTGACTTAGCCCAGCTCTGAGCTCTTCCCAAGGGTTTTGATGCTATTTCTTCTACTTTGATTTATAAATTTTCTTTATCTTACTTTCCTCCTACATATTTTGTATAATTTTTTTCTCCTTGCCTTAGTGAGGAGCTAGGAGCTGGTGTGACAGTGCAATCACAAGGTGTAGGACAGAAATGGGATCTGTCAACCAAAGCCTTTGCTCTGAGTGTCCTTCAATGGTCTCTTCTGGCATCTGCCTCATGGGCTATGTGCAATGGTCTCTTCTCCCCAGAAACCACTTTCATGCTGCCACTTACTGCTGGGCTTACTGCAGCCATCCTGGGGCTAGAGGAGTGAGGGTGAGGCTCAGTGTGGGCTCCACAGCTCATGGAGTTTGGTCACAGCCTTTGTCCCATGGCAAGGGGATTTCTGGCTTCTCCACTGATTGTCACAAGGAATTACAGTTATTTCCTGGTTCAGCCATTCCCTTCACAGTTGATAGAATTTTTCCAGCCTCAGTGATGAATTCTGTGAGGGAACAAAATCCACCTACTGTAATCATGGGATGCCTGCTGTGGTAAGCAGAAGTCATACTGCCATTGAGCCTGGACTTAGGTGACCATCTCTGTCCAGTACACTTTAGAAACTCTAGTTGATGAGTCCCCCAAACATCCCATGGGACAAGTGGGTACTGTTTCTTTATGAGACTAGACTGCCAATAGTAAGAAGTTCAAGCAAGGTCAGCTTTAACTTCTAGAGCATGACACCTCTTTACAGCATTGTTTCCTGATATAGGCATTTTGTTTTTCTTTTTGTTTGTTTGTTTAATTTCCAGTGTTTGCATATATGAATGTTTTTGTCAACAGACTTCTCAGGGAGATTGTAGCATGACCCCTGGTGAAGATTAAATTTGTCTCTGTAAAATGGGCTGAGAAGTGGGTGAGAGCAAACCCATGTCAGTCCTGTCTTCTGTACTGGCTGAAGGCAGATGCTGAGGGGAGAGGATAAAACCAGGAAAAGTAGAGAGTGTTATTTCCTTAGAAGAGTCCCTCAACCTCCAACAACTTCCAGCTCAAGGTTTTGCAGAATTGCAGGAGTAGATTCTGGTGGATTTTCCTTCCATTGTTTCCCCCCTTAATTTCCTTTTCTGAAGTCATATAAACTCTCAGTGTGCAGCATGTCCCACAGTGTGTCTCACTCCATAGCTGCACATTTTCTGGAGTATCACCTCTTGCTCTTTTGAACCTACCACCTGTGGTCATGGTTTTATCCCTTGCAGTTCTTGTGTCAGAAATGGTGAATACTTGTATTCTATGACACTGATACATTCATAGGCCCCTGCCAGCTATCTCTGCCACAGAACAATGGATCCTGTTTCATTTATACTCTCTTCACATGGAAGTTGCTCCACACTTTTAAGCAGCCTTTTGGCTCTCTTCCATGCCTTCTTCTGACTTTGCAACAGCTTGTGTGACAGGAAGAGAGAACTGCACTTATTTTTCAAGACACAATATTGGTTTAGACACAGACGTAGTAACATAGCCTGCTCTTGCTCTCTTTCCAAATTGTTTTAGTGCGATGGTTATATACTTCTAAGGGCCTAAAATCAATGCAGGCATATATTAAATTTTTAGTCAGACTCATGCAATTAATCACCAGGACTTTGGAGTCCTGACTTAGTGGGATTTCAGTGGTTCACAGGCTGGCTGTAGTCACTAGTGAGCACAAGCTGAACTCACCTGGGGATTACAGTAGCACATGCAATGTGGTGTGCAGGGAGGAGCTGGGCAGAGCAGTGATTCCCCTGCCAGATGCTGCAGGTGCACAGCTGTGAACACCGCTGTGTGGCTGCCCTGGTGAGGGACAAAGGCATGGGATTGCCAAGTGGAACACATCCATAGCAGAGGTGCTGCTGCAAAGCTGTGCTTGGCTGGCTGGGCCACACAAACTCTCAGATGGCTCTGTGGCTGCTACACTCAGTTTTGGACCCCAGTTCTGGGAGCATCCTGCCCTCCTCCACTGTCACTCAGACTGGACAGATATATTTCTCTGCTCTGTGGTGGGTCACCCAAAACCTGTGGTTTTGCTGCACGCCTACGGATCCCAGAGCTCTTTCTGCAGAGCATTGGGATGAGAAGCAGATAAGATGGGAGTTGAGGGATTTGTTATGTAATGGTAACAACAACATCTGACACACTACATTGACACCTTCCTTCTCTCCTTTCTCATCAGGAGCTTTGCCCAGTGCTTCTCATCTTGTCTTCACGTGGCCAGGGCAGAAACTGCCTTTCCTGCTCCTCCAGCCCCTCAGCAAGAGTGGATCTACATCTGAGTCACCATGGGCAAGATGGACAACACCTCTGTGGAGCTGAACTCCCCCTCTGAGGTGAAGCAGGCAGCCCTGGAGGAGGCAGAGCCCATCAGTGCTGAGGTCCTGGGCACCACGAAGAAGAAGAAGAAGGAGATCCCAGACAGAGGTTCCTGGAAGGGGAAATTTGACTTCTTGCTATCCTGTGTGGGCTATGCTATTGGCCTGGGCAACGTCTGGCGCTTCCCTTATCTCTGTGGCAAAAATGGAGGAGGTGAGAGAAATGCACAGTGAGCAGCCTTGTCCTCCAGCAGGTCTTGGTTTGGTGTGAATCTGGGCACATGATCTGGTCCTTCAGCTCAGACCTCTCCCACATGGTGGGGGTAATTACGTTGTCCAGAGAAAAGTTTCCATGATCTGTGGGTTTTACTAGCAAGTGTAGGCTGGGAAGAAGCAGTCCAAAGAAATAAAACAAGCAGTCTGAGATCTGTCATGCATGTGCAGTCCAATCTGCAGGGCTAAAAAAAAAAAAAAGCATGGGAACTTCATTTACTTACAGGGAGGGCTGAGACACTCAGCTGGATTCTGGGGCACCTCCAGAGGAACCAGTTAAAGGTGGGGGTCTCCTCAGTCTAGTGTATTCTCAAAGGAATTCTCCCTGCTCAGCTACAGAATTTCTGCATATCCTGGATCAAACCAGAAAACACACTTCCATGCCTCAGCTCCCCTCTAAAATGGTGCTTTCTTCAGCCTTGTCAGAGAGATGCTTTTGTGGAGGGGAGTATAGGCAGGTGTCAGTAGAGCAGAGGCTCACTCCTCACTCCACGCTGAGCTCTCCCATTGCTTGTGCCTGTTACTAAAGTAGCCTTCCTTCTCCCCTTTGAAGAGCTGCTCACTTCCTTAAACCATTTTACAGACTTCCCACACAAATCCAAACCCCTTTTCCTCACCTTTGAGGCTGTATATATAATTTTAGTTTTGCCTGCTAGTCTTCCCACATTGGTCTCTGCTTTCCTCTTAGCTCTTCCTGGCCTGGAGTCCCCATCCCAAGTGCCACACTCATTCATGCTGCACTGAGGGTCTCTTCTCATGTTTCTTCTCCATGTCTTTTTTATTTTCCTTTTACCTTTGGTTCTCATAACTCCTCGTATCACCAGCCCATTTCTGCTGTCACAGAAGGATGCTCTTCTCCTCCAGCCCCGGAAAAGAGGAGAAGGGTCTTGCTCCCTGAAGCAATGTCCATTTAACTTCATGGCATTTAAGAGTATGGAGGCCCTTTCTCTGAACCATGTGGAGTGAGTCCTAGCAGGAGACCAGAAAGTTAGCAATTTTGACAAGAAGATTTCTAACTGAGCATTTTGTTTTCATAGAATTGTAGAATCATAGGATGGTCTGGGTTGGAAAGGACTTTAAAGATCATCCAGTTCCAAAGCCACTGCCAAAGGCAAGGACACCTTCCACTAGGTTGCTCAAAGCCTAGTACAAAATCCAACCTGGCCATGAGCACTTTCAGGGATGGGCCATCCACAGCTCCTTTGGGTTTTGTGGAGAGGTGGAAATATGCAGCTGAGCTGAGTGAGCTTTTATGGGAACATCCAGGCCAACCCCGGGGAGCCTCTGCCAGCAGTGCCAGAGCCACAGCAAGGTTTGTCGTCTTTGTCCAGCCACACTCTGATTGCTAGCTCTCCTCACAGAACACTTCCCCCGTGGCTCGCCAGCATCTGTCCTGTGGCTGCTGCATATCTCAAGTCTCACACCAGCTCTGTGCTGCCCGTGACTGTCTCCTCACACATAAAGGTGGAGGTGACAATGCCTATAATTAGATGAAGGGTATTGTGAAGCTAAAATCGATCCTACGTGTAAAGTCAGCTGAGAACCAAGGACAGAGGTTGCCGTAGAGGTGTGGAGTGCTATTATTAGCATTAGCAATGGCACACGGGGCGATCTCTGCCCCGGCAGCCGCGGGCACGCAGAGGGAGCAGAGCGGAAACGCCAGGCAGATGAAATGCGGGAATCGGTTCCTGCCTGCTCCCAAACACCTCCTGCCTCCGCTGCCGCTTCGTGCCGTTCGTGGCAGCGGGGATGGCTCCTTGCTGCCGGCAGGCGCGGCCGCTCCGGCAGGCGCACGAAGGGGCGGCGGAGCTGCGGCTGCCGGCCCGGGATCGTCACCGCTGCCGGCCCGGGATCGCCACCGCTGTCCGGGATCGTCACCGCTACCCGGGATCGCCACCGCTACCCGGGATCGTCACCGCTACCCGGGATCGCCACCGCTACCCGAGATCGCCACCGCTACCCGGGATCGTCACCGGGAGCGGAGCGAGGAGGGGCCGCACCGCAGCTCCGTCGCACCCGGGCGGGCACCGCCTCGCTCTGCCCCGGCGGAGGCGCCTCCGGAGCACGGCAGACCGTGGGTGGGACTCTAATTTTAGCGTCCTGCCTGTGCGCTGCTCAGAGCGCGGTCGTGTGGGCTGCTTCCATTACGCACAGGCAAATTGAACTGAATGGAAATATTGTCGTCTCACTTACCGCTGTCACGTTGCATCGGCTCACGGCTGGTTTGCTCGGCGCGGGGAGCCCAGGGCACGGCAGCCCAGCGCTCGGCCCCTCCGCTGCGGGGAGCAGGCTTCACCCAAAGTGGTGCCTGGGCTCTCTGCCGGCCCTGCACACAGCTGGATGTGTCCAGCTGTGCCCACGGCTGCAGCCTCTTCATTGATCTCTTCTCTAACCTTATACAGTCCCTCTGATCTCAACAGGATTGTACTGGACTCCAAATTCACTCTGAATGTGGCTCAGTGCGTGCTAAAAATTGCCTGTGAGATCCTAAGCTTGAATAACTTGAGAGAAAAATAATTCTTTAAATGAGCATCCTGCACTCCTCATTTGTGCACTGAGACTCAAAGCAACAGCGTGTAACAGCTTGTAATGCTCAATTTTTGATTCGTGGGCAGTGTTCCTGTTTTCAGGATTAATTGTTCTTCTCTGCTGTACAACATTAGGAGCAGGCAGGCTTGGGGTTGCACAGTGAGCTCCAGGCACTGTTGATCCTTCCTTACCTCCAAGGGTCAGTGCTCTGAGCAGGACCAGCACACTCACCCCTTTGGCACCCATGGATCTGGAGACAAGGGACTGGGATCTGGGACTTGCAAAAGGTCATGCACAACCATATTTTGCACTGGCCTGCAAAACTTAGATAAGAATTTCAGAACTGATGTCCCACCTGGCTGTACAGGTCCTGGGGATATTACCAATGCCTGCCTGGGGACCTGGCCCACCAGAGTGGCAGTGTCATTGCCAACAGCCCTCAGCTCAAGGAGGTGGTCTGGTTTGTAGATTTTCCACTATTCTTGAGAATCTTTGTCAAGCCAGGATAAAAGACGTGTGTCCAAAAGTTTATTTGTTGGGGATTTTTCCCCCAACAGTCTGATAACGTCTTTCACCTACAAACCTTCCTGACCTGCTGTAGATGAGAAATGCAGGATCATCAGAGCTGCAGCCAAATTTCATTAATTGCTTGCACTGAAGCAAGAAAGAGACTTGCACTGCTGCTAAGCTCAGCCTCCAGAACACTCCACAGCAGTGGGGTGTTCTCAGAGCAGGCACTGCAGGGCTCCCAGGGGGCTGGACCTTACAGGCTGTGGTGTCTAGCAAGCACACAGGGGAGGCTGCTGAGCAGGCAGAGTGATGCCCAAAGCTGTTCTCTCCTGTGTGCCAGGCTGCTGCTGCACTTCCATGCCAGCTTGTGATTCAGGCTCATGGTCACCGAGCGGCTGGCACAGAGAGTGTTTTCTCCCCACCACCCACTGCCAGCTCCTCTTGCATACTGCCTCCCAAGGACTTCCATGCCGGGTGCTGGCACCTGCCTCTCCCAGCTGGGTTCAGCTCCCTGCTTGGCAGGCAGATGTCCCCAGCTGGATGCCCCCTGAGCCAGCATCCCTGGCTGTGCCTGGCTGCTTCCCTGCCCTCAGAGAGCAGCTGCTGGAACCTGGCTCTGCTGGGTGCAAGCTGGGCCACAGCTCTCTGGAGTGGCTTTGCTCTCTGGCTCCATGTTTGCTTTCCCACGATTATCTGGAGAAGACTCAGACTGACAGCTCAGCCCTAAGGCTAGTGCAGGAATCAGTGCTGTCCTGAACATGGCCAGCTGCTTCTGGGCAAACTGAGTGTCCTCCCTCTGTCGCCAGCCAGAATCTTCTGCAAAGGTTTGTCCTCTTCCGAAATGATGGCCCACCCCAGCACACGCATGAGAAAGATTTTAAAAATGGGCTTTGTCCCATGTCCTAGAAGTCAGGATGACCTGAACTTGTACAGCCTTCCAATCACACAGCAAGGCTCTCCTCTTCTAATTGCTCTTCTAAAAACTGGGTGCCTGTAATATCTCTAGTGAACGAATGTTCTACCTCCTTTCTAATAATGAGATGATTTCCATAGGGCCATGGAGAAGAATAATATTTTCACAAGAATTTTAAGGGTAAAACCTAAAACACAGGTGGGGTGGTATATAGCACTGTTACAAGAGTCAATACAGTCTTAGTCACAGTTTCCTTAAAAGACTGAAACAGCTATAAACAAAGAAGGCAGTGGCCAATGCCAGATATTTCTGTGCACTATTCCCTCAAGAAGAATTGAAAGCTTCTGCAGGTAAGACAGAAAGCATCAGCAGTTCCCAATGTCGATGTCCAAGCTTTGGGCTTTGTTGTCAGGTTGGGTTTAGCATTGTCTAAACAGCTAACAAAGTGAGCCTAGCATTACATAGCTAGTGATGCCAGTGTGTGTGTGTACGTGGTACATTCATACCCACAGTGATGAGGGGAAGGCAGCAATGACCTCAGTGGGACACTCACCCAACACACTAACTCCAGCTGCAAACTGTCACCTCTGGGAGAGGCTGCTCCTCATCACATGGGTGCTGCAGAGCAAGAAATTGCAGCTGGAGGCATTTCCTTCTTGATCAAATAATGCCTGATAACATTGCTCCTTCTTTCAGGAGCCTTCCTTATCCCCTATTTCCTGACGCTGGTGTTTGCTGGGATTCCTCTCTTCCTGCTGGAAACTGCTCTGGGCCAGTATACCTCTGTTGGTGGACTGGGAGTCTGGAGATTAGCACCCATGTTCAAAGGTACTGTGCTGTATGTTTGTCACAACAATGGTCCAGGAAAAAACACCATTAATGGTTTGAAGGCAAATCAGCAATTCCCTGGGGGCTGGGATGGGGTGGCAGGTGAGGAGAAGGTTTTTCCCCTGTCTTTATCAAGCTGTCCTTGACCTCGATGTCTGCAGTCACTAACATCACTGTGCTCTGTTCAAGCAGTTTTGTGTGGTGACAAGGGACTTTATGAGCAGTATGGACTGTGATGGAGGGGCTCTGGTTGCAGGAGACCCTTTGTTTTCCCAAGCCTCCCTGCATATGCTTACTTTAATTGAGTGGTAATGTGACCTGTTGCCATGCTTGAAGCAACTGTTTTCTAGAAGCCAGTGGTGATTTAGAAATGCCTTGGATGTGGAAAAATGCAGTTCTGCCTGGGAAGTGACAAGATTCTGTTTTCATGGAGCTCTGTCTGTAGGGTAGGGGTAGCACACTGAAAGGCAGCACTGTTCCCCCAGTGGAAATGGGTGGCTGAGAGATGTGAGGGAATGAGCCTCCCTTGCTGGCCAGCTCACAGTGCAACTATAGCACACTCTGTGCTGATTCCCTTTTTCTGGTTTTCAAAAAAACCCTTGCTGTGGTGCCCATGAAGTGCCTTGGGTACTGGAGACCTGGATTGATGCTGCTCTCTGCCCTCCTTTGCAGGCGTGGGACTGGCAGCCATGGTTCTGTCCTTCTGGCTGAACATCTACTACATTGTCATCATCGCCTGGGCTCTCTACTACCTGTTCAACTCTTTCACTGCGGTGAGTCCCGGGCGTGTCTGCAGCCCGCCCTGCCTGTGGGCGGGGTCCTCACTCCCACTTAGGGGCAGTGGTTTGTTTATCGCCCGCAGCGGGCTCTAGCTGCTTGCCGTTTGTGCAAAGAGCCCTTGTCAGCATCGTGCTAGACCCTTCCTGAGGAGGTTCATCGGCCCTACAGGCAGTTTTGTAGTGCTGGTGGCTGTCCTCCGGAGGGGATGGTCCCATCCCCTCTGCAGGAACTGTTCCCCACTCACTTCAGTCATTCAAACTCACCCTGTGTTTCTGGTTTTTTTTCTAGGGCTGCTCAAATCTGAGCTGCACATTTCCAGAACTGGTTTTGTCAGGTTTTGTCACATCATGATCTTATTTCTCAGGACTTACTCCTTATGTTAATTAGTTTTTATTCACTCCTCTCTTGATAAATGATATCCAAGGGATTCTTTTTCTGCTGGGAAAATGATTCAGAAAGTATCTAGACATCTACTTGTGACTGTCCCTTAATGTGTCCTTTGGTGTTATGGTTTATAGTGGGTTCCTCTTCCATAGCAGGTCCTTCTACTGTACAAGGTTAGAATCACACCCCATATTAACTTCTTGGTAGCTGAATTATTTATTTCAGCCCAGAAACTGGTAAGAGTTTCCTTAACATAACTCTCTGAGCAACCTGCAACCTTAAAGACATCAACCCCATGGTTCAAATGGGATCTTTTTAAATGTTATTTAGATATAACCCAGGAATGTTATTGTGGACACTGTACATCCAGTTTACTTTTTGTTCCAGTAAAAATTTCAAGTATCTATCAAGACTTCTGCTGAATCATTCCATTTGGCATTCCCAATTCTGCTTCTAGCACCAATACCACCTATAACTGTAGGGTCCTGGATCTAAAACAAAATTCTTGGCTGATTGGGTGATTAGATGCACCCTCAGGGATTCTCAAATAAACAGAGGTCTTCCCCAAAGTAGCCCATCCCAACTACACCCAGGGCAGGATGCATCACAGGATGAGGCTCTGGTTACATTCTGGTGTTACAGACCTGGCTGGTGACAGACCTTGCATGTACATAGGCAGATCCAGGTGTTTGGCTCAAGACCTTTTCTTTTACCAGAGATAATAATCCCAAATTCCCAAAAGGACCCAAGATGCTAATGAAAAAGCTGATATCTGTCTCCTGTGCCTCCTTAAATTTGACTATGAGTATTATGAACTATAATAGGAGCCCAGCCTGCCTTCTGCAGTTTCTGTCCTCTGAAATTCAGAGGAAATAGAGCAGCAACAAACTGTCCCTCAGCCTGCCCTTCCTTGTGAGAACTGTGCAGCTTCTCTAACATGCAGACATTGAAGAGCTGCTGTGCAGCACTGCTCAAGCCATTGCCTTTTCTTCAGTGCAGTTAGCAAGCCCTCAGTGAAATCACGAGGTGGGTGCAGTGGCCTGGGTGGCCACTGGAATGTCACCCCCAGCCCTGAAATAGTCACCATTCTGCCAGGATACCACGTTTGAAGGTGTCATCTGCTGGAGTGAACTGATTTAGATGGAGCAGTGAAGGCAGCCCTTAAAGGCACTGATGCCACAAGACGCTTAAAACACAGATAATATTTTTGAATAGCTCTGTGTTCGTGGAAGAATAGGGATGGATACAAACATCTTCTTAAAGCTTTGTTGAGCTGGAGCCTCAGGTCTTATCTGCAGAGGGAAATCACACAGAATAGCTGCTCTGCATTTATCTGCACGCACTGTGCTTGGGAAAAGAGGTAGCTGCTCATGGGGACATATCTGAGCTGCTGTCCTTGGGCTGGCTCAGCCGTGGCACTGCATGGCCTGGGTGAGCTGCCCTGCCACACTCACATGGCCCCTGGCCCTGCTGCTGTACTGCCTGCAGTGCCAGGGCTGACTGCACTGGTCTGTAATGTTGTGCTGCCATCACACTGCTGCCCACAGTGTAAATATCTCCCAGGAATCCCTTCATGCTGCTTATAATCAGGGCAGTGGACAGCCATGAAACAGCTGCCCTGGGCAATTTGCTCCTGTACTTGTGTTATAACAGTCTGTTTGTGTAGACAACCCAATGCTTCCATTCTCAGGGCCGTGTTGCTTTTTAAGTATTGAACTTGGTGTAAATGAAACATAAGAAAAAAATCACTGCTTATTCTTTGTGCAGTAAATTCCAGCCACTTGTTGAGTGAAGCTAGCAAAAAGCTGTAATGGTTATAAACAAAATATCCCTTTATAGTATTTTAATTTGTAGGTATTAATTATCAACAGTTAATTGGAAGTGGCTCTCTATTGCTAACATTTTATCTGAGCTACAGCATTGCCCTAATCACATGATGATATATTTTTCCTGGAAAATGCTTGTCACAATTTATCATATTTTGGAAATTTTTTTCCATTATTTGGCTACAAGGGCATGCCTATCCAGTGGAGCTGCCCATTTCTCTTTGCAAAAAACATTATGGGGTTTCAGTTTAAAATATTTCTCTTGAGAGATATCACATGGATGATAACCCTGCTGTCTCTGTGCTGGTGCAGGACCTGCCGTGGCAGAACTGTGAGAATTCCTGGAACACAGACCGCTGCTTCTCCAACTACTCCCTGAACGACACCACCAATCTCACCAGTGCTGTCACCGAGTTCTGGGAGTACGTCCCCAGCTGCCTACACCAGGTTCCTCCCCCTCCCCGTGCTCACTGTGCCTGCCCACCAGGGCTGCAGCTGTGCCTGCTGACTCTGTGCCTTGGGCAGCTCTGGCAGGAGGGCATCACAGCCAGCCACTGGCCATGGTGGGCACGGGATGCACTCTGCAGATGCAGGTCAGAGGGATGGGCATGCAAACAGCCTCTCCACCTCCCTTCACCTCCCTTTATCCCGTCATGATGGACCTCAGTTCTCTTTAGGGATTTGTGGGTTCTCACACTTGTCTGCACCTGGCCCTTCACCCTCCAATACCTCTGGGAGCTCCAAATCCCTCTGCCTTTGGTTGTCAGACTTCCTCCTAACACAGTCTCCCACCCTCAGGAGGAACATGCACCAGATGTCTGGAGGCCTGGGGGAGCCTGGCACCATCCGCTGGCCCCTGGCTGGCACGCTGGCCCTGGCCTGGCTGCTGGTCTACTTCTCCATCTGGAAGGGTGTGGAGTGGACAGGCAAGGTACACTCTGAGGGCTGGGTCTTTTGGTGCTGCTTCTCATTGCTGTGCTGCCAGAATGTCCTCCAGACTCAATTTTATTTAAGTGTCTATAACTAAGGTTACGATGTTTAGAGGCAAAATCGCAGTAGATACTATTAAATTCCTGACATTTACCTTTGACAGCTGTAGAAATTGCTACTATGTTTATGGTAATTTCCATTTTAAGTGTAGAGAATAGCTCTTGCTTGTAAGGTCGTGGGTCTGAGCACATATCCTTTTTGGGTAGAAGCATTTTCAGAAATTACTTATGTTTCCCACTTTGGGACAGCCCTTTGAGAGAGCAAAGCTTCTTGTGGCATCCCACTTTAGATAATCACAGTCTCTTAAATTGCCTCTGATGGGAAAAATCTCCCCATCTCCTTTGAAAATTTCCTTGCTGCCCTTTCGATATTGGTGGGAGACCTTCAGATGAGGAGGCCATTGTTATTCCCTGTGCAGTGTTCCAGGCTAGCACAGCAGAAAGGTAATTGCTTCATTTAGTGAAACAGTGGTGCTGAGATGCTGGGATGTGTTATTTAGAGCACAGCATGATGCAGCAGCACACTATTATGAAAGGAATAATCTAGAGGAGAGATCAGAAGGAAGCACTTCAGGGGTAGGTCACTGAAGCTGTTAACTTCCCCAGTGGCTCCCAAACATGCTTTAGCTAAGCAGCCACAGCAAAGCCCTGGTGATTACTGGTGTGGGCCCTGTCATGAGAGATGGCACATACCTGTAAGGTCCTGAAACAGTGCTGAAAAGAAAGCAGTGGAATCAAGACAACTCGTTTTGCTTGGTGCATTGATCTAGAGAAACACTAGCATTAGCTCTGTGAAATAAGGATGTGATGATTTAAAGAGATTACTTCTGTGGACTAAAATTATCCCTGCAATTCCCTTGTTTTTGGGCATTTCATCCAGACTTCAGCATGCTACTTTTGCGATGAGTGTGTCCTTGTGTATCAGTGGCAGGGAGAAACCTCAAACAGCAAAAACGTGGCTAACGTGGGAATGGGGGACAGCAAATGCAAGGAAATGCTGCTGAAAGTGGCTGTGCTTGGGAGCCTGTCCCCCTCAAAGGAGGACATCCCAGACTCAATGTCACCATGGTCAAGAAAGCTCCTGGGCACTGGTGGGCTGATGGCTTCTCTCCCATGGGGTCTTTTTCAGGTGGTATATTTCTCAGCCACCTACCCCTACTTCATGCTTTTCATCCTCTTGTTCCGGGGAGTCACACTGCCAGGAGCCAAGGAGGGGATCCTCTTCTACCTCACACCTGACTTCAGGAAGCTCTCTGACTCTGAGGTTCGTAGCCTAGTGAGGAAAGCTCTTATCCCCAGCTATCTCTGCATTAGGCTTCCCCAGGCACTTGCCATGAATACTGTAAGTGCTTAAAATAACACTGGAATAACCCTGTTCAAGTACTGATGACCCATGTCCCATAGGCTGAGACAAAACTGAGGGACAGGTCCTTCATGCATGGAAATCTGTGCAGCAGCTCTGTTGTACTCAAGCAGTATTATCCACAGGGTATGGGGAGTCCAAAGCTATCCTGACAAAGGGACCTCTCCTCTGGGCTGGGAATGCCTCGTTTCGCTGACTGTCCCAGAGCTGCTGGTCTGCTCTTGTTGTGGTGGTCCCAGAGAAAGAACACTGTGCTGCTGGCATGGGGGCCTCAGAAAGAGCACAAGCACAGCAGCACACAGAGCAGCAGTTTTTGGAAGCGCTTAAGTGGTGAGTGGTGGCCAATTATGTGTTCTTGGTCACTGGAAGCAGAGAGAAGACCCAGGAGGAACAGGGACACTTGCAAAAATGAAGATTTTCAGGAGACACAGACTGCGTTTTTCAGCAGCTATACTCCCTACTGACAGGATTCCCTCAGGCCCTGGATGCCCCAGTGGGCTGTACATCCACACACACAGCTCCACAATCTGCACCCAGTCCCCCTGCTAGCCCTGCACCGAGCTGCTGCAGGACATGCACCTTCTGCTGCACCCCTCTTGTGGCTCCTTCTCCACAGGTCTGGATGGATGCAGCCACTCAGATCTTCTTCTCCTACGGGCTGGGGCTGGGCTCCCTCATTGCTCTGGGCAGCTACAACACTTTCCACAACAACGTGTACAGGTCAGTTGTTTTTTTCCATGCTCCTGTGTGGCAGGGAACACTCATGGGTGAGGCAGGGGATGAATCTACCTGACCTCTGCTGTCCCCTTGCTGGCAACATGCAGCCTGGGGGACACACTGTAATCTCTGCAGAGGAGCTCCCTGCCTGCAGGACACTTTGTACATCACCTGTGCTACCCATCCAAGGCACAGCACCAGCTTTCCATGGGGTCTTTTCTTTACCCCACCCTCTTCTCCTGGTAGGGACCCACAGGTGGGGTTTTTTCTCTCTTTCTCTTCCAGAGACTCCATTATTGTCTGTTGTATAAACTCCACCACAAGCATATTTGCAGGATTTGTTATTTTCTCAATCATTGGCTTCATGTCACACATCACGAAGAAGTCGGTGTCAGAGCTGGCCTCCTCAGGTAAGCACAAATCCACATTCAAATGCAACAGCAACCTGTGAGAGCCACTTGTCACTGGGTGTGGGGTGTTTCCTGACTAGGAAGTTTTATTTTGCTGTAGTGAAATATTTAGGCGATTTGCTGTCTGAAACCTTCCTATGGAGAATAGTTTTCAGTAGACGTGATTAAAATTTGGGGTCTCTTTTTCATGCAAAATCTTGAGACTGTGATCTTAATGGCTTGAGAGGGTACCTGGAACAGAGGCTAGACATTGTTAAAGGAATAAAGTAAGTATTTATTAAAAGGCCTTCAAAGGATACACCTTGGGCGGCACAAGAGCCTGGCCGTGGCTCCACCCAAGATGGACACCTGGTCATGAGGTTTCATACTTTTATAAGTTTTGGTTCATTTACATATTGGGGTTAATTGGCCAATTATAGCTTCAGGTTATGAAGTTCCATCCTCCCAGTTTGCTCTCCTCAATTCATTGTTGTTTGCACTTTTTGGGCCTGAAGCTGCAGCAGTGTCCTTGGTTCTCAGGCTGGAAAAGGATTATTTTGTCTGACTAAACTGTGAAGAGAACTGCTAACACTTTATATGAAGTTCAGAGTTATACATTAATGTAGTACAGAATCTGAAAAATATGAAAGCTAAATCTTAAGGCATCAATCTCAGAATAATTTTTTAACCAAGATGGGACTGTGTCTTTCTGCACGAAGACATGTTTTGAAATTGCTGTCTTTCCAGAGAAAGCTTTTATCTCAAGAAACAGCTTTTTGTGGTGGAAAAAAAAAAGGCACCAGGAAAGCTATAACCAGCTCTGAATATCAGTTTATTTTTCTATCAAAATGCTCTGGCTCCATTTGGTTGCAATCATTCAATGACTTTCTTGCTTGCAGGACTTGTTTCTCCAATCATTTCTGTCTCCCCATCTTATCCCTGTGCCTCCCACTGAGGGAGGCAGGCACAAAGGCTCAGGTGTTCCTGGCTCCTATATGGAAACCCCTGAGTTCTTGGCTGTAATTTTTGTCTCTCTATTTAACCATGGCCCTTAGCTCAGACTTCCCATCAAATGCTTTGTAAACATGGGCTCATCCCTCTTTTCTTTACTGCAGGCCCTGGACTGGCTTTCCTCGCCTACCCACAGGTTGTCACACAGTTGCCCTTGTCCCCACTCTGGTCAATCCTCTTCTTCTCCATGCTGATGATGCTGGGTCTGGACAGCCAGGTGAGACAATCCAGGGACAAAGTGGGGCAAGTTACAAAAATATCTTCAGGTACAATGGAGGTGTCCTCTTGTGGACAGTGCTGAGCAGAGTGGGGTTTTACTCTCTCATGGTGTGAGGGCAGTGCTTTCCTGCAGTATTTTGGCATTGTTGTTGATGCCAACAGCAGCCCTGAGCAGAGCTGCAGCTCCCTGGCCTGGTCCATAGGTTAGCAGGGATGGATCCTGGCAGAAGGAAGGAGTTATGCCTTGGAAAAGACTGGTGCCCCTGACTGCTTTTATCTGGTGGCAACGTTTTACAAGATACTTGAGAGGGAAGCAGTTAGGTGTAGCAAAAAGTCTCCACCCTCAGAGCCCCCTCCGAGCCCTCACAAAACAAAATGGAAACCATTATATCTGCATTTTTACTGGTGGTGATAGGTTTTTTTCCTGATAAGTCAGCATAAAAGTAGCTACCCAGTGAGGCAGTGAATTGCAGCATGCCTTCCTTTTGAGTGCATCAAAATCAAAGGTTCCTGCAAAAACCTGCACTTGACCTGTCATATCTGCCCTTGTGTCCCCATGCTCTTCTCTGGCAGCACAAACCACCAGTACAAAAGGGATGCTTGCTTGGATTACAGGTATTGTTCATAGACCCAAGCCTACTTCACAATCATACCCAAACCTATTACTGAAATGTCACACCTGGTTTCTGGGAAAATCTAATCAACCACATCTGGTTTTCAATCATGTTACACTCTCATAAACACTTTGTAAAGCTCACAAATGCATTACCACAGACATTATTTAGAAAAAAAACCCCACAAACAAACAAACAACAACAACAACAAAACCACCCCACCAAAACAAAAAAAACCCTCAAACCCAATAATACCTAAATGTTCTGTAAAAAACTACATTTACAGAAAAAAATTATCTGCATGGATTATTCACTCAGTGCTGGTAACTTGAGACATGACAATAACCCCTCTAAGCACTCTCTGGAATTTATTTGCTGCATTTGCTTCTAAAATACCCCTTGAAACCCTCCATGTCCCTTCTGTCAGCCAGTTTTGGAGGGCAGGCAGCATGTTGGGGGGGCTATCATTGCCTGGAGGAAGAGGCTGGGGGGGAATGAAGCATCAAAAGGAAAACAACCTTTTAAAAACCACGGCTAAATATATGTGAAGAAGCTTTCTGTCTGCATGCTGGAGCACTGATTCATCCAAACACACCAGCAACAGTATGACAGCTTATGCATATAAACCAATGAACACGGGCTGCTACAACAACTGCAATTCCACGTGCATTTTGAAGCATTCAGTTAGAAAGAGAAAAGGTTTTCCTACGTGCTTATTACATGTCCTTTGTGGCATTTGCAAATGGGGAGCCGGCATTTTTCATCTGTGTCAGCAGCCGGGCTGGTGAGGCACAGCGGGGCCGCAGGGCATGTCCTGCACCCCGCGGCTGCTGGGCTGAGCTTGTCGCCTGTCCCCGGCAGGGCAGGGCTCTGTCACGGCGGGGACGGGAGGCTGGGCTGAGATCCGTGTCTGCCACGCAGCCACAACCTCCAGCCCTTCAGTGACGGTGGGAGCAAGTCCAGCCAGTCTCCTACAGATGCAGCCCAGCTCCATCTGCCTCCTCTTGCCAGGGTGTCCATCCCCTCTGCAGCTCCTCGGGGGGGATGGATGACCCGGACCGACAGACCCCTCTGTCCTGTGCCCTCACCCGTGTGCCTCTTCTCTGATCCGTCCTGGCCTCAGCTCTCTCCCGTCCAGATCTCTTTCATAATATGCTAATGCTTCCTTTTAACCTACCAGTTTCCAGGTCAGGCACTTATTGCTCAGGGGAGCTGGCAAGCCTTGTGACTGCCAGCCTGTGTCTGTCCCATGTGAGGCTGCCTTGCACGAGTTGGCCATCAGGATTTGCAGGGAGACAACTCTCATGGATCTGTGCTGCACATCTGGCAGCTGTGCAGTGAGAGCACTCCCATGGATCTGTGCTGCACATCTGGCAGCTGTGGTCAAACTCCCCACGGGTCCATGCATCCCAGTAGGTGCTCTGTGTGACTGAGGAGGGAGCAGCAAGCCATTGACACTGGGAGAGGGTGGGAGAGAGACTCTCCTTCAGACAGGGATGCCACACCTGTATTGACTCCCAAGCCCAGATTACTGGACCCAGCAGCTTGTGTAATGATTAGGCCCCTAAAGGGGGAAAGGAGCAAAAGAGAAAAGTTTAAGGAAATAAAATGCTTGTGAAAGAAATAGTATAGTGGGGTGAAGGGTGAAACATGAAGAAGAGAAGATTATGTGCTAAAGATTGTGGCTGGAGGGGATTGGTGGAAAAAGCAGTTTTTTGGAAAGCAGACTGCAGTGGCAAGAACCAAAGGCACCAGTGCTCAGTTCCCTGCCACTCTGAAAGCAGCATGCTTTCATTCAGGTGCCTACATGTGCAAACAGCCAAGGTTTGGTCTGTGAGCTGGGAAAACTGAGCCCCATGCCAAGCAGCTGCAGTCCCTGGGGCTGGAAAGGTAAATCTCCTCCAGGCTGCAGCCCCTGTGACGTCTGAGGCTGTCGTGAGGCAATTTTCAGTAAATGGTGTGAAGGTCATTGCCTGTTCCATGGCTAGAAAAAGCGATGTACAGCCATTTGCTTCTCCACCTTATCTGTTACACAGGAGCTTAATTTTAATAGGAGACAAAGAGAATTCAGCTCACTTTGTAGCCCTGTTCCTCAGCACCCATCTCCCTCTCTTTCCCTCTGTGCATTCCCTGATTTTGATTGTTCTTCCTGCACCAAAGGACTGTCAGCTTTACTCCATCCCATTATCTAAGGCATCATTTTCTTTGCTCCTTTTCTGCTGGCCACTACCCTCTGTCCCAGGGCTGTTCCCCTCCAAATACATTTCCCTTTCTGGTCTCAGCTCCCCTGGCCCTGCCATGGCTCCGGCAGTGCCTGGCCATGCAGCCATGTGGAAGAAATAGCTTTTGACAGTGGTTTTTTAGTCATGCTATCTCTTCACACTCTGGTGCCAGCTCAGTACTGACTCTTCCAGACAGCTAGGCAGGTGGGGTGGGGTGAAGGGCTCACTGTCAATGACTGTAAAGGCACCTCAACCCATGCATGAATGGCAAAAGATGCTTTAATGGCACTTGTGTCCAACATAAAAAGCTTAGCTCATTAAAAATTCAAGTGGAAGAAGTTGAGCTTTGATGGTCTGGGAATACTGGCTTTCCATGCAGATATTAAACCGTGGGTATACACATCTCCCTTTGCCTTGCTCTGGCCCTCGTTGTCAGCAGTGTGCAAGCTCTTCCACCATCCCTGCCCAGCTATAGGCTCAGGCACTCCATTTTTCTTCCACACATCTTCCCAACCCTCTGCTGCTCTTTTTGGTCTGTATACCTCTACCTCTACTCAAGGGTTTTTTTCCCTTCCCAGGGGTGGGGAAGTCCCTGACACCCAAAAGTGATGAAACCACTTTCACATTCATTGCACGGGCTTGTACATTTGCTCAGCATGACCAGGGAAGGCAGTTTGCTGCCCTCATAAATTCCCTGGGTTGTGGCTAGAGTCATGATGTACTCTCTGAGAGAGGTATGTTACCTGTAGTTTCTAGGAGTGAGACATAAAAGTAAATCTCACAATTTATCAAGAGAAAGGAGAGAAGGATGCACTTCACATATATACAGTCAAACTGCCCTTGTGCCAGAAGGCAGAACCAGTAGGAAAACTGGAAGGCAGCACTCATGGGGATTTCGTTATGTGTTATGGTGGAGACAACATTATTACACTGTGCCTGGTACAGCTCTGCACAAACCATCCAGGGGATTCCACCTCTGGAAAGATGATGTGCTGTGAGGATGAGCTTCTGGTGTGCTACCTGCATTTAATGTTGTGTGCTTGAAAAAGTGAAAAAAAGTCAAGGACCAGATAATCAGAGATGTTGTTATTCACATGCATTTGAGACTGGATAGTGCAGGTCCTTACTGAGCATTTCAGACCATTGAACAGCACAAGTGCTGTTGCCACAGGCTGAGAACAGCAAGAAGGGAAGAACAATAAACATCTTGCACATGTCCCAGCAGCAGCCAGACACAGAGTTGTGGCACAGGGCCTGGCAGCGTGGGGAGAAGGGCAGTGATGGGGAGGCCCTAGAGAGTTTGTGGGAAGAAAGAGGAGGCTTTTCATGAGAAGCAAAAGGCAGAGATTTATCTCAGCTCTTTTTAAGCATTTAACTTTGGTGCTCCTAGCTGCATCTATATTGAGTGGGAAGAGATGAATTTTCAGAAGATGGTTCAGACCATCTTTGTGCAGAGATGCCTTTTTCTTTTCTCGAGTCTTCAGAGTCCATAAATCACTAAGGTTCTCAACATGGAAGTTAAGTGTATGTGGGTTAAATTACTTATATATATATATCTCCTTGGTGTGTGCCTTTTCCCATAGTTCTGCACTGTGGAAGGTTTCATTACAGCCCTGATGGATGAGTATCCTCGAGTCCTAAGAGCCAGGAAGAAGATCTTCATTGCAGTAGTCTGCTTCATCTCTTATCTCATTGGATTCTCCAACATCACCCAGGTACAGATGGCTGTGCTGGTAGCTCCATTCCTGACATCTTTCTGGCCACTTGGCACAGCACAGCACCATCAAAGCTTTGGGAGAAGTGACAGCATTTCTCCTATTCTGGATAAAGTGGTTTGCACATCACATCAAGCACATCTCAACTGACTTAGGATGCCTCCATATTTTTTACCATCATCCTATTGTCAGTCTGGCCTGTTGTTCTGCCATTTGCAACAAGGACTCAAGCCAACAGAGCCTGAATTTAGGGAATGCTTGCTGCAAAGATCACACACAAAAAACCTGTCTGTTGGGGGCTTGAACCTCTGGAGCTGAAGCTGAGATTCACATGAGAGGACGTGAAGGCTGAGTGGTCTGGAGACCATTTGTGGAGCAGCGTGGGTTCATGAGGAGGCAAGGCAAAACTCCGGGGAGGGGCAGAGCAGATTAAACTGACTCCTTCTAGAGCAGAGAAATAGAAGAGATCCTTGTGAATTTCTTCTTTTCTCCTCACCCTTGGCTATGCCTGAACAGGCCGGCTAATTGTCTGCAAGAGCACATCAGTTTTGCTGCTGGGAACCAGACTCCAGTGAAAACATTGCAACAGTGGCTCTATTGTCCAAGGAATTTAACATTAAACCAACAGACATGGACAGCTGCAATCCAAACTGCTGGCTGATACTGTCGATCATAATCTATAACTGAAATCCTTGATACTGTTTTTTTCTTTTCAGGGTGGCATTTATGTCTTCAAGCTGTTTGATTACTACTCAGCCAGTGGCATGTGTCTTCTTTTTCTTGTCTTCTTTGAGACCATCTCAATTTCTTGGTGTTATGGTAAGCACAAAAGACTTTGTTCCTTCATTTTCTCCATGGGCATGGCGACTTACTGAAAAAGCCAAAGCCAGTGAAGACTGACAATTTTGCAACCCAAAATAGCTTAGACTGATAACTTCAGAAAATCAGGAGTGGAAGGCTGTCACCTCATTTCTCCAGACCATCACAAAGACCTCTGCACAGACTGGCAGATGCCCAGGATCACCTGAGACACCAGGAACGTGGAGGCTGTTATGTTTGAGTTTGTGTCCCACAAACATGAGTTTGTGTCCCAGTACCCCGTCCCCTCCAGCTAATGCTTCTCATGCCACACTGTGGCTGTGCCTGGCCTGTGCTCTGCCACAAGAAGAGGTGAAGACCATAGTGCAGAGATGGGGTTTTTTGATGCTCATTTCTTCTTGTAGGTGTGAACAGGTTTTACAGGAACATTGAAGAAATGATTGGCTACAAGCCTTGCATCTGGTGGAAGATCTGCTGGGCCTTCTTCACACCTCTTGTCTGCCTGGTAAGACCTAGGGAATCCTATGTGCAGGATTGGGTCTGGAAGGCCCTCTGGATGGGCTGTAGGGAAACACTGTGTTCTCAACCCAGCACAGGTCTGGTGCAAGGGGGTCCCCAGGCAGACTGGAGATGGGTAAAGTGATACAGGAGCCTCTTTCACTCTGACTGCTGGAAATTACCCATAAAAAAAGTTCTAGATGATTGCTTTTAATCTAAATGAGGCCATCAGTTCTTCATTTTTTTCCTGAGATGCCACAAGATAAGCAAAATAATTTAATGGTTTGAAAATCTATTATTGGTTCTGGCCTTCAGCTACTCCAACTTCAGCCTCTGACAGGCTTATGAGAACAAAAGCTATCACCAAATGCAAGATAACTTACTGCAAAACAGTTTGGTTTGCAGGTTCCTCCCCCTCCAGCAGAAGTAGTGCAGGTAGTGGTGTGATAAGGCCAGGGATAGGAAGATGAAGACTCCTGAGATCAGTTGTGAGGATGCTGTTTAATTGCATAGAAGCTGCTGTGGAGGCACTGCTTGTCTGAGTAGTCTAATGAAGAAGGAAATCAGGGGTATTCAAATTCCAGTTTTTTACATAGGACAAGAAGAAATTATATGAAATTACCAGTTGGTGGGCTGAAAGAATCTAGACTAATGTACAAGCTGTTGGGTTCCTGTAAGGCTGTTGAGGGCTAAGAGGGTAATGAAGGAAAGAATGGCTGGACCCTGGTTCTTCACTTCCCCCTGCAATGGTTGGTGTTCTTTTCCAGGGTGTGTTTTTCTTCAGTGTGGTGGAAATGACCCCTCTGACACTGGGAAAATACGTCTATCCTGCATGGGGACAAGGCATTGGTTGGCTCATGGCCCTGTCCTCCATGGTTCTCATTCCAGGGTACATGCTCTACTCCTTCTTCACCTCCACAGGGACTCTCCGGCAGGTAGGAGCAGCTTCACCACCCTGCTCTTTGCTCAGGGCAGACTCCTCCCTGAACTAAACCTGGGCAGAGGAACTACACCCTGCTCTGGCAGAGTTGTCAGAGTGCACCAGGCTGGTGCTGCAGGGACGCTGTGTACCATCTCCCCCAGGGAGGGTTCCCAAAAATCCCAGTGCTCTGAACTGCTCCAGTGGCACTGAACTGCTCCAGTGACACTGGACAGCTCCAGTGACACGGGCTCTAACCCTGGGAGCTCTGCTGGGATGGGGCTGGACATGCAGCTACACCTTCAGGTGGTCTGCCCTTATGTCTATTGTTCTTCATTGACATTTGTGTGATCATCACCACAAAAATGGAGCCCTCCTGCTCTGGCTATCCCTTTGGCACGGGATACTGGAGCCATGGAAGAGTTTGGGAAGAAATCCTTGAGGTTTCTTGACCCAGAGAAATCCCAGCTCCTGCTGATTCCTGGCTATGACCATGTTTACTTGGCATTCCTCAGCAGGGAGATCAGCATCCTCCAAGCCTGAATCTTGAAATGTCTCAGGCTACGCCCTGCTAGCAGCAGAAACAAGCACAGGGGTGGTTTGTCATGTGCCTGTCAGAGAACACTCAGTGATTGAGGGGTTAGGAAGTAAGAAAGACCCACAATACCCACCACACTAATCTTGTTTAAAATATTTTCTTTAGTAATTTGAGCAGGATTTTATGTAGCAGTGAATCATGAGTCTCTATGTCACACCCAGTACTTACTGTTAAGATTTTATTTACAGTGTTGACATTTAGTCTTGAGAGCACTGTGCCCCAAATCCCTGGTTCAGTGCTTACAGTTGTAAGAAGTCACCCCAGGAGTGTTGATTTATGGCTTTCTCAGCCCAGCTGGAACAGCAACCAGATGCCATCTAAATCACACAAGTTTATTTTAGGGATGCTGTATTTTAACAAATTTGACTCAAAAAAGTTGTGGCTGGAATTACTGGCCTGAGGTCAGCTTCAGGTTCTCGACCTTTGAGGTGAAGTTGCAGGTGGATATGAGTTTTCTTCCTCCCAGCATTCCATTTGGATGGGCTCTGATGTGGGAACTGCCTGGGTTTAGGGTCTCAGATCTGCTTTCAGTTTCTGGTTTCTCATCTGAAACTGGGTTTAGGTACTTGTCCTTCCTGCAGGACTCAAGCCAGGGTATTATGTCAAGCCACTTAATTGATTTTGGTGCAATTTCAGTGCAATTTCAGCAGCAGTAATCTCTCAGACATTTACAGGGTTCCTTATTCACTTATAGTGTGAATTGGAAAAGGGGGGAAGGGAAGCCTAAAGTACAGGTATGGGTTCAACTCTTTGCCTAGTGTCAAACCTGTTTCCCTGGAGATGGAGAAAGCACATGGCAGCATCTGGGGGAGCCCAGACTGGTCTGTGACCTTTCAGGAGTAGCTCTGCTCCTCCTGACCAAAGGCTTGTGCCGATTATATCCATAGCCCTTCCAAGGTGCTGTGTAGTCCTGTGCTGCCCCAGGGACTTGGAGGGAAGCTCCTGAGTGTGTTTCCACCCATCCCTTCAGCATCTTGTGCAAACCATCAGCACCAGGCTCATGTGCACCCTCACTGTCTGACTCTTCCTCTAACGTTGCCCACAAACATCACGAGACCCAGACCCCCTCTCAATCATTCACTGACCCAGGAGTGAGCAGCAGATGGCAGCAGGAAGAAAGTAGGCTAATCTGTGTGTGCATGTGTTGGTATCAGAGAGACAGAGAGAATGTTTGGCCTCTTATATGCACAGATCCTGGATTAATTTGTAATAGAGCTGGAGCTGGAGGGAAATTAGATGCCAATCCTGAATAAAGTGGTTTTGACAGACAGGAAAGATTACAAGTAATTTTGATCCTACTGAGCATGAATGCGAGAGGGGAAAAAAATATCACGAATGGCAGAAGCAGTTCAGTGAACATTTCAGGAAATTCACCCAGCAGCAGCCACTTCAGTGGTGTTGGAGGGTAGGAGTTTATTTCCCTTTACTGGGAAGAGGTTCTACCTGTCTTAGTGATGCCTGTTCAGGTCAGGCTTAATTCTCCTCTGCATTCTCTTCTGCAGTGCACAGCATCAGTCCCTCCCTGACTGGCAAAAGTGATTCATTCTTCTTCATCACTCCTGATGCTCAATCCACATGCCTCCAGTAATGATTTGCCCCTCCATATTTTCCTGGGTTCTTGCTTCACTTTACTTGACTCTGCAATTTCCATTTGATCAGCTCAGGGTGACAGGAATTGCTGCTGTGCAAAGGTTTGTGCAGGTGGATGTTCTGATCTGCATCAAAGGCACAGACTCTAACCTTGTTAACCTGCTGTAGTTACTTTGTAATCAACCCTAATTGGAAAATAGGTCTGCTCTGAAGCCTGTGGCATTGCAGCTCGCTCTTCTTCCTCCTTGCAGCTGGTCTTGCCTGCTAACGGTTTGCCTCTGTTACCAGGATGCTCCCCATATTTCAGACAAAAGGAGGAGCTGCTGTGCTCTGTGCAGCATCAAAGCAAAGGTGAATGGCAGAGGCTTTTGGGGTCCTGCCAGGGGAGTCACTGCTGCTGGGGGAGTCACTCCTGCACCATCCCCTCGCCCTGTAACCAGGGTCACCTCTGAGCCCTGGGGCGAGGGTCCCAGCCCTCAGCTGCTGCCATCCATGCCCTGGCTGTCCCAGTGCTGCTGCCCCAGCCCTGGCTGACATGCTCTCTCCTTTCGTTCCCGGGCAGCGTTTGCAGCAGATGACACAGCCCAGGCCGGAGGGGCAGGCCCAGAGTAACACCCAGAGCAACACCCAGAACAACAACAGCCTCCAGCCCAGGACGTCCTTCAACGGGAGGATCTCAGATGCCGCCGTGTAGGAGGAACCCCAAGCTCTTCACCCTGCCCTGTAGTTGCTCACTCCACATTGTTCCTCAGCTCCTCTGGCACAGCTTACTGTCCCTGGCTCTGCGGTGGCTTGTCCAAGAGAGGACCTGGTGGAGGAACCTGCTCATGGTTCTTCCTCCTGGCCTGGCTGACTGAGGCCCTGAACAAGCTGCTGCCGGGGCAGCGTGGTGACCGCCTTCATCCTGCAACATCCTGGGCCAGGCCCTCAGGGAGGAGCAGCTGGTGCCCACACCTTCCTCCTCCTGAGGAGAGGTGATGTACCTCTGGAGAGCTTAGACTGATTGTAATCCAGTTGCCTGTTTTTCTTGCCTTCCCCTGTGAAAGTGCACAGAGCATCCCCCAGCACACAGCTGTGTTTCACCCCAGAGAGATCACTGTCACCACGTCCAAATCCCAGATGGCTGTTGATTGATGGAGCATAAAACACCAACAAATATATAACTGGAGGGGATGTGCAGAACAAAGGATTCTAGTGCAGAAGAAGGGATTCTAGTGAGGAGTCCTGCATGTTGGTAGCTGTAAGACATCATCCCACACCTGGAGAAGGGCTTGGGGACAGTGTGTGCTGCTCACAGTACAATGTTTCATCCCTGCACAGTCTCCAGGCATGTTTGCTGCATTCATTGGGGCTGGCACTGTGAGCCAGAGCCCAGCAGAACAGTCAACCTTTCTTTTCTGGAACATCCTGCCCTCTGTGGCTGTGTGCAGTAGCCACACCCTGACCCTAAAAAGCAGCTAAAAGGGTAAATGGAGGGTTCTTTACTACAGGCTGTTCAAGTCTCCCACACTGACCACAACGAGCTTCATGCAGAGACAAGGCTGTGTGATATTTTCCAGCACTGTGCAAATCTCCACCCAAGATAAAACAGGGTAGTTCCTGCCAAGCACCCTTCCTGGCTGTGTCCCTGGGTGGGAAACAATCAGATGGAGCATGATGCCTATGGATGGTTCAGTTTATACCTTTTTCAGGGAGTGGCCACTTCTAAATCCCAGCAGGTGGAAGGCAAGAATTCCCGAGGCAGTTGGCAGAATGTAGCCACCGTGCTTAAACCCACCGCTGTGAACCAGTGCTGACTTCCCTTGGGAAGTGTCTGTTAGCCAGCTGCTGTCTCTGGTACATCCCAACTCCCAACACATAAACCACAGAGGTTTGTGAGCTCTTGTAGATGGTGCTGGAGGAGTGTAACACCTTGGAGAAGGCTGGCAACTGTTGCAGAGCCATCCTAAAACAGCAGCATATTTCTTGGTTGTAAGCTTTGTGAAAGGAGGTGGCTCATCATAGCACCGCTGGTAGGTGTGACAGTGACACTCCCAGTTGTGCCAGCCCCTCAGTGGCCCCACACAGAGATATCCTTGTACACAGTTTGATGAGCACACGTGCTGTCACTTACTGCTGATTAGTCTCTTCCCTCCCCTGGCACAGCACTACCAGGTCTGCTCACACTCCCAGCTGCAGATAAGAATCAACAAATTCATAAAAGAGCATTCAAGAAAAGGTACATCCCACCCATCTTTCCTGCCAAAGTCTGGTCTCAGAAGTGACACACTGCAGCCCCCCAGGGGTTCTACTGCCCATGACAGATGAGTGATGAGGCTTTGCACAATTGTCTTGCTCTCCAATAGTAGCTTCAAAGTGCTGCAGGTTGGCCCTGCACTGCTTGTCCCCACAACTCACCAGAGTGTGGCACCAACCTGCTCCTTCCAATCTTCCAGCCTGTGGATCAGTAACAGAAGGAAGAAAGAAGTTTTCTGGTGAAAGCTAAAGTCAGACCCCTTTGGGAGTGGGTCCCCTGCCAACTCATTGGTGCATCTTGATTACTGTTGCTTCAGATGTATAACCAATTTGTATTTGTATGCATGATTCTCAGCAGTTATGGCTGCTGGGCATTAAGTGCATGTTTTGTGGTCTCCAACACCCCGAGCTGAGATCACACCCTGTCCCACCTGCAAGTGTTTGTGTCAAAAAAATCATGGCTGTTAAATAGACATGAGGAAGTGCTGCATTTATAGGCTTGGTCTTGTAAAGCCAAAAGCCAAACACTGAAAGCTGCAATCATAGCTTATCACCATTAATCTTAGCCAGTTACAGACATGTCATCTTTCCTTGTCCCTTAATTGTGTCACTGTAGCTGAAAATTTCTATTCCAATTTCACCTATTTTTATGGACTAGGGCAATAAGGAAACCACTCTCTATAAACATCTAAGTCCTTAGAGAGGGACACCTGTGCTCAAAAAATGTGTTAAAGCTCCAAACTTTGCAGTAATGACCCTTACTAGAGGCCTGCTTTTGCCTGTGCATCCAGGTCCCATAACATCCCTCTCCTCAAATGCAGACTGAGGGTGGCACAGGTGGTTCAGAAGGGGAGTATGCTCCCCTGTGTTCACCTGCAGCACTCCTCCAGCCTTTATTCTGTCCCCTCATCTCCCCAGCAGCTGCCAGCCTCTCTCTGCCACCATAGGCAGCTGCTTGAAATAATCCTTTACGAAAACTCTTAATTCTAAGGAGCTATTTAGGGACCTGTGTTCAAATCCCTCTGAAATCCTCTTTTTCCTGAGGCCTGCAAAATATAAAATAAATGCCTCTGCCCCTATCCTCTGCTGCAGCAGAGGGTGACATGGGCCATGGGAAAGGCAGGATTGTTCTGGTGCTGCTCAAGAACTGCTTCCCCTGGAGATCCATGTGTGATCCTCCCCCAGCTCTTCCTGCTGCCCTTTCAGCAGATGTGTTCCAACAGCTGGCAGCTGGTTGTGAAACACCTGTGCCATGCCCATGACAGGATATGATGCCGTGTGGCACTGCAAGGCTTTGGCTGGCCAGCCACTGTGCAGCTTGTAGTCTCTCCACAGTTCTATTAAATGGTGTGTTGAGAGGAGTTGTGTTGTGCCTCAGGGGTGCCCTTAAAGTTGGTGTCATTCTGCGTGAGCAATTTGTCTTTATCCATTGCCTGTCCCAGGGGGCTTTTCTTGGGACTGGAGGATCCTGGTTGGGTTTGGTGGTGATGGCCAAATGGTGAGGGGGTTCTGCATCACTGACAGGACACATCCACTGTGGTTTGGCTTGTGCTGAGGGCTGCCAGCTTTCACCAAGCACTGCCTGCCTTCCTCAGCAGCTGAGAGATGAGGCATGGTGCTCAACTCTGGGTGTCTCCTGCACTGGGGGCACATGATGTGCCCATAAAGCACAGCAGGGGATGAGGTGCATTCCAGCACCCCTGCTGCAGCCCTGGCTGAGCCAAGTGTGTGTCCATCATCCCTGTGGTGCTGTCAGCCAGGAAGTGTCGGTGTCTGGAGCTGCTCAGGAGAGGTTAGTGCTCCCTGCACCAATACCTGACAGCTATGACACTGATGGAGATGCCTCCTGACAGCCTGGCATGGTGCCACTGTGCTGCCAAGAAAACAGCACCAGCCTTCACTGCAGCCCCAGGGACCGGCCACAGGCCCTCATGGGGTGGCACGTGTCCCCACCACAGCTCCTGGGGACAAGCAGCCCTCACCCCCACAGCTGCAGCCCTATGCAGAGTGGTCACGGGGGGATTTATCCTGGGCAGTCGAGGTGTTTCTTCTTCCAGAAGAAAAAACCAACTCCTCAGGAAAGAACTTGTCTGTATCACTGGTATAATGATATGTGGAGCAGGCTGGCCCCCAAGGGTCCCATAGCCACAACACAGGGACAGGTAAACTGCCGGGGACACTTCTGCCTGATCACTGCATCTCCCACAAGCCCAGGGCCCACTGGCAGAGCAGGGCATGGTGGCACAGTGGGATGTTTTTCTCCCTTTGAAGGCTGTGTGGCTTGGAGAAGACTCTTGGCCAGTTTGTGTTGCATCGTGCTGTTCAGGAAGACACAAATATCCCTGAACTGACCCCATAAAGAAAAGCACCTGCTAGTTTTGTGCTGCTGCCGACCCAGATCTAGAAAAAACCTGCTCCATATCTCTCCAGATAAAAGGCTCTATCGTGTAAACTCATCCCTCGCCATCAACCCAAAGAGCACTGCCCACTCTCTGCTCAGTGGCCCCTTACACAGGCCCCGGGGGTACATCAGCCCCTGGGCTGGTCCTGGGGTGACGAAGGCAGGACATGGTGGCACCTGTGTCTCCTGTCTCAGCACACAGGCAGCGCGGGCTCCCGGCCCTGCCCATCCCCAGGGAGCCCAGGTGCCTTTTGGGCATAATTTGCTCCTGCCTGAGTGGCTGAGCCCATCCACGTGCCACCCTCTTTTCTGTGCATCCCTCTCCGGCACAGAGCTGACTGACACGCCTTTAAAAGTAATTCCTAGGTGTGAAGGAGGGCAGGAGATGAGAGGGGATGACTCGCGGGGACAACATCCCCGTCTGCCTCTCCCTGCCCTCCCGATGGTGCCACCGTGTCCCGCCGAGCAGCCGCTCTGGGTCGCTGCCTGCCCCGCCCGTGGCACAAATGCTTTGATGTGTTTCTGAAGCGCATTTGGTCCTGCAGAGGGGAGAGAAAGAGAGCTGACGTCTCTGTCCCCTCTCTGCACTTACTGCAAATGAAGGGATTAGGAGTTATAATCCAAGATTCTGATTTCAAAACGGCTTTTCAGCTCTGCGAGGGGAACTTCAGCGTGATGCTCCTGGGGGAGGTGGTGACAGAGCAGCTGTCACAGCCCCAGTCACGGCGGCTGCTTGGGCGTTGGCAGCCGAGGCTCGGTGGCACTAGAATGCTCCAGGCTGCGGGAGGGGCTGTGGGAGCCGCATTTCTGCAGGGTGTGGGAGAGTGTGTGCGGGGGGCTCTGCAAGGGCACGGCGGGTGTCCCACCACTGGGCGCTTGCCTTGGCAGCAGGGAGTGCATCCAAACACTGGGCGGGTGCCACCGTCAGGTTGCACCGATGGATTTACAGGGGTTTCCAGCTGTTTTGAGCCCTGAAAGGAAGGAGGGGGCTCTTTCTTTGGGAGCGGAGGACAGGTCTATATTAGCCAGCACTGTTTGAATGGGAGCTCTCCGGGTGGGCACAGCACAGCCACGGTGAGAGATGTGGCAGCCCAGCCCCTCTGACAGCGTCCCAGCCATTTCCTGGTGGGGATCACATGCACCCAGCCCCGTGGGGACTGCCCCCACCCCTGGCAGCACCGTAGACCCCAGGATGAGCCTCCAGCTGTGGGGTCTCCTCTGCCGGGCAGAGCCTTGGGATCTGAGGGAGATTGGCTGCTGCCAATCCCCCGTGGCTGCATCTGCTCTTGGGATGCTGAATGCCAAATTGCACCAGCCCAAAGCATCCTGCAGCCCTTGGAAAGCTTCTGTCCCACACTGCCAGCAGTGCGTGCTTTGGAGAAATACAGTGATCTTTCTTTTTTTGTATTTGTTAACTCCTTCTTCCCACTGCAGTCATGGCAGACCTGTGCAAAATGTTAGTAAACTGCTGGTTTTTTCACTGGCATCTCTGCAGCCTTTCCCTCTGCTAATCATTATAGCCATGCCTCTTCTAGGGCAAGTCGACAGATGGCTGGGGTTTTATCTTTGAACAAGCTATTTAAATAGGGCTCTGGCTTCTCCCTTGCACATTTCTTTCCTGACTGCCTGTCCTACACTGTTGGATGGGTTGTCCTTTTCACTAGGGATGCCAGAAGTTGTGAGCTGAGCCTGAAGGCTGAGGTCAGATCCCAGGAGAAGGGTTCTTTCCTTTCCTTTTAGAAAGGGAAGATAATTGTGGTTCATGTGACCTCATAGAGAGCTATGTTTTGGGTTTAGTATGAGAATAATGTTGACAATCCTCTGATGTTTTAGTTGTTGCTAAGTAGTGCTTACCCTAAATTAAGGGTCCCATTCTCTGCCAGTGAGGAGAGGCAGAAGGAGCTGGGAGGGAGCGTGGCCCCAGAAGCAACTCCTTCAAAGCAGGAGGCAGCAGGCTGTGAAGTGCTGAGTTCAGAGTGAGTCTGCATTTTGCTTGACAGGGGTGGATACAGCCCACTAACAGCAGAGCATTTGAGGAATGTGCTTAATTAAAAAGTCCATCTGACAAGTTTCAGAGAAAAATTGCATCTCAACATTCTCTGTGGAAAAGAGCAGTGCATTTTGATCAATTCCAACCACACTATGTATCAGCTATTGCACATAATGGATGTTGTATAGATATAACAGGGTACAGATACACTGTGACAATTGTGGTGTTTGCTTTTTGGTTGTAATCCTTTGTACCAGCACCACCTATATGTGTCTACATAGTATCCTTCTCAGAGACACTTGCCATCTTCTGATTAATAATAGTATCTGTACATTGGAGCAAGTGAGGAGTATTTCACATATAGACAATCTGGTTTTATTGCTTTCATCTTTACTTTACAGCCAGGTGTGTGATCTGAACATCAGCCAGGAACTTTAATAATCATCTGTCTCTAAACATCTTGGAAAATGCCTATTTGGGATGGGCTGATTTATGATATATCCATGGCACACAAAAACATAAATGGAAGCCTCTGAATCCCTGGGAAATACCCTGGCTGTGTCTGGGAGGGATTTCTGTCCTCCCAAATTTTTCATGGTGGGCCTGGGGATCTAAGGGATTCTTTGAAGCTAGCAAAGAATTTGCAGCCTATAGACAGGGTGTTTTTTAGCAGGTGCAATCTGAATCCAGCATCTCTTGGACCCGGCTGCAGAGATGTAGTTGCCTTCCCCCACCCATTGCAGAGGAGAGCTCGCTTTGTGTGCTCATGCTTGATTCTCTCTCAAAGGTCAGCTTCATTAACCTTGGGGTTATGCTTCGTGTAAATATGCACTTACATCTGATCTGCATGGGAAATGTAATTTTCCTTACGTGTCTCCCATCCAAATGTTCCCCAAGCCTGAGCTTGTGTAGCTGGTGAGATGTGCTGCAATGGTGGTGCTGCGGCCAGCACAGCTGTCCTGCTCAGCCAGCACATGGGGCCTATGCCCCATAGTTTTGTCCAGCACGTTCTGTAGAGGCACCTACACACTCTCTGAGGTGTAGTCCTGTGTGCTGGCAGGTGCTGTGAGCACGGTCCCAGGGTGTGTGCTGCTCTCTGGTGCACAGGTTCCTGTACAGCCACACGTGCTGCAGCCCATGGGCAGCAGGGAGTGCTCTGCAAGGCTGTGCCAGCCTCCCTCCCCAGAGGTGCAGCCTGCACAGCCAAGAGCATCCATCAGGATGGACAGCAATCAACTGTGGCACAGAAGGGCTCTGCCTTCCCCCTCATTATTTTCCTCTCTGCCTCACTGCAGGGCTGAATTCCACAATTATGTTGCTACCTCCTGAACAAGTTTATTGCTTCCTGGTTTCCTCTGGGTCTGCTCCTCAGAGAGCCTGAGCACTGAGCTGGTTCCTGCTGCTTTGGACAAGAGCGCAGCAGCAGGCAGAGCAGGCTGCCCTGAGGCATCGAGGATGCTCAGCACTCCATAAGAGCACCCCTGAGTGCGTGGCTGTGCCCCTGCACATGGTGCTGGAGCCAGGGACACCGGGGCAGGGGCTGAGGCAAAGAAGACATTGGAGCACAAGTGACATTATCTCAATATAATTTCTAAAACTCTATTGATTGAACAGACAAAATACCTCTGATCTATTTTTGTTATTTTTGTTACAAAAATGTTACCCTTTTGGACTCTTTGCTAGGTGTGACCACACCACTTTTCCCAAAGGAAGCCTTTGTTGGTGATATTTACAGCAGGAGACAGGTACAGACAGACAGGTGCTTTCAAAAGCCTACACACAGGTGATACTTCTGTTGTTAGATTTTAAAAAGACACATTCAGATGGGGTTGTGACTAGTGTTGAAGAGCTGGGTGACTTCAAAGCTGCTGTCCCAGGCATGGCTGCGAACGAGAGGGAAGGACAAGGACAGCTCTAGCTCACAAAACACTGCCAGCAGTCCCTGGAGCCTACACTAGCACAGTGAGGCAGCTGGTGGAGTGGGAGACAGGGGGAGCTTGCTCAGCAACTTGCATTTCAAAGCAGAGACTCCACCAAGCAGCAGCATCCGTGGTTTAGGGCTCAGATTGGTTTTGGAAGCCTAAGAAACATGTGCAGGCTGAGCCTTCTGAAAAACATGTAACAAAATTCAAACCCTTACAGCTTGGAGGCCCTCAAATGGTTCTAAATCTGGTGGTACCTTTCAGTATGAGTATTGATGAAATTCGGGTTGTGGACCATACCCACACCTTTCATCTACAGGAAGGAGGGAAAATGTGAACAGTGGGATGCTTTGAAAGCCTTGTGAAAGCACTAAGTGTTGCTAACCCAGCAGCCAAGACTATGGCATCAAAAATTACTACAGCAGCAGGAAAACACTGCATTAAATCCAGCTTGCAAGGCTCAATTCTCCTGTCACATTTTCCCATCCCTTTGCTACTGGTGTGAACAGATTAATTTCACTGGGCCTGCACCAGCATGAGCAAGCATCAGGACAGAGCCTGATGCAACACAGCTCAGTCTCTCCTACTGTTCAGCAAAGCCACCTTCTCATTTGGCCACTGACTACCCAACGCTCACTGCAGAATACTTTTCACTAGGTTTCTGTCGTCTCTCTCCCCCTACTCCTTTTTAATACAGAAGGGCATGAATTTGGCAGCAAAAAGACACTGGTTCATTAGGGTTGAGCTAATCTCTGCAGCAGCTCCCTGCCTGACTCCTCCACCTGAAAGATTGTGCTAGGTTCATGATCAGAATCACTGCTGTCAAGAGCTGGTGATTTTTCTTTGGGCTGGTCCCTCCAGGTGGGCTGTGGTGCACATTTTGTTCTTCATTAGGTTGTCACTGAGGTGCTCGTCTGGCCTGCACTGTCAGTCTGTGTGCAGGGGTGTCTGGTCACAGCTGTACAGCTACACTGAGTCTGTGTGTCTCGCTGGTGTGTGGGAGGACTGTGGGAGCAGACAATACAATAGATCAGACAAGGTGCAGATGTGTTTTAAAGTGCTTGTCATCCTTCGAGACCAACCTTCCAAGAAAAAAAAAAAACCTGTATTTTGAAGTGAAGTCCAAAGGGCTCAGCTCCACAGTGGAATTTTGACCAACCTGTTCCTTGACAACCTGGGACAGAGTAGTTTTGTGACTCTCCAGCTAAACCCAACAGAAAATGTGGTAGCCAGCAGGCTAGAAGACAGCAAGGGTTATCTACATTTGCTTCTCTGTCCAAAGCTCAAGGCCAGCAGTAGCCTTTGCAAGGTCAGGGAAAAAGAACCAGCTTGCCCTGAGAGAATACTGTGCCTCAGGTACCTCAGCACTCCAGTTCACTCACTTCCACCCTTCATCCAGCATGGAGAAGGGAGTGTCAAGGCAGTTTCCTTGCTTTCTCTTTAGATTCTAGTAGCTCTCCTAATCAATTATTAAAGCAGCAAACATCTTGTGTAGGAACTTCACAGGCATTGTTATAAATATTTTATCTAAAAAAATTATTTCCTCAAGTATCTTAAGGTTTTTTGCTGTTGTCACTTCATGTTAAATGTCAAGTAAAGTCTAATTTATTTATTTTAACACACACAGAGCCTCCTTGGCTCCCTGCACTCTGGGAAGAAACCTGAACTAGTACTGCCATTCCTCGCAGACAGTTCAGTAACTACAGGGAAGGGAGGACAGTGCCAGTGCCCCCTGGACACCCATTCCACTGCAGCAGTGAGCAAAAACAACTGCAGCCACACACTGCATTGACCAGACAATGGCAGATGCCACACAGGCTTTCTTAGGAAGCTATGGGCAGCTCAGATGAGGCTCTGTCTGCTGTGAGGCAGCAGGGTGTCACCCTGGGGGGAGTCAGCAGCAGACCAGACCAGCTGTGCCTCACAGCTGGCTGGGGGGTGAGGGGCTGAGCCCTGGCCAGGGGTGAGAATCTCTCCCAGCATCCATTTTGGGATGTGGAGCATCCAAACTGCACCAGGGGGCTTGCTAGGAGTAAGCTTTTCTGGTCTGGAGGGAGACTGGGCTTCTATTCAGGGTTTTCTTACAATCTTTTCTGTCATCTGCTTCTGCAGTTTTCCCTGAGGCTGTGCTTGTGGGCTCCCAGTCTGTACATTTGCTACTGCAGGTAAAAGCAGCAGCCTGATGCCCAGCTAAGCAAACAAGTCAGACCCCTTGGCACAGCTGGGCCCATGGGTCAGGCTCAGACAAAGGGACCTGGAAGTGAGCAGGCTCCTGCCCTGGAGGGCTGGCCAAGTGCAGGAGACCTGTCACTCCAGCCCCTGTCTGTTTCCCTAACTCCAGCTGGGCTTCTGCCCAGGTCACACGTGTGAACTCTCTCCCTGAACATTCCAGCACAGCCAGCAAGTACCCAGGGAGCACTGAGGGGAGCCAAGCCCATCCCTGATGCACTGTGGCTTTTGTCACTGGCAATAGCCCCAGAGATGAGCATACTGGCACAATCCCTAAGGAAATTGCTGTGTAGTTTTTACCCCACAAGGTAAAAGAAAACTTTTCTGCATCTGTCTTCACTGTCCCTCTTTTCCTGATGTCTTGCACATCCTCACCACAGGCAACAGCTCCTGCCATTTCTCACCCTACCATTACATCATCAGCACCCAGTGCTCGTGTCTCAGCCTTGCATGGGAAGGAAGAGCATTTCTGTCTTTCCTTCATAAAATAAAATAAAAATAAAGGCCCTAAAAGGCATTCTGTCCTATTTTAGAATCCTAAAGTTGATCTTCTTAAACCTTGAAGGGAGATAGAATGAGTGAGTGAGACCAAAGCCTTTAAGCTAATTAATACCTTCCCCTCCCTACTGCACAAAGAGATTTTTTTTTCTAAAAATACATCCACAGCCCATTTTTAATGCTGTCTTCCTTCACGTCAATGTCCCCAATAAAGCAGAGGAGCTGAGCTGTCATCTCTATCTCAGGATCTGCCCCTCCTCTCACTTTGAAGCTGGGAGAGAGAGGGAGAGAGGAGACCTTGGAGTCCAATATCTGGGCAGCTTTCCTATAAGAAGGGCTGATAGAGGTAACAATATAGCCAGGCAAGAGATACAGATGGGACCTCACATGAGTGGTCTCCAAAAAGCCCCTTCCCTCTAATGCAGGTAGAAGAGCCCAAGTGAATGGAACACCCACCCCAGAAGGTGAACATAACACTCAGCTTTGCTTTCAGAGTACAGAAATGCAGGTGGGCAGGAAACACAAAACCAGCCAGAAGAAGGAAAGCAGAGGTGGGTCTGTTGTAGAGAAGACAAGCTCACGTGTGTTTGTGTGTGTATTGAGGTGGGAGGGCACCTCTCGGTGCCATCTCTTTGGAAAAGTACACATCCATTCCAGGAAGACTCCTGGACTGAACCTCTCCTTTCTGCTCCCTCAGAACTGCTTGGTGTTTCCTTAGTAAGCATGCGCATACATAGGCTACCATACAGGTGTATTTACAGGTGGTGAGCCCTGCTAGCTCTCAGCAGAGGTCTCTGGTACAATGCTCCAACAGAACAACAGAAAAAGTTTTGGTGTTCAGTGAGGCCATCTTTGTGTTGTACTGCAGCCCAGATCAGTCTCTCCTCCTCTCAAGCTCTCTTCCATTCATGCACTCCTTCATTTGGAGCCAGCTGCTGCAAGGAGATAATACTTGGAGAGCACTGAGGAGGAAGCATGGCAAGTGGTGCAAGTTCTCACTCCAGCTTAGCAGGTGGCAGCGATGGTGGCAGGGAGAACTCCCCCAGGAGTGCCCCAGGGTCAGCCCTTGGCACAGGTAAGTTTGTCTCTCGCCGAGGCTGGCCAAGTTTCGGGGTGGGTACAAACCTGTGGCCAGGTAAATGCAAGGCAGGAAAGGAGGTCGAGGAGTAGGAAACGGAAGACACGGTGCCTAAAAAGCAGCAGGTCATCAAGCCTCTGAGGAACAGGGCAGCAAAGTGCTACATGGGGACAGCACGAGCACAGAGGCCAGCTGGGATGGCAGGGTGTGAGGATGTGTGAGCATGTGTGTGGGCAGTTTCTATAGATGGCTCCTCACAAATAGCATCATCTTGAGGGGAGACAGGGTAAGAGTTAGGTCAGTTGGCTTTTTTTTCTTTTCCTCTTGTTTTACTAAAAAATAAATCACAAACTAGATCTCTGTAGGCAGAAAGGGTCCCTGGGAGAGGGTGGGGAAGGGAAGCAGGGAAGTCTGTGCTGTTTGGTGCTGGTGGTGTGGCTACACAAGGCTGCGTGAGCCACTGGAATACCTGCGCCTCTGAAGCAGCGAGCTGGGAGGGCAGTACTGGTGGGGATGGTTGTAGGGAGGGGGGGGAGGTGGCAGGGGAGGCTGATGGACCAGCTTCATGGGGGTCCCAGGGAGCCCACTGCCCACGCCGCGCCAGGGGGTGGAGGTGCAGGAGTCGGAGGTGACGTAGCGTGTCAGAGTCTGGTTGAGGGCCGGCTCCATCCGAGCCAGGCACGGCTTGTCCAGGACAATGACTTTGACAATCTGCTGGCACTGTACAAGTGTCCCCGCCGGGGCGGGGTGCGAGGGCACCAGTGCTGTCTCCAGCCGCTCCCGTGGCATGTTAAGACGCATGCTGGGCTGCATTCCACTCTCGGGCCCCAGGGCGGAGTTGTGCTGGTACGTTTGAAGCCTGTTGTGAATTGACACCTAGTTTAGAAACAGCCAAAGAAGCATTAAATGTTACAAGACTTTTCCCATCTGCTGCTACTGGCTGCCCTGAACCCCCGCCAGCAGACGACCTCATATGCATTCAACCCTCCCTCCCTCAGAAAACCAGAACAGGTACAACCCTGGCTGCACAGTTCCCCTCAACAGCCCCGTTGTCCCCAGCTAGCCTAAGTGTCCCTGTCCTTTCCATCACGTCAAAGGCAGCAGAGCCTGCGATCCCAAATGCAGTACAACTTTGATTATCCAAACGGCACAGGGAACACAAATCGACTCCAGGAGTGGAAGTGTCCGTGAATTCTCATGGTAATGAACAGACTCCGAGGTCATGCCTTTGTCCCCACCAGCAAAAAGGAGAGGAGGACCAGACCACAAGGTTTCAGATAATCGAGGCTGTACGTTTCAGCAAAATGACAGCAGATGAGTCTGAGATAGAGAGTGACAGAGAAACTCAAGCCTTTCCCAGCTCCCTGCCTTTCTAAGTAGGAAGGTACACCACATGACTGGCTAATCTGTTTACAGAGGAAAAAGCAGAAACCTGACACAGTCTAGCAAAAGGCAGCTCCCTCAGATCCATTTGATGGTTTGTCAGTGAAAGGAAATGATTTTCAAAAAAAGAAAAAAGAAACAAAAAATGCCCGTCTAGCTCATACAATGATAAAAGAAATTCATGATGAAATGGCAGCAAATTAGATCATCTCAGAGAAATGGAAATGCTCCTCTGCTGGTAGAGTAATACTTGGTCAGCTGAAAGCAGGTGGGGAAGCAGGAGGTCATCAGGGTTTCCACATCAAGATACTGATAATGGAATCAAATAAGGGAGCTCACTGAGACCAGTCTGAAAGGGACAAGCTGGCCTGGACTGGAGGTCCCTAGCAGGAGAAGTGCAGCAGGGAAATAATGCTTCCCAAATGATGAATGAAGTTATGGTTCCTCCTGGCAAGGACATGGGCTGATGGAGACCGCAAACCAGAGCTAAGTTGCTGGCTCAAAACAGAATGTCACTCAAGTGGCAAGCCCTGGGTAGGAAACAACTGCTCATAGGTTGGCATGGCAATTCCAGCCACGCAGGGGTACAGGTGGGACCGTGGGGCTGCCCTGAGGGTCTGGCAGAGTCAGCAGCAGCACCAGCAACTGGGAAGGCAAGCTGTGAAGTGACCAAGCTCCCCACCATGCTGGAACAAGGATGAGCTCTCTGTCCTTATCCAGGCATGGAGGTTGCTCAGACTCACCACACAGCAGGACATAATACTGTGTCAATATTTATTCAGTTGGTGGAACATCCCACAGGGAAAACTGAGTGCTGGGCCGTGAAGTGCCAATGACATTAGGATACATGGAAGCCATTCTACACCGGGACACACTTCTAACAGGAATAGGAAACTGGCTGGCAGAGGCACCTTTCCCAGGAAGGGGGTATCTGCAGGGAAGTAGGGTGCTGTCCAGGGAAAAGAAGCAGCACCTACTCCCCACAGAGAAGCTGAATTCTTCAAGTAAATATATGTTGACAAGAGGGGAAAGAACTACCCTGGAAAAGGGTGGGTTCGGGACAATGGAGATATTTGAGACAGAGAGAGGAGGAAGTAGTTGATAAGATTTTCAGTGTGAAGATTGCATTCTCCTGTTTCCCCACAGGCAGTGAGAGTATGGGTGTCTGTGAAGAAACAGGCAACCCACTGGATGCTAGACATTCCTGCAAAGATAGATGTACACAGGACAGCCAAGCTCCCTACCTAGGAAGGTGAAGCTCTCTGGAAAGTCTGGTCTACAAAGGCCATGTTTAATCCCCTTCAGGGGGTTGGAGAGACAGAGCTGCAGAGATTGTGCAGGAAAGCTGGGCTGTGGGGAATTTGCATGTGATGCTGCATGGAGTTAGCATGTCAGGGAAGTCCTTAGTGGGGTTCTCAGTCTCCCCAGAAGCAGTGGAGTGGGTTAGTCTACAGCGTTTGGGAGCTTGGTCCATGAAGGATGTTACAGTTATAAAAACGGATTGAAAATGCTTTGAAGTTTAGTTTGGATTTGAAAGTTGTATTACCCGTCCTAGCAGTAACTTTTAATTGTATCTCTGGAAATTGGTAAAATTGTCAGTCTGGCTGGGGAGGCATTGATTAAAACCTGAGAAAAGAAACAACAGAGAATGTGAGAAGAGCTGAAGTGAGAGAGCATTACTTACCTCAGCTGCTCTGCACTCTACTTACCTCCACTGTGCTGTCCGAGACCTTCTCCCCCAAATCCTTCTTGCCTTTGAAATAAAACAAAAGATCTCACTCATGAGGTCTGTCCCTCTAGCCAAGAGCTCGCCCTCATCTTGTGGACTGGAGAGTTAAAGGGAGAGGAGCAAGGCCAATCCAGACCCTCTCGCAACCAGTTAGCTGCTTGGTAGGGTAGGTTTTACCAGTTCAGGGATGAAAATTGTGACAGGTTCTTCAGAAGTTACCCATGCTCTATCAGTAATACCTCTTTACCAGGTATTGCAGCTACAGAGTGGGTAATGAGACTTCAAGGGTTTTTTCTAGGGTGTTTGAAGAATGCATATGCTCTCCTATTTCCACTATTTGGCCAAGGCTAAAGGATACAAAATTGAACACTTCTTTTTGCAGTTATTCTCATAAGAATCAGTGAGAACTCATTTGAAAAGACAGCATTTCTTGACCAAGAGATGTTGGGTGCTGGGTGCTCTCTTACCTGTTGGAGAGCCTTGCTTAGACTGCAGTTCCATCTGGGCTCCATTGGTCCTTAAGGAGAGAGTCTTTGTCCCTTGCTGTTTCTCCAGTTCCCCTGCAAAACAGACATAAGGAAATAAATGAACAGAGGGATGGAGGGAAGGTGACCAGCATATTGAAGGAGCAAAATGGGAAATCAGCAAGGAGAATTAATGCAAGAAAATCACAAGTGAGTGTCAAGAAGGGAGAGAGGAACATCCAAGAAAAATAAACTGGAGAGGATTTGACGTGGAGAAACGTATGTGTCTCCATGGGACCTTCTACGTGTGACCTACATTTATTCAGGGTTGGTTAGTGCTGCACAGATGGGGACCACTGATGCTGAGCTACTTTGGTTCATCAGATTATACATGGAAAGGCCATCAAAGGCTACACAGACATCTTGTCTGTATAAGGCCACAGAGTGACACAGACTGCCTGCCCTCAGGACAGCTCTGTTAAAGGTATATGATCTACCCCAGCCATTTACAGATCATATTTGCATAGTCAAAGGAGTATGGGAGAGAGAAGAATCTTCTGGGTGTGACAGTCTAAGCTTCCCTATTCCAGGCCACTGTGTCACACTCCCTGTTTCATAAGCACCATAAGTAGTTAAGTCCTTCCATTTCTCCTGCTGGCTGGTGGTCACAGAGTGCTTTTTCATCCTATGAGTGAACCCAAGAACATCTTGTGCAGCCTTGTGCTGCTCATCCACTTTGCCCCAGTTCCTGAAGAACTCTTCCTTTATCCTTTGTCCCTTACAGTCACATGCAGGGTGATGGCATTGGAGTGTGAATTGTGTGAGAGACCCTTACATTCAATTCGTATCTGTTCCAGTTCTGTCACTTCTGCTATTGACTCTTTCAGATCTTCCACAAACTTCTGCATTTCCTCAGCACCCAGAGCACAGAAGTGTAGTACTTGTTTCTTCTCTGAGCCTGAAACTGGAGTCACCAGTGTAATGCCATGGGGGTAATCTGGAAGAAAATGTGTCAACAAAATAAAGAAGCATTAGGCATTCTTGATGGAGTAGTTGGTTGTTTTGGTACATCTGAAGGACTGAGAGTTTTCAGCATGAGTCCAGTGGAATTGCACACCCAGAGTTTGTCACAGTGCCAGCTGCGGGAACCTGCAGCACTGCAGCCCTCCAAGAGAACAGAAGGACCAAGCTGCAGCAGCCAGACAAGTGTCACCAGCACCACAGTGCTGCCAAAACCAGAGAACTCTGCCTCTTAGTTACTCTTGTGCAGGACTGGCCCTGGGAACCTGAGCACAGAGGTGGGACTGTAGTTAGGACTGTAAAGCCTTGCTCACAGTGGAAGGGTAAACAGTGTTTATGAGGCAAACAACACTTTTTCTCCTGTGGGAGATGCAGCAAGAGAGGTGGTCTTTTGGGGTCAAAGCCATTGCATCCACTGTGGCAGGACTTGTCCCCAGTCTCTCCTTTCATCTCCAGAGAACACAGGAGGGGTGTGGGCACAGCACGGGTGGGGAGATCATTGTACTGTGCAGAGAGAATGGCAAAGGGAAAGATATGTGTTTGTAGGTCTCTGCTAAGTAGTCCCCACAGGCAAAACACACAGGTAAGTAAATGAAAGGCCATGCTCAGAGTGTGAAAATATAACAGCAAAAGGCCTTATGCTTTAAAGATCAGGTTTGCATGCAGGGAGGTGGGGACTGGAGATTCAGCCAAGAGAATCAGGAGAACACAAGAGTGCAGAGAACTAGTCACACTTTTGACTGGACAATCCTCTATCATTTGCTCAATGGCTGGTGGTTTCAATCCCTTTCCTCCTCTCCTTTCACATTCCTCTAAATTTAATTTCTGTCTTCCCCTGCTTTCACTTCTCTACTGCTCCTACATCTGCCTGCCTTCCATGGGCAGCCTTCCTTTATTAGCCTTCCTTCATCAGTCTTTTCCCTGCTTCCCTTTTTCCAAACAAGCCAAGGCCTGACCTGTTATTTTCAGTCAACCCTCAGCTCCTCCACTTTGAGTGCCAAGCCCTTTTCCCACCCTGTGTCTCTCTCATCTGCTCAGATCACAAGATCTTTGTGACATCTGCTTCACTGTCTCTGCAGGGGATACACAACAGTGTGTCTTTGCCAGAAGATCTTTGGGCACTCCCAGGATTGTCATGCTACCCCTGAAAGCTGATTCCAGCCCTGATGGTGCCTCCTGGGGATGCTCAGGTATGAATGGCCCTTTAGTTCACAGGGATGTGGGAGCCTCTGCATGCTGCAGGGTAGGGTATTGGGAGAGTGGCTCACGCTGCCAGTGGAGTAGAGGAGGGATGGAAAAAACTTCTTATAGCCACAGTGCTGCTACATTTTGCCTTCCTTGCAGTGTGCTCTCCATGTGCTCACAAAGCCCCAGGGGCATCAGCCACGCTTGCCTGGGACTGCTGTGCTGCCCCTCTGCCTGTGCCAGCAGGAAGCCTGCCTGCTTCTGGAACTCCTCCACGGCACAACCAGCCCCAGTCATGACACATCATGGCTCTATTCCCAGACCATCAAGGTCAGGCTGACTAGGGCTGGCCTCCCGCCATGCTTTAGTGGGTGCTGCTCCAAGGGCTCTGCCTCTGCCTTGGGAAGCTCTCAGCACAGCATGGCACCGTGCAGGGAGGTGGCAGCAGCACCTGAGCCTCTGTCAGCATCAAAGGCAGCAGTGGGGGTTGTCACTTTGGGCATGAGGGGACAGGGGCTAAAGCTGGCAGCAGCACTTCTGTCAACAAGATTCTGCACCTACAGTTGGCTTCTGGGAGCTCAGTAGGATGTATGTGGGGATTGATTCTCCCAGTTTTCACCACTGGTGTTGTCCCTGCCACCATGACAAGCCAGATCCTTCAATGAGGCCCTTCTGCAGATGCTCAGACCTAGGGAAGGTAACAAGTGTACCTAAAGAGTGATCTCCTTGGCACCAAGCCTCAGTTTTCTCTCCTCTACTTTTAACACTGATAGAATCTCTCTCCTGATGCAAACTCACACAGCCCCCGCCCTTCTTCTTTTCCCTGCCAAACCCCTGCAGGAAACCCAGGAGCAGTGGACTTACACTCATTCTCAAAGAGATGGAACTGCATCCCTAGCAGGCCGACTGACTTGCAAAATGTGTATGTTGAGGAGCTTTTCTTCTTCGGGCAAAGCTTGAGGATCTGTTGGAGGGAGAGAAGCATTGTTGGTGCTGGGGAACAGTGAGGCAAGAATGATGCAAACTGCTCAAAGCAAAAAAGCTGTCTGCAAGCTCTGTTAAGTGTACATGGGACGAATGTTTGGTGGATGACTGGCTCTTTGCTGGAGAGCTGCCTGGAATGCTGCACTTGTAACAACACTTCTGGAATCCTGTAGGCATGGCCCTGGGCCCACCTAGCTCTCTCCCAGAGGTGTTGGCTTTTTGATTACCACATTTCTGACTTTGAAAGAGGGATTCTCCTCACCAAGGAACAGATCAAAAGGCAAAGGGAAGCCTGTCATAAATACCTTAGAGCTGGGAATAAGAGCATATGAGAATGCTGTGCTGCCCTTGTACCTCAGCCCTAGGTCTTATGGATCTGGTTTATCCCATGGAGTAGAGGGATAGCAAGGAGCAGACCCTCTCCCCAGGTTCACAGCTGTGCAAATGGCTGCAGAGGAATAGGTAGATAAAGCTCTCTCATCCTCTCCTTCTACAAAAGGGTTTGGTTTTAGTCTTGCATCTGCTGCAACCACAGTTTCACTTTGTCATTAAATTAAACTTCCATTCTGTTTGGCCTCCTTCCAGTCTCAGTGTAACTCTGCTCCCCTGTACCTGCCTAATTCCGTTGCAGGGACTGGGAAATTTCAAAAATACTCTACACATTTGGGGATCTGGCAAGTACTATCTAGCCTGCTACAGCCATTTCCATGTTATAAGGCAGTGATTTTTAATTGTCTGGCAGAAAAGATTTAAAGTGCATGAGAGGGCTCTGTCTATAGTACAAACAGACAAAGAAATGGACTTCCCTTTCATGAAATGAATCTCCCTGCTGGCAAAAGCACGAGCGAGAGCAATGACATTGCTTGGATGGCTGTGGGCTGTGACAGTTTGTTTTTTCAAGGGTTACTGGAGTTTTAGATTTAGTAGGTTTTTAACAGTGAAGGGTCCAGAGCCGTGTCTTAAAATGCTGATGAACTGGGAGCTGTCCTTAGAACTGGGGAAAAATGGATGTTGTGGACTGGCTTTAGATTTCCCTACAGAAACCAGGGCAGGTTTTATTGCCACCGTGCCTAATTGCCAAAGCACACTCACCACCAGCAGGTCATTGAAGAGGAAAACTTCCCTTTGGTGAGCTGCCTGCTTCTGCACCTTGTTGACGTCGGTCACTTCGTAGAGGCGGCTGCAGCACACCAGCCGCCGGTGGGGCACCGACAGCACCTGCAGGGAGCACACAGGGGCAGGCAGGGGCTGAAGGGGGGGCCACTGTGGGCCTCCCCCAGACAAATCTCTGCCCAGGCAAATCACCTCCTCACCCCCCCTCCCTGCCATCCATTTTCCTGCTGGTGCACTAACAGAGAAAGCCTTTGTGATCCAGGTAAATCAGGCTAAACACAACCTTCTTGCTCAGACATCCTACCTCTGGCTTCCAATCCTTGGGTCACTGCTCATCCTCTCTCACCCCATTGGATATCTGCAGGTTTCCTGGGCTTTAAGAAATCATTCTGCTTTATTTTGGATAAACAGTATGTACATTTTTGCACTACCAATTGGTTACTGCCAAAGAAGCTCTCTGTGCATTTGGGGATCTCTTAACCCCAGCAATTTTTAGGGAACTCATTAGAGACAGATGGAAAATTTTTTTTCTATCACTTTGCCTTTCACTTTGTACACCCTTAAAAGGCCTCAAAGTTTGAAACACTGCAGAGCTATCAGTTGAGCACTGGGAGGCAGGACCTGCAGTAAAACCCATGGGCAAACAATCACTGCACTAGATACTGTAAACTCTGGCCAAGCAGATCCCTCAAAATTATGAAAGAAGGAGATAGCAGGAAATAAAGAGTTTGGAGAAGGAGGAGTAAATTTGTAGAGACAAGCAAGGAAAGTATTACATAAGAGAAGAAAGGCATAGAGGAAAAACACAGAAAAGAGGGCAGGGAGGGAGGTGGGGGACAGAGGGGCTTAGTGGGTGCCAGCAGGTTTATGGGTGCTCACCGTTTTCATTCCAACTATGGACTTCTCCACTTTGGTGACATAAGTGACATGGTCCTCATTAGATTTTAGCTCTTTCTGCTGGATCCTCTCATAGATCCCCACCACCAGCTCCCGAGGGATGTCAGCACCATCGTCCACCCCTGCCAAGCACAGAAGATGTTGGGCAGGCCAGTCAGAGGGAAAAGGAAAGGGAAGAACCAGGGGGCCCTGGCAGGTCAGTACTGCCTCTGCACTGTGCAGTGCTGGGAACACTGAAGGGGAATAGCAATACTTCACTTGAGGCTGTCTCCTCTGTTTCCCTAATGCATCTAATGTACCAGCAGGAGAGACTGACATCTCTGAGGCCAATGCAATTGATTTCATTATTCCACTGCTCTGCATGGTGGCTCCTTTCCATGTGTTCCCTAAGGTTTTATAGCCACAATTTCACATTCATATATCTTGGGCCACTCAGCAGCAACCTCTGCATTGATTTTGTATCATCAGAAGTGCTAGATGTGGAGAAGGCCTATGATGGGATTCAGCAGCTCTTCCTGCCAATGCAATCAGCTGTCCTTGTCTGCTTGGTGACCTCCACCATTTTCTTTCTGTGTTGTCTCTGAGGAATAATACTTTCCTGCTATTCTGTTTGTGGGATCTCTGCCTTGACCCTGCCCCTTTCCTCTTTTACATCTCTTTAGATAATTCTCCAGATTTCGCTGTCTGATCCTTCAGAACCTGGCAGAAAAGGAGTTTTTTCACCCTTCCCTGAGCCAAACACTGCAAACCAAGCTGCCAGACCTTCCTCCAAACTGAATTCCTCCAGTCATTTTGTATTGATTTTCTCTGCATCCCCTCCAGCTCCCTGGTCTGAGATGTACTATCCTGAGTGATGCAAATGAGGAACTGCTGAGAAATGGAAAGGCATTGAGATGTCCTGGCTCCCTTACCTATATCCTTGCAAATGTATCCTAAATAACATTTCAGGCCTGAGCTGCTGAAGCTGCAGGCCTGGGCATTGACCTGCAGGTGAGTCTGGATTGAAGTGTCTCTCCTTGTCTGCGATGGGGTGACATTCACTCACTTTAATGGGTTGTGGTGTGTTGCACACTGTAGGCGAGTGATCTTCATGCCAGTTCAATTCATTGTGGTGTGAACTGACAGATTTTCAGGCAACTCTAAGTGTAAGTTAACATTAAAAAAAACACCCTCTTTTGTTAGTGTTATCAATTGTAATACTAAAGGAAATGATGGCAGGCAGCAGCCCCATTCAGTGTCTGTGGAATTAACTTGAAAGAGGGCCTCAGTGTCATATTATACCAGTCTGAAGCAGGTGCCAGATTGTGGAAGGTGTGGGAGGTTGAGATGACACTTTCTGAACAGCAATCAGGACAAAGAAACAAGTCAAAGGAACCCAGAAAAGTACAAAATCTTCAGAGAAGACAGGAATTTATGCTGGAAAAACTTTGAGGGAGCTTTATCTGAATTGCAGATGTGCAGTAAGGGAAACTTGGAAAATGGCTGACCTAGGATGACCTAGGAATGAATATGGCTGGGAAATTAGACAATAATTTGTCTAGACATGATGTCAAAAAGGCCAAACAATACTAAGCTGCATTAGTAGATCTGAAAATAAGAACAAGGCCGTAGGTCTATATACGAGTATGTTGTGACCACATCTGAAAAAGTGATTTTAACAACCTATTACCAGGATGGAAAGGACCGACCTTGAAAATAGAAGAAAATTGATTTGGGAACTGATTGTATCAGAAATTGCAAAGAGGTAATGTATGCATGAACTCTGTCATGCCTACAGTTACTATAAGTAATTGCAGGCAATTAAGAAGGGGAAGATTTAGCCTGAATAAAAGGAAAATGTGTTCATATATTCAAAGCAGCAAGTAGGGCTTGTTTAGCACAACCCAGCAGGGTCTAAGAAGGATGGAGCTGAACAATAGGAAAATGTAATACAGTGGACTGTTTCCAAGCAATGAGATATCTTAACAGATGAAGCCATCTCTCAACAGAAAATGGTTGGTTTCTGAGAAGGTTGGACAGCTTTCTGCAGAAAACAAAGCTAATTAGAATTTCCCTTCCCCAGCACCTTAGAAGGCATCTCAAAGGGCCTTCCATGTCTGGTTCGCAGGCAAGTAGCAGGAGACCTGGAGAAAGGCACTTCTACTAGTTTTTTTCTGCCTTCATCTAGGCAGAATTTAGAAAAGCAAGAGGGCAAAAAAAAAATTCAAAGCAGAACCCTCACCTCTCAGATTGCGAATGAAGTCCTCCAGCATCATCTTCCTGTCAGGCTTGATGTTGGGGCTGTACATGTCCGTGTTGAGGAGGATGATTGCAAAGGCCAAGATGAAGATGGTGTCCGGGTTGTGAAACTGCTGGACCACATCTGGGTTACACATGCAGTACCTCTGGCTGCAGCAGGAGGGATGCACACACTTAGCATGGGACACGGGAGCCCTCTGCTCCAGCTTGGCAATGGCTTTATCACAAGCAGATCACATTCCTCTTTTCACTCCACCCCTCACACATAAGAGAAGGAACCCACTGCTCTCTGAAGGGAAATCTCCCCACCAATGGCTGAAGTAAGCCACTGAAACTTCAGCCTTCTTGCCCTCAGGAACCAAAAAACCAAGTGAGACTGGAGAGGGCTACTCAGAGTATGTCAGTACATAAATGTAATACAGGAAGTGTCTGCTCCGGCCTGTCTTGCTAAGCACAAAGCACTCCTCTGGATGCACCAAGGGAGAACACAGCAGCCCTGAAAGCCCCTCTGCTTCTCTTCCTGTGAGTCACCAATGAACAGGGAATCCCTTGCTGGCAGGCTTGTCATAATCTACTTTCCACTGGCTTTGGTATATACAATTTACCTTCCTCACTCTGGCCCCTGATACCCCTCACGCCACCGAACATCTGACTAGGCCGCAGCTGTGACGCAGCAGTGGCACAGGGGAATCCATCCTTCAGGAGCCCCTCCATGATCCCCCTCTTTGGAAGGGAAGTCTGTGGAAGTTCTCTCCATGCTAGTTTTTTGCCTTGGGTGTGTTGTGTTCCCTGTTTCCCCTGGTTGCAGCAGTGGGGCTGCAGGGCTCCTGCTCTTACCTGAAGGCCTCGATAAGCCGCTCCACCTTCTGGGCCTCCCCCTGCACACGGATGTGGGCCTGGAATTTCCGCAGGGCCTCGTCCAGCTCCATGCCTGAGAAGTCCATCTCATCCACCACACAGCTGTGAGAGGGGTACACAGCCTTCATCAGAACATCCTCCCATGGCTGGCACCAGGCAGGCTCCTTCACTGTGCTACTGAGGCCCAGTCCCCAAGGGAAATCCCATGCGAGAGGCCCTGAGACATCTCTATGGCTTCCTGGATCCTGCTTACCACAGGCAGTGATTTCACTCAAGTGATTCCTGCATTCTACACCTGGTGAGCAATTCTTGTGCTTTACTATATATTTATATATGTGTATGTGCATGTTTACACACTGGTTTGTACATATCACACCATAGACAGCATATACATTCACATATGCATATACAGAGAAAGTATGTGTATATATATGTATTGATACTTACCTGTACCTACATAGAGACATCTATATTGACATAGATATTTAGACACCTGTATCAATATCAGTAAGACCAGAATCAGCTCAGAGAAAATAGGAAATGGAAGTTCTTGTACAGAAATGACATGCAACATTACCTGCTCGTCTGGTGTCACTTTGCATTTCAACATGATTCACTGCCCAGTAGAAATTCATGACCAATTTAGATACCCCAAGAAGGGGATGACATCTCTTATTTCCCACTAAAGTATTCTCATCTTACAGAGGCCCTGCTGTTAGTCTCCAAAACCTACCACTACAGAGTTCTTGCTCTCTGTATTAGTCAAATAATCTACTTGTTCTTACTGCATGATATTTCAGTCACATGTAATGACAACACCTTTCCCATGTGGCTTCAGCCCATTCTGTTAGCATATTCCTACCTTTTGTGCTCAGGTCATTACTGCAAGCATTAATCAAAAGATTAGACTCAGAAACCCCTGTTGTTAATGTCCCTTAGGCCCAGCTTCCCATTTCAGTAGAGTATGTAGGCACTAATGTCTGCATCAGCCAATTTGGTTCCCTGTTTATGATTCCTCTGCTAATTTCTCTCCCCCTCTCAACAAAAAATTCTCATGTCCAAAGCTTTGCTGAAGCTTAGAATTATGTTATGCCTGTCCTGTCTAGAAAACTAGTTATTCTAACAAAGACAGACATTGAATTAATCTACTTTCTCCCAACTTTGGTATGTACAATTTACCTTCCTGCTTGTCATTGTTCTTTCCCAAAAGAAATTTTCAAAACTGAAATTCTGTCTGACAGATGAAGAAAATCACAGGTGCCAAAATCCCATTTTCTGTAAACCTTCCTTAAATACAAAGTTACTAATTTGCTAATGGGACCACCTTGACATTAGAAGTGCATTAAAAATTCAAGAACTTCATATTTTCTGCTTCTCTGTACTGTAGATGCTACTTTTATTAGCCCCTTAACCTCTTTATTTAATCCTTTGTATTGTGTTTGGGTTGCTTTGTCAACTGGTAAAGGACAAACTGATCCCAAATTTAAGGTTATTAAGGAGGAAATTTTCCCCAAGACAGGTTGTCTGGGACTTTATGAGGACTGGTACAGGTAAAAACAGAGGGGGGGGAGATTGGCTCTCTTCTGGTTCCTTCTGTTTCCTGGGATTATCTGGAAATTTTGCCAAAGAAACCTCAACTACTAAAGAGATGTGCTGTTGCCAGTTTCTTCTTCCATTCTGAGATAAACTGGGAGTGTGTCTGCTGGTCATTTCTAAGTGGTGCAGTTTGCTGTGGGTTGTTGGGAAGTGGTTTGTGACCTAAGCTGTTGAGTGCCATGTGCAGCCTTGCTAGAATAAAAATCTGTTGCACAATGCCTCAAATGGGTGAGGGATAGAGTTCAAATGCTCAGAGATGTCTCTGCATTCCTCCACTGCCTTATTGATTCAGGAGTTATCATCATTTAACTGGGGTGACACTTGCGGAATAACTTACCAAGAGCTCTGACTGAACATAAAGTGCTTTGTATCTTCTGAGGTAGGACTTGTTACAATCTCAGCTAGGAATTGTGGGCTCTTTCTCTGCACAAAGTCCATATAATCAAAATTCAGAAACAAATAGGGAGCAAGGGAAGATAATCGAAGGGACTGCTCTCAAAGGAAATCTTCCATGAAATATTTTTTTATCTCTCCAAGAAGTGGACTGCAGAAACACTTGGCAATAAGAAAAACTTCCTCCACTGCCTCTTTCCCTTTTTATTTTTATTTTTCTCGTACTTGTACTCAGTCCCTCGGGTTAACATCAAGGTATTCTGCTTCTTGGAATTTATCTTTGATAGTAAGAACAGTTTTCTTCTTGTTAGTGGTTCCTGTGTTCACAGCTGCAGCCACCTCTGCACTTGGACTTTTGTTGTTATTTTTTAATCCTTTCCAGTGTGCAATGTTTCTCAGCACTGACCCCAGTGATTTTGCTGCTATTGTCTGCTTCCAGACATGTGAACACTGAGTCCTTGCACACCCCAGGGACACCTGCCAAGGTCACCCTAGTAACCCCAATCCACCAGCATTAAATCATCTATCCTTTGCTTACTCCTTCCCTCTTTGATCAGTCTTTCCCCCTCCACACAGGCTGCCCTAACACGTCCTCCCCTTTGTGTACAAATCTCAAGTAAAAAAGTCAATGCCCTTAATACAGAAAGCATCAAGCCTTCATTAGGACAAGTAGGACGAGGCAACTGTTGATAGCTCTCTTCAAACTCAAACAGGCATTGCTACATGGGTAATGCTCGGATTCTCCTGTGAGAGTTTCTCTCACAGACTGACTGATGCAAGTTTACTTTGTAAATTCTAACTCCTGGGAGCCCCCTCCATGTCTCCCAGCCCAAAGAACAGTGTCCCCTGTCCTGCTTACTAAGAAAAGTTGACCAGGTAGAAAAGACAGGTTAGGAAGAATGTTTGATTCAAGCAAAGTCAGCCTGTGCTTGGATTTGATTTATCTGACAAATCCTGTGCCAAAGGTCTGAAGAACAGCTCCTAGAGGAGCCATCAGGTACCAAGCTGCTATTTCTGCTGCTAGACAGGCAGAAAGAAAGGTGTATCAGACTTGTCTGATATTTTTTGTGTGCAAATTTGACAGAGCAAAGTCCATTCAGAGCCCAACAGCCTTGTGCTATGGGTCTGCCGTGTTCCTGCTCCTCTTCTAGACAGCTGGAAGTTTTGCAGCCTTCCCTGACTTCAGATTCCCGCACAGACTCACACTAACTTTCCAAATGTGCTCTGGTAACTATATCAGACATCCCCTGAAATGCAGCACAACTTTCCTTTGTGAAACCAGAGCAAGGAGGTCTTTTCTTTCCAAGCTAGGGACCACGGGAACTGACAAAGGATATGAGAGCAGGTGGCTCTCTGCATCCAAGGAATAAACCAACAGCTTATGTGCACATGCCAAAACCAGTGCTGAGTTCGTTTTTCCACAAACAGCTCCACACCTGTTTGTGTAGATACCTATTCCAGGACTGCCGGGAGGCTTCAGAGAGATACAGAGGCACAGTGATCACCTTACAAAATCTCATGTTTCAACTCCTTGCTGCCCACGAACTTGCAACAAGCCACACAAACTGAGCTCGCAGTGGATCCAGAGATTCACTCAGTCCCCTGTCTGCAAGGATATGACTTTGGATATTTGGATCATGTTGTTGAAGTGAGCAGGTTCCAGCAAGTGCTAGTTCCCTGCCTCATAAACAAGGTGGTGGGGGTTGAGGACTCTGTGTACATGAGGGGTTTGATCTGCCCTGAGGCATCTCACAACAAGAAGCAGAGAATTCCACACCAGGTTTCAGGACCAAAGAGTGGGCTCCTAGATGGATTATTTTGCTTAGCTATTGTCTCTGTTGTAGGCTCCTAGGCTACAGGGAAGACATCCCCCCAGAAGTGGGTGGTCGTAAGGGCAGAAGAGCTGCAAGGATTCAGCACAGGGCTAAGCATGGCAAAAAAGCCTGTGGCAAAAGGGTTCAGTGCAGGCAGGAAGCAGCTGTATCATGTGGGGCTGGGATCTGCTCACCCAAGTGTAATGACCTATTTTCCAGCTTTTCCGCTCAGGTGACAATGCAGCAGGAGCTGGGATGCAACTAAAAGCATCTGTAATGAACCTGCAGCCTCCACTCAGGGAGGGAGCAAGGGCGGAGGCAGCCAGGTGGAAAGTTTAAAATCACAAGGCACAAAGATACTAATAAAAACCATCCCTTTTCTCAGTCTCCCTAATTCTACAAGCTTTCTGAAGGTGATTTGGGTGAACTGTAGAAGAGCTCAGCTCTCTGGAAGGAGACTGCCCTGCATGTGCGAACTGAACAGAAAGAAAATTCAGTAGGACTCCCTGACCGCATGCCCCCGTGGGCAGGGGTGTATGTCCCAATCCTGCCCTCCACACCCTCTTGGGAAGGACAGCCTCTACAATGGAGACCATGGCCAGCACCAGTCTTCCTTTTCTGGAGAATGCTACAGAACATGTATTGCCTGTTTTTCCCTGGGGCTGTCATGCCTATTCACCCTCCCGTGGTCGTTGGTCGTTCACACGGCTACTTACTTGGGAATCTACTCCTTCCTGAGCTTCCCTGGGGACCCCCCTGGTAGACTCAAGGTGCACCTTCAGCCTGTACAGGTCTGGCATGAGAAGGCTGTTCTTACTCACATTTGGTGTGTGCTACAGCCCTGCTTGCAGCAGGAGGTCAGAACTGACCATTCTTCCCTCTGACCTGTGTCCATCACAGCCTTGCCTGCTGTACCTGCCTGAACCCTCCTGTGACACAAATCCCTTACTGACCCCCTGTAGCATCCTCAGTGAGAAGGGGAAAGAAGGCTAGTTTGGGCTAACCTGCCAAGTCCATTCTGTCTGTCCAAGAGGAATCTAACTCTTCTTTGAGGGAGTCCCTTTGCTGGGCTCCCAGCTCTGCACTTCCTAAGAGCAGCTTTTCTCTCCCTGGTTTTCCATGACAGAAAGAGAAGACAACACAGGCTTGACAGACAGGAGACCTGCTCACCCGCAGGGAGAATGTCTCCAACAGCAACTTCCACTCTTAACAGCAACCAGACCCCAACTCAGCACAATGTCTCCTCTGCTGGAATCTCTGCCCATTTCTCCTCTGACAGCAAGTGCACCAGGACAGCCACATCTGCACTTCCAAGCCCCATGAGCTGAACACAAACCATCCAGTACCAGCACATCTGACTCCATTCATGAAATCACTCACATGTTCTTGTTCATGAATGAACTATAAATGGAAGCAATTCCTGAGTCAGGAACGGGTGGAGGGGAAGAATGGACTAAAGTGAAGGAAAGTATGAAGGAAGGAGAACAAAAGCAACAAATAAACACAGAATGAAGAAAGTATGCAAGAATGATGATGTGTCTCATCTGAAAACTAATGCCTTGGGCCTGACTTTTTCAAAACAACAGATTTTTTTTCTGCAGCAGTTGACAAATAGATTTGATTAAAACTGCTCAGTATCACATAGGTCCTTTAATGGGCCAGGCTACCTCTCTCCAGCTGTATTCCCTGGACTGGTAGACACTGAAACCCTGGGGCAGGTCCCCAGTGACTCCCTCTCACTGGATGCAGGACAGCCAGCAGAAGGAGATTCTTGGATCTTACAGTGGGATGCTGATCACAGTGAATGGTTATTCTGTGGGATGCTTAAAATAGGTTACAAGTGGGATTTATACCCTGTAACACAAAATGCCTAAAAACTGCACATCCAGACTAAACTAGCACACTGAGAAAAACAACACTCTTGAGGGCCCCGTGTCTCTCCATCGACAAAAGGAATTCATAAATTTCTAGAAGACACTAAACTTGGTAGTGGCCAACAACAGGTGAGATAAATCCTAGTTTTAAATACTGAAGTCTTTTCTGAACAAGAAAATTACATACTGCATCTTCCTAAAGAGACAGACCTGACTGGTTCAGTGTTATCAATGCACGTGTGTCAGTTATAGTCAGAAACTGTTGAAAATCTCCTGTTCTCTCTGTTGTTCCTCTGGCTAGCATGTAGACCTAATTGTGAATTATCCAGACACCTTTTTTGAGTTCCAAAAAAAATCAGTTAAAGGTTGAAAGATAAGAGCAGGAAGATGGAAGGGAGCTTATAATTTCAGGGCATTCAGGTGCTGGGCATGAAGGTGTGGGAAGGCAAAAAAGCACACCAAAGTGCTCAATCCTTATAAAATGCTTACCTCGCCTAAACCTGTGCCCTTTTACATAAAAGGCTTTGCAACCAGCATAGCACTTCTCTGGAATTTTACATTTACTAGGTGGACAGTAAAGTGAGACGGTCTTCCTGGTGCCAAATGCAACTGCACTCCTGAGCTCTGCTGTTTGACACCAGGAACAGGCAGAGCTTGGCTTGTCTGTCAGCCAGCACAACCTCAATACCTGCAGAAGCCAAGAGAGCTCTGCAAAGTACAGACTTATGGCTGGACATTACAGCTGAGTCTGGAGTTTGTAACCTGGGCAGCCCTGCCTCCAAATACACAAGGGAGGCTGACACTTTTGCAGGTGTTTTAAAAGCTGTCCTATTATTTATTCATGCAGCTGGGTTAATTCAACCTGGCTGCAATAGAAACATTGCTTACAATACAGAATTGCAGTGTAAGTTTTCACATTGAGCGAAAGCAAAACCAACACAGCAAGTGGCATCAATAATTGAAATTGCTTTGGGGAGGTAGAGGAGGCTCCAGGGTCAAGTTTGGGATGTGAAAGAGCACAGACATCTCTGCCTGCAGACAGGCTTGCTCACTGCAGGTGATCAGAGCCTGTGCAAGCACTACTGCCTGGGCATTTGACCTCAGCAGAATTAAGTGCCTGTTCTTCTGCCCATTTGGGCCACAAAAATTACTCTGGTATTGGGCAAATTGTGCAAAAGCTACTGTATGAGCTCTCCTGTCTGCTGCATGCTCTCCAGGGAATACCATGTACTTTAACATTGCTAAGCGTGGGTGGATGTGGGGACAGCAAGACAGCCCTTGCAGAGTCTATTCTCCCAACCTGTGTCAGTGCTCCTGAGCTAGTTTGATGGGAGTTGGATGGGGAATGAGAACCAGACAAGGTCTTAGACAGCTCTAAAATGCCAAAAGGTTTTTTGATCAACAAAACATCTTGTTCCCATAGAAACAGCTCATAAGTTGTGACCAGCCCTTGAGATACAGTGCACTGGAAATGCCAGCACACTACATCACACTGCCAGCCCTCTCCTTCCTGTGGCATGGACAGGAAAAATACCCAGGATTATAATTCATGATTTCTCCTTTCAATGCCTTGTTTCCATGCATGGCAATGGCTCGGTGTGCAGCCATTGCCCATCCAGCTCTCATGAGCAGCTGATGAAGAATTTGCTTGCAAAACTCACCAACCATGCTCAACTATACCCCTAAGCTCAGAACTGGCATAGGAAGTACCTTCAAATGGCAGATCTACAACCAGCTCAATGTGCATGTTTTTTCCTTCCTGTTTTAGAACATTCTGCATATATTTTAAGTCTACTTTTATCTTTGTCTTTAAGGAAGACAAATCAGGCATTTATTGTGATGGGGGGGTGGCAGCACAGATTGTTAGTGCAAGCATATCATCTGTCACCTGGAGAGATCAGACACAGGTCTGAACCCTGAACTCAGACCCAGTTGTTTGATACATGTCCAGGAACATGCAGTCTGTGCCCAAGATGTATCCATGTACACACAGCCTCAGTATCTTGAGGTCCCCATCTATGAGCCTTGTTCTCTACAGATGTTAATAGGATGGGCAAGGTCACTCTTTCACTGACCATTTGGAGTGTTACCATGAGAGGGGCAGTGGAAACTTTGAGTAATGAGCATGATGGAGTAGGGCCACCTGCTCCAATGGCCGCCATGCCCCGTGCAGAAACAGGACAGGCAAGTCCAATGTAGCAGCTCCTGAGTACTGAGGCTGGCAGGCTGACACCAGGCTTTGCAATAGGGACTGTTCCAGCAGCTGCTGACACTGAGTTTGTAGTCCCATGTGAGGCAGAGGAACACGGTCATTTCCAGGGATGATGACAAATTTAGGATTACAAGGAAGTGCCAGCCTATTGTTGTTGCATTATTTCCCTGTGCATGCAGAGGCTAGATTTGGATTTGAGCAGATTATCTACCATGGAAAGCAGCCCACACAACACTTACTGGAGAAAAAGAGGCAATTACTTTCAATTGCAATTCTCAGCATGAAGAGACTGGACAGCACATGTGTCTTGTTGCTAGACACATCAATACTTCTACAGTATATTAAAAAAAGAGATGGACAAAAGGTCAGGTAGGTACCTGCAGCAATAGGAAGCAGCAATTGCAGCTGGAATTAATTTTAAAATTTAGGCCTAGATTTGGCTCTTGAACTTTGGCATCCTCCAGTCTTCTCCGGAGTAGGTGTGGTACATGGATGGGATTTGGAGTTTCTGTATGGTTTGGTTCAAGAGAAACTGCTGCAAAATTCAAGGGAAGTAGAGAACATTTTGGAGAATAGGGGAATGTAACAAAGGACCCAGTGCAGAGGACTCCCTGCCTAATGGAAAGGCAGCTCTCACTTAGAGTTATGCTTTTGCATAATAAAAGAAAGATGCAGCTGAGTGCTGGTCATGTCTTGAAATGGGTCTCTGAATGAGCTAGACTTGAAAGAGGAGAGAGGTGTAGGCTGAGAGATGCATGGCTTGTGACCAGAAGAGGGTCACAGTGAGAGAATCGAAGGTAACAATCCAGCAAAGGCAGCCACTGAACAGAAGCAGATTTTGTTCTGAAAAGGGGCAGCTTAGCTCATTGGAGATTTTGGAGTGGGAATGTTCCTCAGTGCTCTGTGGCTGCTGTGGCAATGACGAGCCCTTAGTAGCATTTTTTCATATGCAAGCCTCCTCATCACCACAAACAGGACCTCATAATTATGCTTGTAATGCAGTTGGACAAACCCAAAGAGCCACCAATTTCCAACCTGGACAGAAAGAGAACTGAATATGTAGCCAGCATTCACTTCTCCCTGCTGGTCTCACAGCAGGAAGCAGATATTTTTCCTCCTCTGCCTCTCTTAGTACTTCCCGGAAGGCATCAGAGGTACTTTATATGGATGGGATGAGACCCTAGCCAAAGAGTTTCCCAGCCCCCAAACCTGCCAGCACCTGACCATGCTGAGCTCCTGCTAGGTGACCACAGGCCTCCTGAGAAGGAACTGAAATGAAAGAACTGATGATATGAAGGGTGAAACACATAGGTGGGAAATGTGCTGAAGGAGGCCAGATAGGGACTGGCAATGGGGAAGTTCCTGAAGAGTGGGCGTGGAGGGGCATGGAGGACAACAAGGGGCTTGCTGGTGCAGCCAGGGGCAGACTCCTTTGGAGTGCAGGGAGGAGGGGAAGAGATTCCCACACTTACTCCAGGACGTCCCTGTTGAACTGCTTCTTGCTGTTGCCCAGGAATTCCCCGATCATCTGTCGGCTGAGGCCCTTCCTCTGCAGCAGGAAGTGTGCCACCCCAATGGGGGTGTCCGGGATGAAGCCTCGGGAGATCAGGAACTGGATCCCTTTGTCTGGGTTTCTGGAAGGCAAGGACAGAGACATGGTGAGTTTGCATCATCTTTTGGAGGCATTGTTGCCTCTGGCTCACCCCATGGCGTGCATCAGTGCGGCCCTTGGTATGTGCCTGGGCTCCTATGAGTTCACGTGTGTGTCAGGAATGGGACTGGTTGGGGTGGGGAAAAGTGACTTGCTGTGTGCCTTCTTAGCTGCTGGTGAGGACAAAAAGATGTCATAGGACCTTGCTGTGTCACTTGCAGCACCTGCTGTCACCTGGCAATCACAAGTGGCATCCCATTGTACCATGCCTCATTAGTGGCTCTTCTGCCATCCATCTGCTCCAGAGTCAAAGGCTCTTTCCTTTGTGAAGAAACTTAGGAGACATTGCTGACATGGTCTATGGGCAAACGAGGCTCAGGACTCCAAGGGGGATAACCAAAAGTGGACATTTTTTCTGATTAAAAAAAAATTTGTTTTTCATATATTTTCAACATTCATTGTTGAGTGATACTTTTTTACCTTCCTCACCTGAGCTTGATGTTGGCTGCCTGAACAGAAATCCCATACTCAGATTTGCTTCTCTCTTCCTCCACTTCCCTCACTCTTAGCTGTGTTTTTCTTCCCTTCTCTATTGATTCACGCCCTCAGGCAGAAATCTTTGTGTGTGAAAGAGGGCACCCAGAGAATGTTTTGTCAGAAGAAGGGAGGGAGCCGTCTGCAGCTCCCAAACAGAGGGCTTTTCTCGCTCTGTGGCTGTGAGCATCTCTCTGAGAACAAGTCTGGTGCTGAGTGGGCCTGATTGCCTGGCTGTGGGAGGGATTTTCTGCTTCTTAATGTGCCAGTGTCTGTGCCTGCACACACAGCTCTTACAGAGGCAGAGTGGTTTGGGTTGCCAGTGACCTTTAAAGGCCATCTACTCCAACCCTCTGGCAGCGAGTGGGGACGTTTTCAACTAGATAGGGTTGCTCAGAGATCCCTCCAACCTGATCTTGTATATCTCCAGGGATGAGGCATCCACCACCTCTCTGAGCAACCTGTGCCAGTGTTTCACCATCTTCATTGTAAAAATCTTCTTCCTTACATCTAATTGAAACTGGCCCGCCTCCAGTTTAACACCATTACCCCTGGTTTTATTGCCAGAGGCCCTGATAAGACATCTGTCCCCATCTTTCTGTCCTGCTTTATAAGCCCCTGTGTATCCTGGGAGTGGCTGTGAGCTTATGGGGTGCCTGTCTCACAGCACAGACAAGAACAAACGGTACATGTGTATTGTGCAGGACGTTTTCCTCCTGTACTTCAGTCTGCCCCTCTGAAGGGTCATGACGCACTGTGCTGAGGTGAATCACTGCAATGGCAGGAAGATTGCCACATTTCTTTGTTTTTCTGAGCTGGTGAGTGGAGAGAAGTAAGAGGGTGACTTCATGAAATGATGTCATACTTCCATCATTAATCCAAATTCAAGGTTCTTTGTCAAAGCTCAAGGAGTGAGTTTGCTCAGGCAGTTTCCTGGGGTGAGGAAAGAATAGGATGAAATTTCAGAGCACGTGAATGCATGATATGCACAGGCACAGACTGTGACAGTTGTCAGGTGGTGAAGTATGTGGGTGAGCAACATATGTCTAGCTATAAGGGGATCAGCATTCAGCAGAATGGCCTGCTCCTCTTACAGGGGCCTCACAGGCATGTAAAAAGCAGATGGGCTTGAAATACTTCTGCTTAATCTGTAATGCCAAAAGAAAATATCCTGGGCAGTGTGGCAGCTCTGGGGGGAGGGCTGTAAGAACAATCAGCCCTCTAAATTTATAGATAGAGAGGTGCAAGGTGTGATACTGAAAACCCCAGGGCTTCTTCAGGGAAAAGCAACAAGAAGAGTTGTTCACCTTCTTTATTATCACACAGACCTCCTGGCTCACCACTGAAGAGTAAAGGTGGAGTTCCCTGCTTGGTGCAAAGGTGATATGGTTGGGGCACAAGTCAAACTAAGCAACAGAGATTCATAAAATGCACATCCACCTGCGTACTTTGGTGTTTGGCAAGGGACAGTTTGGTGTTCATAACATGAGGATGAACTCAGTTACACCTGTGTGACTCCAAATTCACTGGACTGACTTTGGATCCACTCCAGAGGAGATGAGAGCTGAATATGGCCAGAAAAATGCACACACTGGCATGGATGCACAGGTTTCAGTAGAGATGGTGCACACAATGCCATCAGAGGATGCAGGATAAAACACTCCAGCTGTGACAGCCCTCCTGCACTGCCTACACCATAACTCAAATATTCTTTCACTAACAGCAGCCTTTCATCAGTTTTTCCCAGGATTCAGTTTGTTCTCCACAAAATCCTGATAGCAATACAGCATCTCTGCCACTGAACACCTGCAGATGTATCCCATGTAGTGCAGCATGCAGCTTTTACCCAGATGTGCAGCAGACAACTCTTCTCTGCACTCTCCTGAGCCTGGTCCCTGCTCTTCATTTTTGGTGTTGCAGGGGTGTTAAGCAGAGGCAGCAAATGCTGCAGGATTCCTCACGTCCTGCTGGCTTTCCCTGTGCCCACGCAGAGCTGCCCACACACACTGGGCTCTTACAGCAGTGCTGCATAATGAAGCACTCGCCATTCCAGGGATTTCACCCCCTCACGGTGCAGCAGGGATGGGGAAAGTGCCACCGCATCCATGTGTCCCCAGAGGCCTGCTCCAAGCCAGAGCACTGCCTTCCAAAAATGCAAGGCAAGGCCAGATAGAACGTAGCAGATTCCACTAGAAAACTGCAGGGTTTCAGCTCCTGCTCCAGGGAAAGCCAGGAAAAAGGATGTGCTTGCACACACACACAGCCTCAGCTCCATGCCCTACGGATCAGTGTCCACATCCCAAACAAACACCACAATAGTAAACTGCCTTCTTCCTGGAAATACACAGGGAAAGCAACAGCCAAATAACTGCAGAAAGCTTAACTGCCCTCCCAGCCCCTTAAACAGGAAGTCACAAGGGGAGCCACATTGTCATTCCCCAAGAGTCATTCCCCAGAGCTAAGAGGTTATTTTCCTTACTCCTGTCCTCCAACCTGTACTCAGAACTGGAAATATGTCCTTCTCAGTTCTGTAAGAGTCCCAAATCTGTCTGACCTAACATCACTGCACTTCTGCATGTGCTCTGAGACCAACCTCTCTTCCTGGTCCCTGCCTCCTGGAGTCCACAGCCTCCATGGTACACATATATAAATCCTGTGCGTTGCCCCTTTGTCTGGGAAAAACTTCTGCCTAGGACTGCACAATGATCAGTCCTTGCTTTGACTAAAATGCCCACGCTGACGTGTGGAAAAACGTTCTCCTAGTATGGGTACATTACATCCTCATTATTAGCGGACTCAAATGGAAACACACTCTTTGCTTTATCATCACACTCTATATGAGAGTGTGATGATAAAGCAAAACCCAGTACTTCTCGTGGCTTGCTTAGATGAGAAAAGTCTCATCAAAAGGCAATGAGCAAATCTAAATCTCCTTAAGGGAGTTCAGCTGCTTTCTGCCAATCCAAGTGTGACCCTGTGAGTTACCCTCTTCTGATGGTAACCTCTGCTCTGCTGTTGCTTTCACACCTACAGCCTTCTCATAGGATATCAGACTCAGATATGTGAGAGACAGGTGACAAAACTTGGTCTGTCAGGTGAAAATCTACCCAAGTATCTGAAGGAAAATGACAGGCAGAGATGTAATTTTGTCATTATGACTCATACAGGGCTAGCTAAGCTCATCTCTACCTCTGTCTCCCTCTGTCTCTTTACTTGGAATTGCCCCGTGTTAAGTAACCAGGGCTGGGTTTACAGTTCCAGCTATGTTTGTTCCTTTGCAGCAGAGTGGAGCAGAGTGATCCCAGGCTCAGCTGGTGGATGCCAAATGGAAAGCAACTGGAACTGAAGGTTCAGTGAATTGTGAGAGCATGGGCACTACTCATGGGCTTGTTCCTCTGTTAGGCAGAGACGAAAGACAGTAGCTGGGAGACTTTAGGGAAAGAGCTTCTGGGAAGCCAACCTGTGTGGTGTGTTGCATACCCAGATGGTCATGCCTTTGAATACAAACTTCCCTGGAGATGGGTCTAGACCAAGAGCCTGCCATCATCCGTTCCTGTGAGGCATAACACAGGCTGGGAAACAGAGGAAGAGTCACTTACATATTAAAGAGGTTCAGTCCAATGCGGTAAAGGCGTTTCCTCATGGTATCTGTGGAAAGTGTGGGAGACTTGCAGCTGGCTGGGTTCTCGCAGTGGTACCTCGGGAGACTGAGGATCATGGCCTGCAGGGCTTCTTTTGAGGACACCTCAGAGGCTGACTTGGCTGAAGTGGAGGTGCTGCTGCTGCTCAGCTGCTCTGAGTTGTCTGCGTTCTCAGACTCCGAGCCTTTGCTTTGCCCCACCTCATTGCCTGCATCAAACTGGAGCTTCTGCACTGCCATCTGATCTGGCTCAGCACTGCTGTCCCCCATGCCATTAGTACTGACATCCACCTCGGTGGAAGTGAGGCTGTTCTCAGGTAAACTCTCCGGGGCAGATGGTAGTTCACTGGCTTCTCCCTCCCCTTCTCCTGGGCTTTCTTCAGCCTTGGTAGCTGGAGAGGGCCCAGCCTGATCATTGCTGCTGAGACAGTTTGCCATGGACACCGAGGTAGATGATGAGACAGAGATGTTCTTGTTGTCGATCTGAACTGTGACATCTCGAAAAGCCATCATGAGAGTGCTGCTGCTCTTGGGTAGAGTATCTGGCAGGAGACCTTCCTCCTTCTCCTGATCCTGCAGCTCAGCTTCCAAGTCTTGGTTTGGCTGCATGGAGCTAGCGCTGAAGGTCTCCCTGATCTGGTACGAGCCCCCATCCTGCAGGGAGCACATGGTCTTCAGGCTCCAGGTGCTGAGGGCATCATCGATGGATTTGGCCAGGGACTGAACTTGTTCCGTGAAGGAGTCCTCCAGCTCAGTCAGCGCCCCGCTGATGGTGGCCGGCAAGGACGGGGACCTCACCAGGGGGATGCCCACGAAGTTGTAGCCCTCCACCAGGGCCTTCTCTGCCGAGAAGCTCTCCGAGTTCTGGACGCGGACCTTCCGCAGGGAGATGCGGCGTGGCATGCGGCTCTCCAGCAGGGAGTTGCGGATCTTCTCAAAGTTCTTGCTGAGCTGGTACTGCCGGAAGGCCGTCTGGATGGTGCAGGCTGCCCTGCGGGACACCAGGTGGCCGCCGTATTTGTGCTCTAGCATTTCGATCTGAAAAACAGAGAACAGAGGCGTTAGTTTCTGTTAACTGCCTCCTGATGGCTTCTTGTTGCCCCACCTCCTACACTGATTAGTCTTCAATGGCTGTCAAAGGAACTTCTGACACAGAATTAGCTTTTCCCTGCAATGCCCTTTCCCTGATTCCAACAGAAGGTTCCCATTTGGGCATGACTGGCTAAATCATCAGCACTACAAGCTCCCTCACAGCTGTAATGGGATCCTGCCTCTTCCTAGAGTGACAGTCACAAAAGCTGGAGCCTGCAGGTGTCCTTCCCTTGCAGACTCGCTTCTGACGGCCTTTAGGGCAAGTTCATCACTGCAAATACAACATTCCAGTATTGTGTCTTCCTGCTCAGCAGTGTTCTGGTAATGTCAAGCATTATCTCTTGTCTCAGAGTGTTACTAATGCTTCTCCCCTCCTTAGAAACCTTAGGAAATACTCTCAGTGAAAGGAGAAATAATTCAGAAAAAGGGAAGAAAATTTAATTTTTAAATGCAGAGAATGTTCACTTGATCTAGCAGTTAGCGAGAAACATAAACTTCCATATAAGTCAGTGCGGGCTGGGTTTGTTCTGAGTTTATGTCTTTTAAAAAGCACTCTGAATGCCAAAGTGTCTTCCTTTTTGATATCTGAGTTTTTCAGGTGTCAGCCAGCAATGAAAAGAAAAATACCCAGAAAACAAAAGACTCTCAGTTTTGAAAAGTACAAAAAATCTGAAATTTGAATGTTGAGACAAGATGCTAAAAATGAGTAGAAGGAGGATTTACCTGACCTGGTAATGACAAACACATGTAAATACATCAACACACACCATCTCAACTGGCTTCAGCACAGCACGTATGTATGCTTGTTCCTGTAATCTAGAATTTAAACTTCCCAGTAATCCCCCCACTCTTCCTCTGCAGCTGGGTTTTCACTAACAAGTTCCAGGAGAATGACAGATGATTTGGTTCCAATGAGTGACTGACAGAGGATGAGGGGAATAGTGTGACAATGAAGGTGGAAGATGTCATTTGAAAAAAAAAAGAATGAACTCAAGCCACCTTCACTGAGGTTTAGGCTGAACTATGACCACTCTACATCACTGGCACTTCACAGGGCAGAGTACAGGTGCAGACTGTAATGTTCATATGTGTGCACACATGTGGAAAAACCAAAAAAAGATGAAGCGCAGGACTGAGAGTGCTGGTGAAGTCAGTCCTGAATTAGCAGAGGATTCACTGCATCACTCATGTGGTAAATATGAGCTCATTAGCAGAACCAAAGGACAAGTTTTACTGTCTGTATCGTCATCCCCAGACATACCCCTTGTCCCTCACCATGCTTTGTTGGCACAGTACTCACAGTTTGAAAATATGAGCTCCACAAGGTCTGAGCTTAAGTGCAAATTGGTTTCACAGTCAAAGTGAGACTGAGGCATGAGCCTCAGCTCACAGTCATGTCATGTCACCTGCTTCCTTCTCCATTTTCATAACATGATGTAAGTCACAGATCAGTGAGTGATGTAGGTACACGTAAAGACCTGGTCTGACAGCTATGAGAAGTGTAACCTCTGGAATCTTTTCAATACTGACTCCTCTGGAAGTAGAGGAAAATAATGTAACCTTGGGAGATGACAGGTGGAGAGGAGCAACATAAGCCCAGAGATTTTGTGCCTGCACTGGTATCCTGGCTGTGGAGCAAGTACTGGGAGGCTGACATTTATGGAAGAGAGTGGGATGGGGAGCACATCCTTTTATATTTCCCTCTCTGGACATGAAGCAGGGACCTTTGCCTTGTGCTCAAACATCAGGTAGGCTTCTGTTTTCTGTCTGCCTTGCCCTTGAGCTCGCTGTCTGTCCAAGGCAAATGTCAAAGCCCAGCACTAAGAAATACCAGCAATTTTCTTAGCAATGGGCTTGGCCACTGCCGTTGCAGAGGTAGCTGGCCCAGAGCTCTGCTTACCCCTAATTTAAAGAACACTTGCATAATATTTTCACTGCTGCCCTCCCAGAAAAAGTCTGCATAAATGTTGCTAAAAATCACCTCCACAATAATAATGAATAAAGTGTCATTTACCACAAGGCCTGGCAGCAGGCCTTTTGGATAAACAAGGACATCTTAAATCCCACCCTAAAGCCAACACTCCTGACACATCTTTAAAGCTGGCCTGCCTGGAAAGAGACTGAACTACCCCTTGGCCCATTCCTTCAGGAGGAAGGCTCATGAAGATAAATGTAAATTAAACCAATAACCTGCAAAGGCCCAACTCAGACAGTTATTACTGACAACTGACCATGAGCACTTAAAATAATGATCTGGTTAATGAAAATATAGAGCTAATTGTTTTAGGAGGGAAAGAGGAACAAATGGGAGGGACAGAATAACAGTAAAATGCAAAATAAAGCAGAAGCAAGAGCCTTACAGTTATCTGCGGTTTCCAAGGAGGTGACAGCCATTCTGAAAACATGAAATTCATATGCTCTGATTGTATTAGAGGCTAAGACAAGATGTCATTGCTGATCTGAAGTAAAAGGCCAGTTTATCTCATGCAAGGACAGTGCCAAAAATGGGAGACTTTAATAGCTAGTGAGGAGAGAGCCTTCTAAAAGTCTAAAGGAACAGAGCAAGCTGTCAGTACCTCAATAAAAAACATCACCAGCTTTTTGCAGCCCATAATCTCAGTCCTCCCAAAGGACTAAGGCATTAAGGAGCAGAACAAGATCTGAAGTGAGAGGGCTCCACTTCAGTTTGTTTTCTAGTTCATACCAGGGGTGCAAGGCTGGGTTCTGCATGTGGTCTGCTGCCAGCTGACACTGTCCAAAGCAAAGGGAATCCTATGGTATCCTTCAGCAGGCATAACAGGGACAGGGGCTGTTCCAAGGGATGCTTGAGAAGACTGGCAGAGACAGATGCAGCATCCCCAGGGAGAAGTGCCCTCCCCAGCCTTGTTTGGTAGCAGTGGGTCTCTGTCTCTTTTTCTTTGCTGTAACCCAGCCATTTGCTGCTTATTGAAGTCTGAGACATACTCATTTGCTGTCAGATAGAGCTAACTGACAGCCCAAAGGAATTAAAGATTTCACACAGCTGTAGCCTGTGTTCTTCCTCTCCAGAGGAGGAAAGGGCATCTGTTAGCACCACAGTAGTCATGGGTAATGGACATGTATGCCTGGATGGCTGGAGGAACCTTCTCTTCCCATCTGAGAGGCGAGAAAGGCCAGATATGATTGGCCTTCTCTCACTCCTAATAAACCCCATGAATCACAAGTAATTGCCTACTTAAAGCTACTCTTCTCTGGGGAATAATCCGACAGCCAACACCAAAGGAAGGGAAAAGCAGGAGGGGGGTCAGGGGGATTTCAAAGAATAATTAGCTTGATACATTTCTGGGCCTCAGTATGAACACTCACTCTGAGCAATTCCGGCCTTGTGGCTGAATTAGAAGTGGCTGAGATATATCCACTGCCATGAGGGATTGCTTATGAAGGGAGATTTAACAAGGTCAAGGCAAGCCAAAAGGCAAACCAAACTGCAGGCCTGGATATGGCCAAACATTTGAGGTGCACACCCCATGGCTTTGCTGCCCATGGCCATAAATTGATAAATCTGCCAGGAGAGACCATGACCTGATCAGTTAGCACTGGTTTTCCACCCAGGTTGCCATTGAGCATGGTGATGTGCTATCATGTTATAATCAGAAAAGAATCAGGGTCAGGGACAGAATCTGAGTCACTCAAGGCAATGCAAGCATCATAAAAAAATCAGAAAAAAAAAAAAAAGACATACAAAGCATACATGTTCTCTATCACTCACTCTTAATGCTTCTCGCTCCCTCCAGCCTCTCACAATGGAAGGACATTGCTACAAGGGATATTTTTTAATGGAGTTTTCCTTCATCCATGGGACACATGCTGCCCTTCAGCACAGCCCAAGAGTATGTGTGACTGAAAGCATTCTCCTCTTTCCTGTGGTCCTCTCCACTTTCCCAACATTACAATAGAGCCTAAGCACAGGAGAACTTTAGCAATTGAGTCTCTGTCCCAGCCTCCCAGCACAGAGTACTTCTGCTCTGTGAACTGTCAGAATTCTCTGTTTCATGGGATAGGGAGCAAGGAGGGCCATGAAGCCACCCACCAACTCTCTAGGATTATGCTGAGGGCCAACGGCTAGTCCAAGCCTTGCAGAGGAGGCTGCACTTTACCCTCCTTCCTTACTAGCACTCAGTCCTCTCTCAAAAGGTAAATGTGACTTCAATTGTGCAGTGAGACTAAAAATGTCTCCTTCCCCCTGTTTCTCTTACTGTAAGTTCTATTCCTGTATTACAAGCTTTGCTATAAGTAGGGTTCTACTGGGACAGCGCTGCGCAGGTCCTATCACTGTTATTCCCATTTAAGAAAATTACCTGATCAGTAAATGGATAGGAATACCTATAAAAACACATACTACAGTGCAACAGTGGAAGAATTAGTACTCTTCACTGCTTGAAAATCCCCCCTTCCAGAGCTGGAGGCAATTCACTGAAAACATCCATGAGTCTGGAGGGGCACACAAATTGTAAGGCCCCTTTGCTGTGAGAAAAGTGGTTTCACCAAGGCTCAGACCCTGCAAGGTCAGTTCTGTGAGGCACCAGACATTAATGAACAATCAGCTAAACATGTCTCTCTTGTTCACATGCATCCAGGGCAGATTTGGCCTCTGCTGCAAGAACAATGATATGGCAACATGACCTTAAAGCTAAAATAACAGGACAGACACTCCCCAGGAAGGTCCAGACCAGCTCTAGGCTATGGAGGAGGCTAAGCCCATATATAGCAGTCAAGATGTGGCCCACCCTGAAGATATGTCGTGTTAGCTTGTAAAGCCAGTTAATTAGTCTCTCTTATTTTTTTCCTGGTGTGATGCAAGAATTCTGTCTGAGTTGAGTATGCAGTATTTTGAGAAAGACAGAGCTAGAGACCCAAGGTGTCTCTTTTGCTCAGAAATGTATTGGGTCATTGATCTGACATGTATGTTTAGGGCCAGCTTCTGTGCCTTGAGGGAAGTGGTAGAGAGATGTCCCAGAAGTAGCAGCTTCTTCTGTGGAAACCTCATTAGCTGAGACCCTTCAGCTGCAATAGCTCAGCTTCCATTGAACTCTGCCCCTGAACATAATCTGGTCACTGTCACTAGTGTTTGCTTGTCCTCCTCACCTCACAGACTGCAGGGTCTGCATATCCTACAGCCTCTGGTTAAGCTGCCTTTTTCTCAGGGAAAAGGCACAAGTTATGCTTTAGGTTCTGCTTTGCAGAGCAGTTCTCCTGGACTGTAATCTGCAGAGATGAGGAGGGAGGGGACACATTTCACCTGTGAGGGAGGAGGCCAGCTGCTATCAGTCCCTGTCCCACTGTCCTCTGCTGGGAGTCCATCAGGAGGTGCAGCTAGAGATTGGCACACTTATGCTCTGGAGCTAGGCTGTAGTCTCAGGCACAGAAGGCAGTCCTTGCAACTTCTAGGACTAAAAAATTTTCTCTCAGCATGGTAAACTTGCCTACCTCTTCAGCATCCTCCCCTGGACCGAGGGCAGTGGTGGCAGCAGTGCACAAACATCGTGGTAGATGCTGTGCAAGACACTCATTAAATAAACCCCACTTCCCCTTGGAAGCTCTTGCTAATGCAGAAGTGTGCTGGAGGCCTGCCCTGCATGATCCAAAATGGTGAGACAGTTCTTGGACACGGTCCCATGAGGGAGGTCATTTGGAACAACCAGTTGCTGGGAGCCTGACAGACACCGTGCACTTGTGAGCAAGGCACTACCCTTGGATGCTGCTGCTCTTGGCTGCCTGCAACCCACCTCTAAGCCTACACTCACAACTGTGTTTCTCGGTCCATTTTGGACCACTGAATGCAGGCAAGGCGGGGCAGACACCAACAGGTTTGGGTGAAAGGGTGACTCAGTCAGAGGTGGGGAAGCTGCTTCCTCCATCAGCCTCTCACACCCAAAGGTCCGGTTAGGCGGGGCAAAAGCTCTAGGTGAACAAAAGGCTAATGTATTTGCTGAAAGTTATTCCATCACAGTGCAAATGCAGCCCCACCCGCCCCATCCCCTTCTCCCATAGCCTGAGGAGGAAGCCTCGGTACCTGTTTATTCTTTAGGTCAAGGGAGAGCTCATAATCGGAGGCAGCCGCATGGGAACACGAGGCCGCCCCCTTGCTGCGCTGCACTCTCACTGGGGAGCCCGTGTGGTGGAGGCTGGCCTTCTGCACCAGGGGGGAACACCCCGCTGCCTGCTCCTCGTGGGGCTCCGCGGGCTGGGCTTTTAGCGTCAGGGTGTCGGACCTGCCTTCCTGGCCACTCTGTCTGCCGGCCTCCTTCGGATCCTCCGTTTCACACACGGCTTTCTTGCTTGTGGAACCGCTGGGATCATCACTGTGAACAAAACGCAATGGTTCTCTTTTTTCATTTGTTTATATTATATTTGATTTATGATCACGTTTATTGTTGTTTGCTATACTTGTTCCCTGAGCTGCATTTTAAACATCTGGGGAGCCTGGGCTGTCAGGGGTCTCCTCCAGGGATGGATCGAGGCTGGAGGTTGATCCAGCCAAAGCTCTGATGCCTCCTTCTCTAAGGGCAGGCACCCCTGTATGAACAATCCTGTTACTCCTCAAGCTGCCTGGTTGCCTCTGCTCCAGGTGCTGCAGCTGGAGGAGGTGGGAAGCCGAGGAAGATGTCATGGCCTGTGAACACCTCTCCTGCCCTCTGGAGCAGCTGGCAATCACCCCTGTGCACTTGCTGCCCATTGCTCAGCATCTCTGCACATCCCAAGTCCCATCTATCATGGAGCCTGGATCCCAAGGAACCAGTTTTCCCTTGGAGTTCCTAAGGGCATGTGGGAAATGGGGCAGGGGTGGCTGAATGTTGCAGAGTTTCCAGAGAAACTCTTGCAGAGCTGAGAATATAAAGGGGTGGCAGAGCCAGCCAGCTCTGAGACCCTGACCTTTTAAAGAGTGTCTCCAATACAGCCATAGCAGACTACAGAACTTCCATGAAAGAAGCTGTCTATTTCTGACCCACAAATTGCTGTGCCACTGGGATCTTGTGGAGAAAGGAAAGCTCTTCTCTCCTGTCAGCCACAGCAGCAGTTGTGTGAAACCAGGGCCTGACAGCAATGCACTCTAAGAGAGCTGACATCTTGCTCCAGGCAGGATGGGATTAGCATATGTCTGATCCATTGAAGTGATGAGGAAGTCTGTACTTAACCCCACTTGCCAAGTATATTCCAAAATCATCTGATTTCAAACAAGATTTTGTTATTCTGGTTGAACCATGAGAGTGTTTGTTCGTTGTTACCTTAGCCTCCTTCCTATGGCTACATAGAGGAATAATTTATGATTTGCAAGAGTGTGCAAGCTTACATGGACTCTGGCTGCTACTGCACCAAGTCCATCAGACACAGTTCCACTGGTTTCCAAGTGATGAGCATTCAGCTGAAAACAACATCCAGTTTAGAAATAGTTACTACAGAACCAATGCATTTAATGTCATTGAAACCAAGGATGTGTATTGCCTCCCATACTTAAACACTATTAAATTATTTAATTAATTTCTGAAACATACCTCTTTCTCTTGGATTTGCTCCACATAAAACCAGTTCTGCTATCAACTAGATAAAAAATCATTTTATGATTGGTGTTGATGTCAGAGCAAAAATAGGGAAATTAGATATGATTTTATGTAGTGCCCAAATTACTTAGAAGCATTTAAGTCTCATTTTCAGAAGTGCTGTAAGCTCTTAAGAGTCAGAGTCTTCTAGCTGTAAATAGACTTTGCCTCCTAAGCCTATGAGCACTTTTGCACACTTACTGGTACTTTAAAAAGGAGTTTATTCTCTCCAATGGCAGCTTTTCTGTTCAATAGATTAACAACCAAATTTAGAAATATTCCCACAGTTTCTAGGAGGGCTCCAAATCTGATTAGCCAGACACTACCACAACTTCAGAATTAAGAAAAATGAAGGATTTAAATTTAGAAGGTTTCTTCTTTTATACGCATGCCTATAGCCACCAGTTAGACTTAAATAAACTCACAGAAGAAATCAGTCTCTTACATAAGTGCTATATAACCAACTTCATCAAAGCTTACTAAGATGATGTCTTTGCATACTCATCAGTCAGGAAATACATTAAAATGAGGTATAAAACTGTTCTTTTAGGTTGAAGACCTTATCAAAGTTTGCATTGTTCTATTCTTGATGCTACAATTTTTCCTACACCTAAAGATATTTTTAACTATTTTTAATTCTTTCTCTTCTATGTCTATCCATATTGCAGGAAATCTTACTAAAGGACCTTTCTCTTACATATCTCACTGTAACATTTTTATTGGCAGCGCCTGTTCTATCTATTCTGATTTTAACCAGCAGAGCAGCAAATTTTATCCTCAGCCTAAGGGACGATCAGATGACATAGATTTGATCACATTTCCATTGAAGGGCATGGCAAAACCTTCCCGAGGATTTCAGTGGGGATTGTGCCCTATAAAGCAATTTCAGCTAGATTCATAAGCTCTCATTCAGCAAGACACACACTCCAAATTGCTCAGCTGAGTCAAGGCCACAGTGCCCAGTGTGCTGTGCAGACCTTCTTTAGGGCAGGCCAGGGCCCGAGGCAGTCAGTTGGAGAGCTCACCTTCCCCTGACTTCCCTTGGAGCCTGAATGGGCTCTAAATGCCTGCAAATATTCCCTGACATGATGGTCCTCTGAACACGGGCATATATGCTTAGCTCTGTTTTTCTGAGGACTCTGCTCACTGCTCTGGGTAGAACATGAAGTGTGTGTCAGAGTTTGCAGTGCTCAGTCCTGCTGCTCTGTAAGGAGGACGTCACCTCTGGTGGGTGCAGCTCTGCTTGGTTTTCTGTCACACACAGTGTAGAGCCTGAGTAACATTCACAGTGACAGAATATCCTGCATCCAGAAGGCTTTGTAGAATCAGACTAACCTAGACTGGGAGGGAAGGCTGGAGGTCTTTCCTCCAACTCCCTGCTCAAAGAAGGGCCATTTTCAGAGGCAGATAAGGTTGATCTGGGCCTTTTCCAGGCAGCTCTTAAATATTTTCAGACATGAAGGGTACCCAGGCTCTCTCCCCAGCCTGGAGCTGTCAATCCCTGCCCCAGCAACACTGTCAGAGGGCTGGTCTCCAGCCCTGCCGTGGCTTTCCCCTGCATGTGGCCATGGACACGCTTGATCTGGACCCTGAAGACTGACTCCATAACTTGACCTTAGACTTGCCACATCCCCACAGACCTACTGATGACTGGGCTGTGTCTGACCCTAGGTACCCTCACCAATTCTGACCCTGGCCAGTGAGGCACAGGGTGGTGGACCAATCCAAAATGCTCAAGAAGCCTCCTTTAATCTCATTAGGCATTTAGGTTATTTTGCAAGACACAGGGCCCTAGGACTGCAAGGACTATTCAGCCACAGATGCATGAGAAGCACCATCGGCCTCAGCACTGCTCTCCCAGGGCATTACTGAGGCCCCTAAAGACTCTGTGCTGGGATAAGGACATCAGCCAAGCACACTACACATTAACCTTGCCTTCCTCCTCCTCCCAGCCCAGTGGATACAGGCATACAGAATGGATTGTGCTTATGCATGGAATTTCCTCAGGGTCAAAATTCGGTCAAATCAAAATCAGATTCCATTGGAGCACTCAAAGGCATTTTTCAGCTAGATGTTTTTATGCTAAATATAAACTTTTTAACCCCATGCTGGTTTGGCTGTGGTGCTATGCAGAACGCAATAGCAAATGCTCCTGCTGAAGTGGGAATAGTTTCTACATGTTCTGTTGTGAGGAAAAAAAAATCATAAAAATAGTTGAACCATTTTTAAGTTCTTTTAGTGTGAAAAAAAATCTGGGGGGAAAAAAAAAGCAAACCCTTCATCTTTGAACACACCTGGGAAATTTCAGCTTCAGAGGTAAATCAGTGACTTATAAGCAGTGGGAAAAGGGGTGAAGACTGGTTTTGGTCAGCAGTCTGAATGTTACCATTACAGCCCTATGGCTGCACTTACCAAACCTGTATTCCTCCCAGGTTTACTCTCATCTTGAACTTGTTTCTGAAGTGTTTTTGGAATGCTTATTCTTTGTTCTCTGGTAGCAATGACTGATGAAGACCCAAATAAGAAATAAAATACACTGCTAAAGATCAAAACTGATGCTACAGTGAAATAAACAAAAATTTAACAATCCTGACAGTTTCCCTCTGTCCTGAGTGACACAGTTGATTTGCATTGGTAGGACACAGGTTTTGTTAACAAAAGAAGGTTCAGGAGCTAAGTAAGTAAGACAAGGATAGAAATTATAGCATGAAAGATCTCTGGGGAAAAAAATGTTATTAAGCAAATTAGGTGGATTCACTTGCTTTGCCTTGGCCGGTAAGCCATCAGACTCCCTGGCTGTGGGATGAAGAAAGGGAATGGAGCAATTGCAAATACTGTTTCTTGGATGAGAAAATTGGTCTAACTACCTGTAATAATTAAAAGTCCCATGCAGAGTCTAAGGTGTGAATCCCAAAGTCCAGGCCAAACTCCAACCAGGTCAATTTAGTTGGAATCCCAGCATCACCCCTGCAGTTTCAGCTCTAGTAAATGTTCTTTAGTTGCTGTCCTCAAGTATCATATGCCACCATTATTCACAGCTTTCACAGTCATACGATCAGGTAGAGAAGGTTTGTAATTTCTTTGAGTTCTGTTTGATTCAAAGTTACAATATTAATGTAAATCACTTGCAAACAGGTAAAAGGGAAGACTACAAATTCAGCTGTTCTCTTCTTCCTAGATGTTCCTGCCTGACTTTTATGATCCATAACGAGCCCAGTCACTGTTACAAATAGATTCCATCTGCTGTGAAAAACATCTCTCATGTTACAGGTATGTCCTGTTCATTTGCACTGCTGACTTGTATATGCCTGCTGCAGAATGCTTGTTAACAGAAGTGGTTACTATGGACAACCTGACTCAGGGCTTATATTAAATACTATCCCCAGTCTAGCATTTCAAAGCAGGGATATCAGAGTTGTGAGCTGAATCCCACTGCTTGCTTCAAGAAGGCAGGATGGTGAAAAAGTTCTCACTGAGACAATTCAGCTGGCGCCCATAAATATTTTTATTTAGCACAAGTAAATCAGAGTTCTGATACTTAGCTTTTATGTGCAGATTTCTCAGGAAGATTTTATATAAGGATTAGAGTAAGGGAAGGATGAAGGGAGAAGATGGAAGAGAAATGTTATAATAGTGAGGGTGTTTTGTTACTCTCTTTTTTATCCCTGCCTGCTCTTTTGGAAGCATAAAGACCAAATCAGTGACACTAAATTATCAAGCCAGAGAAGCCCATATGCCCATTTGCAGCCATAGCTGCTCCCCATGTCTGCACAGAGCTGTTGTGTCACTGTCAGTCCTGCGAGAGATACGACTGCAAAGCACTTGCACTTCTCTGTATACTCCTCATCACCCCTTTGGTGCTGGAAATACATGTTTCCAGCTGGGAAAGGCTCTGCACTTCTGATTGACAACTGTGGAGATGAACCATGGTTATCTATTGGATCTTGACTGTCAGGCTTAGACATTCCCATACTTCAGGACTTCAGAAACAACACCAGCCCCTTCCCCTCAAGGCAGACCTGCAGGCAGGAACACACAAGTTGGGTGCTCCAGACATTACATTCCTTTGCACCACTGTCAAATACCAGAATCAGTTCACAGTCTTAGAGGAATTTTCAGAGCTCTCAGAAAAGCGTTTGCAGGATGGCTGAGTGACTAAACAGGGCTCAAGGACCAGAAGAGCTACTCTTCTCAAGGACAATAATGTTAGTCCTGCAAGAAATTAAAACTGAGCTTTCTCACTGATCACTCCACAGCTACAGAGCTCCCATGTGGTCACCACACACAACTCATCTCTTTGTCCCTTCTCTCCTTTTCCAAGAAGAAAAAAAATTGCAGATAAATAAGAGTAATAACAGAATAACAAAAAATAGCAGTGGCACTTCTGGATTTGGTGAGTGGTTTAAGAAACCAGTCACTGAAGAAGAGGATGTTCTTGTTGCCAGGTACAATGGTTATGCAAAAAGGTCCAGCTAATCATACAGAAGGAAGCTATGGCTGTGAGGTGTTACAAAAGTACTGTGGAGGCTGATCTTAGCTCTTTTTTGTGCCCCTGTGTCACTCCAGGAGAAGACCATATTTCTGTTTCCCATGTATAACTTACCAAATGCCTTCTTCATGGTATTCAAGGTCAGTGAGCAGGATTGTGACCTGTAACTGAGGCAAAGATTAGCTGGACTAGTTGTGAAAGACCACAAAAATTTATTCATCCATTCCACAGTGCTCCTTATGAGGATTGGTTGGTAACTGTACATACACTGTTTTTAAATTGCTGTAAGTGATTAATGGCCTCGTTAAGTGCCTCTCATGGCCCTAGACTTATATGAGATTTCAAAGCTTCAGAGACGTCAGAATTTTAAAAAACCCACAAAGTACCACATAGAGAATTAGAAAAAGAGTCCACCAGCTAAAGCCAGTAGGATGGAGTCCAGACCCCAAGTCTGCAAGAACCTGTGCTCCCTCTATCTTTCCTAAGCTTCCCTGCCCAGGAAAAAACAAATCAGCTGCTGACTTAGCAGGGTCCAAAGTGCCTCTTCAGTTTATTTCATTTCAGTGTTCCCTGAGGACACCCATGACATATGGTGAATGCGTTCATCAGAATTCAATGAAAAAAAAATGGTTGAGACTGGCTTGGTAATATATTATGGGATCTTTTCAAGGTTCAGAGATTTCTGACGTGCAGGGGGCCTGAATGCAAAAGAATTGCTTCTGATTTGCTTGTAAGTTCAAGTTTTAGGGTGGTTTGGAGGCAATGCTCTCTGGGAGCCTGCTGAAACTGATGGAAGGCAAAAGTCTCTCCTGCCAGAAAGGCAGGGAACTTGGAACTTGATCTTGGCAAATGATCTCCTGCCAGCCAAGCTGCAGCCCTCTCAGACAGTCTCCCCCAACAAAGACAAATATAGGAACAAGATTCCGATTTTTTCTACATTCACATAACACCTTGCAAAGCAGTGACATCAAGCCATCTTCTCACACTAGTTTCACCCAGGAGGAATTAATGGTAATTGGCCAAGTTCATTACCCATCCCAGAATATATTACCTATTTCATAAAAGGTCTGGCACACACACCTGTAAAATAGATTTGACAATATGGTACAGTAAATATCTTGGAAATCAATTAAATTTAACTTCCTTTTAGCACAGACTGAACCAGGCAACATCTTTTCAGCATCACTTGAAGTGGTATCGGTGAGATGTTCATTATGCAGACAGAGAATTTAATAATACTAGCAAGAGCCTCCTGTCCCACACTTTGACACGCCAAAGTCAGGGCCTTCATTTCAGATTTAATCTTTAAACCTGATCCCCGTGTGCTGTGTAATTCCCACATTGTTGTGTTTTTGTGCCTTTTGCCACAGAGCAGCACTACAGGAACTAAATGTTTCTGAAGCACCCCATGCCCTCCTGGTGCAAAGATGATTGTCCTGGCTGGCCACCAGTCTGGGGGCTTGGCTCTCCATGACAGATTCCATCTACCAGAGGACTAAGATCTCTGCTTTTCCAAGAGGACAGACAGACTCCTCCAAGAGGGTGGCTTGGAATAGCTGAGGCAGCTCTCACTTTATGAGAAGTGGTGTTGATGGTGCAAGGCTGGATGTGCTGGGTGGTGTGGGTGGCTGTCATAGTTTTTTTCTTATAGTTCCTGCATGTGTCTGGAATGACACTTCAGAATGGCACTTGGGCCAGCTCTCTGGCACACCCCTCTTTTCTCTTCCCATCCATCCCTCCTGTTTCACCAGCTGCAGAGCATAAGGCTCAGCTTAGGAAGTGAAGCCCCTTTCTGAGCTGCCTGTCACACCGTGGGGCTTGGCACCCTGGGCTGGTTGCTGTGCTGTCTCTGCAGTATGCAGACACAAGTCCCACAGCCTGGCACTGCAGACAGGTTACTTGTGCCTGCTTTGAACATGGCACCTGTGCTTCACTGAGGTGTGAAGAGCACCAAGTGGACACTGAAGGCACGGGAGGTCCTCCTCTGCAGGGTTTAATTACTTTTATTTTAACCCCAGACCTCTCTTGCCTCTGCAATGTTTGGTAAACACGACCTTTTAGAGAAGGAAAAAACAGATGGCATCCTGCATTAGTGTAACTGCCCGCTCAGCACCCCAGGAAAGAGAAACTTGGCTTCTCAGCAGCAGTCTTTCTGCCACTTTGAGTCAGATCTCTTGGCTCCTCATCCCTGAGGCAGGTTTAAACATCACCAAATTTGCTGACAAAAGCCTGCCGGTGCAATCATGCAGAAGATAGAATTTCACTGCTAAAGCGAGATGAATTCAGGGCTGGGAGGCAGCAGAGCCTCTACAAGGGAAGGAAAGCTTGCATGTCCCTCAGCCCATTGCTCACCCAGTCCAGCAGTGAGCTGGGTGAGGGACATGGCTTTTGGCATTTACAGACCTAGGCAAGGGCTCCTGCAGTCTTCTTTTTCTACCTGCTGTGGTGTATTCTAAGTTGGACTGTACCTCTGGGCTCCTTCCTAGGGATCAGGGTAATTGATTTGTGAAGGCAGTGGGTGAGCCACTTCACAGGTAGATCTTGGTGTAACTCAAATAAATTTTGTTTCTATTCTCAAGTCACTGCTTGTGTCAACCCAAACAGAAAGAAGCCTTGTTCTCCTCCACACAAAGAGAAACACAGCCATAAATCAGCATCCCCCTCAATACAGACAATCCAAACAGCATTCACCAGCTTTATCCAGATTTTAACTTTGCCACTGTGTTCAGATCTAGAGGCTTGCATTGCCCTTTGGCTGAAGACCAAGATAGAAACAGCATGCTTAGCATCCCTTCCTCCTTCCCCCAATGCAGTGACCACCCCCACAGCCTTATGCAGTAGGCACAAAGCTCTACTTCTCCAGTTTTGTACCTATTTTGTCTCTGCTGCTTCACTTACACTCTGATCCACTTCATGTCACATTTCTTCCCTGAGGCCCCATTTCTTTTTCTATCTTTTTTTCATTCCCATTTGGAAAACAGGATGACTTAGCAACTTACACATTTGGTCATATAAGCTCATATTTCCCTATGGCACCTCAACTTTTCTTACTTATGAGGAATGGAATTTATTCCTACCCCTATTCTCTGTACTGAGACACAGAACTTTTGGGGCAAGATCATAAAAAAGCCATGGAAGTTTGCCTAGACTCAACCAATCCTACTGTGTCGCTGAGCAGTATGCTGGCTGGTGTTATAAATGGCTTTATTCCTGTGAATTACACCTTCCTCAGTGGAGGATCTAGCCCAGCATGCTCTATTTTAGCACATTCTGTAACATTCTTATCAGATCCAGTTGTGCTGTAACAGCACAGAGATACTTTTCACTACACCATTCTGCACCATTCTGGTTTGTGCCTCTCAGCTACCACTCTCATATCAGTGCATTCTGGGAAATTACAGAAACTGGTTATATTTTGCCAATCACCTCTGGAGGATGTGGAAACAGACACTAGCAGGGTATGCATGGGGTAACCTATCCCACCCTCCCTCTTTCTGCAAAAGAGGGAATGAGAGAGATTGCAGCCAACCCAGATACACAGACAGCAATAACAGCATCATGACTTGCACACAGGAAAGTAGCACCATGCCAGTGTGGGACACAACAAAGGTGACACACTGCTCTAATCACCAGGCAATTAGTTTCCAGTGGGATGATGGTACAATCTGTGTGTGTCTAAAAAACTGTGTGAGGTGCCAAGCAGATGTGGTTAAAAGTTAGTGGGACACACTTCCAAAGAGATGTGGCCAAAATTAGGTCTCACAGTTTAGGTTTCAGAGTCCCACAAGAAAAATCTCCCTGAACTCAGATCCTGTTCATGACACTTTTCTTCAGGATGATGTTTTCTTACAGAAGATGGAGTAATCTCCAGCTATTCTGCAGTTTTGGAAAAGGTGAGATGGCAGTCCAAAATACCTCCTAACTTTTTTGCATGCACTCCCTCAGCTATCTACTTCTGTTTGCAGAACTCAGAGCTGTACAGTGTGATCCTCTTCAGTTTTTCCTGAAACATATTAAAATCTGCCAGGGCCACGTGCAGGAGGAGGAATTCTAGTGCACAGAGATGTTTTTTCCGAAGGGAGAGCTTAGTGTATCTGAGCACAGGGGCTGTCCCATAGGGGTGACCAGAAGATGAACCTTCATAGGAGTGGGTTAGTGTTGCAGAGCACCAAAAGAACAAAGGCCTTTAGATTGACATCACACTACGAGAAAATGTGTAATAAAAGGCCACAGTCTCATTGTGTCACTGCCAAAGACTGCTGGCATGAACAGAATTATTCCAGCCAAGGGACCTGCTCATTTATCTCCTGCTCATGTTCTTGTTTCCTGCAGTCCCTTCTTTCATTTACACTATTTTTTATCTTCCTGCTTTTCCTGCTTCTTCTCTTCTGTTATTCTTCTTCTCTGTGTAGTGTGTTTGCCATCCATTTTTCTTACAGTAGCATTGTTACATTTGTTGGGATGAGTCTCTCTCCCTTTCTTTCTCCTTGATTCTTTTTTCCATCTCTTTGCCCTGTCTCTGCCCTGTAAGCCATTAACAAGCATGTGGACAGAGGGTCCCCAGAAATCACCTGTCAAATTCAACAGAGCACACCTTGATGTACAAAAGGTCTGGAATGGCTCCATTTTGGGTGTGGGTGCATCTTGACTGATGCAGATCAGGTCAGATGATATTAGCAGACGATTAGGATGGATGGTGTGAGCTCCATCACAGTCCATCTGCCATTATTTTACCAAGCATTTGTGCCTGTTTTCTAGTGCTAGATACAGGGCAATTTCCAAGGCTGGCACAGCTTCTTCCCATGCATATCTGTAGCATTATGACACAGAAAACACAGGATAGATCTGGTGTTCATGTTGCATTCCCCTGGTACCAAAAAGCTGGCATGGTATGGGCAAGAAATTCTTTGAAGTATAGGAAAAAGAATATGAGGATCATCTGCAAGCCAGTGTGAATTGCCCAGTATTAATGCCACTAACTGATCTCAACAGCTGTTGAAAGTGGCTCCCACAGCTATAAAGTTGGCTATGGTTGATCCTCTTTCACACATTTTACCATGGCCCATGAAATAACAAGTACTGGCACATGTGGGAGAAAAGCACTTGAATCCAAGTCTAAATTCCTCTAGGGCAGGGCTCATGGAAGCGACAGAAGCAACAGGGGAAAATAAAGAGCTGGAAGAACACGTGGCCAGGCAATGGCTGGATACAGCTTCAGGCTCTCAGAAAACGTGTCTGATGGGCATCTTTGCAGTTTCAGTGTAGGATACTTCAAGTGTGTTTTCTTCAGCCTCTCTCTCCTAGCATCTCCCACTTTCCTGAAGAAGGGTGTTGACAGAGGCAAGCAAAGCAACCAGTGTGACAGGGAGACTCCAGATTCCACCAGAAGTATTTTTTTTCCTGCTGAAGAGCCAATCTATTCCTCACTTTACTTCCCCACCCTCATGTTCTCCACACTTGCCTGAAAGTAGCTGCACCAGCTGTTGGAGAGGAGCAGGGAAATGCCTGTGTGGGAGAGAGTGCCAAAATGTCCTGGTGGAGCTCCTTTACAGGACTGAGACGATGCATCTGAAACTGACCTCTTGTTTCTTTGGATGCTTCCAGAAAGAGCCATTCCTCCCAGGTCATAGTACAAGAAGATTTCCCAACTATACCTCCCTGCAAGAGATTCCCAAGGTTGTTGGTAACTATGATGTTAAGGATGTTTTCTAAAATACGTTTTTCTTATAATTCTAGTGTTTCCATATTTGCCCTAAATCTACATTCACTAAACATCTTTATGATTCTGGACTTAAGTTCCTGCAAAGCAACTAAGCTGCTAGTCCTCACTGTACAAAACACCCAGAAAAAGTGAGGAATCTGCTCACTCCTAAGCTTAGGAGGAGTTCAAATCTGGGTCTAGACATTACTCATGGCCCACATCTTTGTGTCAGACTGTGAGCTCGGGGAATATTGATGTGAACTTTGCTGACCCATCTTTGCCTGTTTGCAGCTTCCCCACAACCTCCAATGGTACTATCTAGAACGGGATTATTAAGGCTACAGGGATGGAAGGGTAAGAGATGAGCTGTTAAGAAGCAATAAAAAAAATTCTTCCTTTCATGCCCATGACCTCAATAAGGAAATGAGAAGCACAAACAGGATGTGCTAGCAAAGCAGAAATGTTGCTCAAACTTATGTGTGTTTTCAAAAGCAGTGCTCTGGAGGACTTTGGCAGGAGTGAAAGAAGTCAGACTCATGAGCTTTGTGTATGGTCATTTGTCCTTAGAGTACATAAGACCGTGGATGTAGAGGCTTGCTTTGCATTGGCATGTCCACATCCTGTTAAGATTGATCTGGAGTCTTCTTCATTAAGAATCAGAGCAGGATTCAGCCTCCATGGTCCACTAATTGTAGGAACATGCACTTGACACTGCCAGCTGGGGGCCAATTAGGCAGAGTTGCTAGGCTTCTTTAAGTGGAAGGTTATAGATCTGATTTGATACAGACTAGAATTATCATCATGCTTCACACTTGAGCCAAAGCCACGGAACAGCTCTGAGCTGAGACGAAGCACTGGCCTCCAGATTCTATATACAATATCCTGCCAAAAATCCTAAACCAGAAATTATAATTTCCCATTTCATGAACTGGATTTGCATTTGTTCTGTCAGGCAAGTTCAGATAGAATGCTGAGTAGCTCAGTTGTTTAACTGTAATGCTTAAAGAGTGATGGATACTGGTGGAAAATCATCACTGTCCACCTGTTTATCAAGGTACTTTGGTAATGTCCAGCATCCACTTGGTGAGTGGTTCAGTTCTCAACAACTTCATGGGCCTCAGACTTAAGGGACATTGCAATCACAGCCCAAACAAGGTCTTGGGAATTTCTCAGGAGGATCTAACTGTTAGAGAACTTAAAGTGACCCAAGGGCAAAGTGAGAGCTGTAGTGGAAGGAGAGATGCTCCTGGGCTACAGCAGTGAGGCGTCAAAGAGGGACGTGATGCTGTGACTTGCAGTGGATAAAATTCATGGCTCCTTTGTGCCAACGTCTTCCAACATGACTTCACAGGACAAAGAGCAAATGCATGTTCAATGGAAACAGAGAGTTCAGGTAAAGAGGCATAAAAAGTCAGAGATGTCCAGAAGTAAATGAAATCAGATTTGGGGCTTTAAACGTGCTACTGAGGCTGCAGCATACTTATGCAGCTCAGAGAGCTATCAAGAAAGATGTTTGAAGGTTTGGTTTGAACAAACTGTCCAGAATCTGTCCATCCACTTATCAGTCTCCCACATACAAAAATGGAGCAACCAGCACTAAGGACTTGCTCCAGCAAGAAGGAGGAAGGCACAGATTTCCATTTCAGTACTTTGGTAATTACAAGTGGGGCAAGAAGGAATTTCTCCAGAAATGCACGGAAGGCTGGCTTGGAAAAGTAGCCAATGGTTCACATGTCTCCTTAGCACTAACTGGTGCCAGGAAGCAGCCAATCTGTTACGGTGAATAATGCAGAAGGCACTTCAGAAATGAGTCCACAGTGGTTCAAAGTTTAAACTATATTGAGTTATTATTTCATTGGTCCACAATCATGAAGTAACCACTTTGTAAATTAGTGGCACTAATCATGTTTTAACCCTGATCTAAGTGCAGTCTCCCTACTGGAGAGTATCGAAAATATGAACAGAGCTTGCCCAACTTTTCCACAGGTGTTTCAGATCCTAGCCCTTCTTCCAAGTACACATCCAGGCCCTTCCGGATGACTGCTCTCTCTTCCTGAGAGAACTTTGTCTCCTCTGCATTAAAAACAGGTCAGGTCTCATCTGTACTTCTTCCACAACGCTTTAGCACTCCAGTGCTATTCCCAAGTCCATTGCCAAAGCAGACATGCCCCTGATGCTTAAAGTTTCCTGTAGAACTTTTCCCATCACAGGAGGAGAGGTGATTTTCTGCTGATTTCCTATTCAGCACCCCAGAGGCAGACTCCGAAAAGCCTGTGAAAGGCAACTGAATGAATATACTGTTCCCTTCAATTGTGACTCCATCATTTCCTCTCATTACTCTAATAGAAACAAATCTTTCTCATCTCAGCCCTATTACCTCACACAAAGGAAAATGGTATGTAATCCTGTTAGAACTGGGCTGCTGCTGGACACATTTTAAGGTCATTGTTCTGGGATGCCAGTCTCCACTCTATGTGCCTGGGAGAAGTGGGAAATGCAATTACTAGGCTATTCAAATCCCTAGAATGAAACCCTGCCATTAATAGGCAAAAGCCAGCGAGAAAAAGAGCCATTGCTTTATGAAATTACAGGGTTTGGCAAAATTAGAGTCTAATCAGCACCTCAGTAAAGGAGCAGGGTTAGCCCCTACTGCCATCTCTGGAGTTTCTTCATGTCACTCAACCTGATATTTGGCACCCCCAGTGGAAACCCAGCCTGCAAGATGGTTTGTGATCATGAAGCCAGTGGTGTACAAGTCCAGCAGAGACAATGGTGAAGGATTTATACTGTCCTTTGATATGGGAAAGCCCTTTGAGTTCAGGAACAGAAATCTGCCTGCTGCTGCCATCACCTCATCCTGTACTTTGGCTCTGAGATTTTTGGCAGAACCTGGGATCAAATCTGTCTCTTAATATTCATGGCCTACAGCACCAGTTTTGCTAATTGCTGGCACAACCCAGCTAAGCAGCCAGGTGGGAAATTTGCATTGCTAAACTCATGGAGCTGCAACTTTCCCACAAGGAACTCACACGCTGGAGGAGAGAAGGGGGCTAGCTTTGCTTGTGGCAGTCAGTGAAGCAAAGCAGAACAAGATGAGTGGGAATAATCTCAGCCACTTCATTGAGTTGGCTTCTGCTGAGTGGTTAGACACTGACATGTTCCTAATCACTTTCATCCATGTGAAGCCAAGGCATTTTTAGCTGGCAGTGAAGAAAGAACGAGAAATCTTGCAGAGAGATGTTAGGGAAGACCACACAAGAACAACAATGACCACCACAAACCACGAGGAGAGACAAACTTCTGTCCCAGATTGTTGCTGGCAGTCGATCTCAAACTGTTATTCCCTGCATTTGTTTCTCCTCCTGCCCCTCTCTTAAGCTGTATGGCCACTCCTGCTGGTCTCTCCTGCAGTCAGACAGCCACTCATCTCACTGTTTTGATGTCCCTCCTTCTCTGCTGTGTTTTCCCTCGTTCTCCCAAAGGATCCCTGTCCCACAAGATGAGTCTGGGCTCCTGCTGAAAACAGAACCGTTCTTGCAAGTCCCAGACAGAAAGGATGTGGGCTGAGGTACAGTTCCTGCTAGAGGAACAGAAAGCAGCTGATCACCACTGGAGTCTCCAAGTCCCTTGAAGAGCTGAGAGTCACTTCCCTGTTTATGCTCTTTATTAGTCCCTATTCTCTTTAATCGGCTAAGACTGATGAGCCGAGGCAGCGGCAGGATCAGCCGGGCTGTTTAATTAAAGGATTGCAGCTCAGCCTTGCAGTTTGGGGGTTTGTGTAAATGAGCTGCAAGTACATTATTTAATCTGCTGTGCAGAGAGGAATTGGGGCATTAATGAAGCAAACTCTAATTAAAACTAGATGGCTGATGGTTATTAGTGGCATCAGTTCTGACAGGATTTATCTCATTTAGGGAAACCATCAGGAAGGGGAAAAGAGAGAATAAACCCGATCTGGTTTATCAGAGTTCACAGCAGCACCACTTGTCAGTGGCTGTCCATTCTGCGAGGCTCAGAAGAGCTGCACAGGGAGCCCCTGTGTACCAGGCTCTCCCACTAGGAGCCCTGATGAGCTTATTTAGGGATATGCTTGGCTCACCCAGGAACTGATTGCCTATTCAGGCTGTCTGACCCACATATTTCAGTCTTGACTGACTTTTGTTCTGCCTTGGTTCAATGGGGAACCTGTTCATGATTTGAGCAGGGTGACAGACTCTGTAAATGATAGGATGAGCTTCTCCTAGAAGCCTATTGAGCCATTCTAGAACACCATATGGATATCGGCTCCATGCTGACTCTGTGTTTCTCCCTCTCTGATATTCTTTTGCCTTACTGCATTGTATATGTGACTTCAGACGTGAAGGAAACCCATGGCTGACTGCGGGACCTGGCAGAGACTAGGAGATGTTTTATGGCTAACATAAAGCTAAATAGAGAGTTTAATAACTCTCTGTGCCTGTTTCTTGCCTTCAAACAGCTACAGTGGCTTCAACCACCTTTATCTCTGCATAGAATATTGTGTCACACACAGATTCAGGACTGCTGTTGGCATCAGGAAGCATTAGAAATGGCAAGGATGAGAGAAAGACTGGGGGGGGAAAAGTAAGGAATGCATGAGGCCTGCAGTGTGGGACAGCTACAAAAGGCATCAAATGGACAGGCACGGATCAGTACGAGAAGCCCAGATGCAATATGGCATAGGGGTCATTGTCATTCATCCACAATTCAGGATATCCTGGCTCAGACTCATCTTCAGATGCGACTTGCCAAAGTTCTTAAATTACTGAAACAGGTGATCACTCCTTCTTCAATTTACCTGTAGAATCCCAGCAGAAGGAGGGCAGGCAAACTCAGGCTCAAACTCAGCAAGGCCTTTGGGAGTCAGCAGGATAAAAGGAAGGCATGACAAAGAACATGACAAAAATGATCCTAGAGCTTATGACTATATGACTGTCTAGCAGAACATTCTAGAATCTAAGGGATGTGATCAGAAATAAGATGGAGGCTGGGACAAGAATGGGGCAGGGTCAAGGATGAGGGTATAAGGATGGAACATTATGGCAAATCTGATCCTTAGTTCTAGACAAACTAGAGCACTTAAACAAAACTCTTTCACTCCAGAAATGCAAGGGAGAGGTGGCTTTCCCTACCCCAGAAATCTCCATGGTCTCCTGCTCTGATGTCTCCTTTTACTTGCCAGCATCTTCCCATCTGCCATGACAGGGCTGTCATGTAAACTTTACCAATGCCTGAAAGCCCTCAGCACAGACTGATCGTGGGGATTAACACTTCCATCTTCATACACAAATGGGCAGGAGAGGTCCTACTTCTTTACCCTGTCTCCAAGGGTGGCCAAACCCTACTTTTGCACATACACACCCACCCACCTTCCCCTGTTCTCTTCACAATTGTCCAGCACTCAGACTTTTTCTTGGAAAGAAATCAGAAACCACAGTCTGCTCCAGTGAGTAGAACATGAGAAATACCATTTTAAAAATGCAATAGCCTCACTACTGCAATTCAGCTGCCCAGTTCTGTTCAGAGCCCTGCTAGTAACAGGCTTTTTGCACAGGTGCCAAAGGTCAGAGGTAAAAGTCTAAAAGTGTGATAAGAGAAATCTTTAAAGAGAAGCCTCTATGCTGTTGTCAGAAGGGTGATGAGGCCTGGAAAAACAGAGTATGTGTGTAAGAGGTAAGGGTGGGAAGTTGTGAGAGGGGAAGGACAAGAACAGAGGGACAAGGCCAAGTGTGGAAGCTAAATGCAGTATGTGCATTTCAAGTACCTCTGAAGCTCTTTGGACCCCTTGGTCTTGGCACTGACATCTTTCACTGATGAGAAAGAGCTGAGAACTGCTGGTGTCCCCACACCTGACTGCATTGGATACAAGCTGGTAATAGTTAATAGTTCCTGTCTATAGCTGTTCTTCACTGGCAAGCTCACACCATTTGACACAGGTAAAAATGCTCCTCCCACCCTGTCTCAGGGTGTGAGACAGAACCCTGAGGTCTTTTGGGTGACTTTTGCTGTACTTTAAATATTGTAGTGTGTGTCCAGGAACCCCATAGTGTGAGACAAATAATTTGAAGGAGAAGAGTGAAGCATGTGTGTGTCAGTGTCACATACAGTAAGAAGAGGTGCAAACATGAATGTGGGTCAATGGAAATGGATGTTTGAAGAGAGGCTGAAAAAACATTTTGCTTGTGTGTGAGTGGAGATAAGGGGATGGGGGTTGCAGGCAATTACACAACAGTACAAACAGTAATCTCTGTGAGGAAGAAAAGAGGGACAGCAATGCTGGGAACACGGCATGTAGGGGAGGATGGAGGAGAATTGGCATGTATAATATATGAGTTTTGTCTAGAGCAGGAAGATTAGTGAAGGATGATAAAGAAGTAGAAAAAATAAAGGTCTTGCTGGCAACCATTTCCCACCTTGGTGAGGAGTCTGGAGAGGAAGGCTTCTGCTCTGCATCAGCTGCTGGGCAACAGAACTGGTGTAAAACAGTTTCATTCCTGTAAGAAAAAACAAACCACAGTGGGTCAGTGTTCACTTCACTCAGCAGAAAGCTCAAGGGAGAATGCCATTTTTAGAGCTGTTCCAAGGGGACAGTGACCACCAGTGATGCTGAAAGAGTAGTCTAATTATTGCATGACCATTTTTTGCTCCAAGGTGGAGGGGAGCAGAGAGAAGGGGGCTGACAGTTCTATTCTCTTACTTTACCTGCTCTGCTGCTATGTCAGCCTGTGGAGAATGGGGCAAAAGTGCACAAACCAAAAGTTTTCCTTCTAGCAGCGTTTGTTGCACAATCCCATACATCTCATGAAAAACAATTTTGTCCGTCTTTAATTATATTTGTGTTGGGACAGAAATGTTTTCTTGTGTATGTTTCCTATACATTGTGAAGATTTTTTCCTTACCTGTGGCTAAATTACCTCTGCAGACATTTCTCATGAGGCCTCCCTAGATCACAGAAATGGCCTTAGCACATCATTACTGGGCATTACCAGGAATAGTAATGGAGAACTGACAGGACAAGCACAAGTAGGGGGACTGAGACCATGCCAAGAGAAAGAGACCATAGAAGAGAAAACCAAAACCCTAAGAAGTAACCAACTTGAGCAAAACAGGAAAAACAAAACTCTAAAAATGTGTTTATTAGATAAGAAAAGCAAAATATTTCATCCAAAGTAAGAAATGCTATTGTTACAGAAATTTTAGACACTGGCTTCTCATTTTCATTAGATAGGTTTATTGCAAGAAATCACTTATGGTGTTTGGTATCTTGAGCTTGATGCCTCAAAAAAGGGATCCCAAACAAAGAAATCCCTGAACAATTTTATACCCTTATGACCTAAATTCCCCATACCTCATGCAACAGTCCAGATCAACAGCATTGCTGGGGTCTGCTCTTAATTGGTTTGCTGTTTTGGTACCAAGTGGTTGCCACTTGTTCTCGCTCATATCCTCCTTAAACCAGTTTCAGTGGAGGTTTTGGGCAGTGTGTCTTGGTGTCTGCCAAGGAAGGTGGGAGCCTCCCTTGGAATGGGGAATATGACCCCCTTCCCTCCAAATTATTCTAACTTTGAACTTGAGGGGCTTTCAGCCAAAGCCATGGGCAAAGGGCTAGCAGCAGTTCTTTACACGTGTGTGTGGGCGGGGTGTGGGTGTGTCTGTGTGTGTAGGTGTGTGTGTGTGTGTGTGTTAGGTGTGTTAGGTGTGTGTGGGTGTGTGTGGGTGTGTGTAGGTGTGTGTAGGTGTGTGTGGGTGTGTGTGGGTGTGTGTGGGTGTGTGTAGGTGTGTGTTAGGTGTGTGTAGGTATGTGTTAGGTGTCTGTTAGGTGTGTGTAGGTGTGTGTCGGGG
>JBBMKD010000053.1:66426788-66467507 GCA_037834095.1 Argya squamiceps | reverse complement strand
AGGTGTGTGTAGGTATGTGTTAGGTGTCTGTTAGGTGTGTGTAGGTGTGTGTAGGTGTGTGTTAGGTGTGTGTGTGGGTGTGTGTAGGTGTGTGTTAGGTGTGTGTAGGTGTGTGTTAGGTGTCTGTTAGGTGTGTGTAGGTGTGTGTAGGTGTGTGTTAGGGGTGTGTGTGTGTTAGGTGTGTGTGTTAGGTGTGTGTTAGGTGTGTCTAGGTGTGTGTGTGGGTGTGTGTAGGTGTGTTAGGTGTGTGTGTGTGTGCACACCAAGGCAGACACACCAGCGGCCGCCCCAGCCCCACACAGCCCCGGGAGCGCCTTCCCCTTGTCTGCAGTTCCGGGCACAGCCAGCAGGGGGCGGTGCTGGCCCCCGGGCGGGTGGGGCGCTGTGGGGACTGCTGCGCGCCTGCAGGGGGCGCTGTGCCGCCAGCTGGGCCCTTCTCCCTCACGCCGTGATGGCGGGCGGGCTGGATGGTGAAGGCGGGCCGCAGCAGGAATTTCGGGGCAGCAGCTGGAATGGCAGGGCAGGCTGACCCCAGGCAGCAAGCAAGAGGTAGCAGAAACTCAGCAGCTGTGGCAGGAGCCGCGGGGTGTCCCAGCAGGTAGGCAGTGCGTGGCCACCGCGTACCAAAAAATCCAGAGCGCTGGCAGAGAAACTGTGGGGTTGGGCAGCCGCAGCCTGGCTCCCCAACATGGCTGGAGAGGCTCCCTTGGAGGGAAAAAGGGCCCCGGGTCCCAGGGTTTCCTCTGAGGCACCTGAGCAGGGGCTGAAATGTCTTTTTTAATGAGGTAGGGCCTTAATAAGGTCCCAGTGCAACGGCCACTCCCGCGCACAGAGCTTCACTTGCGGTAGGAGAAGGCAGCAGGAGATGAAGCCTCACAGTGGTGGTGAATTCTCCCCACCAATGACTGTAGCCTTTTTCCTCTCCAATGCCAACAGTGAGAGAACAAGAGACTGAGGAAGTGGTGGGATCATATTTGAGTCTATATTCAAGCAGGCTCACACAGATACTCCAGTTCCTACATCCTATCACACTGCTCATTTACAAAGATTCATTTATATTGAAAAAGACCCTTGAGATCATTGAGTCCAACCATTAACCCAACACAGCCAAGCCCATCACTAAACCATGGCCCTTAGCACCACATCTACATGTCTTTTAAATACTTTCAGGGATGGTGACTTCACCATTTCCCTGGGAAGCCTGATCTGATGCCTGACCACCCCTTCAGTGTGGAGGAAATTTTTCCTAATAACTGATCTAAACCTCCCCTGTGCAACTTCAGGCCATCTCCTCTTGTCTTGCCACTTGTCACTGGGGAGAAGTGACCAACCCCCACCTGGCTACAACTTCCTCTCAGAGAGTGATAAGGTCCTTCCTCAGCCTCCTTTTCTCCAGTGCTATCAGCTGCTCCTCATAAGACTTGTGCTCCAGAGCCTTCAACAGCTACCAGATAGAATCTTTAAAAAAATAGACACCCCACATTTCAGCCACTTCTAATTCAAGCATTTCCCTATACGAATGATTGAATAAAAGCACTGTTCTCTGCTTTTATTCAAACAGCAGATGCACACTTCAATTCCTAATTGCACACGAAGAAAGCAAACAAGAAGGAGGGAAAACATAGGGAAAAATAGAAAGGAACAAGGATGGACAAAAAAAAGAGAAATAGAAGCTTGTATGTCGATGAAATGCCTTGCTAGTTAATTATCATGCTAGAAACACAAAGAAAAGTAAAAGGGAAACTGGGAAAGGAAGAGAGGTGTGAAGTTTCAGGACTTAAGGCTCAGTCTCCTGTGGGCGTTTTAAGAAAAAAAATCTCCCAGATGCTCATCAGAGTGAGCACACTGAGCACCACAGCTGCAGTCAGCTCTTGACTCTTGTTCTCATGCTTTCTTGCGTGTGCTCCACACCAGCGTTGGGTGTTTTCTGCCCAAACCAGAGTTGTCTTGAACCTCTGAGATCCTAAGATCTCTGGAATATTTGTGCCCCTTACCCACCACCACCAGATGCTGATCATGTTCAAAGGCAGAAATCTATCTCCAGGCCATTCGGGATCCTTGTGTCCCGTGCCAGGGGCCATGACTCTCACAGAGAATCCACCAGGGAGGTGGTGAGGAGCAGATACTGCCTGATGAAGGTAAACAGATGAGATGCAAATGAGTATTCCAAGGCTGTGCCAAAAGCTCTTCCAGTGACTGGAAGCAGGGAAGGGTATCTTATTATTCCTATTATATCCAAGTTCCCCAAATACCCAGGAGAAGCTGGAGCTCTGGGGCTGTTTGCACACTTCTTTTACAGCTTGCTTCTCCTTTTGTGATCCTCAGGCATACACCACAGGAACTGGGTTCCACCTTGGAGAATACTCCTGATCATTTTTCCTCTTTCTTTCCATCTCTTGATCCTGCACATATCTGGTGTTTTGCAAATCCATGCCCTCACTGTTGCATCATAGCACGCAGACAGGAGCAGGGAGAGGGTTAACCTGTGGAAGAAGTTGACCCATTCCCACCTGAAGGGGTTGTGTGTTAATTATTATCAGGACAAAGCAGCTCTAATCTAGGTACTAAAGGCAAGTGTTCTAGAGCCTCACTGCCACTTCTAAGCCTCAAGGACGTGCTCCAGGAAAGCAATTGTCTTCCTAATGCTGTGAAGTCTTCAGGTAAGATGTTATTTTTGTTGCTGTGATTCAAGAGGGCCTGTCAGGTTGTAGTGTCTGGTGGCTACCTGGGTTTTATCCCCCTGTAGTGTTGTCAACCTTTGCAAGTTTGAGGTTTGAAGTGAGCCTTGAGATGTTTAGTATCTGTCATAAGTCAGGGTAATACTTTTGATGGTGGTTTGTTGTTTTTTCTTTTCCTTTCTATGCTGTCTTTTTGTTGTGTTTTAAAACAAATCTTACTTCATAAGCCAGAAAGGCTCCATAACTTGAAGAGGCAGCCTCTGAGGACTTAAACCCTCGAAAGCATGAGTCTTGTTTTAGTCTTTGAAAACAGGGAAGGGGGCAATGTAACTTCACTCATTACTTTGGAGTGCGGATCTGTAATTTTGTTTCTTTTTAAATACCTGTGGTAGGTGGCAATGGTCGACCAATTAAAAGGGTAAGTTCAGGGCTTGCTCTTTTGCCCACGTTTTTCTGTACATCCTCTACTTTTCCTTCCTCAAACCATTGCAGAGACTGGAATTAAGCACACACTTGTTGGCAGATCAGTCAGGTGATTGTGGAGATAATTTCTCCCCATCTGCCAGGATACTGCTGAACTGTTCTGTTTCCAATTTATTGATCTAAAACTAAACAAATTATTATCTCTTGGGCTGTGCACTGATGAAAGCTTGGAAGGGAAAACCCGTGAGAAGAAAAGGTGTCCTGGGTGAGTTGGGTGGCACAAAAGAGGAAGGGGCTCAGGGAGAGGAGGAGACATGCTGGGGTAATTGCTGCCAGCACTATGAGACCAGTGCGTGGGGAGCAGCAGAGGACAAGGGCAAGCACAGACGCAAAGGGAGGACTGAGAAGAGCCTGAACCTGTCAGTGCCTTGCTCCATCCAGCGGGGATGCACGCTCCCGAGGCAAGGATTTGACAGCCCAGACCTATCTCAAATGCAGAGATAGCTTGGCCCAGAAGTTACCCATGCTGTCAATTGAAACGTTAGCCCTCTCTCCTCTGAGAGAAAACAGCTGACTGAATTTTATTCAGTTGTCTTTAACATTGCTTCTGACAAGAGGTGTCCTGCAGCCAGCTGCCTGCAGCCTCAGTAGGGGTATCTGTGAATGAACTGTCCAGCCACAGCAATTCCTGCTCTGTGATGAACTTCAGAGAGGTTTGTGCCAAACCTCCTGGCTAGCACAAGCTGTCTAGTCAGCTCAGGAGTTAGCTCTACCTTTCTGGCTTCTCAGGACTGTGCAGCAAAGGGGCTCCATGACTCATGCTGCCTTGGTCTTTCATCGATGGGTCCCAAGGAGATAAGCTTTTTTTCTCTTAAAAACTTGCCTTGTAGAGGAAACAACAACTGAGGTCCAAAAATTGAAAGTCTCTGTAGCTTGCACATCACAGCACCGAATGGAGCAAAACTTTCCTAAAATTCCCTTAGTGCTGTATCTTTACCCTTGGACAAGTGCCTGGGGCTTTCAGCTCAGTCAGTGTTGCCCCCTAAGCATCAGTGCCCACTAGTTTAGCACTGATGAGAGCTGTCTTGAAGTAGAAATGACCATCTGCTGAGAGCTGTGTTATGGCAAACAAACCTAACCCCTTTTTGTTCTCCTGCACCCTCACAAAAGCAACCCCCCAGCCCAGACAACATATGGAAAATGGTGGTGCTCCCTGCTCTCCAGCTTTAATTAAACATATATCCTGTGTAGCCTCATCCCAAAGATAAAGAACAGCTCTGTGTTTTTCTGCATGAGAGATTTTAGACTCTGCCATGGTGCAACATCCCTGCATCCATCTCACTGCTCTGGTCAGTTGTGTAGGACTGCTGGCATGCTCCATAAATGAAGATCACTGTGTTCCCCAACTGCCAGTACTCACTAACATCTGGATTCTGTTCCTTGAGCCCTACTGACCTGCATATCCAGCAGCCTTGCCCTTGGCCCGAGCACACAGCAGTTCTTAGAAATCTGACAATGCTAAAACAGGCAATGTTCTATCAGTAAATGACTACTCCAACTCATGCAGCCTTTCTGGTTTCTCTTTAAGACTCTACTTTTTGAAGAAAAGCCAGATGCTTTGACCAAAAGTCACTGGTTTTAGTGCTGGGTATCTCAGCTTTCCTGGAGTCTTTTGCCACTTGTCTCTATCCTGCCTTTTTTCGGATAGCTGCCAAGAGAACCAATGGAGTCACAGAAAATCATGGCCTAGGAGGGGAAGATTAAAGGTAGAAAGTGTCAAAGAACAACTGAAGTCATCTCAGATGAAGTTTTCTTAAGATGAGCACTGGATAACCACGAAGAGGAACTATTTAGCAATGCTAAGTTAATGAAAGGCCAGTTGTAGTCCTCTGACTCCCCCAAAATGTAGCTCAATGCTACCTCTACCTACCAATGGAGCTGTGACATAACCTGGCTAAGGTTAGCTGCAGACCTTACTCTTTCTATCATCTCCCTCCTGTGATAGATCTATTTTTGACTCCAGTCAACCTGGAACTGAGAGCTGAAGTGAGTTCTCAAAAAGACAGTGTTTCCAAGAGTACTGTCTAACAACTAGCTGCTTCTCCCCACTCATTCACTCTTCACCACAGAATACCACAAAATTTTCTAGCTCTCTTAATGACTCATCTCAATTGTAGGGCATTAGATGGATGTTTTGGAGGCAGCTGAGTATGGGCAGGGTTCATACTGTAAGGAAACATACATGATAAAAAATAAATTCAAAGTAATTTCTGGAATTGAAGTTCATTAAGTTCCTGTAAATGTGATGGACTACTCATTGTTATGGGATACTGTTGATGGCAAGAATTTGATAAGATTCAGAGAAGAACTAAACTTAATTTTAAAGATTATCCTATTAGAGTACTTAATGCAGATCCTTCCTAGAGCAAATGTGTAGGACTCAAACTTATCAGCATTAGAAAGCCCATCTCTTTTTTCAACTCTTTCCTCTTGAACATTTGATGTTGGCTATCTCAGAAAAACAGTTATACAAACCAGAACCATAAAAGTGACTGACTAAGAAAATTCTGTTTTAAGGGGTATGGGCCTTATTAACAAGATATTGAAGCAGGAGAGCAACAAGCCTGAAACTATTGTTTCCTGGAAATAGAAGAAACCTTCCCAAACAATGTTAGAATGATAATAGAAAAGCAAACCTTTACTTGAAAACCTTCAGGTACACAATATGGCAAAACCTGCACATGATACAGTAATTCTCCAATTTTTATAAGGTTAGTTGATTAGTACACCTATCATATATTTTCCAATTAGGAGAATAGTTGATTAGGTAATATTTCCCTGGGTACTGCCCCTTTGGAATTGATCCAGGGGCTTCTTTGCCCCCCTTTGTGTTGTCTTTCCAGATCCTGGTTGGAAAACAGAATGTCCCTGTAATCGGTTCTTTTCGTGGAATAAGACTAAACAGTATTTCAGGAATGTAGTTAGAAGGTTAGCTTATTGTTCCAAAATGTAGGTGAAAAGGGTAGTAAAAATAATAGGAGCTACAGCCATGCCTTAGCAATCTACAAAGCTACAAATATATGAAAAAATATGAAAAGCTATAACTCTTAAGCCGTCACTATAATTTTATTTTACATTCCCAGTAACTACTACAACCCCAACCTGAGTGTTTCTGGGATTCAGGGATCAAGCATTTTCTTATTTCAGACCAGTGCCTGTCTAGCTCTGCCCTATAAGCCTCCACAGGCTTCCATATGTAGTTAATTGCATGACAAAAATGAAGGTGTGTGTTGATGATGTCTAGATTTCAGCACACAGTCCTGTGTAACAAAAGCAAACTGCTGAAGACACCCCACTGTGCAGTGGCAGCAGGATGGATGAATGTACAACACACAGAGATACACCCAGCCTTGCCAGAATGCACAGTAGCCCCTCTTTCAGTCCACCTGAGTGCCTGTCATTCTACAGCTCTTCAGAGTTCTCAAAGATGTTCTTCTTTCTCTTCACCACTCAAAGTCATGCTAGGAGGGAGGAAGAGGGGGGGAAGTTGCCAGGAGCATCTATTCTCTCTGCTTGCCTGCCAAAAATGAAAAATCAGATATGTTTTGTAGTCTGGAACTTGGCTTGCCTTGATCATCTCATGAGTGTTGGAGAAAATGTCTTCTATGATGTTTCTGTATAAATTTGATTATCAAAAGATCAGTGCTCATCCTCTAAAATTTCCCTAGCACCTGCTTAATCATCATCATCTTCTTTCTTTGTACAAAAATTCATTTTAAGCCATACATCCTTTCCATAGCATTACTATAAATTTTTTAGTGCTTGGGCATGGGATGAAGATGGGATTCCCATTGCCAGTGTATTCACAGTTTCTCACTAGAGTATGTCGATTTTAGAGACCCTACAAAATATCTTAAAACAAATTGCCCTTGCTAGTATAAAATACCATATGCATACACTAATGTTTGGAAAGTGACAATCCAGTGTGACACTGATGCAAATGTGTCTCTGAGCTATTGTGGGGTTTCCAGAACAGCACAGCTTGGAAGGATAAGCACAAAGCACCGTGCTGGGGAAATGGAATTTCCTGTGTTGGAGGAAGACGGTCTGAGCCAATGCTGCTGTGATCTGATTTTTTTTTTTTGGTTAACTCATTGGGTGACTACGACAGATATGTCAAATGTGCCATTCATTTATCACCATCTGCTACTGGGGATGGGGAGATTAATGTCATATCTTCCTGAACAGTTGGTTGCTCGGCTTACTTTAGTCCATATAAGTGACAGGGATTTCTCCTGTTCACCTTCACTTTTACCTTGAAGAAATTCTTGGGGGAAAATGTGGCATGACTGGCAGATGGGTGCGTGGATTTTGGAAAGAAATGGTGGTGCTTTGCACCAATTCCAGTACAAAGAACATGACCAGTAGACAAAGGCACGTGGATGTGTATCAAGAGTCTGAGCATGTAGTGATAGACCCTCTTTAATGTAAGGTGGTGGTTTTGGGCTTGGGATCAGAGTCAGCAGTGTGTCTGGTAAATGGTGAAAATGATCTGTGGCCTCACGTTCTGGCTCAACAGGGTCTGTTTGTCTGCCACGGACCGAAACACACGGTGCTCTCTTGGTGACTTGATATAAAGATGTCACCTGTGAATTCACTGTATTCAATGAAAATTCCTGCTGATAAGTGCATTTTGTTCCCCAGAAACACTTGAAGGAAATCTCATCCATTTGTTAAGCCTACCACATGTGGTTGGGCTAACTGCCAGGTTTTCCTACATGCTGGAAATGGGCAAGAGTGGGAAAAGGAATGGGATGTGCTCAGGAATCAACTGCAGGGGGGAGTCCATACTGGCTTCTGGGTCCCCTCTGACTGATATCTCCTTATGACAGCCAGAAGCAAAGTCTGGGGCCAGGTTTTTGACCCACTTTCAGCATTTCTCATGGTAGCTAGGGCATTACTTTTTGCAGTTTTGTGGCTCTTGATGCTTTAGCTACAATGGAATGAAATAACTTACGCAAGTTGAACTAAGGAGGATAAACTCACTCTCAGTTTATCTGTGGACTAGTTCTGTTCTAACCAGAGACAATCTAGATGACAGAAATTCTCCATAGGAGGAAACTTAAGATCAAATATCTACAGTATAAAGTTGGATCCTTAAAGTAGTTGCAAGTAATGTATTGCGTGCACATGCAGTGCCTTCATAAAACAGAGCGGCTTGAAGGGATTTGGAAATAGTACTTAAGTTGGATGGAACAAAACATTCTGATTTGGGACATTTGAACAGCCTGGGGAAAACTCTCTGTAGTGGGGTACTCGTATCTCTGATGTTGCTGTGTTGGTGTCTCTTACAGAATTACTTGTTGATGAAATACTCTTTGGGCTTATGGGGAATGCTGCTCATGCTCCCCTATGTGCCCAGTCGAAGTGATTCACTCAGAAGTTTCTTTTCCTGCTATTCTTTCCTAAGGGACAGTAGGAACAGGGATGAGGGAGATGATGGTACTTGATAATCAGCTTTCAGGAAAAAACTTCCTGGGGAGAAGAGTTTGTCATTAGCTGCTAGAGGGATTGGGGGCCTGTGTCTCCTGAAATATTGTTGAACCGGGAATCCATTCACTCCATTTAAATTGGCATGGCTGTCTGCTAATTGGATTGGTGCCTGTAAGCACAAAAAGGAAGAGGCCAAAGTGGTCATGGGAGGAGGAAATGCTGTACGTTGGACTATGCAGTCCAGTGTGCACCTTCAGCCTCTTCAGATCCTCTGTCAGTGGTGGAAACAGTTGATGACGTTTTGTGCTACACAAGCCACAACATCATTTTCTCTGGCTTGCTAACAGACTGAGTAGTGGCACTCAGGAAAAGCAGCTACTGTATAAAAGAGCAGTGTGATATTCTCTGTGTGTGTGCACATCTGATCATGTGGAAGGATCCTCTGGTGACACACACAGCACTCACTCTGCAGTGAGCACAGGTTTCATAAGTTGTAGCCAAAACTATACTTCAGATACCACAACTAAGAAGCTACTAAAAATCCAAAGCATGTGTGAGGGGGAGTTTGTGTAAGTTCCTGAAATAATTTCAGTTAAATAATTACCATAAACAGAAACTATGTCAAATAATTTCTTAATAGAAAGCTATTTTTCCAAGACAACATGTGACCTTTTCCAAGACAACATCCCTCACTTCCAACTGTCTTCAATATCATTGTTTTTTAAAGGTAATGGAATAATTACATGTCAGCAAATAATGCTGATAGAGATCTTCCACAGCTTGAAACATCTTTTCATACCTCTTCTATTTTGTACTGTGCAAAGACCCTTTCTTCTTTGATCAAGTAATAGATTTGTAACTACATAAAATGGAAATAGCTGGCAAAAGTTCGCTTTTACTTACACTGATAAGCATTCTCCAAATCCCCTTCCCATAATTATAGTTTGTCAGCCTCATACCAATGAGTATGTGGTCCTTCTGAAGAGATCCAGAACCAGCACTTTGCCTGAATGCTCTGCTAGCACAGGAAACACCTTTTTTCTTCTCCTATTTTGGGCCAATATGTATGAACACTAAGAAAAAAGTGAAAGGCTTGTGTTTGTGAAGTTGGCAGCCCCTTTCATAATTACTGGAACTGTGAGGTATAAACGGAATTTAGGTCTCTTCCTCAGTAAGAATAAATTATTTTTACTTTTTGAATGTGTCAGAATTGGACTCAGTAAAAGGATTTTTATTATGACTGAGTATTTAATCTGTTTTTAATCAAGCTTACACTTTTTACTGGCTTCTCAGTCATGCTTAGCCCTTTAGTACAGGAAGAAAGCCCTGGAATTTTCCAGAGGCTAAAATTAAAGTGTCCCTAGCACAGGAGAATGACCCAGAAGTGAATGAGGAAGTGCTGTTCAGTAATGCAGGATCTCATAAACCTGCAAATTAGCTCCATCCATAGGTCACCTCTGAGCTCTCTGTGCCCCTTGGCAGCACTGTCTGGGCCAGATGTGCTGCTGGTACCCCTGCAGCTCTGTGCCCCCACAGGCAGTTCTGTTTGCCACGCTGGATACCAGCACAGCATGACAGGGAATGGCACCAGCAACTAAAAGCAAGCTGAAAGCCTCGTTCCTACCACGTTGGGCTGATGCACTAAATGTCAGTGGTGATGTTATTCTGCACACTCACCAAAGATTTTTGGGATTGTTCTGTGCAGTAGGTCCTGCTGCCAAGGGCTGAGCTGCCCCAGCCCTGCTGTTGACACAAAACTAACACAAGAACTGCAACTGAATGCAGTGAGGAAGATCAGGGCTTGGCTTGCAGAAGGCTTCAGAGGTCTGGTCTGGGGCCTTGGCTCTGGAAACCCAGATACTGCCACACCTGCGGGTATCTGGGGCTGCTGCATCAGTGACCCCATAACTGAAAGTGGAGTGATTTCCAAACCAGGATGGACCACAAGGAGAATTAGGAATGCAGAACTGGACGCAGGTTGCTTGCTGGTATACCCAAGGTTAAATGGTGCTGTTCCCTAATGATGGAGAGCTGAGTTGCTTCTGCTGTGGGAAAGAGAAGGGCAGAGGGAAAGTGCAGGCCCAGTTGCAGAGCTGACTCTAATGCCTCGAGGCACAGATAGCAATAGTCACCACTGCTTCAGAGGAAATTTAATTTGCCCATTTCCCTTCCACGCACACCCCATGCTTCTGCCAGGGCCTTGACATATGGAAAGCAGGCAGTGTTCGAGGCTGGTTGTGGACACAGCAGCTGGCTGACACCAAGAGCAGCTGTATTTGCATAAGTAATTGCCCTGGAAAGAAAATACCATTTGGCACCAATGCAAGCAGGGAGAGGACACAACTTGAATGCTCAGCACACAACAATCATAGATACTTGGGTTTTAGTTAAGAGGAGATTTCACAGCTTCATAAAATCCTGACCTTGCTAAAGTTGCAGAAGAACAGATGGAATTAATGAGGTGTTCTAAGATTTGGATAATGTATGAAATTTGTTCCCTTTGCCCATCTTAACTGTTCAATAATTCCTGAGATTTATAACTAGTAGGACATACAATGTTCTGTCAAGTCAATTTATCAAGACAATGACAGTTTAGGTTAGTCTTAGTCCCAGGAGCTGGATTATTTTATACTCTTTCTGATGCAGCAAAACTGGGAAAAAATTACCACAAAAATGGAGAAGGCATCTCTTCTTAGCCTTGCATACAGTAATTGTTCATCCATGCCCTATCTCAGAACAAGATACCAATGTCAGCTAACACTCATATATAGATATGTAGCTATAGATATATATATATCTGGCCAAAGATATATACATATACTTGGCCAAAGCAGCAGTGCTTCAGTCAGTGATGAGTATGGGAACCTATACTGCCTGCACCTGCAACCATATGTACAGTTCACCTGGAATTACAGGAGCTACATATGTATGTCTGTACTGCTGGTTAGCTCTGTCATGTCTTATTCCAGCTAACTTGTACCCTGTGGGACTCTTAACTTGCTAAGCATTTCTCTTACAAAACCACAACTGTTCTCTACTTAATGAAGCCTCAAATTTCCCACTGTGTGCCGGAGGCCTTTGTATTTGGAGGGGAAAATAAGTCTAAGGTGTGGTTCTGGAAACATAAACGTAAGAGATTTTCCTCTATTGCAAGAGCCTGATTTGTGCAGAGATATTCCAGGAAAGTTTCATAAACAACTACTAGAATTCAGAGTGAGGAGCTGTGGGATTGATTATGCTTCTGCTCCTGAAACAAGATGGCTGATGCAGACTTTTTGAACTTTTCAGTTCTTACACCTGGGCAATCTCCTGTAACAACTGAGATTTAACAAGTTTGCTTCAGTACCCTGGTGCCAGCAGGGGTTTAGCATAAGCTGACACCATGTGGCTCAGCATAAGCTGGCAGTGCTATTTGTGCTTTCACACTTCAGCTGTGAAGCTGCATCAGCGACAGTTCCAGACCCTGCTTGCTGGGATCTGACAATACTTCCCATCTTGGGAAAAGCCAACAGCAGTGCTGTATCTGCATCTGTAGTTACCTTAGCACTTGGAGCTGTTGAAGTCTTGATTCTTGTGGTGAACACATTCTGCCTAGACTCTAGTTTAGCCTTGGAAACTGTGTGGTGGGGGAAGTTCCAGTTTTGGCTGCAGCTGTGTGGTATAAAAAGTGTGTAGTGCGTGAAGAAATCCCAGAGCTGTACAAAAGGTGTTGTGAAGAGACAAGTGAAGCTTCTCGCATGAAAAAGAACTTCATCAAAATAAGTTTTTAATAAAAAATAAACTTCTTGGCCACCTGGGAACACACTGGCTCATGTTCGACTGCTGCCAGCACCCCCAGGACCTCTTCCAGCTGCCTTTCCAGGGCAGCTTTCCAGCCACTCTTCCCCTGGCTTGTAGCACTGCAGGGGGTTGCTGGTACCCAAGGAGAGGACTTGGCCTTATTGAACCTCTCCCCACTGGTCTTGTTGATCCAGGCTGTCCAGATCCCTCTGTGGAGCCCTCCTATCCTCCAGCAGATCAGCACTCCCACCCAACTTGGGGTCATCAGGCTTTATACCTTGAGCAGAACAATTAAATTTTCCTACGCTTCTAGGTTTGTTGAAGACCACGATCTACTTTTTTTTTTTCAAAGTAAGACATTTCAGACCCTGTTTCTATGTCCTTATAACTAGATACTTTATTTCCTTTATCTCTAGGAACAGCCACTGCCATAATAATTTTATTCTTGTGTCTCTACGTTAATAGAGCACTAAAGCAGTGAAGATCATATTGATACTTTTGATACAGCACAGACAAGGCTCAGTGGAAGAGTACATTGGGATGTTCTAGCAGGATGTTATTTTGGAACCTGCAAGGTCTTAGAATAGCAATATTCTTCCTTGCCAAAGTTATGCTCTTGAAATAACTTAAATAGAAGACTCTGTCTCATTAGGTCTTGTGATAGCAGGACTTGGATTCTATTCCCATGCTCACTTCCAAACAGTGACCCACTCTCAGTTGGATGGAGACAGAATTTCCCATCTTGTTGAACAGGTTGCATTACAGATTGGAGTCTTGTGGTTAGGCTGCACTTGAATGGGCCACACTTTTGCAGCCTTTATTGAGATCTCATAGTTGTTACTGCCATTGGACAGCTAAAGTCTCTTTGCAAAACAGTGCTGAATTGTATAAAAGGCATCAGTAGAGAAAAAAATAGGGGGTTTTTGCTGCTTCAGCCACGGGATGTAACTGTTGGCCATGACTCCACTGCTTGTTTCAGGTACCATTGTTAAAGTGCTGCCTGGAGCAGTCAGCTTTTCACTAGGATCAGAGATTCTAGCAAAGGTTAAACCATATTAGAAGTTAACCCATAAATAAAATGTAAGGAGAGCATACATGTACTGAGAGATTCCCTGTTAGGAAAACATTTGCAAGAATTGAAGAGGACTGAAAATTTTCCCATGACACACAGTGAGACCTCAGTGTCGAGTCCAAGGTATGGAATATACGGGAGGAGTTTGGAGGCCTCTTCGGAATTCTTACTCTTTTCAGAGGAAACGTGTAGTAACTGCTGTCAATATGCCAGCCAGAGAAGGGTAAATAAAGCTTGCAGTGTCTTTGGCCACCTACTTGCTTGTGTAGGCATCAATTCTACATCTAATCATCCTTTGTCCTTTAAGTTTTTCCAAGGCAGAACAGGTTTGATTGAAACAGAATGTACCCTGGCTGGCTATACACAATCCTTTAACATTACACTCCTGAATGCCAAACCTTGGTCTTACTAAACTGCTAGGACCTCTGTGCAGTGAGGACAGAGAATGCCCCACAACTGTGATAAGGCACCATATGAATACTGTTTCCAAACTTTTTAAACTTTCCCAGCACATACAAAAGAAGCAGCTGTCCAAGAGCAAGGGTTGAAAGGGAATCTGATTGTTATTCATCTGGGATCTCCTCCAGCTCCCACTAAAACAGTATTTCCACTGAGTTTGTATATAATCTGATTTCAAGTCTCATGCAGTGAATCCTAGCCAATTCAGTTCTTAAGGGTTGTCCTGACTCAAATGCTAACTATCTGCATCCAAATGAAGGCTCTTCTTACATATGAACAGATCTTATCCTTCTATCTGTAGCATGAGAAATGTCATTTATTGCCATTTCAAGTGGGGAATCAATAAACAATATGGCTTCTCACACAGCAGCCTCTCATAGCAATGCCTATGTTGTCCTCTGTCTTCAATCTTTTTACATTTGTGACTAAACGCTCTCAGATGGGAATATTTTACTGTGAGTGGCGGAATCAACAGCCTGATCTTAAGAGCCCCTAATGATTTCATCCTGAATATTTCTTGAGCATGGGTTTAGAGAGAGATTATGTATGCAAGGCATGTGGTTCTGAAATATCCATGGCTCACATATAATCTACAATGCATAATATTTATTTCCAGATCATAGAATACTCTTGAGTTGGAAGGGACCCACAAGGATCATCAAGTCCAACTCTAAAGCGGATGGCCCATATGGGGCCTGAGCCCATAACCTTGGTGTTATTAACACCGTGCTCCAACCAACAATCTCATCCAGCATGAGCCACAAAAAGACTAAAACAACAGCAAGAGAGGTGTCAGCCCTCCCACTCAATCTCTCTTCAGTCTGTGTGCCAGTATGACAAAGTCCTGCTGGACCTACTGTGTCCCACTAAGTCGATGCTGAGAGCAGGCGCAGTTGGCAGTAGCAGGTGGTGAGTACTTCACTTTCAGGAAATAAAAAGAGGTACTTGCCCCACTTCCTCACTGAGATCAGTAGCCCTCTTGTGGGTGGTGGGAACATTATTTAGGAGTGTCTGGAAAGACCTTTGATTTTTGGCTGGAGAGACTTTGAAAGAGGGAAGCAGTGGTGGATGCAGGAACACAGCCCTGTGCTCCTGTGGTGCATCCCTTTGGATGAGGGATGATGATGATTTGCTGAGGCATTCCATGGAAGCCTGAGCCACCACAGCCTGTGCTATACTTGTTTTCTGAGGTAAACAGGAAATCTCAGACCTCAGTGATGTCAACTCTGAACTTCTTAGCAGGGCTAAATTCCACTTGAAACAAAAAGAGCAGTAGGAATGATCTCTGTTTAGTTATCTCATATCTTGTCTTACATCATCCTCTCAGGAGTGTGCCAGAAGGCCAAAAGGAGACTTCTGATCCTTGTATAAATGACCTGCATAACAGGCTTTTCTGATTGTTGATATGGCATGTGGAAGACTGAATGAGCTGTGTTCCTCTTCTGCCTAATTCTAAGTGACTGGAGAGGAAAACCTCTGCTCTGAATCAGGGGGAACTTGAACCTGTGCCTCTCTCTTCCCCTTCCCTCTGAGTTCTAAATCCAAAAAACTTAACTGCAAAAAGTGCTAAGCTGGATCTGAATTTCAGCCTCCACATCTTTTTCTTAGTATTCTCACTGGCAAATTGTACCATTGCATTTGGAGTGTCATGCATCTCTACAGATCTAATCATCAAAACATAAAAAAACCCAAGAATAATATCAGTCTTTGTCAGAGACTAGCAAAGTGCTCTCTCTGTTTTTGCTTGGCCTTACAAGTCTTGCCTCTTTTCAGGCTTCATCCTCCACCTGTTGGGAGAGGAAGTTATTTTGTCACCCATATTTCTTGCTTTGAGCCACTGGAAAAATAGGAATTGTGTGTAAGCAGTTTGAAACTGCCCTCCTGAGAGTTCTCTCACCAAACTGTTTGTAAGTCAAACTAAACTGACTCAAAGAGAAAATGGAGTTGTTAAGCACCGTATGTCATTCTCTCCATCTGAGGCTCTCAAGTTCCACATCTCAGTGCTGCTTTGGGACAGCACTAGGAATGTTCCAGTATGTATGCCTGATTCAGCCCCTACTCTAACAAGTTGTGGCACCTTGTATTGTGTCTAAATTAAAATATATTAAAACTCTATATAGAGCTGAGTTTCAAAAGCTGTCTCCCGTTTGTTACAATGCAGTCGCACTCGTTTCTTTGCTCCGCAGAGTGGTGTCAAACGTGTCCAGCCATCCAACCCTCACTGCAGCAACAATGTTTATCTTTCAAAGGCAGCATTGTCAAAGCCCTCCACAAGCCCCACTGGCGGATGCCTCATGCTACTCCCTGCAAGGGGGCTGAGTAACACTCATCTGTGCACACAGGGGGATGCTGAAGTGAAACCAAGCAATGCAATTTGCCCACTGTCACACGGCAAACCTGGCTGTAGCATGAAGCTCCTACCATTCTAACAGCTCAGTCCTGGTTTCTAAGCAATAGCTCAAGCTTCCTCTCTATTCAGCAACTTAAACTACTGCAAAGGATTAAGTAGGCACTTAACACCATATTGAACAGGAGCCAACAGAATTAATCTCACAGGAGAGAAAGAAACCAGCATAAAGAGTTAAGTCAAGGGGTGAAAAAGCTGTGTGCTGATTAAAAGACAGAAACAACCTACACTTAACTGCTAAAGCCTGTAGTTGTCAAATCTAGCTCTCCCATACTCCTTCCCCTGCCCTGATTTGTGATACTTTGCAGACCAAAAAGACTCTTTAAATAAGGAAGAAACATAGAGTTTCTTCCCATAGAACAGAGTGCAAGTCACTTCTGCCCAGTAGCTCCCCTGCCCTAAAGGTCTCCCCAAAGTAAGTTCCTTTACTGGATAGTTGGCACAGGGAGCAGAACTAGGCACCTCTGTGACAAGAATGGCGTCTGAGTCCTGGTGCTGCACTACATAACCTAAACTGTGGTCCAAGCAGAGAATGTCTGTCTGAAAAGCATTATGCTGTGTCTGTGTGGATTAAGCATTATCCTAGCTCTGACAGGGCTGCAGATGCTATGTAACCTGTCAGTGGGATAGCAGATGAGCTCATATAACCATTGCAAGGCCTTGAACCTGAGCAGTGTAAACCTGGGCTTACAGGCTGAGCAAAGCAAGCCATTCATTGCAAGTAGCAAAGGTGACACAAAATGAACTAGAATGAAATGGTTTACCTCACTAATAAACCACAGGAACAGGAATGAAGCTGACCTGTGCTGCTCTGTTATTGCTGACAGCCAGCTTCACTGACTTCTAACCAGGCTCCTCCTTTCCAGAAGACAACACAGAACCTCAATAACGCAGTGACAACCTCCAGTGATTCCTCAGCACACCAAGCAATACCTTTCTGTTGGAATTACCCCTAAAGCTCATGGAGATCTTGCAGCAGCACTCAAATGGGCAGAGCAGCACGAAGCTAAACATCTGCTTGTAGGTTGAGAGTAGAGAAGTGGAGTCCCTGATGTCTTCTTATGGAGAAAGAACCTTTTCCTGATTGAGCTAAAAGAGGATCTCTGTGAGAATGTATAGGCATCATTAGGATTATTTTCTCCAGTTTCCAGGTTTACTTAAACCAAACATTCTCCATCTATTCTACTATACTGCAAAAAGGAGATGGCATGTACGCTCAAGGAAAACCAGAGATAAAGGGTTTGTCTAGAACTTGGTTCTATTTCATGGGATCTTTAAAAACGTTACCTTTTCCAAGGCATGCATTAATGTGCTTTGAGTCCTCACACCTTGCCTACTTCTATTCAGGCACAAAGTATCTCAAGAGGCAGGAAGTGCAGCATAAGTAATATACTTAATTTGGGTTGATATAATAAAATTATCAAACTGAAAAGTTGCAACATGCCCTAACAGGCAACACCAAATCTCTTTTACTAACTGATTCTTACTAAAAGCTACTGCAAGCAAAGGGAAAAATAAAATGGAGAGCCAGCAAAATGGAAATTTCAGCCAGCCAACAGGAACAAATACCAACAAATTTCCACATAAGCACTTGAGACATTTTCTCCTTATAAAACAACTCACATAAACAAAACACAGCCCTCACATAGTGAGGTTTATCCTCTTCTGTGCTTGATCCTAACACATATTCCTTTATGTATAACTCACAGTAAGAGGATGGAACACGAAAGCCACAGGCTGTACCGTGCACATAGAATGGAAACCTTTTTCCCTTCTTCTGTGTTGTTCTAGCATTTTGCCTTGTCTTTGGTTTTAGGCTTGAGGAATCTGCTAGCTTTTGCAGATGGGAATTCTTCTGCCGAGCCTGCCAGTAGGAGTTGCTATAACTGTGTTTGCTGACATGGCACAGCTACGAGTTTTCACCCCATTGCAACTGATGTCACCCATGCTGAACACCACCACAGCAGTGCTGTGCAGGCTCCCTCCCCCTGCAGACTAATCTTGCTGCTTGGCATCAGTGGAGGAGCTTTCAGAGTTGAGGAGTACTGGCACACTTGAATACTCCACTAATCCGCTTTCAAAAGGCATTGTTGCTATTCTTGGAATAATGAGTAAGAACTTTCCTTGCTCTGTTTAATGGGTCCAATTAGAGGCAAAATTGTTGAGTTGCTTTCTGACAGCTTGCTCCAAAGATGCCATGACCCATATCACTTCTGGGTGAAGCAAAAGAAGTCAAAGTATTCAGGCTTTGTCTAAATGACAATTCTTTAAATAACAACTAGTCAAAACTAGAATCCAAACAACCTACTGACAAAAAGTCCTTGTTTGGCTCAAAAGGAACACTAAAAGACTTTTAAATGTTGGTTAACTTTTTTTAATGACCTTCTAATGAACAATCTAGGAACAAAAAACAGTTTGCTGATCCTAAAGCATCACATTTTATTGAAAGATATAGGTTCTCATGAGACCTTATCATACAGTGAAAATGTGTGGGTGGTTTCTTAGCCAGTTTTAGTGTTCATAAATATTCTCAAATGTTGCCAGAGGGAGATTACAAGAATTTAGGCTTGTGCTCAGTAGAAAGGGAATCTGAATTCTAACTTATCATCTTGGAGACTAGCCACTGGATGCTGTTATTCTGGTAGCACAATCCCATCATCACAGACTGAGTGCAGTGTTTTCTCCCTCATTTAGCAGCATGATCCAGCCTTGCTTATGGTGGCTGAACTTCACCTGAGAAATGAAGTCTACTTTCCTGTAAAAGGGTGTTAGTACAGTTCACAACTGCCTGTGAAGACACTCACCTCCTCTCCTGCACCCATCCCATCTGTGGCATTGTGATGTCTGTTTCCATGCTGTAGATATAGGAAAGACATTGGAAAACTATTTACTGATCTGGGGCATAACATGGTCTCACCACCTCACACAGTAGTGGTGCCCATGGGTACAAATGTGACTGCATTTGTATGAGGGAGCGGGAGGTGTTAGAAACCTGATAGCTGGAGAAGATGTGAAAGAGATAAAAATTAATGCCTGCATTCTAAACTTGAGTGTCTTGAGTCTTCAACCACTGTGAGGGACAGAGCTGGTCAAAGAAAGCAGTGAAGCCACCTTGTCCTCTGTGGCACTACTAACATATTTCATAAAATTAAGGTAGAGCAGCTGATTGGAATAAGAAACATAGGCAACTTTTAAAATACTCCCATTAATCCTCTGACTGCTTTATGAGGCAGGTAGTGGGGAGAGAAAAATAAAGAGAGTGCCACTGATGCCTACCAATCTCTTAGGTGGGATCTGACAGTTAGTATGCTGTCAAGCTGTGTGAGGAGGAGCTTTGAGCCCAGAATATCTAAACGCTTTCTCTTCCAAAATATACTGGAAGATTATTTAAGGATTTAAGTAATTCTGGGAAGATCTGACTGCTCTTTTTGCATGAGTGTTGATGAAAACTGAGCACCTGAAATGTCCTGGTGACTTTGGAAGACTGAGCCTTTTAAAGTCATTCAGAGCAGATGGGAACACTGCTGTTCAGATTCCAAATCTGAGATGTGCTGCTCCACCATGAGCCCCTGAGAAGACAGGTTTTTTTTCTTTGAACAGAACTCTCTTTGCAAATAAATGCTCAGATCAGTAAGCCATTTTGGATAGGAACTAAGAGCTGCCCTGCTTGACTGTAGATTGCACATAAGCTAAAGATACTACACATGACTGCAGCACATCCTCAGAAACCAACATTCCTTGAAAGATGTCTGGTTTCCTTAAAATTATTTCACTGTCCTAAAGCACGTGTACAGGCTGGATTTTGTGAGCTCCCACAATAGTATGCCATTCTACTGCTTTTAGATCTCCATAAGCTTCTGTGTGATTTTCATCATTTTGCAGTAGCCTTTCTGCACTTCTGACTATATTGTTGCAGCTGACTGGATTAGAAAAAGGGAAATTACCCTTTCATTTCTGTTTGATAGCTTTGTTTCCTTTCACCAGTGGAAACTGTAGCATGAGGAGCCTTATATAAGAAAAAAACGTGGAAACAGGCACAGATTGAGGCTCAGCTAGTTCAAGACTGGCAGTTAGAAATGTTTTAGGTATAAGACTGAGCATTACTTGTGTTGTATCCTTGCCACATTCAAAGGCATGCTCTTCTCCTTTGGAAAGAACTGGAGTGAGATCCTTGTGTTTAGAATAACAAAATTCACAGCAAGGTTGTATTCAGGGTGAGTCCAAAGCAGACAGTGACAGGTTTTTACTGCAGTTGTTAGACCTCCTTTACTGAGTTGGAAAGGTCTGTTTAGCAACATGCAGTGGGCCCACAGCTGAAGAAGCTTCCTTGGCTGTTGTAAGTGCATTACTCTGGGCATGCAGCTGGATTGAAGACTTCCAACAAAAACTGAAGGGGATGCTGCAGTAAGTGATACCCTTCCTTCTGAGGCACCACTGCACCTGAGCCATGGCACGGTGCTGTAAGGCTCAGTGCCTCAGCAGAATGGAATGCTGAAGCCACTTGAACTCCCGGTAAGACTAAATGGATTCTTATTGTTGTTATTGTTGTTCCATGCTTGTGTGTCTGAACTTGGAGTCTTCTGTCAAACTCCATTTGGTTAACAAAAATCACCAGGGCACCAGTAACAGCCTGGTCTCAGTTCGTCAGCCCAACACCTGTACAACAGATTTTGTGGAATAAATGGCAATTCTGATTGCAGGGAACTGCTGCCTTCTGTCCCAGATGCAGCTGTGTCTCAGTGGCAAATAGTGGTCACTCTGAGTGCTCAGAAAAAAAAAGGATTCTGTAAATGGCAATTCATATTCTTCTGGGTTGGAAAAAAAAAGTACTATGTCCCTCAGGGCAAGAGAGGAATTCCAGTCTACAGACATTATTTGATGGAACTGTTTCCAATTACATATACTCTGAACTCCTTAATTCACAAACTCTTTTTTCTAAGGGGAATAGTGCTTCTAAAAAACATTGTTAAGGTGGGGTATAGAGGGAGAGGATTTCTTAACTGCTTCAGCTAGTGCTTCAGTGCAAGCTAGGAATGGCAAGAATTGCCCTGATAAAGTTCACACAACTATTGGGAACACATGGAAATTTAATTGCACTACTGTGTAAGAGCCCCTGTGAAGTGCAAACCAAAGCCTCCAGCAGACTGGGGTCATAGAGGAAGAGAAGTAGAACCCATTGGAATGGTCATGGGCACCTTTGAGAGCATGCTTGGAGTAGGTGGTGTTGCCTGGTTGTGTCAAAGGGATGCTCCGGGGATGACCTGTGGGGCTGGGTACTGCTGAGGGCCATGAAGAAAGGAAATGCATGCCTGATCTTCCTCAGGAATATTAAATAGCAAAGAGACTAAGGGTGAATTGAACTTTCACATCTGTGTGCAGCTCCATGTTACACCGATTATGGAAATCTAACAGTGGCTAGCTGGAATGGATAAGGTATTAGAGGTTGCAAGGATATTCTTTGATGTTCTTCACTCAATATTTCAGTGTCATAGCCTGAAATTTTCTGTCGTGATCCATGAAATGGGGAAGACAATTATTTGTGACTTTTCCTATCACTCTCTTCTCCATAATCCATAGCTGAACTCTTAAACCTCTGAAGGTATGTCTGCAACTAGACTGACTCAACTTTTAGTAGCTAGACCCCAGCTGAGGGCCGGAGGTGGCAATGAGATGTTAGCAAGTGGAGAAGGAGTAATGGTGTTTTGAATCTTTTTGGGGTTGGGGTTTTTCTCTTTTATATATTAGTCAAAATTTCACAGTCTGTATGTAGGTATGAAAGATGCAGACCATCTAAGTCCAGCTCAACAGGTTGATATTTTCATGGGCAAAGTGCCCTGAACAAAATTCTGTGGATGCCTAGGAATAGACAGGTTCCTTAATTATGGGCTGCTGAGGTGTTACAGTTGGGGAGGGATTAGTTTGATTATATACATGTAAGTCTGTGCCTTTGTTTACTGAGATTCTAAACCCAAAGCATTTGTTGCATTCTTTATAGCTGCTCCTCACCTTATCTGTGTTTTTTAATCCTCACTCTCTCCCATGGACAGCTTGGCTTGCTTTCCAGGGTCATTGAGTTTGAGCTATTGCACTTTATTTTTACAGTGATTAAGACTTGTGTAATATCGTTGCTTTCTTTTGCTCTCTTTCTGTGGCATTTTCTAGTTCTGGCTTCTGTTCTGTTGCTCTTTTGCTGGAGGCTCCAAGTTTGTTGGAAAGGGTTTGTTTTGCTGCCTCCAGTGCACACAGAATAAAAGTGCTGTGGATTTTTGTCACTAGACATCTACAGCATGGCTGCTTTTGTCTGCAAGGAACTAGAACCAGTGACTTTTTCACAGCTGATACTGAGAGCTCCAAGTGTCAGGACAAAATTAGGAGATGTCAGCATTTTGTTCACCTTCCTCAGCCTTTCTCTTGCTTCTAATGGTTTGGAAAGACTGTGGCAGCCTCTGCTTCTCAAAAAGATCAAGAGAATGACACTTACATTTTCTGTTTGACCTCAGATGAAATCAAATTCCTCTATCTTTCTAGCTGTATGATGTTTTTGATCAATGGGAGATTCATAGGAACAAAAACCTTCAGGGAGCAAAACAAAAAAAAGGAAAGAAATGGTGTGATGGAAGTACCAGAGGTGGATGGGGAGTGTTAAAATGGGGTTTGGGCATCCTAATTCTGCCTTGAGAACTAATAAAGTTAGGGCTTTTACATCAATCCAAGGAGTACTCCAATGAAATGTAAGGTGAAGAATTGTTAATAATGGAAGGAAGTGGAGAATACAGTCAAGAAGAAAGAAAATAATTAAATTGTACAATCTTACCAAACTGAAAATCAAACGCATCTGGAGGTTGCATCATCTCAAAGAGAAATCCGGAGGCTTCTCCACTAATGTGCTCCATTTGAAATTCCATAAGCTGTGAGGTAACTGTGAACCTCTGGGATCAAGCAATACCCACACATTTGAGAATGGGAAATTTGCCATCTCACCTGGAGGTCTCCTCAAAACAACCATGCTGGATCTAAGAACGGGCTGCTCAACCTGCAGAGCAGTACGTCCATCTGATGTGGGAGCAGAAACTTTGGATGACTAAGTCTCATGTTGCCCAATGTGCTGCAGCTCTGTGGCTCCTGGATGGCACCTGCCTCTGAAATGTAGCAGTTGGTAGCATTATCTACTACCTCATCTCCTCCTTCCAGCTATTTGTTGTTTTACTTTGATTTATTTAATTAAGCCAGCCTTCTGAAGGAGAGGGCCATGCAGCAGTCATTCTGGTGTTTAACTTCCTTCATAAAAACCACTGTTGTCAGGCAGCATTGGGGCTGGGGTGATTACTAGATCCTTTACATAAAGCACTCTTCTAAAACTCATTTTTCTTAACAAGTTCTTGTATCAATGTTCTCCTTATTATCTCTCCCTGGAAAGGCTTGCTGTCTGTCTCAAGACCTTCAGTCTGTTAAAGGAGGAGGCAAAACAGAGGCAACTGATTAAGTATGCATGTATTACAGCAGACTGACTGTTGCTCTCCTGTGTCTCGCTAAATACTTTGCAGGGAAATGCAAAGTGTAATAAAGTGTTTTGCTTTTTGCTTCTTTAGCATTTATAAAGGATGCCTTCATATGACACTGTATTTTTAATTTCGTATCTCCTTTCCTCTCACAGTTTTTTATTCAAACATACCTTCTTTTGTATCAGATCCTTACTGAAAGGAACATGGGATGCTTGTTCTCAGCAGTGTGTGTCAGGGAAGAAGTAGGGGAAGAGGGATAAAGGCAGGGAAAGTTACATTCCATTTTGTGAGGGTCTTGATGATGAGTCTCTTTGAGGTTTCTTTATTTAAATACTGGAGTGTGGAAGGAAAGAAGCGTGACATACTTGTGATTCTCCAGTATTCTTGACTGAATAAAACAAAGAAGAGGAAATAGGGTAACAAAGACTTCATACTTATCCTGTTTAGAAAATAAAAATCTGTTGGGGCTAAAAGTTAAAACACAAGTTAAAAGAAAAAAAATACTTACCCATGTATCTTTGTCTCACTTGTGGCAGAACCAGGATGGGCATGAACCCTGAGATCTGCATCAGTGCACCAAATCTGCTGTGGCATTGGGGCCCATGCCACATCCATTACTACAGCTAATTGTTCTCACACAGACAACAGCCTTTTCTGGTACAGTGCTACCCTTCTTCTTGTTTGCTTATTCAAGATCTGTTTTTCAGTTAGCAATGCAGCCTGTACTTCTACCAAAGCTGAAATAACTTTTGCTATTAACTGCTCAATCCAGCTACTAAAAATTTAGTTAAATCTGAACCTGTTGCCTGCAGGTCCACTAGAAAATCAAGGGCCCTGCTCTCTCCTCACTTCTGCCTGTTGATGGCTGTGGACCTCCACTGGATTGGCTGCATTGCCTTCCATGGTTACTCTCCGTTTGTGCCAAGGTATCAGAACAGGAATGTCACACTAAGCATCTGGAAGACCCTGGAAACAGCCAAAATATAGGAGTAATTTTCTTTTTAGGTCTGTAGTTTATTCAGTGGAAAATCTTTATTTTGGAGACTGGTTTGAATACTATTTGGGAGATAGCTTGATCTATCTTTTCTTGAAAACCTATCCTTATGTAATTAATAATTAAAACAACAACATCAAAAGACTGATTGAGAAAATTGGTTTAGACTTTTCATAGTCAAATCCCCAAACAGTCATACACACACAGAGAAATCCTGTGCATGGAAATTCAGCAAGGCTTTCTACCCAGGAGATTTTCAGCCAGCTATGGAATTGTCATGCTCTTTCCACTATTACAAATACAGCTTGGCCAGCGTTGTGGGACATCCTAGGTTCTCAGGGTTGCATACACTGTGTGCAACCTGCAGGTACAGAAATGAGTGCAAGCATCCCCACAGGTTTGGCAGCATTGTGCCATTGAAACAGCAGTCCCTTCTTGCAAAGTAGGCCAGGAATATGCTCAGTGGATGGACTTGCTATTATTAACTAGAATGCCTGTCAGCAAATGAGGTGATTTCTGGCTTGGCACTAGTAGGGACCACAAGGCTGTAACGACAAAGAACAGCCTAAACTGTTTGGCAAAAAGGACCCCTGAGAAGCAAAACTTTACAGAGGACAAGGGAAAGGGAGGGGTCAGTAACAAGTAATCAGCCAGTGCTTGCACACATCATCGTGACGGGCAGGATAAAATTCAGATGTCGCTTTTCCAGATCCCTATAAAGTTCTCTTTCATCTAAGTCCATAAATACAAAGCTACAGAGCCTTTCCCTCTTCATTTGAGGAACTTCTCTTTTTCCTTCATAATGTATATGAATATCAGCGCTTGGGGAAGCAAAAGATTAATAGCAACTGTCAGTGGCGAGCAGAGTGCAGGCAGGTTTCCTTTGTGCACCTCTGCAGCTTCTTCTCACCTGCAGTACCTGCTTTAGCTTAGTCGTGAGCACCCATATTGCTGCCCAAACACTGCTAGCCCAGACCTACCCACCCACATAGCTTTGCTGCTCATGCAGAAAGATGGATAAGTTACTACTTGTTCTTCCAGTGTAGATTAGATGTACTAGAACCCTGTCTTACTCTTTCTCATGCTATTCCAGTCTTTCTCCTTCACTCACCTTGCCACATGCAGCATCTGCTAGTCCTTTGCACAACACCCAGTCTTCATCTGAGTCCTGCAGCATCACTTCCTCCAGTCCCCCATGACTCTTCCTTAAAATGCAGACCTCTTGCATTCATCATAATTCTGCCCAGCAACTCCAACCTCACAAATGCACTTCTGGACTTTCACAGCATCTCTGCTGAGCAAACTTGGATTTGTCATCCACAGAAATACCCTCATAAAGGGTAGACAAACACCACTAAGCTCACTTTAGTTTATCTTAATTCAATCATATGGTAGCCTACTGGGATGGTAGCCACTCTATGGTCAGACTGCTGTAGGAGATCTCCCCAGCTAGCAGAGGGTAGTAGTAGTAGACAAAATCTACTATTTCTGTTTAAATAGGAGCATCCTCCATTGCAACGTTAGTATTGATAAATACATCTCTGAAGTTTGTGCCAAAGCAGAGCCATGGCTGCTGCTCATCCCATAGCACCTGCCACACTATCTGCTACAACAGCTCAGGAATGGAGAGGCAGAAGAGGGTGTCTAAAAGAGTGAGAGACTTCTCCTTAAGGAGGAAGTATTTAGCTCCACAGATGGTGGTCTGAAGGTTGATACTGAGGAAAGCTGTGCTTGATCTGAGTAGCAGATGTAACCGTGGCTCTTTGTTTCAGTGTAGGGCAGGAACTGGGTGACAGGTAGACAGCATTTTGCTTGCTTCAGTCTGCATTTTGCTTGCCTACTGAGAGCTTCCACCTGTGGTTTTTTGTGCTCTGTCAGAAGTTTCCCAAGCTTGACTCCTCTTGCATAGAATGCTCTACTCAGTTTTTCATTCTTGTAGCATGACTTCCTTTTTTGCTTACTCAGAGTTTCTCCTAAGCTATCTCTGGGGCATTTTTAGTCCCAGGTTCAGAATGTGCTCACTTTGAAGCAGAAAACACAGGTCAAAAGAGCTGACTTTTTTCTGTAGTCATCACTGCACCGCTAAATAAAACAATTAAACGTGAAGTTCTTTTAAAAAAACATTGGGCAAATATTCCCTTCCGTCTTTCCTTACTGATGATTTTGTTAATTCAGTCTGTTTCTGAAATCCATGTAAGTCACCAGCTATAAAAACTGAGTAGAGGTGACATGAAGCACATCTCACTTAGACAATTCATAGACAATAATGAGTGACTATATATGTTTATGTACTTTTGAATCCTTCATTCCTTCAGACTTCACTTGCCCACCAGAAATGTATATCTAGAGGAGACATATTAGAATAAGACATATTCTAATAAGGATACAGGTGTATCATCCACATGCCACTTCATCCTACCTATCCTACTGTTCAGTACATGCTGGCAATGCTCCTTGTCCTCCCAAGAGCTGTCTGGGAGCTGCACAGCAGAACCCTTCCTCACAGCCTTGTTCTCAGCACTGCTGCATTCAAACTTGGCCACTACAGTGTAGCTCTCACACTCAGCTCTCAAAGCAGAGCTGTAAGAGGTATGCAGCAAAGAGAGATTAAAATTGCAAGTGAGGAAGAGCAACAAAGGTAAGCTCAGTAAGAATAAACAGGAGGTGCTGTCTGGAAGAAGCCTGTGAAGTTTGGAGAGGGGTTCTAAGGTCTTTTCCTGAAGGCCAGTATCATTCTTGCTATCTTTGCAAATGCCACTGTGGTGCAAGGAGGCACTCAGGTCCTAACTTTTCTTTGTGACTTTAACAGAAGGATTAGTAATAGAGAAATGTCATTAAATTGGTCATATTTTGGCTCCTCCTTGTGAAATATCTCTAACTAGTGCCACACTGGATCCCCAGGGAACAGTTACTAATTGTGTCTCCAGTTAGTGTTCACCTCAGGGAATTCAAAGCAGCAGCAAATAACACCAGAATAGAGAAATAAAAAAATAGAGCTAGAAGATAATGAAGAGAGAGTGAGATCATGATACTCTAAGATCCTAAGTCTTTTCAAATTGAGGAGATCACTATCCTCCTACAGTACAAGCTGAGAGGAGAAAGTAGCCAACACAAATAACCCCTTGCTGATAAGAGAAAGAAATTCCATAAACATCCAAGGCACATTCACATCCTAAAGGCATTCTTGCCCTTGTACCAGACCTCCCTTGCCAGCTCTGCTGTTAACAAATGCAGCCTGCATCTACACTGAATACACCCATTGACTGTGGTATAAAGTTCTGTAAGAATTCCCGGGGTGTTCCTGCTCTCATCCATGCACCAGAGTGTGCCACAGAGCACTTGGATCTGTGAACCACTGGGTCAGCCCCAGTACAGAATGGAGAACCATTCCAAGGCAGGATGGAGGATCCATTTCAAAGTGCTGTCCCTGGGTAAAAGCTAGTGAAACTTGTTACCATCAAACCCTGTGCCACAACCAGCAGGGATGGGAAAACACACATTACAAACTTTTCTTATTACTGGATATTAAAATTCAGCCCAGAATCCAATTAAACCAGACATATCCACCATACAAGAGCTCTGCTTAGGTGAGGCAGGAAAGATCTGCCAGTGCAAGACTTTGTCTGGATGGTTTGGTGATTGCATGTACTGCTGTGATTGTCCAGGTGACGAGGCGACAAGGCCGCGGACCCTTTATGGCTCTACACTTAATAGGAGAACAGGGAGAGGGGAAATACAGCAGTGGGAAGAAGAAACTGTGTCTTGCTAGGCTAGGCAGTGTTTTTTGAAGAAGGTACTCGGTCAACTTACTAACGTGCACTTCTCTGTGTGATAATTACTTTTTGCTTCCCCAGGCTGCATGCAGTGCCTGCCTCTGTAAGAGGTTTTTCCTTTGGCTTCCATGAGAGGGATACTTCTGGTGTTTTCCATGTGCTTGCTGAGCTTTCTGCCATCAAAGCAGACTGAGACAGCACACGATAGATTCTTAACCTACCTTTTTTCTCTACCCCTCATCATTCTGTGCAATTCATAAATGGTTCATTGCTGCAAGAAACCTAGCTGGACTTGCATGAAATACACATTCACAGCCCTGCCAGCCTGAAGCCAGGTTTCTCAGTTCCTCCTCAAATTCAACATTCACTTTTGTTTCCAGCCTCCACTGCTCGATCTTCCAAGTGTACATAACTGACACTGATCATGAATGTCTGTTAAGGATTTTTGGCCAAATTACAGATCTTTAGTTGGCCAAAATTATTTCTGATATCAAGCTGTCTAGGGAGTAAATCAGATTTCATGATTTAGAGCAATATTATTTATGTCGTAGAAATGACCTCATAACATTTAACGCTTCTTGTCCCGTTTGTCTCTATTTTTTAAGGCACTGATACTTGACAGATCAGAGCCCTGGGACACAGGCTTTACTCTCAGCTTTGACTGGTTGGGTGAACTCAAGCAAAACATTTTCCATGTCTTCATTCCCTCCTGTCAAATGAGCCATTGTAAGGACTGAAGGGTCTACTGCTAGACAGTAATGCAGAAGAGATATTATTATTATTATTATTATTATTATTATTATTACTACTACTACTACTACTACTACTACTACTACTTACATTTGCCTGGTATTTCTATTATTCACCCTGCCACAAGATCTTGCCATGGTTAGAGGTATACTAGAGGAAAAGCTTACATGCTTGCTACTTGATGCACTTTTAGATATTGGTAGGGACATTTACTAGTAATATTCCACCCATGAATAAGTGCATTACTTCCTAAAGCACTTTAAAATGTAACATTAATGTGTATTTGTGCTCATCTCTTAAATGCAAGTGTTTCTGGTGTTAGATCTGAGAGCTGGCCATAGCAGACTGCAATGAAGTAAAAAACTGCACCAGAAAAATGGGCTTTGATTCATTTTATTTTATATTACTATTTGTGCTTGAGGTAGCAGGATGTAAATTGCTTAGTGGGGATTTGTCAGCATCTCAAACCTACATCACACAAAAGAAAACTTCATAAGATGAGTACAATGAAGAAGGAGGCCTGTTGTCAATGAGAAAAACAGTGAGAGGTATGTGAGGACGAATTTACTCTGGCATGTGAACAGGGATGACACCTTTGTTCTGTGTGTGTGTGTATCCTGTGACAGGACCCCCAACATTTAACCTGAAAATCAGAGCTATTAATGGCAGGCAGAGACATCCCAAAAATTTTGCTATCTGCAGACATACTCCACTGTCCTCTCCTAGCATTCTGGGTATTCCTTGGAGATCCCCCAAGCATTGCCCAACCAGGTTAAACTTCATTGCTTTATGAGATCTGATAGACCTCTCACCCCACAGTGATGAGAACTAGTCACATAAACTCTGGGCATACAGTAGTGCCTTGGAGTGGCCTACTGGGCTACAACAGTTGGCATCTGTTAAGGATAATATTCAGTGTTTGCTGTTTATTATTAATTTCTCCTGAGTGAGAGGCTTCATAAAAATAGAACATAAACCCATCGTTCCTTCCCTACTCCAGCTATGTCAAAGCATCATTACAGTGGCACATGTAAGTGAACCATGCATTCAGAAACTTCACAGGAGCCTCTGCTGTGGCTCCTGGCCCTCCTGCATTCTACAGTTTCACTGGGTCCTCTCCCCTTACCCTTGCAACTCCTCCCCACAACTGTCCACTCTTCCACCACCTCATCTCCTGCACAGATAACCTCTGCTGAAGCCCAAATTATGGCATATCCCATCTCTGAGCACTGCAGGGTCTTCCAGGAGCATGCAGATGTGCACCCCACTGGGATGTACTCCTGAGGCAACGCTCCAGCTGCGCTTCTGGGCTTAGGATTTGAAGACTGGCTCAATATAGACTTATAGCCAGCCTAAGGTTGCCCTTTGCAGAGAGTAGACACACTGTAAATACCTCTCCATCCTCCTCTTCTCCTCTTCCCCTGTCACAGTACTTCCTTTCTTCTGCCTGTAAAATAACTTACTGAAAGCAAACAGTTTGTTTAAAGTCTGATCCCTGCCATAAAAAACTAGTAGATTCTTTCTTCCATTTTTGGGAGGCAAATACCTTTAAACATCTGAGACTCAAACTCTTTGCCAACACTTTTCGTCCTACAAGGATACAATCTGGTACTCCATATCAGCTTGTCTGCATGACTATGGTATACTAGCCATGGCAAATGAGGTAATAAAGGTGGTTTAATAGTTTCAGTCAGAGCAGGTCTAGTGAGGAAAATATTTCTGTATTCAGTTTAATGAAAAGGAGAAACTCACCCCTTTCTAGAGCAGAAACAAGGGAACAGCAGTGGATGTTCCTGACTCTAACATGGGGATCGCAGTTCCCATATGAGTAATAAAGAACTCTTGGGGGAGGCATTACAGCACTTGGCTGTGCCATCCCAAATGAATGTCATGGCAAGTATGCAGAGAATCTAACAGTATGCAGAACTAACTCTAACTAGTTCCAGTGGTGGGACGGAAGTCAGCTCAAGAAGATCTGTAACATCAGAAGATGTGTATGATGTTTCCTCATGTCTCTTCCAATTTGAAGCCACCTAGTTAAATGAATTCAGCCACACCAATCTGAATTTAAGTGGTGACAGAATCTGGCTCTTAGGCCTACCTAGATTGTAAAATAGCATGAATTACTGAGCCATGCAGTCTGCTTCAGAAGTTTGACTGGATATAGATCTATTAGCACAGAACATTATAGAAGAAAGTTACCTGAGGAAAGGTCTTTGGCATGGGAATCAGTGAATCCTCAGAGCAAAGGTAGGAGATTCCTCAGATTCCCTGCTAGTTCAGATGAAGGTTAGTGGTCCAGTGTCCATGGATATCAGGACAAATCCAGATACTCAGTTACAGTGCTGAAGGGGGCCATGTGAGTACCTAGGCAGACACAGGCAATTTACTGGTGCCCTACAGGGAGTGGATCTGCGAATTAAAAACCAGCAAATTAAAGACATCTGTGAGAATTCTGAACTGACTGCAGAGCTGAACTGCCCTAAAGAGGGAGAATCAGGATTCCTCACAGGGGTGGGGTGGGGGGCAGTGAGAATCAAGAAAAGAGGGATGAGTTTGATTCCATAACTGAGGTAAAAAGAAAGGAAATAATCTCTATAAATATGGAAAGATACCCTCTCTTTTCAAAAATGCTATCATTTAAAAAGCCTGTGAAGAACCTTAGGGCCAAACAACACTGCTCCAGGAGGCAGATCCAAGGATGCTCCATGGAGGCAGGGTCCACCCAGGCACTGCAATACCAAGATGCTGGATGTTGAGGCTGAAGAAGAAACAGTGTTAGAGCAATTCTCACGCTGGAGCAGGATAATGTGAACCACTTCAGAGGAGTGCGTAGAAAGCAACATGGCAAACAGATTGACAGCAATGTCCTGAATTTTAATAGAAAGGTCAGAATTTGAAGAAATGTCTGAAGTACAGCAAAACATGAGGAAAATCCCAAGCCTCCTTAAGATCTATAATAATTTCAGTGTCAATTTTCTACTTCTCTTGAGAATTATATAGATGCTTTAGTGAGCTTTGGCAAATATAAACTCAGTAACTGCCTCAGCAGCAGCCCATGCCCATGCAAATGTTGGCAGGTGGAACAAGATGATCCACCAACTTCGTATGCAAAGCCAGGAGGAGCAACAGACTCCATTTGCCAGTGGTATACCTCTACCTGTGTGTGTCCTGAATTTCTACCGTAATTCTCAGATTCTTCATAACTTAAAGACTCCAAGACTTTTAAGCAGCTATTAAAAACAGGACACCAGTTCCAAGACAGAGTCACAGATTTGGAGTGGACTGTTCAGCCATTCTGGTATACATTGATTCAATAAAACATCTAGGACTTGGTCTTTATTCCTGGGGTTTCTAAGAAAAATGTGATTTCTGTGATCATATAATATTTTCCTTTTTTCCTCCTATGCATGTGTGTCTCTCTTTCTCTCTGTGTGTATGTGTCTATGTTGGTTTCTGCTTTGTAACTGCAAATCCCACAGAGAGTTTCAACCAAGTTTGAGTCAGTTACAGTGATTTCAGAGATACTATCCTCCAGCAAGTTCCATAGAAATAGCTGGCAGGGTGTAACAGAGAGAACTTTGTAGGTCCTTCTGTGAGTAAAAGGCTGCTGAGTGAACTGAAGCCATTTCTCCACAGAGAAGTCTCCATGTTGGAGTGAGATGTTGTAAAAGCCTCAACGCCAGAAGCTTAGATCAGAACTCACATCTTGTTAGGCATCAGAAAATGTAACTGTGGCACAAATCTTTCAGAAGCAAAGCTTCATTAGTTCTGCAGATCACAGATCACCTTGTTTTCAGCTAGAAGAGGGCAGGAGCAATAAGGTTTTCCATTTTTAATTTTGTATTTAAAATCATTTCAGTTTTATCAAAATGTTCTCTCTTAGATGTGACTAATCATGGAAGATATTGATCCACTTCTATCTCTCTCAGAAAGCGCAACTTCAGACCACATGAAAATAAGAGCTGAGCAATGAGCATAATCTTAGCAAAAACCATTAAAAAATAATACAATCATACCTGTGTGAGAAGCAGGCTGTGCATACAGAGCACAGAGAAAAGAAAAAAAAATCATTATCAAAAGAGCAAATATATCTTTATAACCCTGAAGCAACAAACCTCCTACCACCTTATATTAAAATACCATAAGAGAACATCTCAAACCTATTACAGGAAGAATGAGAATGTTGCTTAATGGTTTTCTCATTGTTCATTGTTATCTGTATGCATTGCTCTGCTGCTATTGTCAGCATTCATTTACACCAGTGGAGGGATGTGTATTTGTGTGTGAGGACAGATACACAAAATCTGGTGCAGATCCTCAGGTGATGTAAATTGTCATGGCTGTACTGACGTCAGTAGAGATGCACTGATTTCCTCCAGCAGATGATTTGCTTTTCTGTATGTAAAAGGCACAGAAACTAGGTGCTGTTTCAGCTTGGCTCTGAGACACTTCTGCAGACAAATGCTCATGCAAATACATTCTCTTTTTTATGTGCAAATATACATATTGCCTTGCAGTACACATTGCAAGCAAGGAGAGGAGCTTTAGGCTGCTTCCTATGCTGGAATTTAGAAAAAGGATTGTTCCTGATCTACCTGCCCACTCCTGTCTATAACAATAGATCTCCAACTGCTTTGTCACAGATCTTAAAATAAACAGAGATGAAAGGGTCAGTCCAGCATCACAAGTCTGTTAAAAATAAATTTAGGAGGCATTAAAGTTCGATTTTAAGACTGCTAGTCCAATGCTTGAACTGAGATCTTAAACGGAGCCATTGGGCAGAACAAATCCAACAGTCAAGACTCTCGTTTTCTCACCTAGGGCTTAACTAAATGAAATTACATATTCCAGAATAGATGAATACAAGAACAGTACTAGGTTGTTTCAAGGTACATCTCTTTGAGGGGACAAAAGGGAATATATATATATATGTTTAAAAACTAGGAAAAAAGAGAAAATGGTCACATTTCAGACTCTGTCTTTATAAATTACTCTTTTCTTTTTTCTTATTTGCTTTTATGTGGTTCCATGGAATGTGGACCAAGTAATAAGCACAGGCTACAAGTAATTTTAAACTGAATAAAATATTTTCCATCTCTTAAACAGAGAATTATTTCTGGCTTTCTATAACGTTTTCCTAAGAGAGAAAAACAAAAGGTTTCGTAACTGAGACTGGAAAAGAGAAATAAAGCACTGCTGAAGTAGGAAAGAAAGAAGAAAACAAGCAGCCTAAAATGGCATTTATAGGGAAAATAACAGGAAAGCAGAAGATGAAGAAACTCTATGTACAGAAAGATTATGGAAGACAGGCAGTAGCTCTTTTTTCCTGTTTCAACCTGCATTCCAAGGCAAAAGGAAAAAATACAGCTGAGAAATTTCTACAGTCTAATATATATATTTGTGTAGAGGTATTTTTGCTTGCAGAAGTGCACATCATTTTATCACGTGAACTTTTTTTTTAATGAGTAAGTATATGCCATAATTAATAGAAGACCCACATTCCAGCTGACAGGTGCTGTTCTGGCACTATCTAAGGACTGTCATGAGCATCCTGACATGAGATTTCTCTGATTTATTCTGACTAAAAGTGTAAATAATTTCAAATATGGCACTGGTGAGAATGTGTACAGTCTGCCTCATATAAGTAGCCACCTGCTGCATGCATAAACTGCCTGAACCTTGCCTAAACTGTATATTCCTGTGGACATCATTTAATGAAGGATGTGGAAGTGTCACTTGCTGTGAAGAGTGGGACAGCCAGCCCAAGAGTCACCTGGCACTGAGGCCCTTGCAGAAATTCTCAAGGACATTGTTAACACCAACTCAGCTGGGACATTTTTCCCTTAATACCTTTCCAAGCAGCCATGTGTGTATAATTTTGAATGCTAACAGTGTTGTCATGTGAGTCCACTGGTCCTAAAGATTTCTCACAGAAAAGTGTTACCTTGGATCTCCTTGGGAAGTGACAGCAAATGGGTTGATACAAAGCATATGGAAGAAAGGTACCCTTGCCACCACAGAAGACCAGCCTGGTTGCAACAGAATATACAGCAGAGTGACATAAAAATATCACCATCTTATTTAAAAAAAACCCAAAATAGTGCATTTGCATCCCTTCTTATTTAAGTATTTTAAATTTTGGCTTTTTGCTGTTGTTTTCAGGCCCCCTCTCCTCTTGCTAAATGATGACAAGTCTTTGCTGTTCCAGGTACTGCTCTAACTGGGCTCAGGACACAGATGGAGAGGAGGTGTCTCTCCAAAGCACTGCTAGACATTGTTTGACAAAAATTCCTTCCTTGATATTACTTCCTGATGCTCCCATCCCACAAGGGAGATTTCCCACAATATAAATTTCAGCCTTGACACTGTATTGCTCTGGCTGGGACTTTGTGCAGCATCCTACTGAAGTCTTATCCCTGTGGGAGGAAGTCCTTGGGCTGTCCTTACTCAGCAATTTTATACCTAGAACTTCATCCTGAACCCTTCCTAAGATGTCTTTTTCCATCTCTCACTTCATGTATTATTTCTTAAATATTGCCATGAATCACTGACTCCACACTCCTCTGCCCGGGATTTTACAGGCCCTGCTGTAAGTACAATGCAGGTGTGTGTTATAAAGTATGTCTTAGCTGATTGCAATGGAAGCGGTATGGCTATATCTTTAAATTAGATGTAGTCAAGGAGAGTCTGCTTTCTGTTTTCCTCTCAGTATGCTCTTTATGCCAAAATCATCTAAGCAGGACTTTAGCCTGTGAAGCTGTGCCAGTGCAGACCTCTGTCATTTGAAACCCACTTACAGCACTCGACTCCAAATAACTTCTCTGACGCTGAGACATTGCATCAGAATGCATTGCATTGCTAGCAGGGATTTGCAGAACCCAGGGCAGCACCAATGCAACTATTTCTGGTGTGTGAAAGCTCAAGGGAGTTAAACCCTGAAATATGCTGGAGAAAATCTGAGAGACTGAAAGAAGAAGGCAAAAGTAGCATTCCTTGCGTGCCCAAAGTGAAAGGAGTGGATGTGTGGGGTACACGAGCCATTCGGAATTGTTCTGATCTTTTTTTCCCAGTTGCTGGAGGGTTTTTGTGCTGGTGCAGTGTGCACATATAGCAATATATGTTCATGGTAAACCATAATATTTACAGTTGCTGTTAGCTCCCATTGAAATCAGTAGGATTTTTTCTAATGCCTTTACCCTGGAGATAATCCATAGAATAGAACATCAACGCATAGTTAAAAAGGAAAATTATGGAAAACAGCACCTCTGCATATGCAATATCTTAATTTTAAAGTTACATAATTGAGCTTTTGAAATTAACAAAAAACCAGCAGTCTCAGAACACAAGAGCAACTAAGTGACTTCAACATCCTCTTTTAAAACTCGTCTCTTTACTAGGAAATAAAATTCTAACTTAAACCAGTACAAAATAAAATAATATAGATTTCAGTCCAATGCAAATCCAAAATAAGTTTTAAGATCTCTGGGAAAATGTGATTTTAGAAAAATTCTTCTAAGACTTCATGGAGTTTGTTTTGCATGAGAAGTTATCTTGTAGAGCAACCACAGGCTAATAATTTAAAGACAATACTTAGATCCATTATGTCATGCTAGACAAATACTGTTTCTGTGTCTTCTTTTCACTATTGATGACATGGTTAAAAGAAGACTTTAATGGCACTTTAATACAGAATGTTTGTGAATTGCAGCCATGTCTTTTGATGGAAGGAAGTATAAGGGATTATTAACTATTATTCTAATTGTATTTATCAGAGTGAGTTTTCCCTGGGCTCAGAGTCGAAGCGCCTTCCATAGACAGCTCCTACTGAGAGTTTCTCTGATAAAAACCAGCAGGATTTGGGTCATTTAGACTTAATCTGGTAAATTCCACCCTGTGGCATTTTCCTGATACTCAAGGAAGGGTACTGGGGACTGGCAAAGAAGGTTGTATTCTGATAAAAAAGGGGTGGAAAATTTGTACTCGCAGGATTTGCTGACACTTTGGGATGGTCCCTTAAGACAAGAGGCTGCCTAGTAAGGGTGATCTGAGCTATGCTAATTTGGCAACCTGCATTTTTGAAGCAAAACATTCCATGATGAATGACCTTATTTTTTTGTTTTTAAAGCTGTGAGGTGCTTATGCAATAGCCTCCTAAGGTAGAAAGAGACAGATGCCATGGAATAATAATCAGCCTAATTCTTGCTGAAAATCTCTGCAAAAATCTTTCTCCTTTTCCTCCTCTCCTTTCACAGGTAAGCTGAGTACCACCTTTCCCACACAAAGACATCCAGCAACCTAAGCCTCTGCATAGGTCAGGAATTCCATTTCCAGAGATAGGCTTGGGTTTTTTCCCTTTTAAAATGTAGGTTTTTTGTTTGGGTTGTTGTGAGGTTTTTGTTAGTTTGATTGTTTGTTTGTTGGGTGGGGGGTTAAGTTTTTAAAGAAGAAAAAGTTGTCAGTTTTTACAAATCCAACAACAAAAATAAGACTGAAGTTTTCTTTAAAGTAAGAGAGATGCTTCTGTTGCAGAAGACATCCCTTGGAGAAGACCGCCCCAGCTGACATGAATAATCACATGTGTCCAAAAGCTCAGGTCTTCACTTCTGTCTGGAACCTGAGGTAAACTGGGCTGCAAAAAACCCCCTCAAACCTGACTCAAAATGAGCAAAATCCCTGGGCTATGTCTGAGGTGAGAAGGACCAGCACAAGTCCACACTTAAACATCTTGCCAGAATCTCCTGTTTTGTGAGGGCAGAGGAAATTCCATTACTGGGCAGAGACATCAGGGCATTGCCTGGATGCTGCTTTAACCCCTCCTTTTAGCCACTGTCACCCAACATGCTAAATTATCCTTTTTGTTCTGTTTAGAGTGGCCATTTTCTGTAATGAGCAATCAATCCTCTACTCTTGGCTAAGAAAAATAGTAGATAACATTGAATTTCAGAGTTTATAACAGAGAAAAATATGTTTGCACATGGGGGCAGGGGAGGAAGGAAAAGAGAGCAGATATCTGGTCTGTATAGGTATTAACATATATGTCCCCTGCTGTCACACAAAAGCAAAATATACAACTCGCAGGTTGGTGAGTTGAATCACGCATTGGGCATCCTGTCAATAGGTGGTGAAAGACTCGTCACCCACCATCCAAGCTGCCTTTAAGTTAGATTTTGCAGTCTCCTTGATTTCCCTCTAGCAGTCAGAGACAAGAGAGTATGAAACTCAGTATATACAATCAGTGGGGGGAAAAAAAGAACCTGCAGGAGTGAGAAATGTAGACTGGCATCTCTCATATTTCCTTTTCTATACAAAGATTTTGGTTTGCTTAAGCTATAGAAGGAAACAGAATCAGTTTATTTTAATCTTCCTGAGTGAAGAACGCTGCAGAGATTGCCCCCTTATCTCCAGCAGCAGCCCTGACTTTCCACAGAAAAGGTTCCATCCAACCTTCTATCTATCTGAAATAGAAAGATCATCATATGATAAACCAGCAATCAGCTGTTTTCTTAATGTACTTCTCTTTGTGCATTTTGGCATGAAGGAAAAAACCCTACCATTCTTCCCCCAGTCAAACCCCACTGCAAAAAGAGCTCAGATAAGGAGGAAGTATTTAGGCTTATGCACAGAAATTGATTCTTCAGTGTGTGTAATGACGTATGCTAGAAACTCTGTGCAGAAGCAAGGAAAGCCCTTGCTGAGATGATGTTTCTTACAGAGCCTTCACTGCAGGGAGTCACTCCGGAAAAAACTGTGGTTGATTATGTATTTTTATTTGGGTTTCTTACTGGTTTGACTTGAGGGGTTCAAACCATGCTATTCTGGATTTACACCAACTGGCATGAGTTCAGGATCTGGCCCCACTTCTTTTTTTAAACTCCAGCTATTTCATGATGAATAAGAGCTGGATCCTGCACAGGCTTACTACCTGCATTAATACTCTGAGGAGCCCACTCACTTCCTCTAAGTTGTGATTGCAAAAGTGAGTCTTACGGTGCAGTATTTTAGAAGCAAGCATATGCTTTTTGGGATTCAAGCGTGCCTTGTCCGTACCTATTCCTTTAATAGCATTCCTTTCAATAGCAATATCTTCACTGATTTTCATAGACTCACATGATAGATGCTGAGCTGTTATGAAGTGGTATAACTCTACTTACACCAGTGGAAAATCCAGCTCCATGTTGTAGTTCTGCTTGTGTATTCAAAAAAAAAACAGGAGACAGAAGGATCCCTTTATTTAAATTGTCAAGAGGCAAGGAAGATGTTTTAGGCTTGTGTACTTCATTTGTGTGCTTCATATGTACTTATGTGTTGTGCACTTTTGACATCACTATAATCAAGACAATAGGGACAATTCTAGGAAAGATATTTGGTCTAGTTTTTTGACTTATATTAGTTTCTTACTTATCTAAAAGAAGCTACAGGAGAAACTATGCTCCTTCTCCTTCTAACTTTACTAACTCTGGCTTTCAACCAGAAAATATCCCCATGCTTTCCAAGTGCCTAAACAAAAGAAATTACAATACTGACTGCAGCTGTAATTACCGGCTGGTGAACTGATGGCATATACTGAATACATAATCCAAGAGGATGTCACTCTTCAGTAGTAGCCCTTTCCACCACCTATAGTACTGGAATGCTCATCCTTGTTTACTATACATCTCAGTATCTAAGTACAGCATCTGTATCTCTATGAACCTATCACATTGCGTGAGATATAATGCACCCTTACATCAGTGAGGGCAGGAGAACCCCAGCTCACTCCAAGGATGATGGGGTTTTTTTGACAGATACCAGGAACTTAAGGCAAGCAGAAGCGACCACAACGCTGCTGTGTTTTGCGAGGCTTTTCCGTGCCTGGGCTAAACCGCACTCATCGTCGATCACGGACTTACTTATTTCTGACAGACAATGAGGGCACGATGCCGTGTGCGAGCACCGCGGGTGAGCTGCCCGAGGGGCTCCAAACGGCTTACAGACACTTGTCCACAGGAATGAGCGCGGTGAACCGGGAGGCTGATGCATCTTGGAAGCAGCATCCTGGCTCCTCTTTGCACTCTGCCTGCTCTCCCCGAGAACGCATCGAGGGAGGGATTCCCCACCCACCCACATGCTGCCTCTCCCTCCTTGCGAGGCTGCAGGGGGGTATAAACCAGTTCCCCGCTGGATGCGGACCCGGAGAGAGCCCGCTACCCTCCCGCTCCCCGCTGCCACCCCTGCGCGCCCCCTCTCCCCCTTCGCACTTACTCCGCTCTCCGGCTCAGGACGCCTTTGCCGATGGCCTGGGGGGTCTTGTGCTGGAGCAGCGCGGCGCAGCAGCCCTTGTCCCTGCCGTCCTTCTCGGCGGGGTGCTGGTGGGGCTGCGCCGCGGGGTGCTGGTGGCCGGCAGCC
>JBBMKD010000053.1:66408925-66426688 GCA_037834095.1 Argya squamiceps | reverse complement strand
CCGAGCCAGGGCCCCTCAGAGCCCCGGGACCCGGGCACGGCCGGCGGCGCAGGGGAGCAGCTCCGGGAACGGCTCCGGTGGGTACTCTCCCGCCGGGCCCGAGCGGGGCCTTCGCGGGAGGCTGTGCTGGGACTGCGGCCTGTCACGTCCGGGGGCCACGGGCGCCGCCTGTCAGGAGCCCCACCAGCTGATAGGCAGGAGAGCTTAGCAGCGTATGTTAGGGAGGGACAGCAGGGTTGGAAAGTGGTTCGTTGCCCTTCTTATCCTGGGTGCATTAGAAAAAACATTGCCTGCGGGCTGAGGGATGTGATCCTGCCCCTCTGCCCAGTGTTGGTGAGGCCACACCTGAAGCGCTGTGTCCATTTCTGGACTCCTCGGGGCGTGTGACTCATGGAGCTCCAGCAGAGAGCGACAAAGTTCATTAAGGGTCTGGAGCGTCTCTCTTGTGAGGGCAGGCTGAGGGAGCTGGGTCTGTTCAGCCTCAAAAAAAGATTTTCCAGGCACGTTGTGGAGTCTCCCTCACGGGATATTAAAGGACCATTTGGGTGCAGTCCTGTGCTGGGTGCTCTAGGATGACTCTGCTTGAGCAAGGGGTTGGACCAGATGACCCACTGAGGTCCCTTCCAGCCTGAGCCATTCTGTGATTGTTACGTGGTGCTTCGGTGCTGAGCCATGACACGAGTTGGGAGATCTGCCAGGCAGGCATGGACACAAGTTTTGTGAAATTGTTTCTGATCCTGAAGTGGAAAAGCATTCAAAAACCATTCAAATTCAAATGGAATCCTCAAGTTGGCAGTGACATACAGGCCTCCTGAGCTCCACACAGTGTTTCAGGCAATGGTAAGGGCAATGCCTCTTTTCAGTGCAGATCAGGTACCGCGGGGGGACAGATGGGAGATGCTGCAGCCTGAAGGGAGGACCAAAAAACAGAGGAGGTGTCAGAGAGAGACACGGGACTCTGTGTTGTGTGTTACGTCATTTTTGCTCAGAAGGTTGGCTGATGGCATGTGATGGGGTTTGGGTATTTTGTACTATTCCAAGTACACCTCCAGGCCAGTAGTTGTGCTGGTTGTAATGATTTGTAAAATGAAACTGTATTGTCAGTGTTTGCAAGTGAACCCAAATGCTGATATGATAATTGCAGTTATTGTAATAATCTTTTTCTATGTTTGAAATAAAGAATGAGTTGGCCAGCAGTAGGAAGACCACAGGACTACTAGACCTAGCTGTGCACATGAAGAAAGGATGCTGATAGATGTGAATTCTTGTCCAGCAGTGATAATCATTGATAGCATTTATTTTGGTAATCAACAGGAAATCCTGTGATAAGGTTTCTCTCCTCCTTTTTGTTTGTTTATTTGTGGGGGGTTGGTGTTTTGGTGGGGGGTTTTCTTTGGGTTTTTTTTTGTTTTGGTTTTTTTTGTTGTTATTAAATGTGGTTCGGATATTGAATGGTTGAATAGCACCTAGATTTTCCCAAAGACCTCTTTCCAAAGAGGAGGCGCTTTATCCCTGTGCAGAGGAGACTAATTCTTGACTCTGTACAAGTCACAGTGCAGCTTCCAACAAGGAGTGTGGGGCAGTGCTGATAGTGGTTGTGCCATTTCACATGATAGAGGCAAATGTCAGCTGGGAGTTTGCCTGGAATTACCTCTGTTTCATGGAGGCTGCTGTTGCTGGCCGTGATCTGCAGACTGGGCTGACCTATCCTGGAGCAGCTGAGGTAGAAGCTAGAACTGCCCCCATTCCTTGGCTGTTCCCTGAAATACAGATCCTTCCTGGAGCCGTGGAAGGAAACAGAGCGGAGAGTGTTGCTCTTGCCAGAGGCAAGGCCTGGAAGTAAAGTGGCTTTGGCATGTCCTTGTAGTGGCTTTTCTGCATGACAGTTTTCTGGGAATCATAGGTGCTCCAGTCAACTGTCCCTGGCTTAGACATTATTTTAGGAAGGTTGGCTGATAAATTCTCCTGATATTTCATTATGTTTGTCTTGTCTGAGTAGTAAAGCTGGCATGTAGAGGCTGCCTGATGTATCTCTGTATTCCTGGGATGCTTTGAACGGGGGAGAAACAGCCACACCTCCAGAGCCCTGAGGCAGGAGAGTGCCTGAGGCACTCCCAGAGCAGCACAGGCTGCTATTCTTAGCATCTGTCCTTCTTCCATCACTCCAGATATTTAAACTGAGTTTTAAATCTTCATTCCTTCAGATACGAAGTGCTGTTCTCTCAGCTCAGGAGTTCATGGGCCAGAAAACTTAAAGCAGATAATTCCTGGGAACTACTCTGCAGTCTGGCTTCTGGGTAATACCAGGTGACTGTGGTCATGTCAAGCTCAGCTTGGGGAGTGAAAGGGAACAGTAGAAATTGAGGGCTGGGGAAAAGGAGTATTGAAGTAATCCTGAAAGCAAGGCAGATTTTTTTTATATATAACATTTTTTTAGATTAAAGGTAATGTGCAGAGGAAGAAGAGGATTTTGTCTGAAATTGTTATGTTTCCCATGGCTGTGGTGTAAGAGGAATCATTTTTTTGAAGGGAATCATTGAAGGGAATCATTTTTATTGCTCAGAAAAGCAATTTCTGTCTCTAATCAGCTCTGCTTAGACCCCTTCACAAGATAACATTTCCCAGAAAATAGTCCATCCAGGTGTCATTTATTTGACCCAGCTTTTCGTCAGCTCCTGTCAGTCAGGCCATTCTGTAGGGGTATTCCTTCTAGCAAATGTGAACAGACTTGAAGACATTCCTTATTTAGTGAGTTCCCCTCCTGTCATCTTCTAGAAATGCAAGCATTGCCTTTGCTTTTGAATGTATAAAACAGGCAGGAACTGATCTGGTTGCTGGATTGATTCGGTTGTTTCCTTAACTGAATGTCTAAGGCTTTAAAACTGGGGGCTGTAAAACTCTAGAACTTTGGAGCAGAGGGTACTGAATGTGGAGGTGCAAACCAGGACATTGCAAGTTATGGTTTGTGGCAGCGGTTAGATCTGCAGCTACGGTCCCTCTGCAGGAGGGCGGAGCTGATTTTGCATCAGAAATTTAGAGGGAAAAACTAGCTGGACTTTTTTACCTTTTTTTTTTTCTTTCTTTCTTTCTTTCTTTTTTTTTTTTTTTTTTTTTGGACATGGTGTGTTTCTGGAAGTAAGTATTGCTGTGGTCTGATAGTGAGAATGAGAAGTTCAAGACATTCTGCAGGAAGCTCTACATCATCATTCTGGTTTGCCTGGTTTTGGAATTACATTGTTGCAGAAAAATGGCTCTCTAGAGGACTTCGCATAGCCAGTGGCTTCTGTGTACTTCAGGCATACAAAACCAAAGTGGCCCATTTAGGAAATAAAAGAGCAAGCTGTGACTTGTTTGGGATTGGATTCTTAACTTTAGTTATGATGTCTGTATAGTAGGTGTAGCTAAGCTATTTGTTTAGGCTTCCTTTGTAATAAATAAATAATGATAGGAAGGGAAGGCAGGCAATTAGCAGAGCGTTTGTGGTCAGTTTTATATGCTGCCCTGGAATCAGATCAATTGTTCATTACAGTATCTGATTGTCTCCATTACTGATGAGAGCCAAAGGTGGCAGTTGCAGAGGGGATTATCTGATTAACTTTAGAAATCAACATCTGTCTGTCAAAATGAGCTTTATGTATCCAGCTGGAGGAAATCAATTTCAGCCTGTGCTTAGAGGACAGAGCCTTCTCAGCAAGGTGAGGGAGGCTGCCTGTGTTTCACAAAACAGCTCTGTGTTGAGGGGAAAGATTGTCCTGAAGACAGTAGTGGCTTAGAGGGGGTCCTTAGCTTATGGAGGTGGCAGGGTTGAAGTGCACCTCCAAATTTGTTTGTCTCTACTTTTCAGATTCTCTTAAAAAAAAAATACTGTAATAGCATTCTCTCTTCTGGAGAGTCAATATAATTTGTTGTATCTAATCCACCTTTAAATGTCTCGTATTTTGCCAAGGACTTGCCACATGCTATTTTAAAGCTGGGCTCTGAGATCTCAAATTTGGATTCTTTCTCTTAAGCCTAAGTGGAATACAGCAGTATGTGACAAACCAACAAATCTAAGTGGCTCTGTGTAGTTTTTAGGGTAAGAGCGAGTCTCCAGATTTCACCTATATTAGCTGCCACAGCTACTATTTCTTTCAAAGCAAAGTGTCTGAGCCAAAGGTTTTTTTAACAGGCTCTGGATTCTTGAGGAGGTGCCTTAAATGCTGGGCTTACACTTTCAGGAGTGGATTTTTGACGGGCCAGTGCTTTTCTTCAGGTGCTCCTGCTGACTGTCAGGTTCCTCAGTGATCTACTGCATCTACAGGGCCGTGGTGTGATGTGAGGCTGACTCCTTTTGAAAAGGTTTTGGCTGTTCAGGTAGTCCCATATCAGTGAGCAGTTGTGGGAGCAGGAGATGCCCTGTAGGATTCATTTTCCACATGGGCTTTTCATTGCTAGTGTTCTTCTGAGGTAATGCTATACTGCAAGGATGGGCTGAAAGACTGAGGTTGAGTAAGTGTCCTCTAAAGCTGGAGGAGGGGAGCAGAAACGGCTTTTACAGCTGAGGCTAAAGTAACCTTGTGATGTAGATTGGGCCGTGGTGTCCTCCTGCTGCTTGGAGGGAGGGAGAATGATGGCTTCTCAAGCTTTTCATTTTCCTGCACCTGTTGCCAGTTTCTGTTTCTGGGGAACTCCAGCTCCTCAGTTTAAATTCACTTCTTGATAGTGGGCAGGGTGGGACAGCTGAAATCTGGAGTCGTTTTCTTCCAGAAATAGCACTGGGAGGCAAAATCCCAGCCAATGCCAAGCACTCCAAAGATGGAGAAACCCCACTCTTGCCTAAAATAGCTACTAGAGGTCTTGAGACCAAAGCAGTAACATCTAGAATGGAGTTTGAGGGTGCTACTATAAGAGAAATCTAGTAACATGAGCACCCTGGTGGAGTACAGCCTCCTACGGGGCCTAATTAGGGTCTTATTGATGCTTTCTTTCATCACTGCCTTCCAGCCTTCAGATGGTGATTAGACCTATTTATAGGGGCAGAGTTCCTTAATATTCAGCACAGTGTACTTTCTTACCAGTCAAATCAGTAGCATCTGCATCTTTGATTGCTGCTTAATAACACTGTAGAAGATGGTTAATTAAAAAAATATAAATAGACTTTTCGTCCTCTTAATTTACCAAGGTTGGATTAGCGCAGGGACTGTGGTGAACCTCTCATCTCACTGCTGGAAATGCATCCTGCTCTCTTATCCAGGATAGTTACCTCTTATGTGCTCTGCTGAAGGACTAAATTTCATCCCCTCCCATGAATGTCAACACAGGGCAGAATGATTGGGTGCTGCATAATAATAGGACTTGTGTGTAGGCTCCTATGCTGCATTTGAGCAATTTCTAGCTTTTGTTTCAATGTGTACATCTGTGTGTGTGTGTGCACACGGCCTTGTCCTGCCCCTGGACAGGAAGAGCATATGCAATGACATGTTTTGCTTTTCAAATCTCTTTTTTAAATACAGCTTTCTGGTTTTGCAGCTGGTAAACTCATAGGAATGTGCTTTATCTGTGGAGGGCAAGGTGTTGTAATTTTATATTGTTCTTATTTTTGCCTTGGAGGATTTAATTCTGAAATTGTTGGGGTAGCCTCTTGAACATGCTAGCAGATTTGACCATGGGAAAATGTTTGTTCAGGTAAACATGGTAGAAAGTATTACATGTAAGAAATTACTCCCAGGGAGGAATTTGGGGTGACTTGTAATGGTTGACCAAATTATGGATGTGACTTTCCTCTGTCAGAGGAGACAGGACATTCTGATAAGCTATGCCCAGAGCCTGTACACTCCATCTTTTGAGTGTGTTTGATCTTAACCTGTGGTTCGTTTCTGGCTTGGTCTCTTCCCACTTCAGAACCATACTGGTGGTGGTGGGGTAGGGTGTGTAGTGAGGGATATGCAGACATGTGTTTTATTGCAGATTGCTGATCCCTATGTCCTTACAGGTGGCTACAAGGCACTGATCTTTTATTAGGATCCTGCAAAAGAGAGATGTAGGGTTAGAGATGGCCTGTCACTTCTTTTTGGAGATGTTACTGCCTGTGGGATTTAAAGGCCTTTAGTTTTTGCTGCCTTTCCAGAAGCAGCAGCAGCAGCACAGTAATTGCTGAAACAGCTGTTATAGCTTTGAAGCATACACACTGATTTTTTTCAAAGTATTTAATCCCTCTTCTCCCCTGAGCCTGATCTTTTTAGTTTCTTGAAACATGTTAAGGAAGCAAGTATTGTTGGTAGCTTGCCTTATTCTCCCTTTATTTTCACAGCAAAGTACACGTCTGGTATGTGCTTGTATATAGCTTTACATTCTGCCTGTGTTAAGGGCAGCCAAGCTATTTTTTTAGTATTGCCTTTGCTTATGTTCCTTTGAAAAACTAAGATATTTTAAGGTTGTGGGGTTGTTTTATTTTTAGATAATCATTCCAATGGTCAATCCTCCATACAGCAGTATTTTCTAAAGAATTTAGGGAAGACTTGCTTCTTTTACAAACTCTGTTTGCTCTATATCAAGTTTTTTTGGGGTTGCCTTAACATAAGTTTTATTCTTATGGAGAGAGGTGAGCAAAGCAGGTGGAGTGTTTCTCTGCCTATCCAGGGCAGTGAATTGTATACTTCCTTCCCCAGGGGCAGAGCTCCATGTGTCCCTCAGAGTGGCTGTGGTGGGTGAATGAGTAAGGCCAGCTGTTGGTTCTAAATGCCTGAAAACCCTGGAGTGCTCAGCCTGTGTCTGTCCTGGTTCATGTCTTTCGGGAAGGCGAGACAGCCTGGTGGAGATTGGTTGTGTTTCCCACTCCTGCTGTTTCTCTCAGCTTTTGCCAGTGTGAGTGTTGGAACTGGGAGGGAGAGAACAGCTTTGAGTGCAGAGGAATAGGCACCAACCCTGACCAGCTTTGGACCAGCTTGCCTGAGGTGAAAGACACAGACAGCTTAAGGCAGAAGTGCAAATATGAGCAGTCAGTAGCTCTAGTCAGAACTTCCAAATCAGGACATAGCACTTGGAAGCAGGTGGTGCAGTGAGAAAACAACCTTTTTCTCTTTGTTTTCACTTTATTAAGGTAAATGGGGTTATTATATAACACCAGAGCATATTTGTCTTCATCATGAAAGTTGACATAGAAAAAATAATTGAATAAAAAAATGGCTGGAGCCCTCAGATGCTGCAGCTCTTTTTCAGAGCCTCTTTGATCACAAAAGCTCTGTGTTGCTGCTTCTTCTGCTTTGTGTGACCCATTGGTGGTCACACCGCTAGTGATTAAATCTCTTGGGTGATCTCACATCTTTTTTTGTGACTCATACTCTCTTTGGGCATGTGTGTCCATTTCACAGTGTAGCATCAGAGTATTTCATGTCAGCTGTCATAATTCCAGGATGCGGGACATAACTCCTGCGGGAACACACCAGCTCCCTCTGGAAGATTCTGGAGTGATACTGGAACCGGTTTGTTGCTTTGCTAGAAGTCCCTTCTATATGTAAGATATAAGCAGTTTGTTTGCACCTTTGCTGTTCATGTTACTTGAAGGCTTGGGACCCATTGGATAGGTAGAAGAGTTGACATACTTTAACATGCCGTGCTCACTTTTTTCATTTTTTTATGTACTAATTCTGATGGTGGAGCAAGGCAAGAATATGTGCTGCTTCCTTCTCAGTGCACTGGAGTTTGAGATAAAGGAAGAGTCAGTCTTACTGAGTGATCTTCAGTCTTTGCTTTCCTTCCTAGCTTCTGCAGGGAATATTTTGAATTTCCCCTTTTAAAATATTCCTTATTCCTGCAGTCTCTCTCTGTAACGTGAAGCAATTCTCCTTTTATTCTAACCAGGTGGTGAGGCCCTTACTCAAATTGTTTATAAAACTGCCTTATTTCTCCAATTATTTTGCAAGGAGGTAACAAATAGCAGCTGTAGCATGGGATTTTGCACAAGTCTAGTCATTTAGTTTTTGCTGTTTTCCCTCCTCCTTGCTATAGACCTCCAACATGTTCTCTTACACAGAAACAATTGTCTTTTGTGTCTGTCTCTGGCAGTAATTTCCAGAGTCTGCCATATTTCTCCGCTGTGTTGTTTTGGTTTTTTTTAGGAAAGGTGAAAATCTGAAGCTCGTTTGAGAGTCTTTACTGAGAACCTGTGAAGGTGACATTTACCAACAGACAAACTGACACTGTGAGCAGGAGCACCCAGGGATTTTCCTGCTTTGCCCAGTACTGGGTGCTCCTCTCTTTGCAAGAGAGCAGTGGGACCTGAAAGAAAGTCTATAGCTTCTGACTGCAGGGAAAGAAATGGTTTGGGAGTAGCTAGAGGAGCACTGCTGTCAGTCAGCAGCTGATCTGAGCCTGGTTTTAGAAAGGACACTAGGAGAATTAGGGTTGGTGAGAGTCTGAGAGATCTTATTGGGGCTGTATAATCTCATCTGGCCTCAAGAGATGAAAATCTTGGCTTTCTCAGGACTACCTTTACACAGGAATGGTTTTGATAATGAAACAAGTTTCAGAAGTTTCCTTCTTGCCCCTGCTTCCCACTATGCTTCATGGCTGGACAATTACAGCTGTTTATCTGGCTGTGGTAAATTGGGTCATTGAACTGATTTGAGTTAAAAATAGGCATCTCAAACATCAGCAGCACTGATCTGACCAGTGGCAGGGAGGATTATAAACTCCTTTTGCTGCTGGGGCCAGGGTAACTCATAACCACGTCCTTGCTGTGTTATCTGGTTTATTTCCGTGTTATCAGCTTTATTCCGTGGTGGCAGTCAGATAGTAGATCTGAAAGGAAAAAAGTATTAAAGCTTGATTGTGGTCAGCAGATCAATCACTGCTGTCTCAAAATTAGCTGTACTCCTCTCAGATTAACTTGTATGTTTTACAGCTCTAAATAATAATTTCCTGTCTGCAGAGCAGGCCCAGTCAAGAAGACTAATCAGTGTGCATACATTTCTGCTAAAGAGTGCAGATACAGAGTCTGGCTGCCAGTGATGCATGAAATGAAACACAATAGGTCTAGGCTTCCTAGACTGGCAGCAGAGCCAGCTTCCTAATGGCTGAGCTTGATCTTGCAAATTTATTAACTGTGGAAAGGCTTCTACGTGCCCTTACATCTTATATGGTTCATTACTAAACACCTCCACCAAAAAAACTCAAAACAACTGAGCAAACCCCATATCCCAAAAGAATACCCTTAAATAACAGCCACATCACATTTATAGAAAGCTTTTCCTACCCTACTGTGGTGTCATCTTAAAGGAAAAATTTGGAGAGGGTGGATGGTGTTTCTTAAATATACAGAAATGGCTGCAGGCAAGTCTAATCTGTTATCTCTTCGTTTTGTGAAGATAGGGAATTGAAAGAATATGTGAAGACCCCTCTAATTTTCACATATTAAAGTGGTTTTTTATGTTGTGACTCTCTCTCTTCAGGCTCCTGATTTGTGAATTTCTCCAGTATGGGCTGTGTTTCTACATTATTCTCAGCCTGCACTGCTACAGAGCCAGGAATGCAGGTTGCACACAGCACTGCTCTCTGAACTAGCTCCTGCAGACTTCCAAGTACCACAGAGGGAATGTGGTACATCCTGAGATATCCCTGTCTGTTTCTGCTGCCTTGGGTTTTTATCCTCCTTTGTTTTGCTTCTCCTCAGCTTAGTGAATATTTTCTTATACAGATGTACGCAGCTCTGTGTGATGAAACCCTGTAATGAGCACCTGCAAACTGTGTGGTTTTTACAGCCTGAATGAGAAGAGACACGGACAAAGCAAGTTTGAAGGGAGTTGTGTAGACCTAGCAGTAGAGTTTGGGTTAGAAAACTGTATGGATACTCTACTCTGATCGTTCTTCAGAATGTCATAACAGTAATGTGTTTGTGAGTTTGCAATTTCTAATGTGCTCAGAGAAATGGATTTTTTTTTTTTTCTCTTTATGTTCTTCCGAGTCCCAGGAACTTTTTTGTTATTTTTGTGAGTAAAGACATAGGAGGCAAACTTTCTGGGAATTGCTGAGGGGGAGGTGAGCAAGGCTCAGGATGGAAACATGAGTGATGGGTGACCTCCTGGCTGAGCTGTAGAGCAGTGGTACTGGCCCAAAAGTGTGCATACAGCTCAGGTGTGTGGCACACGAGCAAAACATTTCAGTGACTGGTCACGCTTGAGATATGAAAGGATTCTAAAATAAGGAGGCTTATTTCAAGATAGTTACTAAGGAAAAATCCAGTCACCAGAAGCAACAAACAGCTCCTGGGAGTCTCAGAATGGAAGAACTCTCATTAACCTACTTGGAGCAAGGGGATGTGTGCCCATGCATGCCTTGTCGTTTCATGGCTTCTGTTCTTGGGAGGGCCTGATGGTGTGTTTCTTGGAGCAGAAGTGCAAGATGAAGTTCTGCTTTTTGCTAATAGGGTTGGATGATCTGAAATATATCCACAAGGAATATGAGGAGAGAGAGGAGGGGACAGGGTGATTTCTGATGAGTCTTGTTGCCACTCTGAACTGACTTTGCTTCTAACTCTGGTCTTTGTTTTCAGCACAATATGAGCAGAGATTTGTTAAGTAGCATGCTAAAATAAAATTATGGTTTCCAAGCACATTCAGATACACAAGAGATTCCCTCACTACCTCACTGTAGCTGCCTTGAATTTATTAAAAGTCCAATATGTCAGCCTTAGTGCCTTTCTCCTCAGTTCACCAATTCTGTTGCAAATGCTTTCCTAAAACAAATAGTGGAGCAGGAAGTAGAAGTTCCTGAATAACTGCTGTGATAAAATGGCAATGTGTTTACTGTAGTGACCTGTTTGTTCTTTCCCTTAGGTACGATGGCCACAGTAGCCCAGAAGCACTTTTTGGAAGGGCAGACATACTCAGTGCCCCTGATCCAGCCGGACCTACGCCGGGAGGAGGCTGTGCAGCAGGTGGCAGATGCACTTCAGTTTCTGCAAAAGGTGTCAGGCGATATCTTCAACAGGTAAAGTGCTCTCCGGGGGCGTTGGTGCTTAGCATTCAGCATTACAAAGCAGGGTGCTGTGATTGGGTTGCAGCAGTGAAAGGGCATTGCATTGGTAAGCTGAGGAAGTTCAGAAAAGGGATGAAAAAGGACGAGATGCACTTCAATACAAGTTTATTAGATTCGAGTCTGTCAAAGTTAAGCATAATGAAATGGCTGCAGTTAGCCAGAGATTGTTGGTTATTAATTTTTTATTCAGTGGCAGACTTCCACAAATTGCATTACTGGTTCTGCTGCACTTATCCTTTATTCGTTCTTGCTCGTGTATTAAAGGGGAGGCTTTGTTATTTAGAGTATCTTAAAGATGCGCCTTTTTGAGTCATTGTACTTGAAGCAGTGAAGTAGAAAATGTCTCTTTGTTCAGATCTCTGCGATGTACAAACTGTTCTCTTTGGGCTTTTGGTGTTTCACACTTCCCTTTTTGTGTGTTGGAAGGGCTGAGTGCCCTGGCTGAGGCTGGGTTTCTTGCCACAGTATCATAATCTGTCAAAGTCCATCTCTTCAAGGATTTGGTCCAGACTTGGCACCTCTTGTATATGATCATCTTTAGAATTGGATCTATAAGACTGTCTGTATAGCAGATCAGGGAGATTCTTGTGTTTGCTCGCAGATGATGGTGGATAATATGGTGCCATTTTCTGTCCACTGCCATTTTTCACATCTCAGTGCTCTGAGATGGTGTGTAGTACCACTGGGAAGGAAGCAGATCAGCATTTATCTTCTCATAATCTAATTAGTAAAAGCACATGCTTTGATTTCAGCAGATCCTGTGACTATCTAGTTTAATTTATTATGGTGTGGGCAGGGTCATGACATTCTTTTTTTTTTTTTTTTTGAGTTTTGGAAGGTTTTTTTAAGGTTACATTGAAGTTCTGTGGTTTCTGATAGTGATACTTTGAAGGGTAGCCTCTGGAGAAAGAGCAGTCTGTAAGGCTGAGCTCAGGTTATTGAGGGAAATGAAGGTTTTCCACTGAAATACTCTGTCTGGGGAAGGGCTGCGTGTGGGCTGGATTAGGTTGAAGACGAGATATACTTCATTTGTGCTCTTTGAAGTAGGGGAACACTTCATGATCTCAGCCTAGGAGAAGGCATTCTGGAGCTGCCATAAACATGTGGAAAGCACTTCTCAAATCTGAGCCTGGTTGACAGTGCTGTCTCTCTCTGTGGGGTAAATGAAGCTCTTGATAATACAGGAGTCACTCTTTCTCTGTCTCTATTTTTCCCTGTTTTGCCTCTCCTCTCTGCTGTCTAACACAGTACCCTGTAATTTCCCTAGGGAGACAAGGCTGCTACTTCGTATGCAAGTCACTCCTGAGTACTGAGCACTGACTGTGATGCTGTTCCCTCACTCTTTGGTGCACTCATGACTTTTAATTACCAATTTTCTCCAACAACAGAGGAGGCTTCATTGGCTTCTTTGTTTGCTTTGCCTTTCCACTGAGGTCTTGGCTCTCTGATATAATTAAGAGCAATTTAGTAATTATGCAGGCATCTGATTAGAAGTTCCATGACCTTGGTTGTTCCATGTCAATCAAGGGGCAAAGCTCTCAAGGTGAGAACTTTGCCACCTAGTGAAGAATGACCTTTTATCTTCCCTTTCCTGAGATAAGGCAGCTCTGTCTTCCATTTCCAGGAAGGAGCTGCCTTATCTGGGGAAGCTGACTGTTTTGATCTGTGAAAAGAGCAGCTTGCAGTGTTGATGGAGAGGAAACTTGTGCACTGTGGGAGACTTGGCTGAGTGTGTCTAACTCGTTGCTTCAGTACTACAAAGATGCAGATGTTCTGAGGTTGTTTTGTGGGAACTGGTGGATTGGTACAGTGCTTTTGAGAGTGGCAAGCCAATCTGTACTTTGTTGAAGGTGGAGTGAAAGTGTCTCTTACTCTCTATGAAAAAAGGAAGATTTCCACAACCAGATCTTTGTTCCCATTTTAGCTGATCATAGTTTCTGCTGAGAGTTGTTGCTGACATGACAATTGAGTATGAACTCTTAAAATTAACATGTCGAGATGACACAAGAAAGATACCTTTCCATTTAGGGAATGAGAAGAAAATACAGGGAGCTTTCCTCCTCTTCCCCCCTTTTTGGGCAATTTGGGAAATAACCCATGTGACAAGTCTCTGCCAACCTCTCTTCTTTCCAGTCATTCTCAAAGAAACTTCCTTCCTGTTAACTGTGGCAAGGTGCCTGGTGAATGAGACACTGCAGAGTTCATTAGTTCGTAGACAGCCAAGGGATGGGCGGGTGCAAAACCACAGGTGAACTATGGCTGAGAGCCAGAGCATCCCCACTGGGCCCAGCCCTGGAGCACAGGCCTGGACTGCAATCAGGAATCACTTAGAGTGGGAATCACCTGCTCAGCATCCCTCTCCATCATATCCCTCACCCTCAGGAGCAGAGACCCACCTGACTTTTTCATATGGGGAACATCAAAGCTCTTGGCTTTGGCTGCTGGGCAACTGATTGATGTCCTAGGCCAGTGCTGTCCAGCAGTGCCTTCCTCTGAGGAAGCCCTGTCCTCTTGGTGCTGATATCAGTGCTATGATGAGACCAAGAGGCTGCACGTCCCTCTCAAGTTTATGCTTTGAAGTAGTGGAAGTTTTAAGCTTGTGTGTGTTAACTGAATCCAAGACATTAATCTGTTGTGGAAGCTGCTGTAAAGATCAGATTCGCTGCCTGTAGTTACTGAGATATTAATACTGCTTAAAGCATAAATATTCTAACAGAGCCAATCTGACATAATATCTATTTGAATTTAACTCCTGGGCTTTTAAGAAGGGTTTTTGATGCCGGCCACAGGAGGTGGGGTGACCAGTTTAAACCCTCAATTAGTGGTAGTCTTTCATCTATTTTTTTTCTCATTACCAGTATTGGTAATGAGAAAAGGTGGGAGCTTGTGTTGGAATTGTGCTTTGGAATATTTTACAGGAATGTTGTTGTGATAAGTACTTGAAATAAAGTGATGAGTTTAGATTTTCTGATAATGCCCCCCAGTTAGGTAGGCTTGTCTTCCAGGATTTCTCAGTTTCTGAGGCATTTGTGTTGGCAGGAAATGTTAATAATCCCTAATTTTGTCCGTTTGCTATTCAAAGTGTTCAATTTTGAGTAATAGATGTGTGGAAAATTGCTTTTGCAATTTATGTCATGGACTGTTACAGTAGTAGAAAGAAATCAAATGCTTGGGATCGTTATCAAGGTCCTGGTTTCCTTTGCATGTGATCCAACCTCAAGTTGTCCAGTGTACAAAATTTCCCATGCTTGTACTTCTTTGTTTCAGTTTATGGAAGATTTTCTGGGGTTTTTTTTGGTTTTTTTTTTAATCTTTATTCAGTGTCTTTTGCTTGTCTGGAATAATACTTTGCTAAACTGGTGTATCCTGTTTCCTCTCCAGCTGGATTCAAACTAATTTCATATTACATATTTGAAAAGGATTAATATTAAGCAAAAGTTTAACTGAGACTCACACTTCTGATAACCGTAGTTGGAAAACAAAAGCACTGTGAAAATGCTGTTGAGGGCAGGGAAGAAATCTGGTAAGGCTGTAATAAGGATGGTAAGCAGTAGCTGGCTGGGCAGCAAAGCCTTAAGGGATCTTTAGGACTGGAGCAGAGCTGAAATGTGAGCAGTTCTGAAATTGAAAATACCAACAAAATGTTAATCATGAGGTATATTTGGGTGTTTTAAAGCCCTCCTTGTTTTAAACTTACTACTGTGATTAGTCATGATGATCAATAGTGGAAGTGGGGGACTGAATACATCAGTGTATATGTATTTAATTTAGGAGGTCTGTGGAATAGAAACTTGCCAAGAAGGATCTTGCTGCAAGCTGTACTGTGCTCTTTGTTGTGCAGTGGGGCTCTGGGATGCAGCCTGGAGCTTGGACACTGCACTGTGTTTGTTCCTCTGCTGGCTGCAAGGGTTGCATCTTTGTGAGAACAGAGCTGTCCACTGTGATGCTCACCATGCAGGTGAGTTCACACCAAGAGACGCACTCTAGCACAGGGGATCAATTTTTCTCCAGTTAATTTAACAACAGGGTGCCTCATGGCAGTCTGAAGTTGTCCCAGAGGTCATCTGAAAGAGGATGCTAAGTCTAGTTTAGTTTCAGGTACCTCTCTTGAGAGGCTGTAGGAGCAGTCCTTTGCTGCCAGGAAGATAAAGCAGAAGCAGTGAGGTAAAGAGTGAGTGGAATGTCCTGAAGACATGAGGAAATGGAGTGCAGGGAAGACATTCTTGTAGATGTATGTCCAAGTAGCATGGATTTATTTTCCTTTTAACTGTAGAACACATTTTGTAAGGCACCATTCATTTGTTATGGTTGCCATGATCCTCTGGAAGCTACCTTTGACAGCTCATGAAGATGTAGCTTCAGAGAGGTTCCTAGACTGTAGGAAGAAGACTTTAAGGGGTGACACAAGGGTGTGATCAGCGTGCTTGGAAGGTTGGGAGCATCTGGCACTCGCAGGCATCCTACACCCCCATGAAGAGGCAAAGGGAGTGTGGCTGTTCTCCGAGAGACCAGGTCATAACTCTTTCTGGATGCTGCTAAAATCCTTAAGCTTAAGATCTTCTGGGATCTGATCCATGCAAAAATGCAGGAGAGATGTTCTCCTACTTCTGGAATTAGTCTCAAACCTGCTAAGCAGGCAGGAGGCACACAACAATTTCAGATTTAAGGAGCTCCTGAGAAGATTCTTTCTACTCTTACAGCAGTACTGGAATATCCTGTGGAAATTAGAGACAGTTTGCTTTCAAACAGATGGCATGTGCAATAGGAAAGGCAAACAGTAAGGAGAAACTAAGATGATTTCAGTACATATGGATTGTTGATTTATTTTAGTTCATGTTTTTTTTAACACTGACAGGGAAGTCTCTTGTTTGTACTCTGTTTCTTGTTGGAGAAAATTCATTACTGAGTAGCAGCCTTCCAGTTCTTGTGAGCTAATTTTGTCTAGCGATAAATCTCTGTTCATTAAAAGGGTTTTGACAAAGATCTTACGAACTTCCCCATCCAGAGGGGATTCCTTTCCCCTCAGTCCCTGACCACAAGTGGCTGTGGCTATTACTGTCTGGAAACAGGCAAGGAGAAGTAAATCATAACAACAAATCAGTGTGTGCCTCACAGCAGAAGTGTTCCCTTGTTTCTGAGCCCACAATTTTGGCAATATTGTTGGATTCTCCCACTCCCGCTATTCTTGACACAACTGCCATGTTATTCTTTTATTACACAAAGTGATAGCTCTACCTTCTCAACCAGCTTCAGACACTGGAGACTCACGTGTTGGAATAATTTTCTGTTCCTATGGATGACTTTTGCATACTCAGTCAGCCCTGGAGGAAGAGATTCAAACAAGTCATTTTGTTTTGCAGGCATGACTTCCATTAGGGATCCAGCATGGAGAAAACTGTCTGGAAAATAACACTGAATGGCTTGAAATGTGTATTACAGGCTTGCTCCTATGGGAGCGTGCACAGTGAGGGGAGAGATGGGGGAGGAGCACCAGTGCCAAAGGTCTGTTCTTCACACTTGACTGGTGCATTAAATTCCCTTTCCATGGTGCATCTTTCTGACTTGCTGTGGTGCTGTCGGGCTTTGCAAATGGGGAAGGTTGTAAGGGTTTAGGTGTAAATGCAACTGACGGCTGAGACAGAGCAGTGCTTTTGGAGACAGGAGACCCATTTTTAGGTGCTAATGAAAGAGTTCTGATTTTCTTCCATCTAAATCCTCCAGAACCTGAATTACCCGCCTGGGGTTTCCCTTTAACACACTTTACCATCCAAATTCTTTAACCCAGGCTCCAGAAACTTTCATCCCCTCCTCTAAATCCACCAGACATTTTATTGAAGGAATACACCATGCTGTGCCATTAATAATTTTTATCCCGTACTCTCCCTGGGACAGCATGGTGAATTGGATTCCCTTCTTAATTTATTCAAGAATATGATCCTTTTTCTGGATTAATGTGCATTATAAAACCAGGTATTTGCATTTTAATTTGCTTTTAGGACTTTTGTTTTAGATCGACCAGCAAAGCTGAATCTGAAAACATTCTTGGTGGCCTAAGAGGCATAACAACACATTCCTTTTAGAAGAGGAGGTAAAGCTGTTGCGCTTCTGCTCTGTGTGACTGCAGTAGGAATAGCCTTCTGCTAATCTGTGATGAATATATAACATTCCAATAGATATATACATATATATAACATTCCAGTGCCTCAGTACCAAGAAGCAAGGAAGTTCATGGTCTCCACAGTGCAGTTTTCTCTGTTGTTTTGTCCCAGTGACTGAGTAGTTTGAAAAGAAAGTGCTGTAATCACTCAGGAAAGGTGTTAGATGGATAAGGTGTCATATAGAGTTGTTCTAATTTGTTGAAGAAGCACACTCAAATTAGGTTGTTGATGGGCATATGATAGAAGATGCCTTTTGAGATTTGAGTGTGACTGCAATTGATTGTAGGAAAATGAAGAAGTAACACTAAATAACCTCTGTTTCTGAAGAGTAAATATTATTAAATAAAAAACTTCAGTTGCAACAAATATGTGAAGAAATCTTTCCTTTAAGGGCAGGAGGCCTGCTTTGAAAGAGGAGGATCTGTTAAGAGAAGTTCACTTCGAAAGCAATAGTGAGACAGGGTGTCCTGGGGTGACTCTGATACCTATCCCCAAATCGTCTGTTCTGTGCTCTGTACCTTTAAGACTGGTTCTGAGAGTGAGCAGGGAAAGAAGAAGCGCGCAGTTTGTTTTGAAAACAGCGTTCACTCCT
>JBBMKD010000053.1:66358682-66401178 GCA_037834095.1 Argya squamiceps | reverse complement strand
CAACCCAGACTAGCTTTCCCAAGTTTGTGTTTAATTTAAGCAAGATTCTTGAGAGAGTGTTGATCAGCTTTGGCCGTTGAGGATAATATTTACTCCACTTTACATTTCTGTATTATAATAGAGAATGTGCTGCCCAAAGTGAAAATACTGGAAAAGATGGATTTGGTACAGTTTGAAATGGGGAATCATGAATCACTGCTGATCTCAAATTCATTACTGAAGGGCATTAGACAGAGCAGAAAAAGAGCATGAGAGCTCTCTCCTCAAAAGCAAAGAGAGATTCTTGGTGAGATTTAAAGACAGTATTTGCAATTGCTTTTTACAGGCACAGAATGATCCAGTGGAACTCCTTGCTACAAAACATTGCCAAAGTGGAGTGCTCTCCCTCCTGATGGGTTATGTAGCCATAAAAATAGTCTTCCCCTGCTTCACTGTAGAGGGGTGAAAGTTCAGAAGACTTTTCAGCTTTTGACTTTGTAGCTGGGGAGAATCTGCTGGTTACGCATGGGGAAGGAGGGCTCTTCTGAGAAGGTGACTCCATCGTTACCTGTAGCAGATGCCTGCTCCCAGCATCCCTCGTAACCTCTGCCTGGACCTGTGTGACAGTTCCAGCAGTGCAGCAGCCACTGTGCACGGCCTGGAGGCAGTTTCAGTCGTGCCCCTGGCTGCCAGGTGGGAAAGAAGCATCTCCACAATGTGAATGCAGAGGTCTTTAACCACTGACTGCTCTCCCCTGCTGTCGCAGAGTGCTTTTCACCTCAGTTCCCAAGCATGCTGATCTAGTGATATGGTTTATCTGCAGCTGGCAACTAAGCACCACACAGGCCCTTGCTCACCCTACTCCTGCAGGGTGGGAGGAAGAAGAACTTAGAAGGATAAAAGTGAGAAAATTCATGAGTTGAGATAAGAACAGTTAAGTTATTGAAATAAAATATAATTATACTACTAATAATATTGTAATGTAAAGGAAAATAACAAAAAAGAAAGAGAATTGAAGCACAAGAAAGACGAGTGATGGAAATAAAAACAATTGCTCACCACCAACTTAAAGAAGCCTGTCCAGTCCTTGAGCAGTGCACTCCAGAAAACTTTCTCCCTAGTTTATATGCTGAGCATGATGCCATATGGTCTGGAACATCCCTTGGGTCAGCTGGGATCAGGTGTCCTGGCTGTGTCCCCTCCCAGCTCCTTGTGGTGGGGTGAGAGGCAGAAAAGGCCTTGACTCTCTAAGCTCTGCTCAGCAATAGTTAAATCATCCCCGTGTTATCAACACTGTGTCTGTTCACCAGTTTTCCATCTTTCTGTGCCTCAAACAGGAACATCATGCTGTGAGTCATGGACTAATCCTACTTCATGATGGAGTACCTAAAGCTCTCTACAGGAGGGATACAAGCGTGTCTCAACCAGCACTGTTTTGCAGTATGAAACAACCTGGTCCCCTGAGATTCACATCCTTCTCTGAGGGGCTGGGAGCTGGCTGTTTTAAAAAAACCCCACTCGTTCTGGATTCTTCGGCTTAAGAAGTGTTCTTGCCTCCTAGGATCTCTCAGCGGGTGGAGGCCAGCCGGGCACAGCTCCAGGCAATTGGGGAGAGAGTCACACTTGCCCAGGCGAAGATTGAAAAGATAAAGGGCAGCAAGAAGGCTATTAAGGTAGTGACTCCAGTGAAGGCTGCATGGCCTCTTTTCTTCCTTCTTTCTTTACTCCTGATGTAAGCTCTGTAGAAGAAAAGGTGCTCAGCTGCTGCAGCTGCTGCCCACTCACCTCTCTACGCCATGTTGCTGAGCAGGATTGTGGTGAAAATCTCATTCCTGACTTGGCCAATTGATGAATTTTAGACCTGTGAGCCACACAGCTCCAGGCTTTATGTAGCCTTTATAGGTTTCTATCCCAGCTGCTTCTTGAGAAAGAGAAAGGACAGGTGCTGAGCTAAGCCTAACAGCCTCACTTCAGGCTCACAGACACTTATTTGAATGAAAGCCGCTGTCAGAGAGCCTTCCTTTAGTGCATCTTAATCCCATTGAGCCATGTAAGACTGGTGAAAATCCTTCTTTCCCCATTCTTGCTCCATTTTATAAAGAATTTCCAACTCCTTTCCTGCCAGTGGAAGCCTTTTTGCCAGTGATCTCCTAGTACTTTTAGAGAAGAGCTCTGGCAATTCCAGTTTCAGAAGTGGCAGCCCATGCAAATTTGGGTCTGTGCACATAGTCCTTTGGAGCCTGTTGAGTCCAAGGCTGTCCCTTCCCACTGGCTGCACAGATTGCATTTTACTCCTCTCCATGTGTTTCTGTATCATAGGATTGTTGCTCTGATTTTCAGCCTTCTGATTTTTGTTTACATAATATTACTGGAGTTTCTCATACATTTAACATAAACAAAAGTAGATTGTTTTCATTCCTCTCTGTGGTGGACTGCTGGTTTGACCACTGGAGTCAGAGGGGTGTTCCTCTCGTCCCCCAGTCCTTGAGCAAATTCCAAATCCTATTTAAACCCCAAATCATGATAAACTTCCTCTTTCTCTGCTCACTTCTTCACCTGACAGTGAGTGTCGTTCTTTTGTGTCATGCAGTGCAACATAGGATTGCCTAGTTTTTGGGATTTTTCAGTCCCTCCTTGTTTCTCCATAGGTATTTTCCAGTGCCAAGTACCCAGCCCCTGAACGGCTGCAGGAGTACTGTTCAATTTTTGCTGGTGCAGAAGACCCAGCTAAACAGAAATGGCCAAGACACAAGATTCAGAGCAAACACCGAATGCTGGATGAAAAAGCTCTGCAGGTAAGGAGGAGAACAGACCTTGGGAAGGACAAGCAAAGAGAACCTGGAGGCTGTTAATCTCTTCGATAAAGTGGGCCAGGGCTTTGGGACATAGACTAGGACTAGAACATATTTTAATTTGGCCTGTCAGAGGGGAGAGTGTGAGGTCAGGCTGGGAAGCTTATGGGGATGCCAGCTGGAGAGGGCCATGTCAGTACAAGAGCTTGTCTGGGTGGCTGTCAACTGCCAGGTCTCTGGAGCAGTTTCCTTTCCTGAAATGCTGCTGTTTCCCACAGCAGTGTTGGTGGGTGCTGCTGCCTGGGCTTAAGGCTTTGGCTGTGCATAGCAAGGCAACTGGGATCAAGCTCATAGTTGTTTCAGATATAGTTTCTGAAGACTCTGATATAACTAACTTCTGGTGAGTGGGGAAAGGTAAGAAGGCTTGCAAATGTGCCAGGAGAAAAAGGAGTCATTCGTTAGAGCATTTTTCTGCCCCAGGAAATCGTTGCACTCGGGCATTGTCCCTGGGTTGGAAGGAGAGGAGTTGCTATGTTCAAAGTTTAAAAGTCGCTGTGTATGTGCTGTATCAGGAGTAGCAGATGTGCTATTCCTAGCAAGTTAAGGATCAATTTGACAACTTCCATGCTTTCCACCCCTAAAGAGACTTCCTTCCTCATCCTTGTGTGACTTGGCCAAAAATAAAGCTGGCACTGAATAATTTATCATGCTAAACTTTCCTGAGTGTTAATGGAGTTGAGACCTCACACAACGAGGTAGTGATGAATATTTCAGCCAGGCCAAGGAAGCAGGATTGCTGGTCGAATGGACAGCTGGCAAACTTGAACACGGTTCCTGCTTCCTTCCAGTCCTGGCAGGAGCACAGACAGAGCTGCATGGGACATGCTGGTGTCTGGCAGGGGGGCCAATGAGTGTTGCTGTCTGGCTGGTGCCCCCGTCCCGCTGGAGTGTGGGAGGAGCGGAGGCAGGCAGGGAGTGGACAGGGAGATGGGCTCCCACCCTGAAGTGCTTGTGCTGAAGTACAACTCATTGCACAGGGAAGGTTAAAAAGCAGTGTCCCACAGAGAGCAAATGGTGTGCTTGTTCAGCTGGCTCCAGTTGGCTCCACGTGCCATTCCCTACAGCTATCTGCCTGGGATGCCATCCATTCCCAGTCAGTCTCTGTACCATTGCCATGTTCTGCCCTTTGTGACTAAAGCTGCCATCACCACAGGGACTTTATTTCAGGCCCTGGGAGGGTGTTTGTTGCTCCCCTCCTATAACCCATCTTTTGATCCCCTTTTGGGACTGTTGATCTTTCTCTGGCTTTGCTGAGTCTGCCTCATGCAGCAGTTGTCACTCTTGCCAGGCTCACACACACGAGCTCCTGCAGCTCCTCTGTGGGGTGGGGGGATGCTGCTGTCAGCTGGTGAAGGATGGAGGGGCTGATGTGCTGAGTGAGGCTCAGTGTGGCCAAGCTCCAAACACATTCCAGAGGGACAGGCCCTTCTCAGCCATAGCTGAGCACAGAGCCTGACATGCCTCGCAGTAATGAAATGTGACAGGGAGAAGTCTAATGTTTGCATTTATGCTTTCCTTAATTATTCAGGGCTTTCAGCAGAGGCTCACTGCCTGTTTTCACTTCCGATGAGAACCTCTTTGCTGTGAGCAGTCGCAGTGGCCTTTGCTAAACTCCACTTGCCCACATGCACACAACACCTCATCAGGAAAGCAAATTCTGTTTGAGGGGAAGTGGTGGCAGACTGTGCTTAGCCTTTAGGGCTTTTGTTCTGGGAGGTAAGCAACTGAGTTGGAAATGTGTGTGGTTCTGCAGCTAATTTTAAATGCTTCCCCCTTGGAATTTCTTCTTGCTCCCTCCACCCCAAGCAAGTGAAAACTCTAAAATGTTTAGAGGGTGCTGTTTGTGTTGGTAAGATAGGAGTGGGTAAGAGTGCTAGAAACACAGTGCTTGTGGTAAGCCTGGAAAGCCAGTTGCTTTGCACACTGCAGTGGTAGCAGCAAGGCAGGGCTCAGGAGGGAGCTGGCTGCAGCCCTGTGGGGCTCCCCAGGTTCTGGTTTCTCGCTGCCTTTGTGGTGGGAGCTGCACATGCCACTCAGGAGACTGGAAAACAGGGTGGGAGATATGTCTGCCTGGGCATTGGAAGAAGTCCAAGCAAAAGTTACCATCCACTGCTGGAGTAACTTTGCTAGGCTTCAAAAGTGTCAGTAACTTGGCATGTCCTTGTGAATTCTGCCTCTCCCAGAGCCTACTATAGGCATATGGAGGCTAAACCAGGTTTTGTCACTTGCTCATCTTGAAGTGCTTTCCCAGATGGCCTCAGTACTCCATTGGTGTGGGGGCAGTGGGATTTGTGGTACGTCACACCAATTCCCTTTGTAATAGTGTGTGTTTGATTAAACTGGAGAACCAGAGTGACTTTATATGTTTTTAACTGTAGGTTCTTAGGAAGAAAAATGCCTGAAAAGGCAGTGTCCTTGGGGGTGTGATGCTGCCTGGTGCTAGACCCCAATTGGCATGTTTGAGCATTCAAGCACACCCCCATGATTTCAGTATGTCAATGCTGCCAAACCTTGGCTTAAGAGTTTAATGTTCCTATAAGAAAACTAATTTTTAAATGTCATCTTAACTTGTGGAATGCACAGTTGCAGGATATTTTTGATAGTGTGCGATTGTTCCAAGTTTCAGAACAGATCTAGGTACTCGAGTAAGACTAGGCACTTTGATGGCATTTAAATTAAAAGGATTATATTTCACGTTTCAGAATACTCATGCTTAGTGCTTTTATAACTGCCTTAGATGAGGTTTGTAAGTAAATGTAGGTAATGGTTGCTTTCTCACTACACCCTTAAAGTCATGCACAATCTTCCAGGGCTAACTGAAATCTACAAAGTGAGAATTAAAAAAAAATATATAAATGACTTGAGGGCTAGGTGTGTCTGAACAGTTCCAGCAAAAAAAAGTCAGTACGCTCTCATGCTTAAAAAACCAAACATTGGGAAATGAATATTAATGATCAAAAAGACCTTTATTTTTGAGTCTCTGCTTCTACAATCTCTAAATAAGAATTGCTATATTTTTGCCTATCTGCTTCTATTAAAAAAATAGAAGGTGTTATTTTCAATGCATTTTTCACGAGTTGGAACCTGAATTGAACCAAAACCTTACAGGTCCTTTCTTATAGCATTTTATAGTCTCAGAGCATCATACAAACTCTTAGTTGATTAAGTGAACTGTGACTAAGCCATTTCCTTGAATTTCTGGCTACCAGATTCAAGACTGAAATTGCAATCAGCAGGAACTGCTTGTGTCACTGAGATGTGGTCTTAAAACTGAACCACCAGTGGTCTCCATTTCTCCCATACAAGTACAAGGAGGGAGGAGGGACTCAGAGAATGGGGTGGTGCAGAGATGCTGGAAGTAGTGAGGCAGTAGGAAGCTGTGGACAGTATTTGGAGTGATCATCCTCTGGTGGCAGAAGAAAACCACAAGTGTGGCCAGTTATTTAACCTGACAAAGTACTCTGGTTTCTCCTGGTATGAACACTTACTGCCTTGTAGCTGCTGCTTGCCTTAGTTGTGAAGAGAGAACTGTGAAGAGTTGTGAAGGGGCTGATGAGGGGTCTGCAGAGGGATATGAGGTGGAGGTTTTTTCATCCCAAAATGTCTCTGTTCAGTAACTGATGCTTTTCCTCCCTGTAGAGCAGAGTGCTGTAAGTGCTAAGCTTCATCTCCTAGAGCCTGTGGCAGCTGAAACACTGGTCTGATGTGGGATGGCAATTCCTGTGCTCTATAAAAGTCAGGCTGTTCAGATGTACTAAGTCCTTTTTGAAAGGGAGCTCTATATATTATGCATGAAGTTTTAGAACCGAGAGAGAGAAGATTTCAGTTCATTAGAGTTGAAAACTCCCGCAAATCCCTCAGGCTTTGCAAAACCATCTGGCACACGTTCCACCCTGCACACTCCTTTCTGCCTGATCTCTTGCCTAGTGCAAGCACTCTGTTCTTTCTCAACCTCTTTTTCCTTTGCCTTCTCTGCGTATCCACCAGTGCAATCACAGCTCTTAAAATATCAAGTGGAGACAACAGAGGGGAGGTAATAGAGCTGTGTGGGGAACTCTGCCTGCATGAAAATGTGCCGTCATTGGACACTGTAACAAAAGCCTTTTTGGCTGTGGTGCTTGATCCCTGCCTCTGACTACAGAGCGGGAGTGGTGGTTCTATTCTGGTGGATCCTTGCCACGGTGTAACGGGTGTTCAGTCTGACCTATCCACGGCACCAAAAGCACTTGCCACGAGTCTGAACTGCTGACATTTGTCATGAGCGTGGGGTTGCAATGTTGTCCATGTGCTTCCTAGCTCAAAGGGAGGTAGAGAGGGAGCAGTAGAATTCCCAGACCATACGGTACATCCAGCAGTGTGGGTTGTGGTGGCTGGGGAGAGCTGCCTCAGCAGCTGTGGTTCTAGTGTCTTACCACCATTTATCTGTCTTCTTGCAGGAAAAGCTCAAGTATTTCCCTGTGTGTGTGAGCACCAAAATTCACCAGGAGGATGATGCAGAAGAAGGCCTCGGCAGCCTTCCCAGGAACATCAGCTCCCTCAGCTCCCTGCTACTCTTCAATACCACCGAGAACCTGTGAGAGCTGGAGCAGTGTTGTGCTGCTCACCTGCCCGTTTGTCCTCAGAGGAGCTTTCCCTTGCCCAGGGGTAGCAGTGACTGCTTGTTTTCCTGGGGATGTTACCTATCAGATTCTTGATAGGACAGGATAGGGCTCTGCTGGCTTCCAGCTGGGAGCCTTGCCTTCCCTGCTCTTTGCCTTGGGTGGAAGCAGTTATTTTGTCTGTACCTGATCCTCTACTCACCTGATTCAACCCAATTTTGCACTTTCTTTTGCTTAGTTCTTCTTATTGTTCCTCTGTAATTTCTCTCCAGGCTTAAGATATGCTGTCACTCCTGCCCTTCTCTGCCCTGTGTGCCAGCCTAGGTACTGCTTCTTCTCCTGACAATTCCTCACAGCATTACTTTACTGCTTTTGCTGCTTTAATGTCTCCACCACCTCCCTCGCTGCAGTTCCCTTTCCCACTGGGCTTTGCATCATGGTTCTTCCTTCTGCTCTTATTGAAGAGCTGCTTCAAGCTCTGGTTGAGCTTTCAGCTGCTGAACCTTCTCTTTCTTCTCCTGAGCCATGGATCATTTCTCCTTTTTGTCTGTGCTCCTGGACTTTGAGTGACAAGTCATTGATGTCCTGCTGCAGACTGTAGGATGGTTTCAGGCCAGATGGTAGAAAGGGGAGAGCTTGGTCATGGTGGCACTACAGTGGGGCATTGCTTTAGAATTAGACTGGAGTGCATGGGGACTGCACTGGTGGCATGGGGAGCTGCTTGCCTCCTGGTTGTGGAGAGGAAAGGCAGGAAAATGGAGCTAAAAGAAGGAACCTGGAAGGCCCAACATGTTCCATCACTATGAATGAAGTCAGGTCTCTGCCTCCAAGGCCCTCTTGTGTACACTGTTTCTTTCGGGCCTTGGCTCTTAAGGCAGCATCACTAAAATACTTGTTCTCTGCCCTTAGGTACAAGAAGTATGTGTTCCTGGATCCTCTGGCTGGAGCAGTGACCAAGACCCACGTGGCTCTGGAAACAGAGACAGAAGAGAAGCTTTTTGATGCACCTCTCTCCATCAGCGAAAGGGGGCAGCTGGACCGACAGGTGAGATGCAGCTGCTTACACTTCAGAGGGTTGTACTCAGCTCTCTGAAAAGAAGGGGCTTCTAGGGTGGTGAGCAGGTAGGACAATAGCTCCTTACAGGGCTGCAGAGTACCTGGTTTGTTAGAAGGACCTTGCCTGGTTTTGTGTTTGTGGTCCTGGTGTGGAGCTTGATGGGTGAGACAAAAGCCTCACACTTGGCAGGCATTTCTGTCTGCTCAAGCCTTTGTTGAGTGATGAAAGGAGAGTAATGGGATATCGACTCACCTTGCTGCTTGACCTCAGGGCTGTAGGGGGGTTTGGAGGATGTATCACTTGATCAGCTCCGTTGTGCCAACTCCTGAGCCTCATGCGGTGTCTGAGAGTGAGGTGCCACTGTTAGAAGGTCCCTGGAGTGAAGTGTGATCCTGTCATTCCTGCTGGGAAGGGGGGGGCCTGCTGGTGCAAACAGAAGGGCCAGCCAGACTGAGCAAAGGGCTGTGTTTGGTGTACACGTGGGGCAGGCAGTGCACCAACCCAGTTGCCCCAACATGTGACTGGTACCTGACACCTTATAGAGGCCATACCTGGGGTGTACCAGCTTTGCTGGAGTGTCATTTGGGGCTGGGAAAAGGAGCCTGGGAATCATTTGCTCATCATGGACTGGAGGATAGGATGTATATATATAGTGAACAAACTCTTTATTCACAGTGCACCATCACTACTGTGTTGCCTGTGTGTTAAACACAAAAGCAAACCCCTGTAACTACTGGGTTGTGCTTCTGCATTGCAGTCTTTGAAATGGTTCAGACACTATCCTCTTCTGGAGGAGAAGGGACTGGTTTATTTAGGCTGCAGCAGTTAGTGCATGAACCTTTCAGGGTTCACTTGCTACTATGAAACTAGGAAGAGTCCTGCACTTCCTCCTCCTCCAGCAGTCTACCTTTCCCAAGCCTGGTCTGCAGGAGGTAGCTTCTGAGCACAGAGCCGTAGGGGTGCAGCTCTGACTGCTGCCCAGATTGTTCCCTGCAATGCCCCTGTTTGCAGCAAGCACATAGTCACTGTCTTACCTTGTTGGTTTGGGTTTCTTTAGGTCGCTGAAAATTACTTCTACGTGCCAGATCTGGGCCAAGTCCCTGAGATTGATGTGCCCTCCTACCTGCCAGACCTGCCTGGCATTGCTGCAGATCTCATGTACAGTGCTGACCTGGGCCCCGGCATTGCACCCTCTGCCCCCAGCAGTGCTATTCCAGAGCTGCCCACTTTCAACACCGAGTCAGTGGAGCCTTTGCAACCAGGTATTTTCAATCCCTGATCCCAGGACCCTATGAAGGAGGAAGGCAGGGACTGCTAGAAAGTGGCGATGAGGCAGAAAGTCCCTTGGTAGAAATTTTAAGATGGATTTTGGTCGGATGATCAATGTTACACCTCTGGCTTAGGCCTGAGTGACAGCTACTCAAGTTCTGGCCTGACTGCAGCCCCTTTACCTCCCTCCCCCTCTCTCTGCATGGCTAGGGAGGAGGGGGCACAGTGTGCAAGGACTTGGTGGAATGCCCTTGTGCGAATGGGATGCAGCTGGGGAGGGAGAGTAGAGGAATCTCAGGCTCTTGCCTTGGCCCTGCCTTGCTGTTAAGAGATGGTGCACAGGGCGGGAGTGCTCTACTGCAGGTGCTGAGGACTCTGATCTGTTGCTGCTGAGGTGTGTGAAGCACTGAGCTGGAACTCTCAATGTGCCATCCTCTGGGACTCTTCAGATACAACTTCTTTCATATTTCAGATCTTCAAGATGCTGAGCTATTGCCACCTCCTCCTCCTCCGCCTCCCCCACCGCCTCCTGTCACCCCAACTCCGGTGCCTCCTCCACCGCCCCTGCCCCAGCCTGCAGCACGCTCGGAACCAGCACAGACAGTGAGTGAGGAGAGCAGCAGCACAGTGCCTGCAGGTAAGGGCTGGGCTCCTCCACAGCTGCACCAGCCTCCTTGCCTTCCGCCTGTGTCCTCGGGGCACCCCCTGTGCCTTCCCAGCCTTCCCCCAGAGCTGGGGAGCTGCAGTGGAAGATGTGCTGTCAGGGTATTGGAGTAGCCCTTCCCAGGGGAATTTGGCTGGGCCCATAGCTGATGCACTGACCCGTGGCTGCTGCATGTCCTTCTTGTCCCTGCAGCTTCAGTCCAAGGAGCCCCAAAGGAGGTGGTGAACCCCTCTACTGGGCGTGCCAGTCTCCTGGAGTCCATCCGCCAGGCCGGGGGCATTGGGAAGGCCAACCTTCGCAGTGTCAAGGAGAGGAAGCTGGAGAAAAAGAAGCAGAAGGAACAAGAACAAGGTGCTGAGGCTCTTTGGCAGAACTGCTTTTCCTTGCCCAGACTGGGGAGGTGTGGGTCTGGAGGCAGGTGGGCTAGTCAGGAGCACAGTGAACTCAGAGCAGAAAGAAGTTGTCTCTCCTCACAGGCTGATACAGGTCTCAGGTGTTCACCACTCAGCCAGAGCTCTGTGAACTTGCTAAACCCCACTGGCCCAAAGAGCATCTCTCAGGGCTTGTGGAGAAGTTTCACATGTCATGCACAGGACCAGACACACAAATTAAACCCTGGGGGCCAGGTGGGATAGGGCTGAACCCATTTAGGCACCCTGGATGAGGTAGCTGGGGAGGGGATTGATGGAGCTGCTCTGGCAGAATGAGACTGCAAATGCACAGCCCCTCAATGAATTCCACTCTTGGCTTTCCCCAGAAAGTGCCATTAACGCTGCTGTGCCTAGTGTTTACCTGACCTGAAAATGGACTGTAGTTTTGGGGTGTCATACAAAATTAGATGTTTGGAGTTTTTTCTTTCATATGAAGGCAGTGTTGCAGGGAAATTCTTTTGCCATAGTGCTTAGCTCAGACTAATCTTTCTTCACTGACTAGTTCTGCTCTGTTTCAGTGAGAGCTACGGGACAAGGTGGAGATTTGATGTCAGACCTCTTCAACAAGCTGGTGCTGAGGCGCAAAGGTACTGTCCTGTGATGTGGGCTGCTCCTTTCCCCTAGGAAAGAGGGAGAGCACTCCCTGGCCCTTGCGTTGTGTCAGCCACACCCTTGGAAAAAGGAACAGAGATTTTCCTGGGCAGTGTACCACAGTATGGCTGAGTGTCTTTACAGAGAATGAGCAGAGGAATCTCCGCCTCAAGTCCGGCTGGAGGCACTGGCAGGGTTTGTGTGTTTCAGAGGATGAACCCTAAAAGCTACCTGTGAAGAAGGGACAGCAATGTCCTTTGTAATCGAATGCTTGGGCAGCTGGGCCCACTGCCCGTATGGGCACTTGAGATGCCCTGAGGCCATGGTGGGTTCCCGCGGGATTTAGATGGAAGGTCACACCTCAGTGCTGGGCAGATGACAGCAGGGAGTTGCTTAGGGGGAGCTGTAGTTAAACAAGACCTTGCCACAAGTCTGTGACAGCATTAAACATGTTGGCTGTTCTAGTTACCTGGGTGGTGAGAGCATGGCTTTTCCCCTCCCCTTTGCTGAATTTCTTTGGTCTCTAGTCCCCAGGTGTCACTCACTGGTGATTTCCTTCCCTCACAGGTATTTCAGGGAAAGGACCCGGAGCCTCTGGGAACACCGATGCTCCTGGCAGTCCTGCTGGTGCCTTTGCTCGTATGTCAGACTCAATACCACCCCTCCCACCCCCACAGCAGCCTGTAGGTGAGGAGGATGAGGATGACTGGGAGTCATAGAGGGGAGGCACTGAGTATTAGTGTGAAACTGTTGCTGTCTGAAAAATTTCCATGAAGTTGAAGGAAGCAGGTCCTTACTGCCTTCACTTTGGTAAAAGTGGGAAGTATCATCAATTAAGAGTGTGTAAAGGGAAAGTTCAGCTGTCCAGCCTTACAGCCCAGCACCACCAGCCACAGACTGGAGGGCACTAGCTGCTAGAAACAGGTGCTCCCTTCCCTGAAGGCAGAGCTTGTGCAGACCATGGGGTTTGGACCTACTCAAGGGGCAGGTGACTCACAATGGGAATTTCTCAGAGGCAGCTGTTTCTTTCCCTGTGGAACTAATTAACATACACGGAGTGGGCAACAGCTCTGTGCCATAAGTATGTACTTCCTTGTGAAGAGCCTGGAGAGGTAGCATCCAGCTGCTAAAACTGGAAGAGAAGCAAACAAAGCTCCTGGGACAAGACTTGCTCAGGATGACAGAGGTAGGTGGGAACAGCTGACGGATTATGTGGCTGTCCTTGGTGTTATTGCTGCTCTCCAGCACTGACCCATAACCCTGGAAAGAACCCAGGAAAGTTAAATTTAAAAAGTTACTTTGAATTCAGAAGCTTAGGGGTTAAAAAGAGCAGAACAATCCTGTGCTTAAGCATAATCAAAGGAGAAGCACTGTATTGTGGCCATATCTTTATTCCCCTTGAAATAATAAACTGCTTCAAGCAAGGTAGAAGGAGGGCGAGAAGAAATATTACCCACAGCTGCTCCATTACCACTCTGTGTTATTCCAACATGACATAAATTAGTGGCCTGCTAGTTTACAATTCCTGTGAAAAGCTCAATGATGGCATTGGTCAGTCAGGCCTCCTACACTTGGTGGTTGATGGGAAAAAACCATGTGTGTTCAGTCAAAATAATTACTCCCCATACTTAAGTGTACTTAAATAATACTCGCCATACTTGAGTGTTTTTATTGAAAGTATTTAATCAATTTAAATAAAACTTTAACAGCTGTAAACAAATAGGTGCCTGCTGCTAGTCTCTTCACCTGCCTCAGACCTACAACCAGTTTCCCTCCTGGCTGTGGTGCTGAAGGCTGTCTTACCATCATAGCACTCATAACTGAGCAGCAAACATCCACAAAGGAGGCAGAAGGCAGAGATTTTACGAAGTCCACAGTACAGAAAAGCAGCCACTTGTGTTACTTTACCTAGTCTTCAGAGGTGTAAGTCACAATGACGAATACCATCTGTTGTCTGGCACAATCTGTCACAAAGCATCCAACCTGCCTCGATGGAACTGGGAATACACAAAACCAGGCAGTTTGTCCTTGGCCTTATCCTAAAGGGAAGGCTTGAAAAAGGCAGATGAGGACAGTGGGGAACAGTATTGGTAGCAGGACATAAGATAGACGAGTTCTGACCTTTCTTAACTCAGCAAATGCTGATCCAAAGGCAGATTTCACCTGGGTCCTCTCCCTGATCCACTGGGGCAGTTTGTTAAAGATGGCAGGGCGTGTGTACCTGTGGTCCAGGAGCAGGACACTTGCAAAATCCTTCTGATGGCGAATGGCTCTGCCTGTACGGAGGATAAAAACAAAGAATGGCCCAGTCAAATGTTGTCCTCAGACAAGGAAGATCACTTCCCCATCATCTGTAATGCATCCTTTTTCCTACCCTCCTCCTTCAGTGTATTTCGTATCCCCCAGCCTCTCCAAGGAAGGATGAATTACCTATTGACTGGTTTACTGCCTTCATGCACAGGTTTTCAATCAGCACTTTGCTTGGTGCCTGGCCAGCAGCTCTGGGCTGGAAAGAAGAAATAGGCAAGTCCGAATACCAGGCAGATGTAAATCAAATTGGGGAGTCTTAATGACAAAGTGAGGTAAATACTTTTACCCCTGCAGAGTGAGCAGGTGGCCAGGCAGAGCCCAAGTTGAGAGTAAGGAGGAACAGAAGAAAGGCTGCAGTCAGAAGACTGTGTTGAGCATTCACAAAGAGCCAACCCAAGGTCCCTTTGAAGGCAGAAATCTTGTCCCCAGGAACAGCACCTCCAGTGAGCAATGAGAAGGGACAAATGATCCTGGCAAGAAGTTTCTACCATCCTGCCACCCCCTCTGGGTTGAAGTGTCCTTGCTCCCCTTGGAACTCAGAGTTGCCAGCAAGTCCTGGTGGCATTTCCCTCCACTGAACTTCCTCCCTGTGTTTAGGTACCTGTTCAGCAGCAGCCTGGAGAAGGCTGTGCTCTCAATACCACACCATCTGGGAGATGAGGGCAAGCTCAAAGAAAATAAAACCTCTGAAGGCAGCTCTGGGACTCATATGCTGGGAAGTTAGTACTATAAAGCAGAATTGAAAGGGACAGAAGTGCAAGTGGCTCTTACCATTGTTTTGTCAAGCCAGGTCATTTTTTCCTGGAGTTCTGGAGATCTAATGTTGGGGTAAGGCATTCCCACCATAATCACACACCTGCAAGGGAGGATTGCGTTATTCTTAATGTCTCGTCCTAGAGCACTTTGCCAATAGACTGATAAATTAGATGTCACTGCACACCCCTGAAAGACAGCCAGCCCTGCAAACCCAAGGCAGCAATAAAGCACAGCAGTCTGACAAGCACATGCTGAACAGAGCTGCAGAGGAATTCAGGGTGCCAGAACAAGGGTTTATCCAGCACAGCAAGCCTAACTTCCCCTATTCACAGGAAGACTGGCCTGGACAGGCGAGTTTTACACCACCCAGCAGAGTGTATCCCCCTGTTGCTTTAAGCATCAGCTAAGTCCCATGTTCCCCAGGATTTTCTATCTATTCAAGTACTGATGTGCCCATCGTGCTTGGAGTCACTACACCACAAGCCAGAGCTGGCTTTCCAAGGAGCAGTCACCTTACCTTCCCAGGTCATCGGAGAAATTTATCCCTTCACTCATTTTGCCTCCAACTACAGAAAGCAGCAGGGCCCCTGTCATCTGTCCTCCTGTCTGGCTGCAGCGCTGCAGGAGAGGGACCAGCAACTTAAACCAGGGCAGGAAGATTTCTCTGCTTCAGAAACACTCCCACACCTAGCCTAGAGCCCTCTTTCCTTGTTAAAAGTGCCCTCCTTTGCAGCATTCCCATAGCCACTGGGCTGCTACACTCCCACCAGCCTGCCTGCTCAGCTTACCTGTATGCACTTGGCATATTCCACCAGCACCTGCTCCACCTGGTTGGCTTTCTTAGGCTCCTGAAAGATCTGTCAGGCACAGTTCATCAGTTATAGCAATAGGAAGCAGTTTAAAGAAAGCAAATCATTTTACTCTCATGTCATTAAACAGCATAATGGAATTGAGGTCATAGAAGGGAAATTTGCCTGAAAAACTAACTTAACCAGTACCTTCCCTCCACACTGAAAATGCACCACAGCTCTTTTCAGCTGGACTCTGAAGGGAGCAGCAGCTGCTTCTGCCCCTCCAGCATTCCCTTTCAGCTTTGGCAGACTTGTTCAATACTCCAAGAAGTTAAGAGCTGAGAGGCAGAAAAGCAATATGTGCCTCTTGCGCCTATGAATCAAGACTCTCGGAGGTCAGGAGACTCTACAGCTGCAAGATCTTGGAGGATAGGGACAGGACCAATCAATTTGAATCATCAATTAATCCCAAGCAGTGTCTCCCCTTGCCCAGTGAATAAATTAGCTTTTCATGCAAAGCATAAATAAAGTAATATTTTTCTATGTTATTCTAGCACACCTAATTAGTTACTGAAAACCCCTGCAGTTAATTAAGCTGTATTTTTATAGGTGCTGTACCTTGGCCTAAAACACAAGTGGTTTTCCTAGTAACCAAGAGGTCCAACATCTATCTTCTCTGTAACAGTAAAGAACCTACAAAATGTGTTTTCCTTTGGTTAGCAAGAATTTTACCAGTCAAAATCAGTCTTTCAGTAGAAAAATAACTGGCCATTACAAATATAAGCCAAAACTAACTTACTGAAAAGCAGCTATTTAAGCTCCTGTTTTAAATTAACTTTCCCTGTGTAACTTATATATAATCTCAGTGTGATCTCACCATAGTAACCTCAGGAAGGCCCTCAGCAGTCCCCTGCTAAGATTTGATCCTGTGTGTGGGCAGTTGAAAGTCACACTTGCTGCACTTATACCCAATTGCCTTGCTAACACATATCCAATTTGCTGGAGACTGCAAAGGCCAAACAAGAACAAATTGGAGTTGAGATTTGGAACAAGTTGTGTGCGGCCCAAAGCCTTGGAGGAACCCGGCAGAGCATTGGGACCCTGAAAGGCACTCAGAGTGGTAACTCTACAAACACAGAGCAAATGAAGCACAGTGCTTCCACCCAGAAACCTACAGGCTGCCCCATGTGCCAGAATGCCAAGAATCACCAAGGCTGCGAAATCTCTGGGACTGGTGAGTTGTTTAGCTTTTGGTAAACAGAAGTCACAGCCAGGGTATATGTAATTTTTCTTTCCCCTGGCATATGATTCAAGATGCCTGCACCACAACCTGAACTGCCTGACTTCCAATACCCAGCTTTCAAATACCTGTGAGAGTCACTGCAAAGATTTTGTATTTGCAGTGATGGCCCTATTTAATGTTTCTCATTGCTCCTTCAACAGGAGTCACCACTGCTAATCTTGCAGTTCTCATCTCTACTTGCAGCAGATAGCAAAATGCCATTTTTCTTATGAACTACAGTGCTGTCTCACTCTGCCTGGCCCTTGGCTGTGTTGGTCTGTGCTCAAGAGACACACAGATGAGAAACAAATTCCCTGTAGGAGCTCAACCTGAACAGTTCCCCCAGCCACAAGAGAACAAGCCTGCTGGCTATGGAAAGGAAAGACTGTCTGCCCCCACGGCCACTACACAGACTGTGCACTTCAAGAATGTATAGCTGCAGTCAATCTCATTTAGATGGCAGCCCAGTGCTCAGCTGCCCAGGAAGTGTCATTTATTCATTACTGGAGGGATTAGCTGGATAAACATCCATTCTGCTCTGCTGTGCACACTGTGGGAACAACTTGGAGAGAGGCCTGGAATGCATATGGAATTGTTTGGGTTTTGACACCTCCATGGAAAATACCAACTGCCTTAGCTGCACAGTCACCTTCTTCTTGGCTGCCAGGCGGGAGAGCAGCCCTGACTTCTCCCAGTGTCCATACACCTGCTTCTCATATTCGTAGGAGGGGAAGAAGCACACCACACCTCCCGGGATCACATTGCACAGGTTCCAAAGGATTCGACCTGTCTCATCCATCTGCAAAAGAGATTAGAGCATATTGCAGCTGACAGGAGCCCTAGCTAATGCCACTCCAACTCTCTGTTCAGTCCCAGGATCACACCTTCCTTATGACATGCCTTAGGGGAGGAAAAAATGTGGGACATATGCCAGGTCGGTGAGAACTCCCATGGGGAGCTGGGCATCACTAAAAAGCTCTTCACTGCTTAGCCTTCTTCCCCAGCCTAGGGTTTCTGTTACGGCTGTGGAGCCGTGGTCATTCAGGAAAAGAGGGTTTGCCTCAGTAGATGGAAGTTGTCCCAACAGAACAAATGTTGAGAGCTGGGGAGCACAGCTGGTTGAGATTCAGCAGGGGCAGAGCAGACCTAGTGTCTAGCCTTGGGTGCTTACTGGCCTGCCACAGGAAGAAGTGCCAGAACATCTGCAGCTGCTCCTTTGTTTTGGGATTTCCCTTGCCAAGGCTTTTGCTCAGCCCATCTCTTAAACAGAGAGAGTACCCTGCCCTGAAATATAAGCTTGTGAAGCAAAAAAGAGATGCCAAGGACGGGAACAAAGGATAAACTGACCATCTGAGGCAGGTCTCTGGTCTGGTAAGTGAACTCCAACTGCTGGTTGGAAGGACCACTGCAGAGGATGATGGGTAAAATATTTTCTGGAGGAATCACATGTCCTGGAGACAAAAACCAGTAGTGAGAGTCAACATCACTGCTGCTGGCACAAACCCCATGAGCTGAAGAACTTTAATTGCATTCAAGTGACAGAGGCAGAAGTTTGCCTGGCTAAGCCAAAGTGCCTAAGTCACTCAGCTGCTCCAACTTCCATCCCCCCTCAGCCCCTGGGAAGAAGGCATGGCACACTGCCTGCCAATACCAGTCAAGACCACAGGGGGAAGCTCACAGTGAAAGGGAACTCACACCCCTTTGCTGCCCTGATTTTTAGAAAAGATGCCACCTTGCTTTGAGCGTTGACAGAATAGTGTTAAAGGCAAACTGCAGCCCTTGCAGCTGCTGAGCCCTCCCTGCCAGCCCTGCACACTCACCACAGGAGAACTCCACGATACGGGCAGGGTCCACGCCAGCACAGCACAGCAGCTGCTCTCGGAAGTCGGCCACCTAAGATCCACAAAACAAAGGCAAGTAAAGCACCAATGTCCCAAAAAACTCAACACCGGCAGCACCAAGGGCAGCCCCAGCCCGGCCCATCAGAGGAGCGGCAGCGCCCTCTGCCCGCAGACAGCGGCACTGACTTTCCGCAGAGCCCCGTGGCGTGGTCCCTGTGGGATCCCTGGCCCTGCAGAGCGACGGATGGCATCACGAGGTCCTCCAACTGCTGCCCGTGCTAGTTCTAACCTACCACGAGCTCAGCCTGGCTGCTCTCTTTCCACCCCGGCTTGCAGATAGCACCACTGACCTCCTGAGACCCCAGCATCCTTATTTTCTCACCGGCTGCATGGTGCCTCCGGCAATGATGACAGCACGGCATTCTTCCACAACCTTGGCAAAGTGGACAGCTGGATTAAGCAAGAGGAATTTGAGGCTGCTCTGACCAACTGTGCCTGGGAAAAGGAGGGAAGAGCATTCAGAAGCTAGCTGTGACACATACTCAGGGATAAGAGAGATTCTCCTTCTTGACCTGGGCACTCTGGCAGGTCTCCACCTCTCAAAGTAAGGACTTGCTGTTCAACACTGACAGGGGCAGGTAATGCAAACCTGAAAGTTACCTTCTGCTTCCTAATCTCCCTGGAGCTGTACAACAGACACAGTAAATTACAGGACAAAAAATTGACATCCAAAGTGGGAGCCGACCTCTGCAAACCCTGGCCCATATGCCCTTGGTTAAAATTCCCTTGCAGTCATAAGCATCCTCAGACAGACCAAGCCTGCCAGCCTACATCACGGATGGCACAAACATTGCTGCAGGTTCCCCACAGACTCTTATATCTCCTCCCTCAGTGTCAGTGAAAGCACCCTGCTTGTGACTGACTCCTGCCACCTCTCCCCAGCTCGCCCTTTCCAGTACCTTGCCTGTTCAAAATCACTCTGCCATCTTGGTTTGCATTTGTGAGGGCTGAGAGAAATCCTTCAATCTGCATCAGTGGAGAGGCAGTTTGGAGCCGGTCGTACTCAGCCGCTACAGGAGGGCTTGGGGGGGCACCTGCTGGCCCAAAAAAGGAAAGGAGAGACAGGCAACTTTAGACACTTCTAAAGACAGGAGCTAAGCACAAAACATGCTCAACAGGAACACAATACCTGGCCTACATATGCAGGCAGAGAACAAAGACCCAATAATGGGGAAAACCCAAGTTCTGTCTCATTGCTCAATTAAAAAAAAGTAAAAGATGTGGTTTTTACGGATGGCAGTACTAAGCAGAGCTTCTACACACAGTAGCTTAGGTCCCAGAAGTGCACAGCTTGAGTGCATGTGGTGTGAACATGGAATTACAATATTCAGCTTGAAAGGGACCTCACTAATCCACTGTACAGTTGCCTAGATCAGCTAGTGAGATCTGTTAAAAAACACCCATGCAGGACACCTTCTTCAGTCTCTCATTCTGCAAATCTGTCTTCCCCCCTTTCCTCATGCAGAGACATGCAGGTTCCACATCCTCACTCTGCCCAAAGATGCACAAGGAGAGGATGCCTGAACTCACCCTGCTTATCAGAGCCCTGCTGAAGGGTCAGGAGAAAGTTCTGCAAACCAGCCAGCTTCTGGTTTTCCTTGTTGGTCTTCACAGCTGAGGCTGAGCCCCCGTATCGTTCCACAAACCCAAAAAGCTGCCAAGCAGAAGCCAGAAAGACTAAGACTACCAACAGCAGGAATCAGAAGATAAAGGCAGGTTTGCTGGCCTGCCACAAATTAAGTTCCTTAGCAGATGTTCACAAATTAGCCTAATCAGAACGTATCAGCTCCCATTACCTTCTTCCACCCACTGAATCAAAAGCAAAACAAGTCTCTGATGTCTGTTCTTCCAGTGCAATGCGGCCTACTTGGCTGGCAGATTTGAGGCCAAGCAGCACAGAACTGGAATACCATGGTGAACCACATTGTATGTTTCTTTTCTGGATAAGCAAAAGTTAATCTGCCCAAATGGTTCTTTTTATAGGAACCATTTTGTCTGCAGAACAGGGTGAAGACAAGCTCCCACCCAGCTGCTGCATCTTCCATCTCAAACTCCAGGTGTGAAACAGCATTGGAACACTGCTGACCATGAAACCACAGAGCAAGTACCTTCCTGCTGATGAGGCTCTTCTCACAGTACCGCTGAACCTGTTGGAAAAAGGAAAATGAACTGGCATTCAGCACCCCTTCCCCCATCCTGCTGTCCTTGATCCCTGTCCAGCAAGGCTGTCGCTTGCTGTACATTCGGGGAGAGGTGCACAGCTCTTTGCGGGTGCTACCAGCCAGACAACAGCTTATTACGATGGCATTCCAGAGTGGAAACACACAGTGTTAAGGTGCTGTGTGTGGAGGTTCAAGGGGATAGTTAGGTTACTAGAGTAGCAAAATTTCTGCATCCACAGCCCTTACAGTGTAGCTTTGCCTACAGACACCTAAAAAGCAGATTCTGCCATGTAGGCTTTGGCTGTACTTCTAGCTCTTATACACACTCCAAATAATCTCAAGTCACCATCACCTGTGCCCTAACAGACAATGTTCACATTACCTTGAAAAGGTTGATATTGTCAGTCTGGCTCTGAAATAGAAAGTCATTGATGGATTTTAGCACTGTCCCTGAAAGAAAAGAGGGAAAAGGGGAAAAGAAGTTATTATCTCCTGCTGGGCCTGCACCCCTTACTGCCCACACCCATGTCACTGACTGATAGCTCCATACCCCAGGAGTTCACTTCAGTCTTACCTGTTTGGGAAACTGCTTGACATCCAGGATTCTGGTTCACATTACCTGTAAAGCATGAAACCAATTCAAGGAAAGCTTGAATCTATCTCAAAATTAAGCAGGAAACTAAAGACTGAGCTTGATAGGTACAGTGCACAAGAAACCCAAGAAGTAACTACACATCTGCAAAACGTAGCTATACAGACAAAACATCAGCTCCCACTCAGTTTTAATTTGCCCTGTAGAGGAGCCCTACATTGTAGAACAAGTGTGCTGCTGCATCCTAAGGAATACCACCTACAGTCCTTCTGTGGCAGGTAGCAGCAGGTAGGGTGGGTGACCAGAAATGCTCACACACTATGTAGTCATTGTGCTGCAAAGACAAAGGGAAGGGACTGCAACACATCCCTCACCCCTCCTCAATGCAGCAGCAGGGAGCTGGGTGGCACAGAGGGTGGCAGGCAACTGGGAGGAGGGGAAAAACCTACGGACACCAACATGCCCAGAGCCCAACAGCCAGAACAGGATTAATTGCTGCCACTCACTGCATTTTGTGTCACAGTGTTTAACACCCACCTCACATCTCATTTTTGCAGTCCCTGCCCCAAAGGGCTGCATTTCCCCTGGCACAGAGGAAGTTCTGTATGAACTTTGGACATGCCCTACTCGAGACACACTAAGGTCCAGCAAACAGGTCACTGGAGAAAAGGAGCCCTGCAAATTCCTGTGGACTTAAAATCATAGCAAAATAATATTTTCTCACAAAGGGAAAGCACCACTCAAGAAAGATTCACTCTGCAGATGCATGCTGACACACATAGGGGCCTTGCTACCAGATGACCTAGAGGTTTATTTCATGCAGTTCTTGTGCTGCACTGTTATACATCTGTTACATATCTGCTCTATTCCTCACTTAGCATCTTACATCATCCCCCCCCAGCTGGATCTCAAAACCACACAGAAAGAGAAGGAAACTGCCTATACCAACCTACAATGTCATCTGCTGCTCCTCAGCTAGTGAAACAAAGAGAAGGGTTCAAGTAGACACTAGTCAACTTCCCCATGTACAAACCAGCCTGAGAAATAAAACTACTGGCATCTGAACCTATACATGAGCAACACTTCCCTGCAGTCTCTGCAGAAGTGGAAGGGGGACAGTGTCCTGAGAAAGCACTAACTACCTCAGAGTTTATCAGTATCCCTGGAGAAACAAGAGGTTTGCTTACCTCCCAGCATGGCCACAAACTGCTCCAGTAAATACAGGATCTGCTTAATGTACATCAAGTTCTTTGCCTTCAAACGTTTCCTATAAAAAATGAGACACATTTAGGCCCTAAAACCTCTTCAGGAACTATCCAAAGCAGCTGAGCTGCAGAAACAAGTACATGTACTCTTCTTCATTTTGGAGAGACAGGAGCTAAGATTTTTTCCCAAGTTCACTCTCCTTGTTTGTGACAGGGCACAGTCTTCTGGATATCCTGCCCAAGGTCCTCCCAAAGGACTTACCTGTGCTTCCCCCACTGTTCCTATCATTGCACTTCTCCTTGCATATTAATTATAGTAGGTTTATTACAATGGCAATGATGCCTCAAGACCCTGTTGCAATAATGCTCCAAAACTTCAGAGTCATTAGCATTGAACAAAACAATCAGACACTGCAGGGATGGCAAGATGCAGAGCCAAAACCCCCACACAGCTTCCTCCTCCTCAGAACTTCCTGTTTCTACCATAATGCCAGTCAGCACATGAAAGACTAAGGGAAAGACGTGAAAGACTGAATATTTTGAAACTCTGCATCACAAAGTAGAAGCGATTAGAGGGAGATATTGGGAAAGAAACTGAGTGTATAAGAGGACAACAGAATCCTCAGGGTATCCCCTTCTCACTGCTTAATACCAGGCCCAGGAGTCTCACTTAGACAGATTCTAGATAGGGATAATGAAGCAAGTGTCTTTTCATTTGCAGAACTCTTAATGTAGTAATTTTCCACTGGGGAAAAGCAAGAAAGACCCTGCAGCCACGAGGCAAGCCAAGGAATCCACAGACCTTGCCTCTGCTTTTTCCCCAAGATCCTCACCTGTATCGCTCCATGTACTGTGACAGCTGGGAGTGGGCACAGCACAGCTAAACAAACACAAAGCAGAAGCTGTTGTTATAAAGGAGAGAAGAAAGGGCACTGCTGGAAGCAGACCTCCCCCTCTATTAGCAGGCCGGGCTGTGACTCACCTGAGAGCCACTGACCTCAGCACTATGGATACAGGTGATGGTGTCTATGAGGTTGTGGGCCTCGTCAATGATCACAACCTGGTCCTTCAGCTTGATCCCAGCAGCCTTCCTGGTAGGCTCATGCAAAAGCATCTGATAGGGCAGCACCACCAGCTACAGAAGAAGCACACACTGCCCTGATTCCAGCTCTCATCCTTACAAACTTAAAGCATTCTACAACCACTCACTAACAGCCCGGAGCAGAGGGCCTTGCAGAATTCAGCCAAGTGACTGTTATTATGGGAAAGGTAGGAACAAAACCAGGAGCACATGCTTGACAGAGGCACTGGGATGTAAGCTGAAGAGAAATGATTATGCTACAATTGCCTACAGGCTCAGATTACCTTCCAAATCTCCTTTGGAGCACTGAAAGCATGTCTTCAGAGAGAACCCAGCAAGGAAGAAGGGTGGTGTAAGAGCTAAGAGTATGCCTGTGTGTCAGTATTGCCTCACATTTGCTGAACTGTTCAAGTATTTCAAAATGCTGAGACATACAGCATCCTTATGAACTTCTGATGGGAATTCTCATTTTCCTTTGCTTTCTGAGCAGAACTACAGCTGACAGAAACACAGCCTGCTTACAGATTCCTCCAGTCTAAGTAACAGTACTAGAGGGAGCAAGCCATCAGTGCCATTCTTAGAGTGCCTGGTATTAATGCCACTAAAACTGTTACATCTTACCTGAGCAGCAGGAATAGCAAATCGACTCCCATAATATGGGCAGGCTTTGGTCTCCCTTCCCAAGGACAGCAATTGCTCAATATCCTGCACTTCCACTAGCACTTCATCACGGAGAAACTGCATTTGCTGATAGGAATAAAATGGGCACACAGTGCGACTCACACGTCTCTTCTTCTCCTCATTCTCCTCATTGCTCTTCTTTTCTAACAGCAGAAATCAGAAGAAAGCTATGAGCAACACACACAACAGCCTAGAACAACCACTTTGCATAACCTCATGGATTTCAAAGCAAGCTTTGTCCTGTGTATTCCTGACCTATCGCTTAGTTAAAAATTATTCAGCAGTAACATTTCCATCTCCGCGGTGGACACTACTCTTGCCAGTTAGATTTAACATGTGACATCTTCCAGCATTTCTAGTACTGAGTTAACAAACACAAGTATTTTCCGTGCAGAAGTCCTGACCAGCTTAAGACATTCATAAAATTCATCCCGATCTCAGCATAGCCAGAAGATCAGGAATAGCACCAAGGATTCCTTTTCCTCCAACCTGTCATTTCCAAGCTCCTACCACTCCTGCTAGAACTGACTGGCAGTGCCCACTGTCTCCACACTCTCATGACACCTTTATCAGGAATTGCTTTCTCAGGCTGGGGGCATTCCTACCATGTTTGTTCTTTTGCATCTCCATGCACCGGTCATTGATGAGCTGGAGAGCACTCAGGCGTCGCACCTCCTCATTCACACACAGATTCTGGCACGTGCAAAGAGAGGAAGAGGAAGGGAGTCAATTCACAGCTGAGTGCCCCCATGAGCACCCTCTGCTGTAAAACAAAAGGTTTTCTTTAAAGCAGTATCAGGCCAGATTCCAAAAAGGAAAAGTCTATATCAGACATTGTACATACTAACTGCTACAAACATGCTCGACACCCACAGAAACTTAGGAGAAAAAGTGAGAAAAAGAGGGCTCACTGCTACACCATAGCTTCAAAAAAATGCTGCCAGGAGTACTAAGAGGAGCACCTTCTCAGTGACTCAGGCACCTGTAACACTCCATATTAGAAAAGGTAAAGCATATTCTTGTGTTTACATCAAAAAGTAAATGATCAAAACGGAGTTCACAGAAAAAAGTACATCACACAGATTGGTGTTGCAACCCATGGCTGCTTTAGTTTTTCAACAGGAGACTCAGTCAGTCCCCAAGGTGACTTCTGTGACATGAGATCCACACAGCTCCTGGCAATATGTTCTGGGTCCCTTGAGAACACCATCACGTACCTGCCTGGATCCCAAGGCAACCAGACGCGTGTCTTTGCCAAAAGGACTTTTTTGTACCTCGCGCACAAACTGGGACAGCTGGGAGTGAGTGCGGCTGCAGTAGTAGATCTGCAATGAGGAAGAACAAAGGGAAGACAAGAAGAACATGGAAGCCAATCCCTACCTATGACCAATCCTGTAAGAAAGCAGCCAAGCACTTCAACAAGGTTCACCTTGCTCAAACCTTCAAAAGCACAAGGGAAGGCACATGTTTGAGTGTCACCTTAAAACTGCTGAGGCCAAAAGCCCCATCTTTGTTTTCTCCTCTGCATTTGCGGTTTTTTCCATTTAGTTTTCCAAAGTCTTTATAAAACAGGGACTCACCATGGGAGAGTAATAAAAAACTATTTATTGCTGTATGCTTTTACAGCAAGCCACAGCAAAAACTAAGCAGTCCTAATACAGCAAGCTGCTTAGGCAGGTAGTGTAGTCCAGAAGGATATGGGCACAGCAGAATGAGCTGTCTTAATCAACAAACCTGGCCGGTTTTAGAAGCCAGTTCCTAAATCCTTCTATACTGCCTGTTGGAAAGGTGCAAGGAAGCCATAATTCTGCTCACTCCTACACTATTCTATGAAGTGACACTATTTAATTTCCTCATCTTACCTTAGTCACATGCTCCTCTTCCAAATCATCATCTTCTTCTTCCAGCCTAAGAAAAGAGAAAGCTGAAACAGTTTCCTTTCAACAGAGCACTGGCAGTAAGAATCAAATTATATTCCACCACAAGAGTGAGGTCTCAAGAGAGATGATTAGGTCATCTCAAAATGAGCCTCAGAACTTATTTCAGATGGTAAAAGAAAAATTAACTTTCTAAGAACAGTGCAAGTGTGCATAACCAAGTCAAGCCTTTCTCTTTAAAGGAAAAATCTCTCCTGAGCTGTGCCTTTTTTCCAAGTTCAAGAAATTTTTTTTCTTTTTATTCAGGGGCCTCTAAGCCTCAGGCATTAGCTAATCAGTGCTATACTATTTTTTAGTGAGCTTATTTATTTATTTATTTTTATAAAGCTTTCCCATTAGAAGCAATTTACCACCCTCCAGATATTGCATAAAGGCTTCAGGAAAGCATTCAGCTGCCATAGAGCTCCTCAAAAGCAACAGTAGTTCAATGTTTGATAAACTAACTGCATACAAAAAAAGTAGTTAAGTGTTCTTCAATTTTTAAGGCAGAAGGATTTGTCTAGACACTAATTAGTAAATTTGTATTTAAATGTGTTTGACTTTTTGTGCTGAAGTATGGCTTCTGGCTTTCTGCATAAAGCAAACGCATGAGAGAGAAAAGTGTGCATGGGGGTTTTCATGCCAAAGCTCAGTCTTCAGAAATGTGAACATCCCTGCTTTTAGAATATCAAAATATGTCTGTGCTAATCTGCAGAACTGACAGCTTCTTCTGGTGTCCTGAGTTCCGTTCTACTTTTCTAATGAAAGGAACTTGATCTCGAGTCATTCACTCAGCATCCAGAGGAACTGTTTGGGAAGCTGGGCATGGATATAGGCAGGACACTGCCACACATTTGAAGATGCACTTTCTCAGAAAGCACTTCAAGTCATTCAAATCAGTCAAGCAAAAGTTAAAAAAAAAACCAAAACAAACTAAATTAAAATCCCCCCAACGAACCAATTAAATAAAACCCCAGAACAACCACCACCTTATACTGTTTGAAAAGGTGAAAAACACTTTTTAATAAAATCTGCACAACTTCTTTTATCAGGGCAAGACAAAAATTAGACAGAAACTGTTTCCTTAGCATGGAATTCCCTCAGTCCCTGTCCTTACCCAGATACCACTTTCTTTTCGTCGTCACTCTCATATTCAGCAAGAATCAGCTCCTCCTCATTGTGATCCAGGTGGTCTAGAGCACCCTCTCCAGCTCCGTGTGAAAGAGCCTCCTTGCTCAGCTGAAGAAGGCGCTTTGCCTCATCCTCCTCGCATCTCTGGAAGGAACACAAAGGCACAGTATTATATTTCCCATAAAAAAAGAGAGTAGCACAGGGCTTGCTTTATGGCATGGACAGGTCAGAAGACAGCACAGTGCCTCACAGAAGGCTGAAGCTGTTCAGCCCCACAGAAGGCAGCTGTTACCAACAACCAAAGACTTTTTCACACAGACAGTTATGAAGGGGAAACATAAAGAACCTTCTCTGCAAAAGGCCTGCTGAACTAATAGACCCTCAATTAAATGTTCATGTAATCCAGTATTATTAGTTGCTTAAAGGGGCCCATAAAAGATGTCTGCCTGAGAGAAAATAGAGTGTGAACAAACCTGAATAGACAAACATGTAAGGACATAATCAAACACTCTGTGCATATTCAACTCAAAGCTAGAATCAGCTCAGCATCTGGTTAAGAACAAGATTTCTCTTGCTTTTTTTTTCCCCAGTTGTGTGACTGTTACTCTAACACAAGTCTACCTTGCTATAAAAATTCAATTAAACTGTTGAACAGTTTTCTGATTAACTTTTGTGTCACAACAAAGAAAAGTTCATTTTTTCCATCTCAAAACAGTATCTTCCCACATCAATGATCACTTTATTACCATGGCATTATACAGAAAATGCAGTTAGTAAGCACTAGAGAAAAGATGAATCAGTCGCTTTTCCAAATTTCCACAATATTTCTCTTATCTGCTTTCTTGCTTTTCATCATGCTTATCATTTCACATGCTCTTCATCCTCTTTTAAGAGGCAAGTTCTTTGTTCCATTTGATTTTTATTTGCCATTCTTTACTGTTCTGTCATATCCTTTTGACAGGAGTTGACCAAAACATTACACAGTATTTGAGATGGAGCACACTAGAAATTAACAGCCTGGCAGCCTAATAAATCTGTCTGTCTGGGGACCTGAACTGAGTATTTCTGGGAAGTTTGACTGATATAACCAAAAAGCATCAAGAGCACTGAGGCCAGTTCATGCATCTAAATGAGAGGAAATACATATCTGTGAACTTTAATACCATTTTTATTCCAGAAGTACAGACTGTTCACATATGCTCATAAAACAGAGATCTTTCAAAAAAAAGCTTCTTGAGTATTAAAGCTTCTAAAAGAAAAGCAGAGGGTCAGAAGGCAGTCAGAACCTACATCATTTCTGCCCACACACAGAAACTGTCACAGGATATTATCGATGCACAAATTGTTTTTCACATCTGTACTTTTAAAAGAAAATCTAACAAATAATTTTGGATGACCAATTTCAGAAACCTCGTACAAAGAGCTCCTCAAACAGGTGGGTTGGAAAAGTCAGTGTGAAGTCACACATAAGCAAGTATGAACAACGCTGCAGGTAACCAAAACAGAAAGTTCTGATCTCTGTGGAATAACTCACCTTCCTCTTTGCTGCGTATTTTAAATGCACATTGTGCCGAATTTTCTCAAGACGATCTTCTCGCTTTTTCCTTCTGACCTGCTCTTCCTACAAAAAAGTGAGAGTGTAGGCAGGATGAAGTAGATTTAGTCCTCAACCCTTGGCATCACTACTTATGCTCTGGGCATAGGAAAAAGACTAACAGAAACAAAATTGCCAGTACAAGGTACCATTCTCCCGGAGTGCTCGCCTACTGAGTGTTACTCTGCTCAGAGCAATAGTTTCCTGTCTTGGGAAACCTGCAGGCAAAGGCATGCCACTACAAAATTAGCCTCACGCGTTTTCCACTCATCATCCAGCATACAGGAAGTTTGCCCAGAGAGGTGGTGCAGTTCCCTTGCCGGGAGATGCTAAAAAGCCGCCTGGACACTGGGTACCGCACTCTAGGGACTCTGCTCGAGCCGAGAGGCTGTTCTAGGTGACCCCCAGGGGTCCCTTCCAGTCCCAGCCATTCTGTGACTATGTGATATCAGCCCTCCCGATCCTTTCCTCATTATCACACCCGTCCTCTACACACGAGCGCTTCTCCACCTTCAGCCTGTCCACCATGTCCCGCTCCTCTTTCTTCTGCACGAAGGCCGTGACCCAGTCCGGCTGCCCGGCCGTGTCCGCGCTGCCCAGCCGTGCCTGCTGGGGGGTCAGCCCGTCCTGCCTGCCGGCCCCGAGCGCCAGCAGCCGCGCCTCCTCCTGACGCCGCTTCTCCTCCCAGTCCCGGAGCCACGACAGGGCCCCGCAGATGAGGCTCAGCGATTTTCCCTGTCACGGAGAGCCGACAAGGTGAGGAGCGCTGCCGCCGCCACCGCCGCGGCCCCGTGCCCCGGGGCTCTGCCCCGCCCCCTCACCGTGCCCGTGGGGCTCTCGAAGATGCCAACCCGGCCGGCCTCCAGCGCGCCGTACAGCGCCTCCATGAACTGCTCCTGGATGCGGTACGGAGTGTAGGGGAACGGGAACCGGCCCGGCGCAGGGCCCGCCGCCGCCGCCCCGCTCTCCAGCCCGCTACTCTCCATCCCACCCCGCTTCGAACCGTGCGCCAGGGCCGCCCCCACCCCTTCCCGTGACGCGGCGGAAGCGACGCCCCGCACCCTCGCCTCGCAAACTGTTGCTTCCTCAGCTCTCAAACCCGGCCCGCCGCTTAGCGCTCTTCCGCAATTCCCTCCCATGACACGCAGCGACAGAAAATTGGATTACAGAGGGGAAAAAAACCCCTCCAACTTTTATTTAGGATGGAAACGCACAGTGTGTAATAAAACATTGCAACATAGAAGAGGCTTATGTAATACGCAATCCGTAATGCCGAACTGGATATGTTAATACTCTGGAAACAACAGCGACCTAGAGAAGAGTGGCATAAAAAGAACGGGACAATTCCTATCAGTCTCTGGACCAGCAGTGAGAACTCACCATGTACCGGTTCAGACTGGGACATCTGGGGGCAAACCCTTTCTTTTTTGGGTTATATAATATAAAGCCACATTTTTGTCCATGTTTTGTTGATGTCCCAAACTGGAAGGAGTTTCAAATCAGGAACAACAAATCTGGGAGAAGCTACAGACTGCCATTCAACCGGGAGCGCGTATGCATCCAGGTTTTCTGGGAACAGCCATTAGAGTTTTGTGTTACCTAGCTATCATGAGGTAGGAATTCTTTGTCCCATGTAAGATTTGGAAAATAGAAAGAAAAGACAAACAGATTGAAATTCAGCTCCAAAGTGTCACTCTGAAAAGATTTGGAAATGCCTTGTCAAACACTGTGTAAACTTAGTATGTTCATGAAAAGTAAGGGACAGGAGTAGAAAGGAGAGTTCCTAACACAGCTACAGTGTCTAACAAGCCAAAGTTTTGAGTCAGAATCAGTCTGGAACACTTTATTTTGATCTTCACCTTAGCTGTATTTTACAAGCCCAATTCTCCTAGTTATTATTCTAGCATATATTCACAGTCCCTACTTACCCTGAAGTGGTGCTCATTCCTCAAGCTCTTGGCACTCTCCTAAACCCCCAGCACATGACCCTTGGGACTAACTCACTTTCCAGACCTCCTGAAGGGTTTTGTGTCTTTGGGGTTAAGCACCCAGCCGTAACACCAGAAATACCATGTCTCCAATCAGTCTCTTCCCACCGTGGTTCTCACCATGCATTCAGGTACCCCCAAAAACGACTTTATATTCCTGCTCTGAACATCCACTCCAGGCTTATGGCAGAAGTGAGCAGGAGGTGGGGATTCTTCTACCTATCAGACATTTATAAGGTTTCTTGGCGATGTGGATTTTCAAATGCAGTTTAAGTGTTGAGCTTTTCCAGAAGGTTTTCCCACACTCGACACATTTGTAGGGCTTGGTTCTCACATGGATCCTCAGGTGGGCACCAAGGGCCGAGCTGTGCCAGAACGTTTTCCCACACTCCTCACACTGGGGTAGGGTCTCTCACCATGGTGGATCCTCAGGTGCACGTTGAGAGCTGAGCTCTGGTGGAAGCTGTCCCCACACTCCACACAGATGTAGGGCTGCTCCTCGGTGTGCAGGCTCTGATGCTTGGCCAGAGTGGAGTGGTCACGGCACTTTGGCCACACTCGATGCACTGGAAGGGGCTGGGCAGGAGGCTGCCATGGCACACGAGCAAGGCCTTTCCCCCGTGGATCCGGCGGTAAGTGGTGAGCGCCGAGCTCTGGCTGAAGGTTTTGGAACACCACACTGGTTATACCAATCCCCAAAGTTTTGTTTACAACACTCAGGGCTGAAAAACATTTGCAGTACAAACAAAGGTACTCAAAAGCACCTCAAGGCAGCAAACTGACCCAAATATTGTCAAATATTGTCAGCACAAAAATAAGAAAAAGCCACACTTTGGTTTATGTCTTTTAACATTATGAGTATATTCTTTGCTGAAAAATACACACAAGATTGATTTTATTTTGGACAAGGTCTTTTTGAAAGGATATGAAATACCCCAAGACTGTGTTTCATCTTTGCCATACTCTGCCTACAGATCTTCCTGGAAGCAGAATCTATTTACTGAGAGAGCAGTAGAAGCAGGGTGAGGGTGGAGTGTGCACCATGGTACATCCCAAATTTTCAGCATTCAGCTCTTCCCTTCCCAGACATGCTCCATGCAATTTCTCACCTTGTGAGCAGTCTCTCTACTGGCTCAGTGTTAGGCTGCTTCTGGTCAAAGACCTGCTTCTCTTCATTTATCCGAAAGGTGAAAGCCAAACTGGGGACTGCAGGTCCTGATCAGAGGAAGGAAAACAGACATAATAAATACCTATCATGGTAGCAGTGCTGTAGGGTGACATTATAAGAGGATAAGTATTTAGAAGCTGAAAGCAACTTAGACCATAGCAAACTGATGCCCAGAAACATGAGTCAGGGTCACTGTCTGTCCTGCCATGGACACTGTGACACCACTGTTCAGATCCAAAAACCAGGGCCAGCTCAGGTAGCACACACAGGTCAACCACAAGTCCAGAGAGCTGCCTGATAGCTTGCTGCCTTCTCACAGGTGTTTGGATATTCTTCCTGCTGCACTTCCAGACCGAAAGTGCCTCCCAATGAATTTTGTGTAAGAAAAGTACCAATTCCTCAAACCATTTTCTCTCTATCACCTTTCTTCCTAGTGTTTTCTGCCATGGTCTGGAGCCCTGTTTAGTGCTTTGTGGATCCAGTCTTAATGGATCAGCCAAGCACACACAGATGTGGGCAAGAGACAAGATTTTGATCTGCTCACACATTATCAACAGGAGCAGCCCAAAGGCAGGATTTCCTGTCCTGTGCTCCAGAAAAATGGCCGTTTGACTGCCTCTTCCCAGATGGATTTTACAGGGCTGGCAGTGAGCAGAAAAAAAGAGTCACACAAACCAGTTTATACATAACCACTGCCTGGGGGCAGGGGCAGCAGGATGGGGGGCAGCAGGGAGGAGGCAGGAGCAGTGGAGGATGGAGTGTTCGGAACACAGGTGTCTGTGACATCAGTGGCAAAGCAGCAAAGGTGACAACTCCAGCAGTGCAAGTTGGCCCCAACTGTCACAGGCACCACTCCCAGTGCTATGATGGCCTTGTGGGCTTATCTGGCTTTGTCTGGTGAGTAGGAAATCTCTCTCCTCCAAACTCAGTTGTGAGGAAGGGCAGCTGACCCCACTGCTCTGCACCCTGCCCATCGCTCCTCAGCTTGGGCAGTTTGGAGGCAAAAGGAAGGGATGAAGCACCCCCCAGTGCCTCGGGTGCAAAGATCCCAGGGCTTATAATTTTGGCAATTTTCACCACTGGAGTTGGTATTTTATTCACCAAGGAGGGCCACAGAGTGACCCAAGAGCCAGGCAGGAGTGAGAGCTGGATGCAGTGGGCATACGCTGGAGCAAAAGTGGAGACTGGAGATGCCATGACAGGGACAGCTGGGTGCATTAAACCAGACACGAGCACTAAGGCAGAGGTCCAGAGTTAACCCACAAAGCTAAGAGAAGAGAGTTGGCCCAGTAAAGCAACAGGGGAAGAGAAAGAGGTCTGAGAGATGAATTTGGTTAAACACCCATTTAGCCAGAGGAAGAGAGTTTGCAGAGGCTAAAAATCTTGGAAGGAAACAGTTTACTTGCTCCAGCCCCGACAACAGAGAAATATTCTCTCAGTCATGACTTCTAAGACATTTCTCCCAGTTCAAGATTTGAATCTCCAGAGCTCTGGTGAAGGTACCTCAGACACCTACTGTCACTCCTTTCAACATGGGCAAAGCAAGTTTTCCACAGGTCTGGACCTTCCATCTCTAGCTTGTTAATGCATTTTCCATGTGCTGGATCCTGCACCCAGAAAAGGCAACAGAGATCTGGATTCAGCCCTCCAGGTCTTCCAAACATGCCATGGCTAGCATTTCCTTCTCCCTCTGACTCCTTGCACTCTGTTTTCCACCAGTGCTCTTGGGCTGGGGGTGCATAGCCGTCCCTCAGGGCACGAAGGCACAGCAGCCAGGAACACCACTCTCTGACCAGGAATACCACCAGTTTTTCATGTTCCTGCAAAACACCATCCAAGCCAGCACTGCCTGCCACCTTCGTGAGCTGTACGGCTGCAAGAACTCACTGGTCCAGAGACTGGATGAGTATGAAAACCATGGAGTCATCCCTCCAGGTAAAGCCAACCATGATTCACAAGGGCAGGCAGTTGGACAGGAGTCCTGCATGGCCTTGATCACTGGGAGGGGAAACACTCAGGATCTGGGGAGGAGAAGGAGGGGGGAGAGACGTGGGTAGCAATCCCGCAGTGAGGAGAAGGCATGTGCTCATGGGCATCCTCTCTCACAATCAATTGGATCCACATGTGTCCCTGGGACCAGCCTCCTCTCACCCCTTGGGTCATGAAGATGACCAAGAAGCAGTGGAATTCCACAAAAGGTTCCTAAATGACACGAGGGGTTTTATGGAGGGATGTCACTCCACAGGGACGTTATTGCTAAGGGGGATGCCAGCACTGGAGTCTATCACTGGGTCTGTATCTTTATTTGCCTCTTTCTAGGGCCCATATGCTCTGAACTGCCAGAAAATCCTTTCTTCCACAACTTCTGCACCTTTTCTCTTTATCGCTGTATTATGAAAAAGTATTTCCTTAAGGTGAGTTATTTAGCTATTTCCTGAAGACTATGGTGTGCTCTGGGCAATTAATAGGCAAAAGAGAGAGCCCTGAATATGAGTAAGTGGGAAAACAGAAAGCTAAAAGGGAAGATAGAAGAGAGGCATGGGCAGCCCACCTTCCAGGGGCACTCACACCAAGCTGATTAGCTAACACAGATGGCATCTGCAGCTACTTGCTGAAAAGGAGACTTTGCAGAAGGCATTCTTCAAGAAAATGAACCTTGGAGGACCACCTCAGCCCTCTTCTCCAGCTCTCATTCCAAACCAAGCTGAGACAATCTAAGTTTCTCCAGAGGAAGGGGGAATTCATGTAGGCTAGAAGAAGAGAGTAAAGAGAGCTGAGTCCCAAGAGAGATTTACGGGGAGACTTGACCAGGAAAGGATAGGAAGGTTTATTTTGCTTTCCTGGGCTGATCTTAGTAAGAAACAGGAAAGATGGGATTGTACAGTGAGAGTTAAACCCACAGAACACAGCTGTGCATAGGTGCCTGCTCCTAAGGCTCTCCAGAGGAATGTTTTCTCCTCCACAGAGGACCACATGCCCAGGACACAGCAGAGCCAAGCAGCGCAGCAAAGCAGGCACCAAAATCATCACGACCAGCAGTGCCATGTCATCCAGCAGCTTCGGTCCACAACCACTCCCCCCCATGTCTCCCACGTCCGGCTCCAGACCTGGCACAGAGGCAGCTGTGATCCCCACCTCCTCAACTGTGAGCACACAACCAAATCCTTCTGGTCCACAAGCCACAGAGGTGTCAGCCAACGGCCAGCAGCAAGGACAGCTGCCCAACAGTGACATCGAGGATCTTCTCCTGAGGATACTGGACAGCCAGGTGCAGACTTCACTGCAGACAATGAAGTTGTTGATGTCTGTTGGGAAGACAGTGAAGGAGGAAGAGTTGCGGAAGGCTGCCACGAGCCTGCTGGTGGCCCTGAACAACGCAAATGTGTCTTGGTCACCAACCAACTGATACAGCTCAATAGCGTGGTAAACACAGGGGAAAAGCTATCTCTTCCAAGTGCATGGGGAAACAGAGCCATGGGAAATGCTATTGCTCAGGACTCAAAGAAAAAGATGGTATCCTCTTGGAAGTAAATGTATTGAAAAGATACCATTCTCTCCTGTAAAACTGTTTGCTCACCATTAATGGTGTTTTTTGTGTCATTCAAAGGATGTTATGGGAGAATGATGGCTTTTCTTCATTAAATGTAGGTGCTCCTGCTCAAAAGCATTAAGAGAAGAACCTTCGGAAATATGTGAGTGAATATACATACACAGATATACAAGAGGTCCTCTACAAGTGCAGGAAGGCCTTATCCTGCAAGGGAACTGCTGGTCCAGCACTCTCCTTGTACTGGGGTTTGCACATGGTTGACGTCTCCTTCTGAAATGTTGTTATGAAACACACAGGATAAATATTCGTATTAAGAGACTCCTCTTGTCTCTTGCAAAAAAACAGAGTGTCTAATTTATAGGAACTTTGGCTGAAGTGCTGTTTCTTTTCTAAACACTGAACATGCTTGTAAGTAAAACTGTGTGAAGCCATCTGGAGTCTGCACTTGCTGCTAAAAGCAGTGGGAACTCTCCAAGAACCAGTTCTGGTTCTCTGAATCTCCACTCAGAAGAAGATGGTGTTCCCTCAAACTCAATCTAAGCTCCAGTGGTTTTGGCTTTCAGGAGACCACCACTGAAGTGAGAATCCCCTATTCACCTTTCCTTCTGCAAGCTTTCTTGTTACCTATTCCACCAAGGGCTATGAGGAGAAAGGGGTCAAAGGCAGCTCTCTTGATGATGCACCACACCAAACAACATCCCTGTGAAAACAGTCTGGGATTCTGGTTCCCTTTACACTGCTAAGTGACACAAACACAGCTGAAGGAAATATAGACTCTGTATCTATCCATTGAAGGAGGTCCTTAGGAAGAAAATCTCAACATCACTGGTCCTCCATTGTCCTGGGAACTGTAATCTTTCCCAAGGCCGAGGGCAGGTAACACATGGGAAATGTGCAAGCCCTGGAACAGTCCTTAGCAGGTGGGATCCCTAACAGAGCGCACGCTGCCCCGGCCTCACTCCAGCACACCAGCTCATTCTCTTCTCCCTGGAAGGTGCCCAAAGCTGCTGGATCCCTGCCTGAGGCACCATAGCTTTTGTGCCCCCATCCAGCTGCCTGGGTGGGCAATGACAGCACCCCGGGCACCGACAGCTTCCCCAGCTCCAGCAGCGGGGGCACGTCTGGCAGCAGCCTTTGCTTGCCATTCCCACCCTCGGGGCTTGGCTGGCAGCCCTCACGTTTGGGTGCCAGATTTGGCAGCCACGAGGAGATCGCTGGAGATGTCCCACTCGGATGGCTCCGGCCAGACGCTGCACGAAGCGGCGGCCCGGTGCCCCGTCCCTGGACCATCCTCCCGCCGGGGCTGCGGGCCGGGAGAGCCGCTCCCGCACAGCCGCGCCTGGGCTCGGTCCCCTCCACCTGCCCGGCGGCTGGACCCCACCGAGGGTCCGCGGCACGCCCGCCCCGTTCCTTTCCCCGCTCCCCCGGCACTGTGGCGGCGTTCCCAGCCTGTTAGCTCACCCGGCGCCGCCCCCGCTTTTGTTACGGAGAAGCCGCGTCCCCCGCGCTGTTGGCATCCCCCGACGTGTCCGCGGCTCCACACCGGGGTGCGTGGCTCCCCAGAGCGGAGGTGCCGCCGGTGACCGGAGGGTGTTCGCCAGTGCGAGCCCCCTGCGCGGATCCCCGTGGCCACAAGTAAAGAACTCTCCCCTGGGAAGTTGTGTCTCAGCCTGCTGCTGGCCGTGACTGCCCGTCCCCCGGGTAGGGAGGCAGGAGATGTGTGCGAGGTGTGCATCTCTGTTTTCATCCCTCCCGTGTCCCTCGGTCCCCAAACACCCCGGAATGCCCGGTTGTGCCGGGAATGTAGCACTGTGCTGGGGTGGCTGTGGTTCTGTGGCCGCACACCCTGAATGTGAGAAGCAAATGCAATCTGATCCCTGATCTCAGGCCGTGGCTGCCTCAGCGATGTTTCCTTTGATGGACAGTGGTCTGCTCAGAAGTTGTGTGGAGCCCTCAGTTTTTCATTGTTTTCCTGTGAGGAGTTACAGGTATGTTTGCAGTGAGGTCTTTGCTAAACCAGGAAGGGAAGTGGCCCCTTGGTGGCTCCAGCCTCGCTGGAGGATGCACACCTTGTCAGGAGGCTACAGCAGGCAAAGGCATCACTCCTCATCTGTTTGCAGCTGGCACAGTGCTTGGAGCTGTGCGAAAAAAGACACACTGCCCCCAAAAAAGCTTCCTGTCTAATGCTTGACATTTTTGAAAGGCACAACCAGGAGTGCAGGAAGAATTTGTCATGGGTTAGGTCACAGGTGAGGACTCTACCTACGTGTCACCTGCTGCCCAGGAGCTGCCCCTGTCCATGCCCTTCTGAGCTGCTGTCAACAGCAGCTTCTGCTCTGGGTGTCTTGCCCACCTGACCCTGCTCATTTCCCTGCACCCTAAAATGGAGTAGATAAATGCAGGCAGGGTGGTCGTGGTCAATTAGCAAAGGATGCTGCTTGAGTGGATGTGATTAAATGCTCTTCATGCTGCTGTCAGTATGGAGCACCCACGCTGCGGGAGCAGGAGCTGGTGACACGGGGACGGGGACACAGATGGTGCACGTTTGCTGTGAGCCATGCCATGGGAACCAGGTGAAAGCAGGCAGTGGGTTCCTTCTGGGCATGAGCCCTCTCTCCTAACCAGCTTTTGGCAGATGACCTTTGTGTGATGGTCAAACAGAGCCAAAATATCCCCACAAAGGCACCCTTGTGTGGTTGTAGCTGCAGTATCTGGACCCATGATTTGGCATCTACACAGGTTCTTAAAATAAAATATTGAGAAAGAGACAAAGTTGAGTAAGGTTCTCCAAATCATGAGATTAAAAATAAATCAGAAGGGTTTTATTCCCTTATTGTTGATTCCTGAGCATCCAGCCTGATCTGGGGCCATGTTTTAACCATTTCCTTACATGCAGCAGTGCTGGAAACTTGTTGGTTGTTTCTCCCAGAAGGTGACCCGCCCATATCTGCCTTAGACTGAGATAAAAGCTGTAAAAATCCCAAGCCTTTTATGGCCATTCTCATCTCTAAAATGGCTTGGGCTCCCTCAGAGCATGTCAGAACCTCCAAAAGCTCTGTGCTTGCATCAGCCCAGGCCCTCTGGGTGGGCCACAGAGCAGTAGTAGTCTGGGAGCAGTCAGTAGTACGTGGGATGTGCTTCCTCTCCCTCATCACATTTGCTACAACCACTTTAATGGCTTATCATTCATGGTACCAGGACAAAAGTGAAGTGACAGCAGGGCTGTGTGGGAGGGAACAACTGAGGTGTAAAACATGGTGAGAGAAAGAAAGAGTTTTCCAAAGCCCTTCACTAGAGGATGCTTGGAGACACAGAGCCTCCCCCATGTGCCTGGAGATGGGGTGTTTGGAGCTGGGACATTCCCCTGGTTGTGCTGGGAGCCTTTTGTTGGTGTTGGTTTTGGCAGGTTGGGCTTGCAGGGAAATCCTGGAGCCACAAGCCAGCGGGTGCCCCCTGTGGACAGCCACGTGTCACTATGAGGGAGCCAGGGCTCCCCTGGCCACAGAGGGGTGTGAGCTGTGGCAGTTTGGGGACATGGCAGTTTGGGGACATGTGTGGGTCCTCCTCAGCCTGCTCTGCTGCCACAACCTCACCCAGCTCATCTGCCCCCTTCCCTAATGCAGGGAAGTTCAAGGCCATTGGGAAATGGGTGGGCAGAGGAGCTGGAGTGTGAGGAGTGCTGGTGGAAGTGCCTGGGTGGGGCTGCCTTGTTTTCTGCATCCCTTTTTCCTCCCAGGGACTGCTGGAGGTGGTTTCAGAGCAGAGGTGAGTCAGGATGTCCTGGGGCAGAGCTGTTCCCTGGCACCCAGCACCCAGCACAGTTATCCTGCTGCTGCAGGGATGTTTGTGCAGGGGCTGGGTGGTGACAGAGCCAGCAAGCACCAGCAACGTCCTCCCCATCTCACTTTGCATTGCACCGGCCTGCTCCTGCTGCAGGAACACAGCTAGCTGGATTTGGAAATGTGCTCTTGCTCAGAATAGAGCATTTCCACTCTCACTTGGGGAAAATTTGTGTTTATTTTCCCTTGCTTCCCAGTGGAGTTTCCAGGTGATGGCACAGGGGGAACCTGGCTGCATGGTTTAGTTTCCTGGCTCTGTCAGCTGTGGAAGAAGTTGTTCCAGTGTCCTCAGTGACCTTCATTCCAGGTTCCCCAGGCAGGTAGCAAGGCCCCAGGATTTACTGCTGAAGTATCTTCTGGAATTTACTTTGTGCTGGAATTTCTCTTTGAAAGATCAGTGTCTGCATGGTACTGAGTGATGATGGGAAAGTTACTGAAGCCTGTATATTTTTATTGGGTTTTGGAAGTCTTTTGTGCTGAATGGGTTCTGATTTAGGGGCTGATGGTTTGGGCTGGGAAGATGTGTACTGGTGGCAGATGCTGAATGTGCCTTCTCCTGCACAGCTGGCAAATGTGCCCTGGTGCTGATGTGCAAACACCTGTACTGCTCTCTTTGATAAGGGAAGAGTGATGAAACTGGAAAAAGCAGAAAACTGAAAGTGCATTGAAGCTCCTATATGTTAGAAATGCAAGGAGCTAGATTTTCTCAACTCCCACATTGTGGTTGAATCCAAAAATGTGGGTGTTGAGAATCTTTTATTACATTTCTTGCAATAGACGTGAGTTCATGGATGGTGGAGCTGGCTTTTATCTTTCCCAGTTTTTGCTTAGTTTGGTGTGATATGAGAATAGGCTTTTTCTGATTGGACGTGGAAACATCACAGCATTACAGGAGGTAACAAGTGAGCCTTGTTGCTGCTTAATTTGCTTTTGCTTCACCTTTTCTTAGCAAAGCTTCCACAGTTTCTCAGCTGCTAAATATAAATTGGAAGAGATTCTTCCCCAGCCCCAGCCTCAAAACTGCATGGTGTCCAGCACATGGGATCTTTTAACCTTCTCCTTCTCCTTCTCCTTCTCCTTCTCCCTCTCCTCCTTCTCCTTCTCCTCCTCCTCTTCCTCCTCCTCCTCCTCCTCACTGGCAGCGTGGTTCAGCCACGGCTCCTGCAGACCCTCCTGCTCACTGCAGCTCCCAGAACTGTGTTGCAGGATGACATTTCCATGACTGTGGGATCTTTATCTGGCTGCACCTTGTCTGGGTGGCAGCAATGGCCCGTGGCCAGCAGGAATGAGGCTCTGCTGGTTTTGTGTGTCAGCAAGTGGCTGCGGCTGTGCCACACCAGTGCCCTGGGTGCTCCTGCTCTGTCACAGCTGCTGTTCCCCCACTGCAGGGATGCCTGGCAGTGGGATGCTCCTGCCCAGGGCTTGCAGCTTGGCTGTGGAGCCAGACCCGGGTGAGTCTGTGCACACCTGGATGTGCTGGTCCCACCCCTCTGAGCACAGGATCAGCTCCTGCTGGAAGGTGGGGATTCACCTGGTTCCATTCCTCCATGGGTCAGTCGTGCTGCCTGGATGACAATCCTCAAACGTGAATTGCACCCAGTTAACATTTTCTGTTTCTTATCTTCTTTTCCTTTCACAGCACTTTTTCTCTTTTTTTTGCCTTTTTCCTCTCATCCTCATCAGTGTGTCTAAATCTAAGCCTTTTGAAAAGGTCATTCTGGTTTTTCAGCAGCTTTCCCTTTTTTGCTGTATGGTTCCTTAGCTGAGCACACCCCCAGGTTTGGGTGATGGGGATGTGTGTCTGCACTGAAGCCCCAGAAGGCCTTGGAGGAGAAGCACAGCCCCTGGGTCAGGAGAGGACAGATGGTGCTCCTGCCTACGCTGTGTTGGAGCAGGTGCTGGGGGAGAAGTTAAAGAAGGAGCTTGAAAATAGAGTGAGCCTTTCCTTAAAAAACTTCCCCAGTCTGAGAAAAGATAATTTAAGGAGTCCTTGAACCTGGTGAGGTGACCAAGCCATTGCTCCTAGCAATGGACTAATCCTGGTGGGCCTGTCATGCTGTGTGCAGGACATGCAGGCCTTGCAGGGGCCATCTTCCTCAGGATCAATAAGTCATATCTTCCAGAAAAACAGGCATTTATAAACCTAATTGCCGAGCTTTCCCTCAGGATGAAAGCCTGATTTTGACTGTAGATAAGCAGCAGGTGCCTGCAGGCTGAGCCAGGGCTCCCCTGGCCACAGAGGGGTGTGAGCTGTGGGGACAAAGGGACTTGCAGCAGTCAGTCACAGGTATTGAAGCTTTCTGCCATAAATATTTTAATGTGTGTTTTGTGTCCCTCTCTTGGCGTGGGGAATGGCTGCACCACCTGGAATCACAAGGAATTCCATGGTTTATTTACCCAGCCATCCAGGTTAGTCCAACCCCACCCAGCAGCTGGCTCAGCAGGGTTTTGGCACTTTGGTCCCAGCTCTCACACAACTGTGCAGACATGAAGCCCTGCATCAGCCTGATGGCTGGGGCTGCAGGGGTCTGCTGCTCTTGGCATCAAATGGCCCGTTGCTGACCCCAAATCCTGCTGGCACTGGGGCCTGTTCTGTTCCCAGATGAGGACCTCTCAGGTTTTTGGGTTTTCTGACTCAAGATTTCAGGCTGGTGGTTCAGATGGTAGATTGAGGTGGGCTTTTTCTGCTCTATTCCCTCTGAAGCTTTAGCTCGGCACGAGAATGAAGAGGAGTCTCAAGGTCTTGTTGTTTTGGGGTTTCTCGTGTGTTTATTAATTCTTACCTTACAAATTTCTCTGGGCCTGGCCAAGGTGTTCACAGCAGCTTGGGCACAGGTGACTCCCCCCGTGATGAGAGGTCACTGCCCCTTACACAGATAATTATGTACTTATTATTTACAATTCTGTGTCAATCCCTATCATCTACACTAAAAAGGTCATTTCTACTTTCACCCAATTCCCTTACACTACTTTGTGCCCACGTCACATCAGAAGATGGAGGCCAAGGGAGAAGGAGAAGAACCAGGGCACTGCCCTAAAATCTCCATTTTGTCCCCAAGTCAGCTCCATTCTAAGAATCCCAAAACTACCAAATTTTCCACCCTGTGC
>JBBMKD010000053.1:66342602-66358582 GCA_037834095.1 Argya squamiceps | reverse complement strand
TGTGTTTAAAAAAAGACTGGATGTGGCACTCAGTGCCATGATCTAGTTGAGGTGTTAGGGCTGGGTTGGACTCGATGACCTTGAAGGTCTCTTCCAACCTACACATTCTGTGATTCTGTGACTTTGCAGACATTACTCTGGGTCTTTGTTTGCAGAGAAGAGGTTCTTCAGACGCTCCAAGTCAGGTGAGATCCTGGCCAAGAACCCCGTGGTGCGATCCAAGAGCTACAACAACCCTCTGCTGACGCCGGTGGCCGAATACGAGACAGAGAGCATGGCCGCCAACGGCACCGGCATCCGGAGGCACTCTGTCTCGGAAATGACCTCCTGCCTGGAGCTCCAGGGCTACTCCAACCTCACCACCATCATGGACAACGGCTCCAAGAGCTCCATGACAACCATGAAAAGCTCTCTGCCAGGAGACCAGGAGAGGCCCAGCGCTGGGTCGGTGCAGTGCTCCAGCAAACTTGGCGCTGCTGAGCAACAGAAAGGACTCTTCCACTCCATTGGTGACTCACACAGGTCTTTCGAGCTGGACAGAGACACTTCCTTACTTCCAGTTCCCTCTTCCAGCCCTGAGAACATAGTGGATCAGATTTTGGAGTCCATCGACTCTGATTCTGAAGGCATTTTCATTGATTTTGGCCGAGGCTGTTCCAATCCGTCAGTGTACAATGTGGATGTAAACAGACAGAGCATCGTGTGAAGGATATTAGGGGACAAACTGTGGGGTTTAATATTATATATGAAAGTTACTAAGGCAGTGAGTCGGACTACAGGCAAGCTGTCTATGCCTGGGCAGGACCTTTGCCAGGTCATCATAGCTGTACTGAGCAAACACAAGTTTTTAGCAGGTGGGAATCTGCTGAGGGGGAAGCAACTCCAACAACTCTTCCCCATCCCTGTCACCCTGCAGAAGGATTTCCTATTTCTTTTTAAACTTAAGGGTTCACAAACTCACAAGTGTCTGGTAAAATACCATCAGTGCAGCTGGCAGTGTCTGTTCAGGAAAACAGCTCAGAAAATAGCTGTACTCACTTCTAATTTTCTAAAGAGATTTCCTGCAGATGATGGGTTGTTCTCTGAACTGTAACACCTCAGCCAGAGTAGAAACATACCCTTTAAAAACAAACAAACAAATACAAAAGGCTGTAGGCTTTCATGCCACAGAATACAATAATAAAGAAGTCTTTTAATCTTTTTCTTGTACATCCTGTATGCACTCCTTTCCCTAATGGTGAGTTAGAGTTCTTGAAGAAAGGCAAATAAACAGAAATATGCTTCCTGATGTCACGCAATGCCTGGTGTCTCATTTTCTGTTTCACTGTTTCCTCAGCCAGGAACAGTGTCTGGGACAATTGTCTCAAAATTGCCCTTCAAGGTTATATTAATTTGGTCTGAATGTGGCACTTCTGAGAAATCTGTACTGTCAACTCCTGAAGTATCTGTTGTATGGAGAGATTCCATCATAATTCAACTTACTTTTTTTCCTAAATAAATGAAAATACGGCCTCTCAGGGGAAATCCTCATTAAATCTTTATATTCTTATAGAAATACCATAATGCATCTGCTGTCAGCTGTGTTTTTGGGCAGTGTGAACCTTGCAGCTCTTCTTACCCTGAGTACACCCAGCTCTTTGATTCTCCCTCACAATAACATGGTGGTGCAAGAGTAGTTTTGCAGAGGATTGATGCATGTGATACTAGAGGTGAAGTAGAAATCCTGCTGTGCAATACAGTTTTGATCAGGGGGTTTTGCAGTGAAGGCCACTCCATTTGTGTCTGTGCTTTGGTGGAAGGAGTCAGTTGGTATCTCCTGAGCTGCTCAGCAGACACTGGTCTTTGGTCTGGGCAGTGCCTGGTGCTTTGCTCAGGGACTGTCCAGCTTTGCTCTGTACTTGCTCTGCTGACCCCAGCATTTGCCACACTCTTCCCCAGGCTCTGATTATGTTTCTAGACTCAAAGCTGTGCTTCTGACACTCAGTTTTCTTTGGCCTCACTGTGTGTTAGCTCAGTCTTTTGCTACCACCCTGCTTCCCTGCTCAAGATTTCAGCTGCTGGAGAGATGTGCAGGCTCCCTGTAATGCAGAGATTTGAGAAGCTCAGAAGCCATCTGAGGGCCTCCCCTAGAAATGAGGCAGGGGTTTGGTGCCTGTTTTGCTTCTCCATGTTTGGCAAGTTCAGCTGTGCAGCCTGCCCTACAGGTCAGCATTTAAGTTAGATCATACTTAGAAGTTTCTCTTAGGCAGAAGTTAATAATTGCTCCTACACTCAAAAGTCTCCCACCTGAGCCAGGGAACACAGGGTGTGGGGAGGGACTAAACACCAACTGAAATGCAGGTGTGGCACAATATACCCTCAGAGAAAGTAACTCCAGTGACTGGGGGGATCTTTGAGGTCCAGTAAATGAAATGGCTTAGGAAGAAGGCTGTCAGACTATCCCCCTGGAACTACAGCTAAATTTAAGTTGCAAATAATCAGATCATCCATCCACAGCATATTCAATAGTGTGTTAGCAACTTGCTCAATCTGAGGCTTATCCATTTTCCAGCAATGGGTCTTTGCCCACCCTCTCCTTGCTGGAGGGCAGGATGAGCCCTCAGTCTCAAGGAACACTTTCCTTATTTGGCCCTGTGGAAATCACAGGAGAGAGTGGAACTCTTGCCGAAATTGGATCCATGATATGACAGGAGTCATGATTTCCAAAAGTGTCCTAAAGTGGTACAAGCCACCATGCTGGCACTCTCAGTCTCCACGCTTGTTCTTTCTGACAAACACTGTTCTGTTTCCTAAATTATTATTTTATTTAGAGAAAAAGAGTATCCACAGCCTTGTTCTGAGGACACAGTGCAGGGGAGGAGAAGATAAGCTTCAAGCCCCTACATAAAAAATATGACATAACCCCAGACATAGAAAATAGAGTGGATCAAGGCCTCTGCACACTTTCTCTCCTCAAGGAACTTTAAAAGTTTTAAGAGTCATAAGAATACTTAATTCCTGGGGATGTTTAAGCACAGTTTCAATGGAGGAAAGAAGAGGACTCCTAGGGCCCTTCCCACTGGAGCTTTTGCATGGTTAGTACATTCTGCTCTGATGGAAGACCTTGAATCCTCTGGTATGCTGGCAATTAACTAACTTTCCCCACCTTGCACACATGGAAACAGTGAATGAAAATCCTCCTCTGTTTGTTTTAGAAGGTCATTTAGAGACTGGGTTCAAGAGAGTGACAAGTCAGAGTTCAGTTCCCTATTGCAGAAGTGATAAAGGTGGAATTTTGTCTCTTCTTTGTGTTAAAAGGTGTTGGCAGATATGATTGAAAATTGTAAAATTGGATGCAATGGTCCTACTGGCCAAGCCTAGTGTTCCTTGACTTTAAATGTTGCACAGATAGGAGACTACCTAAATTTGTGATCCTCCTACTAGTAATCCCAGTGCAAGCCTGTCAGGGATATGGAAATCTGAAGAGACAAACCACAGAATCGTTACAAAGGAGAAATACATTTCAAAGAGAATAGTGCAGGTTCTTGCCAAAATAGATTTATGATGTGATGGACTTTGAACTTTTCAAATCCTGCTACAGGGCAGTGTCACTGGAACTTTGCCCTAAAGTGGCATTCTGAGTGTGCCAGTTATTCCTCTTCACCCTTCCACTGTTACAATAAACTGTGGTGCTGCATGTCCTAATCCAAGAACCAAAAGCTGTTCTTTCCCTGGCTGGGACAGGTTCCAAAATCCTATGAGAGGTAATACAGAGCAATAGATAGCACTTGAAGCTCCTGTCATATGGCACTGCAGGCTGAACATTATGCAAGCAAAAGGAACTGGGAGACTAAAAGAGATTAACCTAATGAACAGCTCCTGAACTCTGTGGAGAAGCAATACAGCTCCCTGGAGCACTGCTAGAAGTAGCAGAATAATTGGCTGCAAATAATGCTGTCCAAATAGAGGGCTTTTCTGTCACAGAAATGGAGAAAATCACTTTCATTATTCAGTTAGCTCCTGGCACACTGGCTTCGATGATGCTTTTGACTAAATCTGAACCTCCGAGGTGTGGTAACAGAAGAGCTTCTAAGGCCATTATACAGACACATGAGTATGTGAAAGTAACTGATATCTCTGCAGTTCTGGTTAGGGATGTATGGATTTCCCCTTTATTAGGATAATATGCTGCAGGAAAGTCTTGAAAATGAAGGTGTCAGAAATTCTTTAGTATTATTTTTGAGCTGTGGTCTGCAGAGGCATAACTGTCATTCCAGAACTTTGAGAAAAGTACCAAAATTTGGAGGCAGGGAGCAGAAACTCAGATATCCATTGAGCTGGCAGTGCTGCAAAGAACATATGTAACCATTTTAATAATACATGAATCCTTGCCATCATGCTCTCCAGGAGAACAAAATGCTTGGTTTGCAGTCATAGTCTTGTTTGCACCTTTCCACAAAGTCAAAAGTACACTTATAAAAGGAAAATAAATACATTTTGTGCTGAAGAGCACTGAAGGTATCTGAAGTGGATCTGAGTAGCTCCATGTGGCCTGAAGGACCTCAGGCTCTGCCTGTTCTCTGTTACCTCTGGGTGATTGAGATTATACCCAGAGGTTGAGCTCCCCTAGCTCTTGAGAGAAATCCCAGAAAGTGGTTCAAATCTTTTATGTGGTCTCAGAATACCGAAACCAGGTGGATGCAAACTCCCCCAGGTGCTGTGCTGTTGGCCTAGTTGCCTCATAAAAACAAATGGTTAAACTTGCCTTCATCAATCAGCCTAATGAGTGATGCCAGCCTACCTTGCTTAAAGGTCCTGCTTACTCCTCTGTGCCGCCCTCAGAAGGAACCTCTTGGGGTGATCAGCAGAAAGGAGCTGGCTTTGATGTGCTGTCTCAGTGTTATATTGTTGGGGTTTTAGGAGTTCTCCTTTTGGGTTTTTTTTTCCCCTCTTATGGAATTTTCCCCCATTCGTGTTGCTGGGAGACAATAACGACTGGATACTCAACAGAAGACAAAAGAAGTCAGCTGGGGAAGAGGTACAATGTCTACTCTCTCTTGACATGGGGTATCCCATGCAGGGCAGAGATACCTCGAGATTTGGGACTGGGAGCACCCAGGTGGGGTGCAGTTTTCTCTCTCTCTCCAAGCAGGTAAGTTGACTAGTAATTTAATAATGAGAACACCCTATCCTTTCACAAACGATGCCCCTTCTGGTGTTGTGTTGCATCATTGGAGTAGCAAGTTGGCTGCTTGCCTGTCCATGGCAGGATTGCCTACCTGAGAGAGGAGCTGCCAGGATGCTCTGCCAAAGCCACAGCAGAGGGGGAAGAGAAAATGGATGTTTGAACAGCTGTGGACCTGCTGGGCCAATAAACCTGCCAGAAATATATTGTTACTTGCTCACCTTTGTAAGATGAGGCATCGTAGGTTAAGCATGTATTTCTGAGGATCACTGTCAGCATTTTCAGTTTAAGGTTATGAACTCTTCCAGAATATATTTATTTCCTAATTTTTTTAGGATTATATGTTTTTTTCACTTCCAAAAGTGAATGGTCTTAGGCAGAGTTTTAGCTATATTTCAAAATGCATTCCTTTAAAAATCCTAGCCCTCTGAACTCTGGGTTTGGAGATGAGGATTTGAAGAGAATTCTTAGGGCACTGTTGTCATTGCAGTTGAGATTACTCAGGATCAGATTGCTGGGCTGGAACTCCGAGACTGAGGTGACTTAATTCCATGTCCTCTGTGAGCTTTTTGCATAGATTTAAGTCACTTAATAGTTCTATACCTCTTCAGAACACAGGGATAATGTTCTTACCTGTCTTTCTTACATTTCACATTAGTGTGTGTATTGTCTGTTGGTTGAAGGTTTGATGTGCACAGCAAGAGGAGAGGAGGCAGTGATTGAATATAAATTAACAATGCATCTCTAACGCTTGTTTATTTAATTGTGGGATCACCACATTCTTTTAATGTAGCTGCACCACTGATTTAGGTTTATACATGCTAATTGATTCTTATGTATAATCCACTCCCTATCTATCTGCATATCTATCTATCCTCCTCAGGACCCATCCTCACTGACAGGTTTACTCGCTTTCTTTAGCTCATGTTAACTCTTTAATACCCTGTGAGCTCTGAGCACTTCCATGGCTTTGTTTTCCTCCAGTCCACGTGCTCTTCTTACCAGCTTTGAGCTTTTTACTGCCCATTACTGTGGATGGTTTAGATCCCTTTGAAATTCCTGATGTTCAGTCAGGCCTGAATATGCTCAGTAACCCTCAAGAACAAGTATCTCTGCTCCATGCTTCATTCTTCTCTTCCAGTTGAAAAACTGCAAGACAGTAGGCTTGATTTCCTAAGAGGAAAATTTATCTTCTCACTTTCAGTACTTCAGTGGAAATCTGAGATTATAATGTTCTGTTTTTCATGATCACAAACTGCGTTTTTTCCAGACACAGATGTAAAGGGTGCCATTTTGTGAGCTTCTGGATCTTACCCTCAATCATACATTAAAATACAGATATGGTATTTGTGCTCTCTAGTTCTCTACAGAAGTGTTTGTCTGTTAGAAATACTGCACTGGCTGTGAATTATTAAGCCATTGCATTCTTAATCCTTATGGGTACACAGTCATCTGGGAAGCAACACAAAATAGGAAGCTGGAGAAGTTGGTAACTCTTGGTGTATCTACAGGCAATCCCTCTACACAGTAAAATACAGTAGAAAAAGTAGAAATGGAAATGCTGCATCTAAAAATTGGAAGCAGGATGGCATGTGTGCACTAGAGCAGACAGATGCAAACCATTTAAGGACAAAACTTAAGCTACTTCAAATGCACTTTAGATGAGATATTAGAAATACATTTTCCCTGTGACAGTGGGGAAGCCCTGGCACAGGTTGCCCAGAGAAGCTGTGGCTGCCCCAGCCCTGGAAGTGTTCAGGGCCAGGTTGGATGGGGCTTGGAGCAACATGGGATAGTGGAAGGTGTCGCTGCCCATGGAGGGCGTTGGAACTGGATGGTCTTTAATGTCCTTTCCAACCCAGGCTGTTCTGTGATTCTAACCCCACATCTCTACCAGCAGCTTCACAATTCACCCTATTCTTAAATCTTGTTCAAACCTTCTTGGGGAAGGAGGGTGAACAGAAATTATTCTGAAGAAAAAATTGTATACAGTTCTTGAAGGGAAAATTTTATAAGACTTATGAGGAGAGGATATGTCAAGGTAAGGGAGGAAAACATTTTCAGTTTCACTGGTTCAATTTAAAACCTGATTTGTCATACAATGCTCTCAATCTTTGGCAAAATTGGCTTTTAAAATTATTTTTAACAGCATTTTGTGTCATCCACTCCAGAAGTGAGGAGTGTTGGCAGCCAAGTACACATTACAGCTAACAAACCAGGCACTGGTCAAGTGGATAAAAGCTTTCTGAAGAGAAGTCCAGATCCCCAGGGCCTGTTGACTGAGGGGATGAAGAAAGGCCTTTGTTGCACAAACATTCCTGCAGCTCCCCAGCCTCTGCTGTGCACAGCAAGGGGGAAGGCCATCAGCTGCTCTCTCTGGAATATGATGAACATTGCTGAGAAAAACAAGCTTAGGGTGTTGATTATTTTCCAGATTCATTTCTCCCTCACTTGGGTCAAACACCAAAGACTGCACAAAATGGCATTTGGGTGCCAAGTTTCACTGTCAGATCTGGATGCAGCCAAGCATTTCTGTGGCAGCACTAGTCCCTCTTTGACTTCCTATGAACAAGTAATTGCTGATTATTGACAGAAAGCTCTATTATTTTGAAATTGGTCTTGCATGGGTTGAGCCCTGGAAGGTACTATAGATGCATCCACAATATGTGGATACATCCATTCCTCTAAGCTCGTCCATGGAGCATCAGAGAGCCTGCTACAGTCAGAGACTGCAATATCTGGTGCAGCTCAGGGTCTGGCCCTGTCAGTCTAGGATTGGTAAATCATGTTGAAAGAGAATAAAACTGGGGCCAGACTTAGCAGGAGAAGAAACTGCACTTTGGTGCCTCCTTTTACATATGCAGTTTCAAAAGGCCTTGCACACAGTTGCTGTGCAGACTTGGGGAAACCCAACTTTTTGTCAGCAAGAATCACTTAATGGCTCGTTTGCACTGAAAAACAAATTTGATGTTCCACCTTTTGCATCTTCCAAAAGTTGTTTCTTAACTTCTGTGTATGGGCAGGGGTTCTTGGGTGGTAATGCTGCAATTTTAGTGTATTGTTTCAAATGCAGCGGATGTGTCAGTCTTAGTTTGGATGGTAGGAGTGTTCAGATACAGCCCCAAGTCACTGCTAAACTGTTGCATATACAGGAAGATAAGGTTGGTTTTTTCCCTTATCCTTGAAACTGTCATATACTTGCCTCCTACTTGTTAAGCGGAGTTCAGGAATTTGTGTGTGGTGGGTGGATTTTTGGGGTTTTTTTACTTGTTTTTTTTTTCACAGATGGTACTTTAAATCAAAGCTGTAGTCTTTCTTCTCTTCTCTTGACATACACTGGACAGAGAACTTTGCATTGTTCCTGGGCTCTGGCTGCACAGGTGCTCACTGCCACAGCTCTGTGCTGACCCCCTGATTTCAGTTGCAGGGCAATGCCATGGTGTTTCTAACGTGGATGATGATGATGCCTTGTGCCCAGCCCTCTGAGCACCCTGGTTCTTGTCCATGTCAATTTGCCTGTGCAAAATAAAGATAAATGTGTAGAGATAATACAGCACTGTCCAGAAGGGACAGTGTTGTAGACAGACTGCACAGAGGGAGAGCAATCAATGCTTGATTCCCTTTTAGATTCTCTCCTGCCCCTCCTCTGGCCCTTTAAATCTTTGGCTGCAAATTACTGTGTTGGTTTTATCCTTCTGTAAGGCCATTTCTTTTATACAGTTTTTTTGAATCAAAACAAGACATGGTAAAAATGTCTTAGTGCCTTTTGACAATGATGGGGAAGGGGAAATTATTTTCTGACAGTATTACAGTGTATGTCAAGTAAAAAACTCAAAGAACTTGCTGACAACTCATCACTTGGAGGATTTGTGTTGGGTTTTTTTCTCAGTGTGAACTGGGAGGAAGGAGCAAATAAAATTGCAGAACAGCAGTTACCCAAATTATAATTGCTCTAACATGGTAAAAATGACCTGTATTTCCTTTGGCCTTTCTACTGATGAGGCTTCAGTAACTGTTTGTTGGTTGTCATTCTTCTGCTACAAATTACAGTCTTCTAGAACTGGATTGATGCAAAAGAGATTGTATTAAATCTGGTTTAATTATCCAGTTGATATTGCACTGTTTTCTTTCATAGCCCTTAGCCAAAGCTGTTGGATGCTACAGCTGACTTGACTTTTGGAAGTGAGGCAAGTGATTCTTGCTTAAGGAAACAATAAATTGATTTACCATTGTATCCAACTGTGTTCGGAATTTTGTTGGGTGATCTGTGCCCTTAATAATCTCTCTGTCTCATGAAAGGACATGAAACCCTCTAAATTGAAAGAGGTGTGGTAAAATATCTGTGCTTAGTTTTATGGGAAGCACAAAGATAAATATATTTTACTTTGCAATATATTTCACTGCAGTATTGGGACCTGACTACAGACAGGAAAGCTAAAAATGTAACAGCAAAAATTGGGAAGAAAATTAAGACAGAAGGATCCAGGGTTACGTATTTATGAACTAGATAAGCATTATTAGTTTAATTTAAATGGTTTTTTAGCACTTAAGAGTTTCCTATATGTTCTTGTCTTGCAACTAAATGATGCTTCCTTCCCACTCCTGCAAGTTTTTTTTCCTCCTCTAAAGCCACAGTGCCAGTGACCTTGCATTCAGGAAATACCAGCTGAGTCTTTTTTAGCCCAGTGTATATAGCTGAACTCAGTGCTCCTAATTTTTTCTCAGCTTTGTTTTACAAGGTTTACAGACATGGAAATGTTACAGTGTATTTAAACACTGAGATCAGTTCAGTTGTCCTTATCCTTTTTTTAACACAGTGTAAATTCTGCTTTGTCAGGTTGGGGTATGTGAGTGCATGTGCGTGAGAGGAAATTAAATGAGATTCAGTGCTGAGAGCAGCAGATTATTTTTTGCTCTTCTCAAAGCAAGTAGCTGTAATTACAGTTCATCCATGCACACACACACGAAAAATTAAAGGAGTACAGGCCCTTAATATGTGTCAGGCTCTGGATTTCCAGATTGCTGCTTTGACATCTAACATGGACAGAATTGTGCAGTGTTTTTAAATTTGTGTTTTGGATTTTTGTGTGACATTTCCAGCCACAGAGATGGTCTCTGGGTGGTATTGGTTGCTAGCAGCTCACTTTACATTCACCAAGTGGTTCTTGCACAGAAGCATTTTTACTGAAGACAAAAAAAATCTGTCTCAAAATGCTATAGCAAATTTTTGTGTATTGAAACCATCCCAGACCAAAGATCATTTGATACATATGAATTGACAAAAAGAATCTTCAATTCATGTACAAATTTTGGTTCTGAAATAGACAGTAATGACAGGAAACAACCTGTACTTTTCAGACATTATAATTTTAAGATTCTAAATGGTCATTTTTAAATCTTGAAATGTAAGGTGCACTACAAATGTTATTACTTCTTTATTTTTTACTGACACTGTAAGGTTTTATGGGGAATGTAGATAGAAAATGGAGATCTGGTTGAATTCCAGGGCTTACCTACTAGAAGTTCAGGACCTTTTATTCCCATTCCTGGAAATGCATGCATTAGCTTCTTGATTCAGTTATATATTTGCCATCCCCTTGCCTTGCCTGTTTAGCCCACAGGTTATTTAGGTTATAAATGTGCTCTGTCAAGTTCTTTGCATGGCAAGGATCTGTCCCTTAGTGCTTGTTAGGTGCTGCTATCCTAATGTTCATGGACAACTTTATGTCAGCTGAGGATGTAGTTATTAGCACTAATTGGTGTAACTGGGATTACTTCACTTGATCAACAGTCTCCAGTGTTAAAGAATCACTTTATTTGTAACAACACTTTGTGCAATATCTTTGTACAACCTCTAACATCTGCTTGAGGCATTTGCAATGTCATGAAAAAGCCACCTCTAACTTTTGATCACCCTGATGATGCACTGTGAGTTCCAGCAAAGAAATGTAATTTTCTTAAGCAGGTTTCAGAATAATGCCACCTTTCATGGCATTAAAGCTACTTTGCAGCAACAAATATTCCTACAACAGCAATATGTGAACAGAGATTAATGTTTTGGATAGTGAGACAAGTAATTTCAAGTCTGCCCATGTCTTGCCAAAGAATAACAAAGCTAAATGAAATTATAGTATGGAAATTACAGCACTCTCTTTGCTTTGCTCATTCCTAGCTCTGAATGCCCTCTCCCACAAGCTATAGAGTCCTCAGCAAGTCACATTTCATCTTAAGCAAGGAAAAAGAGATTCAGAGACATGCAGGCTGGTCCTTTTACCATTAATGAGAGACAAAGTGTTAGCATAAATGAATGGGACAAACCCAGTATTTCACAAGCACCTCTGAAGAATAGACACACTTCAGGTTTAAATAATTACAGACCCTTTTCTGTTCATAGTTACTTAAATTACTTGAAAAATGGGTGAATTCAGTACAGGGGGCTCTGTCTAAATATAATTGATGATGAGTTACTTAAATAGGCTTTAGGTCTGTTCTTCAGCTTTCAGTGCTTTTCTCAAGGTGACTGATGGTAATTTACAGGGGTAGCAGCAATTCCTCGAAAGCTGGACACACCATTGATTTTGACCTAAGTTTTCAAGTAGGGAATTGCCAATCACTTCTCTGAAGGTTTCAGCTGCTGGGTGAAAGCACACACATCACTGGGTCTTCACTTTGAGCCAATGAATCAATGCTCTGCTTTTGATAAAGCTCCTGGGCAGGATCTGCTGTAGCACTATTTCTAGAAGTGGGGATTTTCAAACATCTCAGATATAGTGATTTCCCCAAGCAGAGGACTTAATGTGCATGTATTATTTAGCAGCAATACCCAATTGGCAGCAGACACAATAGATACCAATAGATGGTCTTGGCAAGGATGGATCAAATCTAAAGTCACTCAAGGAAAAATATCAAAGCCTACCAGGCAAATCTTGAATGAAAAGCTGATTGAAATTCACCATTGATCAGCAATACAGGGTAAGGGATTTTTAGTGCTGAGTGGAAAGTTTATTTGCACAAGTTTGGAAATTTGATTTCTGTTTTGGCCTTTATTCCTGAGTACTGAGGAATTTATCTAATTTACAGTTTCTAAGGACACTGTATAAGGGAAATAAGAAAAGCCTTACAGAATAAGGACCTTCTCACCTTTGTTAAATCCTCTTCTGTTCACTTTCGTTCACCAAACAGCACTCTGGGAAGGGTTCAGCTGCAGGTTGGATGGCTGGAGAGTGGGTTGATGGTTGCCTTGTGCATGAGGCAGTGCTTGGTTGGGGAGACACATGGACACCACATGCTCAGAGAGCTGACTGGGTAAAGGGACACATGAACAGTGACACCACAGTGGCAGCAGACAATCCATGCTTGTTTTGGGCTAAGTTTAGATTAAGTTTCAGTTAAGGTTAGTGTAGAGGGTGATTTCCCTGGGGAAGAGGAAAACCTTGGCTTAATGCCCTAGAAAACCACTTTCTAAGTATATTAAGAGGCTTACTCCCATGTTCCCTCAGTTCTACTATGCAAGTCATTGCTAGAAGGTTCCTAGTTCTTGTGTCACCATAGGTTGATTTTTGGTGCAGGAATTTTAATATTCCTAATCGTTCTCCCCTATTGGACCCTTCCCTCAGACCCTGCCTTAACTCCTCCCCACACCAGGATGTATAAGTACCCCCCTGTCTGACCCTGGCCCCTGCCTTTTGCTCCTTGTTACTGCCTTTTTCCAATTAGCTTCAAACATAGTGTACACTTTCTTGTTTGTTATTTTTGCATTATTAAAATTCCATTTCTGGACAATTGGATCAAGGCTGCCTCTCTCTATAAAGTCACCAAGAGCTGAGTCTTGAGGAAACCTAAAGGGGACTGATTGCGTGGGCTTGGAGCCCTGATGGTTTCAGGTTAGTATATAAAAAGACTCAGTTCATTACAATAAATGATCTTCTTTGGAGCAAGCAAGGAGGTCTGTGTGTGTTTTTTCCCCATTGCTGTGTAAGGGGTTCTGAAACTACCCCTAACTGCAGTAAGCAGATTTGCAAAATCCTTCTGTGCAAAAATGTTTATCACATGTACTATTCAACTACTTGGTAGTATACTAACTATAAAACTATTTGTTGTTATCTGCTATCACTGGCTATTCCAGCTATCTTTATTGGAAACTCCAGGTATCTTTATTGCTGGAATCCACCTTAGGAAAAGAAAATTGCTATCATACAGAAAAATGCAGGCATACATACAGGATAGGGAATATTGATGATGCACAGACAAACCTTCCTTTAAGCCAAAAAACTTTTCATAAGTTACTTGGTCATAACTGTATTGGGAGATTTTTGGTAGGATGAGCTAGAAAATACTACTTGACCTGTGCTCTCTGGAAGACCCTCTAGTAGGATAACCTAACTGATTGCTGCCTGTGCCATGCTGCTTTGTTTCTGCATGTTTCTTGGATTGTGCTTTGTTGGGCTCCTGGTTTCCTTCTCTTCTGCATCTCTGGAGATCCCAGCAGAGAAAAGCTGAAGGCTCCAATGCAAATAAAGAAATTAAAGGCTATAGCCCAGAGATTGAGTAATACCATCTACAGAATATGTAGAATTTCCCTTGTAGTTTTGGGACTTTCTGAAGAAAATTTCTGCATAAATACAGAGATTTTCAAAGAATTTCTAAGCACTCTGCACCTTTCTTTTAATTCTTCCAGCTTTATTTCCAATGGCTTTTGGCTTTTTCATGTGCAGTGGTTGCTCATAGTAATAACCCCTGAGAGAAAAGGCAGCATAAAGCTTCTGAAAGTATAACAGATGCTTGTAATATCATTGCCCTCTCTACAGGGACTTCTGTAAACTGATTCCTTGCTACACTCAGCATGTTAACATCCAGGAGCAGAATGTTGTTCGTGGAATTTATAATGGAGCCAGGGATTCCAAAAAATTGATCCACAGGGTCTTATAACTGCAGGAGCTCCAAACTCTACGTTATCCATCTGCCTTGACTTTGCTGGTTTTCAAACACAACTCTGTTTGCATTTACAGCCTATTTGGAATAATTTTCTCTTGGTACATCCTTACAAAGAGACTGTGCAGAAGAATTATTATCTGCCAAGCACTGATGTGTTTGGGAATATTCAGCACAAGCTTTCTTGTGTTATTTAAATGAATGACTTTTTTTGTCACCCTTGAAATATGCATCATCACTTCGGCAACCTCGGTGTGGTGGAAGGTGTGCAGTGCAATGAGATGCAGGAAGAACAAGAGGCAGGCAGCAGGGCATACATGATAAATGAGAAAAGTAAGTCATTAGGAAAGCCTAGAGTAAAATCGGGGGGGGCAAAAAAAAATCTCTCTCACGTGGCTGAGGTGGGAAAATGGGGTTGGTTTCATTCTCTTCTGTCTTGGCAGATGTCTGGGACTGCTTGCAAAGGCTTAGAGGGAAAATGTTCATGCAAAATGCAGAAGTTCGTGAAAAAGAATAAACTCCTCATTTCCAGTGTTCAGTTCTTTTATGACATTATTTTATCTTCTCTGACTCCCTGTAATTTTCCACTGATATCTCAATCCTTCCTATGAATAAAATGTACCAACCCCATACTCACACCACCCCTCTGCCAGGCTCTGTAGCTACAGTTATTTTGCTCCTTCTTCCCCATGAGCTCTTTGGTTATAAAAAATTATTTTCAGTCATAGAATCTCTTATCCCAATATTCCTGCCACCCCTGCACCCCACCTGCAGACATCAATGAGCACTTGCCATCAGCAGCCTTATTTCCAGAATGTTGGCCCCAACATTTTCTTTGCCTATAGCCTCTCCCTGTTTGAGGAGGTACATAACAAATATATTTCCCTCAGCAACAGAATATCTTTTTTAATCTTCCTGATCAAAAATATTATTATTTCAGTAAAACACCCCCCACCCTCCAAATCTATTTTCTTGCATTTGGGTTTTACTTATTCTTTTTTTTTTCCAGAGTGGTACCTTCAGATCATGATTAGATAGATGAAATTAAATGCTTTTCAAATTAATTTTTTGGTTAAAATGCTTGTATTGAAAAGTAATGCCTGTAATAGTGTGCAACTCAGAATTAATGTTTTCAAGAAATGGAAAATTCTCGTTTGCTTGTGAATGAATTATGATTGAAAAATTTAAATGTTATAAGCTTTTGCTGTCCTGTAACTTTGTGGAATTCCAACACCAGTGTATAACTGTGCAACACCTTTGTTTTAATTTTTTTCTCTTTAATTTTTTTCACTTGCCTAGCTTAAATCTGCATATTCTCCTTTTGCTACATATGACTCCCAGCAGGGTTCTTGAATATGCACAATACATAAATCATAAAATCATAGAATCACAAAATGGTTTGAGTTGGAAGGGTTCTTAAAGATCACCCAGTTCCACCTCCTGCCTGTCCTTGGACACTTCCAGGGATGGGGCAGCCACAGCTTCTCTGGACAACTGTGCCAGGGCCTCACCACCCTCACAGGGAAGAATTTCTTCCCAATAGCTAAGCTAAACTTACTCACTTTATTTTTTTTTTTAACCCTAAATACTTTAATTGAAATCCTGGCCTTTGATGAAAATGGCAGTATATGGACAGAACACCTTATTCCTGTTTCTGTCAGCATCCCTTTTTGTACGTAGCTGTTCTGCAATCAATATATCAGTACAGGTAAAGCAGTTCAGCTTTTTAGCGTTAGATGTTACGTGTAATTTTCTTGGAATGAATTATATATATAAAATCTTCAAACCACATAAGCCTTTGAAGCTGGGTGTCCTGGGTTGTAGTATAAGATATGCACAAAGTATTCTATCACCATCTTCATGAACTGTTGAAACCAATTGCTGA
>JBBMKD010000053.1:66331578-66342502 GCA_037834095.1 Argya squamiceps | reverse complement strand
ATCCCACTCAGGTTGTATTCTGACTCTGTCAGTGGTCTTTTGTATTGTTGCATTTATTTTATTTTACCTTTTTTTTCTTATTATTAAATTGTACTTCTGACTTGGAGCCTCTCACTCATTTTGCTTTCAAACCACTACACTGGGGCATCTACTGTATACGTGCTCCAGTTTATAATATAAAGAGCAGTAGTGGTGCCACCATCTTCTATGTTCACTTGTTAATTGGCTGCTTATCTCATCCCCATGACAAGTCCTAACTGCATTCATCATGAGTTCTTTAACCACTCTGAACACATTAAATCAACCTGCAAATACCTGGGCTTCCTCCACTGTACCTCCTCATCCTACAAAACCACAATATCCAGCATAGCTGTTTTTTGGTCCTTTTTTTCCTTTCCTGATGGATTTCAGATATTGTCCATACTAGTTTAGCTGCTTATCAGGCACCACTCTAAGGTTCTTCATTATCTCAGTTGCACAGTTAGATGATCACTAGACTGTCATGCATTGCTTTAACCAACTCATGTTATTTAGTTTTAAGCACATATATTCCACTATTCTATTGGTTTAGGAATGCTTCTTGTCTTTTGAATCCCCTCTTTTTTTCTTCTTTTTTTAATTAAAAAAATGAATATGTTTTAGGGCACTATAGGTGAGATCCCTATTTGAGAACCTGTATGACAGCCTCACTAGTTTTGTGAACACTGCATTTTTTTTCACACGTACCACAAAACAGAATTCCTATGCTACCTCATTTATTCCCACATCTAAAATCTTCTCCAAATTATACTTGCAAAAAGATGTTCCATGGCCAAAACATGTGACAGGATAAAGGCATAATGCACATGTAGCAGGAGTGTATTTGGGAAGATGGATTACCATCCTCTTCAGGATTGTAAAGTCTCTGTTTAGGGATTGGCCTTGTGCTTAGCATGCCAAGTGTTTGTTTATGCTCTTTGTCTTCCACAGTCATGGTCTGATTGTCCTCTTCGTGGGATGCTGGAAACTCATCTAGAGCAGAGATGTGTTTGAAAGCTTTTGTGTCTGAGCTTTGGCCTTCTGGATGGTCTCTGTTACACAGACATGCTGCTTAGAGATTTGGGCAATTGACCTATTAGAGATTTCTGACAACCTGTTTACATTTTCTCTACAACAACCTCTCAAATCCCTTTCTAAGTGTTGGTTTGGACCTCTGCAATTCACGATAGCACTGAAGTATTTACTTTTCTGTGCTTCAAAGTGTTTCTTTTCAGGAAGAGACTGAGTAGGTAGGGAAACTAATTCCACATGTGCAAGCATATTCAGCAAAAAATGTTAATAATCCCACACTGCTGGATGATGATTTGTGGTTTTGGTTTGTCTTTGGTGAGGCCCTGAGGAATTTATACAAACCTAGACACAGGTAGGCATAAAAGAGTGATGAATGAATGGCCCCCTTGGCTTAACCACTAAGCAGCAGCCCCAGCTTGAGTGATGAACTAAAGGTATTAAAATGATACTTATACAACAGTAGGAGATGCCTTCTCAGGGTGCTTCATCAGCACTGACAATTAGCTGTGTTAATGAAGTGTTTGCAGAGGGGTTTGCTGGACTCACTGGATCCAGCTTAGGTCACCCCCAGCACCACCAAAATCAGCTGAACTCTTCCCACCTCAGTGACAGGCAAGGTTTTTTCTCTGTGGTTTATCAACACATGCTGCTTGGATGAAATACAACTGTGATTTGTACACTGGCTTTTAAAAATATTTTCACTCTTGAAAAAAGCCTGATTGACATAGAATATGAGCCAATGAATTATAACACACTACATTTTACTAAGAGCAGTCTAAATATGCAAATTTATAGGAGGGGAAGTAATATTCTTACTCCTGTTTAGGATGGGTTTGATAGAAATAATTCTCTTGTCACGTTACAGAGAAGAAGTAATAATCTTGCTTTGTCTTTAGAAAGGCAAAAAACAGCCATTTTGTTACAAAGTAGATTGTATAAATTGGTTGGCTTTCAATGCTTCTTTCCCCGTAACATCTTAGGAAAAGATTTCTAGTATCAAGATTTCTAGTATCACACTATAGTTTAATTGATGCAGACCACATCTTAGGCAAGCTCCCTGACCATTCAATTACCATATATATAAGAATGTGCATATCTCCCCTCATATCAGTATCTTGCTTTTTTATTGTTAACAAAAATATGTTAATAACTAAGAGCAGCTTTTCATTTGAATAGTGATGTAATGCTTCTGTGAATTTCAGATGGTGGAATAAGCCCTTTCTTTAAAAGTTTCCAATTTCCCTGGAGTTCACCAACTACCCCTATCAAGGGGGAAAAAAAGGCAAATGGGAGACTTCAAACCTCAGCACCTGATGGGTGCTGCTGTGGTTTAAAAATCTGTTCAGGGAGATGAAACATTCAAGTCCTCTGCTGACTTTTGTTCAGAAGACTGTCATTGATGGAAGAGAAGAAAAGGCACAGTGGTGTGTGATTTAGTGTGGATCAGGCCTGTTTTTCCTGCCTTTTCCAGGTGGAGGTGATCCTTAGCACAAGGCTGGAAACAAGAGAGTTTTTCCCGGGGTTTGTTTGTGCTTAAATGTGATTTCCCAGAGGCGTGTTCAGCTTTCTTAAGAGGTTTAACAGGGTGTCAGTATTCAAAACTGTCCAGCTGATTGGTTCTGCCAGGCCTCAAGGAAGCTGCCAAGGTCCCCACAGGGAACCACTTCCGCAGCTCCTGGACTCCCTCCCCAACTAAAAACCAAACTACATTAGACCACGACACTCCTACAAGAGGTTTTCTTGTCTCACTTCATTTTTCAGCTGTAGGAGGGTGTAAAACCCATTTGCTGGAGAGTCAGTGAATTCCAAAATATCCTGCTGCCCTGTTTTTATTGCTTTACCAAACTTTGCACACCAGACATCAAAATGGCTTTGATCCAGCTAAAAAATCAGTAACACTCCAGTCAAAATTAGAATAACAGTGGGCAACAGCATTAAACCAATCATGAGAGGTCTCTGATGGTGTATGAAGATGTGGTTCAACAGCCAGACCAAGGCTCTAATCATGTTCTTAAGGGAAGCTCCCAGTTCAAAGAGGCTTAGCAGTTCTAATCACTTTCCTATTTCAGGATGAAATACAAAGCCAATACCATGCTCCCCACACCTCATTTCTGAAATAATTTGGAATTGAACACTGGCTACTTAGCAGGAGTTTTGAGCATGACAGGGAGAGTGAAAAAATGGTTTGAGGCTGGGGAGTGTCTCAGTGCAGCATCCCAGCCTCTATTTGTGTACTGAGTGCACAGAAGGGCTGTCAGTGGTGCTTACCAGACGGAGCTTGCTGTGAGAATTGCAGGCTGTTCTGACTCAGCTGTTAAAAAATTAACTTCCACTAGGTGGAAGGCTCTTCGTTCTGTTTGCTCCTCATCTCTTCCCCCACCTCACTGAGTCTGGGACCTGAAAGCCACTGAGCTTTGATTGCAACCCCATGTCACTTGGAAAAGCACATGCATTGCATCAACAATTCACTCTGCAAAGACCATCTTCTCTGTCTGGTTTTCTAAAGGTGCAGATCTGTGTGAAAAATCAAACTGTTAATTATTGGCTCCAAATGATATATATGTTGAAGCCGAAAGCAAGAAAAGTATCAGGCTTTTCTCAATAATGATTTGTTTGTTCCAAGTGAATTTCTCAAAGTATCTATCAATGTCTTTCTATCCCTTTCACTGTAGAATAATCTAATACCATTTGTCTTGCTAAAGAGGAAAATAATGTATGTTGTAAGTACAGTTGCAATGGTGCTGATAGAGGAATGTGTCAATAGATATGCTTGCATTAGCTGCCATCAGCCTTTGTGCAATAAAACATGCAATAATGCAATAGTTGTGCTGTTTCATTAGATTTGGAAAGGTTTTCCTGTTAGTGGAATAAGGTTTAGCTTAACCATCTTTATCAAATTGAAAAAAATTAAGTCAAGCAAGCATGACACTGATATAGAAATAAAAAAAACACATTAAGAAAATCCAGTTTGACTTCTCTTTATATACCTTCTGGGACATTGGTGTAAACTTGGGTTGCTAATTAAATACATCATTTTGAAAAGCAAAACACATTATTCCATAATAATGTACAGACAAGTTTCAGCATAATAGATAGAAGTCAACAGAAGCCATATGGAAAATGAATGGGATTGTCTCGCTTTGTTGCCCATTATCATCTTGTTCAAGTTCCATATGGTGATTGAGCTCTATTTACATAACTTTTATGTGTAGGCAACTATATTATTTGAGCTGTTAACCAATTAATAAAAATCTACTGCCATATGTGCTGATTGTACTGTTCGCTGTTGTATTTGCATTGGAAACTGATCTGGGAATTTTTGTTCTCTGTTCTCTTCTCTCTCTGGGTGCTCAGCCTGCAGCTGGACCAGGACACTCTACATTGCTCCTTTTGTTGGATTAGTGTTTTGCTGCCTTGAAGCAAGAAGCTGGGGGGTTTTTCCCTCCTCCTACAGCCTGGAGGCTGTACCTGGAATCCTCTTGGCAGGTTGTTTTGTTGTTGTTGTTTTATTCCCTTGAACGTTTTTAGCTTTGGGTTTTTTTCAGTCTGGGGAGTCAGTGGGGCTCTGCCCCAAACCCAAGAAGCTGAACCAAGATGAGAAAGGGCACTCAAACCCTCGAGTTCCTCCCCTCCTTGAGACAAAGAGAGCAGCTATCATCATTGCCTCCTGGCCATACAGTCTGGTGGGAGATTAAGGTTTTGAAATTTCAATATCTAGCATTTATTCAATCCTTTCTTGTGCCTTGTGGGCACTCTTTTTTTGTTGTTTGTTTGTTTGTTTGTTTGTTTGGGGGGTTTTGGGGGGGGGGTTGGTTTTTTTTTTCTCTGTTCATAAAGAGTTTGGGGTTTTTTTTTCACTTTCACCCACTGGTATTCATTCCTCATTGGCAAAAGGGACTACTGAAGACCTTTTATTTAGAGGAAACACCTTTTTCAGTGTTTTCTGCTAAATTTGTTTCCAAACCGAGACACTTTCATATAGAAACTGCATTCACAGTCATGCTTCTGAATTGTCCTTATTGAGAGGGAGCCCTTGATACAAACTGATGCAAAACTTTGGTAGAAATTCAGGTTGAACCTGAAACAAGCCAGTTCTTCTCAGTCCGTAACATGGGAACAAATTCTCATTAATGAACTCAGGTCAGAGAGCAAAGTTTAAGTCAGTGCCTTACATGTAATTCTGGTAAAGATAAGGTGGAAAGAAACTGATGAAAAGTTTCTGGTCGAGAGCTGATGAAAATGGTGAAAAGAACTTGATTTTGAGATTGTTTGTCAGTTGTTAAAACATTCAGGAAGGGATTTAAGTTTCGCAGTTTGGTTGAAGACCAGATCTTTTATGGATTCTATTAAGATCTTTCTGAGGAATAGGTTTTGGAATGTCTTCCTTCTAGGAAACGTGTGGCTTTTCAGACACATCTGGTGTGCATTGAGAGGCTGGGAGTACCACTGCTCTGGACCAGTGTGCTTCTTCCTGAAGCCTGTGCTTGCAGAACGTATTTCTCAGAAAAATCTGTCATCTTTCTCCATTGATCCTTATTTATCTGGGCCCTCCAGGAATCACCAGGAGGAATCACCAGGAATCAGGCCTACCAAAGCAGCCAAGGTATTTGTACAGCAGGGCTTCCTGTGGGTCACACCACATGACTCTTGCAGTTATTCTGTGCCTCATAATTAGCTTGCTTGAAATGACAATATGGGTGATTTGCCAGAGTAAATTGTTTTGCTGCTGAATTCAGTGATGCTAAGCAAGCAGATGAGGATTTGGCCCATATTAGCATTTATTTCTTTTAAGAGGGAATGACTTTGAAAAGAGCCTATGGTTTCATGGGATTGCTATTAACATGGCTCACTAATGATAATTACTGTGGAATTTCCTCTTTGAGGAAATCCAAGCAATGGAGAGGAAAAACAAAATTCAAACAACTTTTCAGTCTCTTAAACCTTGCTTTTGATTTACAACTTTTCTTCAGTGTTCATTTTTATTTTGTAGCAATGAAAATTGCCTGACTAGGGGAAATATTACACAAATAAGCCCAGGAATGAAACAGTTCTACTTCATCTTTATTGATGTATATTATTTTTTACTCTAAGTGGTGAAACGGGAAATTTTTTACTCCTTTTAAATTAATGTTTATGCTTTACTATCCATACAGTAGTAATGCACTGCCATTTTAGAAATTTGAGATGCATTGAAAGAATACTGAAGGTTCCTCTGGATCTGTGTGTTTATATTGCTGATATATTATACATGATTAATAAAAAGACACAGTGATCCATACTAAATCATTTTGCATTAGAGGGCTCTCATTCACAACTTTTGAGAAAGTAACTTTTAGCAATAGTGAATTATGTTCCTTAAGCATACCTGTTTATAAATTATAGCTTTAGAGATGCCAAAAAGCATGCATTTGGTTCTGGTTAATTTGAAATGAAAAGCTCGAATATATGCACAGTGTAGGGTCAAAAGGGGTAAACCCTCCCATATAATACTCTTTATTTTGAACAAAAATAAAAACTGCATGACTTAGTAAGACTAACCTGGTGGGATGTCCCAGCCTTACTCACAAACGTAACCTCACTGTTTGCATAAGGTCAGCTGGCCCCACTGCCACCTCAGACACACACTGTGCAAACCTGCTGTACCCTGAGAGGAAACAGAGATGATCTTTTACCAAGCAAACACCTGCAGCGTGATGCCATCTCACTGTTTTATCAGTAAAACTTGCTTTTAGTGTCCAAAGTCTAGTCTATACTTAGCTTTACATCCTACCTAGAGAATCCTGATCATCTGTCAGCACAGTTAAAATAACACAAATGGTGCACATCTTGCACAGACATTGTGCCAAAAGGAGATGAACAGCTGAGTTGGCACTGAGGTCTTCCAGCAATAATCCTATGGTCCTTAGAGTCATTGCTGCCCTGATTTGAATGAGACCAGGAGCTCCCTCTTCCAAATTTCTAGATAATCTCCTTTTAAAAACTGAGCTCACTGCCACAGTATGTGGTTCATGTAAATCCACCTCTAAACAAGCTGTTTACTCAGACATACAAATGGATGCAGGGCAGATGAGGTGCCAAGGAGAGAGTTTCATGCTCCCTGAACATTTTAAAGTGCATGGGCCCAGCAAAAAAATCTGGACTTGCCTCCTCACCCCTCCCATTGTGCTATTGCTCTGAGGAATTAAATGTCAGCGAGGATCTCACCATGGTCTTCTCCATCTGAAAGTAAGCAGCCTGGAGTCTCGTATCATTTGGGAGATAATTGAGGAAGTGGCAAAGTCCATGGAAAGAAATCTCTTTAAAGACCAAACTAATGCTAGAGAAAAGGAAAACTCTCTCTGGGTTCTGTAGGATGAACTTTAACACTTTATTCAGCTGTGAACTTCACATCTACATTTTGTTTTGAGGTGGCCATTGGCTGCAACTGGAGATGAACAACATGGTTTTGTTTTAAATCAATAAGATTTATTGTAAGTCCATTCACTGAACATGTTCATGAAGAGGAGAGAAGAAGCAGCATTCTTCAATTACTCTTTTTGAGTTGCAAAGTGTTAATACAACAAAAATGAAAGCATAAAGAAATGCATTTGAAATGGAAAAGGTCTATGCAAAGCAAGGCCAGAGCATTCAGATTGCATACAAAAAATCTCAAAGGCATGATTGTAAGGGAATCTGGGAACTAGGCAATCTGTGTAGTTTTGCAGAAGAAACCAGTGGGGTAGGCTTTGAAATAAAACCCACACATTTGGCTTTTTGGGCCTGAGGGGTTAGTCTAAAATAAACCACAAGCATGCTGGGCCTTAATTTCAGGTCGGACCTAGTGGCCACAGCAGCCCAAGAAACACTGAAAAGTATAGAGATTTTGTGTGAGACTTGTATGTGGTGAGAAAATGGGCTGATCCAAGCAACTACAGCCTCTTTATCTGACCTCATTAGTACACAAAGCTTTAGAACAAATGCTGAAGGAAAACTAATTAAAGATGTGGAAATACATTAAAACCTAGTTAAAATGCAGCAGTGCTTCCACTAACATAGAACACAGCAGACTAAGCCAGCATGATAAAGTCTGATAAACCATTCTCTTAGACAATGGAAATACAGTAGATGAAATCTATGTGGACTTCAATAAAACATTTGAGAGGTTGCCATGTGAGAAAAAATTAATTAAGATGGAGAGATGTCGATGAATGTAAGAAATGAAAAGTGAGGACAATAGCATGTGCTGAAAGGAAGAGTCTTGGTGGAAGGAGGTTACTAGTGTGTTCCATAGAGACCAATCTCAGAACTAATCTTGGCTAAAATTTTATTAGTGACCTTGGCAAAAAACATGTGTGTGCTAATGAAATTTGCTGACGACATAAACCTAAGACCTGCTGCTATAACAGATAACGATTGGAATACCTCACAGAAATAATTGGATGAGTCTGCAGAAAAGAGAAGCCACATGCAATTTAACAGAAGAAATGCAAAGTTGTGCCCTTAGCAGAAATTCCTTTTAATTTTAGCAAAGTGGGGTGAAGAGGACAGACAGAAGAAAGAAAAAGCATTGCACAAACTAATCAATAAATCTGCAGTGCCAGTTCTGCCAGATGGGCACACGGAACTGTCTGGGCAGTCACACCCTACAGCCACAGCCCCTTTTCTGATGGCTGGCATCAACAGAAGCAGGGGGGATGTAAGTCTGGCAGGATTTTCTTGGAGCAGTGGAAGCATCTGACAATTTCTGCCTTGGTGGTGCAGTGGCCTTGTGCCTCTAATTGTGGGTGGTTTTTTTCCCCTTACCACTGATTTATCTCAGTTTATTTCCCATTCTTTTACAGGCAATTTCTGAGTGTGAAAGTGAGTTCCAGGGAGTGTGAAGAAAACAGCATCATAGTGGTGAAGCTGTGGGACAGAAGAAAAACTTGGAGTCTTTTGTCAGGATGATGATGATGACGCTTTGGACTTGTCCTACATTATTTTCCTCTCTAGCAAGACAAGTGGTATTAGATTCTTATTCTACAGTGAAAGGGATAGAAAGACATAGATACTTTGAGGAATTCACTCGGGACAAACAAATCATTATTGAGAAAAGCCTAATAATTCTCTTGCTCTGGGCTTCAACATATATATCATTTGGAGCCAATAATTAACATGTCCCCTAACTGTGTGGGGACATGAGTAGACCTGGAGGAGCTTCTGGTGTCACGCACCTATGCAGAGTGGTAGATGGAAAAGGGTAAATGTCTTTTTTTTTTTTTTTTTGCACAGGCTGGCAACTAACAGTGTCACTCGTCGGGCTGATGGGGCAGTGCCACCCAGCCCTGCAGCACCGAGTGTCCTCCCGGGGTGAGTGACCCACGGCGGCTCCCCGGGGCTGTGCATCAATCACTGCGCTCATCTCCCCGCTGCGGTCAGGTGGGGACGCTGCAAAAAATCGGTAAGTGATTTATTTGTGATTTATTTTTCCCCCTGAACAATCGAGAGGCAGTGAGAGGAGGTTAATCCCCACACCCTCCTCTCGGGTTTCCCGGCTGGAGCCGCACGGAGGGAGGGGACCGATCCCCGCCGCCTTCCGCCCCCGCCCCGGGAAGCGAAAGCGAAAGGCCGGGCCGGGCTGTGCTCCGGCACCGGGCTGTGCTCCGGCACCGGGCTGTGCTCCGGCACCGGGCTGTGCTCCGGCACCGGGCTGTCCCCCGCAAGCCGCACCTCTGGTGAAAGGTAAAAGGCAAAAGGCAAAAGCGGACGGGCTTCCTAGAGGGAGAGGGGCTGGGAGCGGCGCGGGGGCGGTGGGACCCCGGGGGCTCCTCCAGGGAGCACTTGGGAGATGGGTGTGGATACATGGATCTGTATAGGGAGGCGTCAAGCCAAGCACTTTGTGCTTCTGGTTTTGGCAACCTGCTGGGCTGCCCTAACGCACCACTTTTTTGGGATGTGAATGCCCTCTCCAAAGGGGAACCAACCATTTGGGTGGTCTGGGATCCGACCCACATTTTTCCCCATCGGGCAGTGTGGCTGCACCGAACTCACCCGGCGGTGGCACAGCCAGGCTTTCCCTGCGTTCCTTCTGAAGGACACCTTCATGATTACTGTTCCCTACAATAATATGGTTCAAAGGTCATAACAGGAAAGATTGATACTGTGCTAAATGTTATATGAGGCTGTTACTTTACACCGATGTTTACATTTCTGCTTGAGAACGGAGTCGTGGCTATTGGCTCAAGGATATGACAGCCGAACGGGGTTGGAGTCATGGTTATTGGCTCAAGGATATGACAGCCGAACGGGGTTCTGTACATTGAGAACATGTTTGGTGGGTTTGATTGTTGGGTAGGTGAATTTGCACTCTTGTGGATATTCCCACTGACTTCGTAGGAGAGCTCCGTGGGACAAAAAGTTCCTGCATATTATTCCTCTTGCAGAATTTGAGCTTGTATTATTACACTGACAAGAAACAGAAAATGGAGTGACAGTTGCAGTAGGCATTCCATGGTTGTCTGGATGTGGTACAAGTTGTGCATCTTGAGACTGGACACTCTAAGCCATAAAAAAGCTCTTGAAGACTATCTCCAGCAATGTATTGGTGTGCTGTGCTTTCAGGGTTCTATTTCCTCGACTTTGTTGACATATCGCTTGAAAATGATTTATCTTCACCCCCCACTGTGATAGATATTTATATGTAGTTAGTTCACTTTTCATCACTCTGTATGTGTTGCATCATATATTTGGCATGTAGTTAAAATCCGTATTGTTGTGGAGCTGAATTTCTATGGAACCTTTCCAGATGTCCGAGCAATGAATGACTACTGTTCAGTCACAAGTTTTCCCGGCAGAAGGTGACACAAGGTTTACTTAAGGCTGACTTAATTCCTGGGGGGGGGGGGGGGGGGGGGGG
>JBBMKD010000053.1:66240547-66321206 GCA_037834095.1 Argya squamiceps | reverse complement strand
TTCCCTTCCCTTCCCTTCCCTTCCCTTCCCTTCCCTTCCCTTCCCTTCCCTTCCCTTCCCTTCCCTTCCCTCTTTCCCTCTGATTTTACCACTTCATGGCTTCCAGGAGCAGCTAGCTGACATTTGTACTTCTAGGCACTGATACAAAGTCCATGGAAAGCAATTTTCATCCTCAAACTTGCCAAGCTCTGGCTCAGGCTCCTCTGATTGTCTGCTAAACTGGGTTAAACTGCACTAGTGGTGTGAGCACTAACAGAGGATCCTCTGCTACAGCCTGTGGAGCAATGAACTCCTCTGTCATTTGCAGGAAAAAAATAGAGCTGAGCTCTCCCTCAGTTTGAAACATTGATTTTTCTTTCTTATTGATGTCTATTATGAAGAATCATTTGAGCTCCACTCCCCTTGTTCTAGTAGGACGAAAAAAAAGGAAATAAAAATAATATATAAAAAATTATCTCACTAACCTAGGGTTATCTAGCTTTTCAGCAGGTATGGTTAGTACTGGGATTTCTGTAGATCACGTGAATAAATGCAGTACAAATAGGTGTGCATATTTACTTTGTTTTTCTGGGTCTTTGGAATGTCTCAAAGTCAGATTGGCTGTTTATTTTGTATTTTTGAACATACACTCCATTTTTAATAGCACAGCTCCCACTTCAAATCCCCACAGATGAGCAGCTACTATTTATTTTTCTCTTTTCTCTCTGAAACTTTCTTGCCTTAGGTGGTTAGAGTGCCCAGACATGAAGGGGAAAAAAAAAGGGCAAAAACCCTAATAAACAAAATAGTACTTTACTTGTTCTGAGCTTTAACAAGACTTAAATATTTTTATGAAGAAAAAATTGTGGGATTTATCTACTGCATTATGTTTGTGTTATTATTCTTCCCAGCTCTTGGGAAAAAAGCATTCAGTGAAGTGAAAGAATACTTTCTCAGTTAAGGTTAGTGTAGCTTTTTATATATGATAAGCTTTTAAAAGGTAGAAAAATAGACATTTTGTAGATAATAAGAGTTTAAACAGAGTTTAACAAGTTATATAGTATAACAAAAGTTTTTGTGTATATGAAGAGGACTCTAATGCTGTCTCTCTAAAGGCAGATTTTTTTTCCTGTAGGACTGCTGATTTATTTTCTGAGAAGGCTTTTATGTGAATTCAGACATAAGGAAATTTAGAAGTAGTACATGTGTTCCTGACTCCTTTGTGTTTTGGAGAAGCCCAGCCACTAGTGGCATTTTTCATTCTTGTGAAGTGTGATTTTGGTACAAATCATGTTAAAAATGAGACAATAAAGCCTTCATATGGCTGTTTGCAGGACAGAAAGATACTGAGAAATTGTGAATGGAAAGCATTCCAAAATATTTAATAGGAGGTTTTTTTCTAACAGTTACTAGCTGCTGGCACATAAATCTGGCTGAAAACGTTATTTTCTCTGCCCTAGTGTGCCTTGCATGCTGGTCAAGGAACATGAAATATGCAGATGATGAGAAGACAAAATGTTCTAGTACTTTCTAACATGACACTAATAATGTTGGAGATCACAGAATAAGGGAATACCAGATTGGAAGGAGATATTAAGGATAATGTGGACCCACCTTTCTTAGCAAAGGCACAGTTAAGACAAAATGGCCCAGTACCATGTCCAAGTGCTGACTCTTCAAACTGATAGATAAAAATGGTAATTCTTACCATTTAATAAAACCTGCAGGATAAAAAGAGGTAGATAATATATAGCAGGTGGTGCACCATAAAACATTCGTTTCTTTTTCTGTGTCTTTTCTCAAGCCACCAAGACACTTGTGTATTAGTTTTTATTATTTATCCCAGATTCTGTTCATTTGGATATGTACTTAGTATGAGCTTTTTTTTGAACCTTCCAACAGTCTGGAAAAAAATTGGGTGTGAAAAAACTCAGACAAACAAACTTGAAAAGTCCTGGAACAAGATTGATTAACACTGTGTTGCTCTTTTCAGTATTGAGTAGGTTTTAATTGTAGTATCTAGTTCAGAATCTCCTGAAGCTGGGACAAGACTTCCCATTTTATTGGGATTTTCCTGGGCTTTTGAGCAGAAATTTACACCCTTGCTCAGCCTCTAGCTGGAGTATGTACTGGATGGACATTTGACTGCCTCTGTTCCAGGTTTGGAAGGTTGAAGCATTTCAGGGGGACAGTGGATTTTGTGGGAGGTGAGGTGGAGACTTGTTTGCAATTTGCTGTCTTTATGTAAGCTGTGAATCTGCTGTGGAGAGTTTTCTCATGAGGTGTTAATGTGGAGTAGCTGAAGCTTCAGCTTCTCTGTTTGGGCAACCTTGAAATAAAAGGCAGGGAATTGTAGATGGATCCACACAGATTAAGGGGGTGTAAAAATGATGAGACAACACCAGCAGTCATGAAGAGCAAGGTCTCAGCATGCCAGCTGTCCAGTCACAGAGAATTTTGTGAGCATCACAGGAGATACTAATCTTAAGGAGTGTGTGAAGGTAGAAATGGGGTATTGAAGAGTTTCTTTTCCCACACAAGAGAAAGTGTAAAGAACAAGAAGCTGATTTGTAACTGCAGTGAATAGTGATAAAGGCCTGTGGTTTTGTCAAACTGAGTGAAAATTCAACCATTCAATAATGTATCAGAGGCAGAAGTTTTTCTCTGTTCATGGGCACTGAAGTGTGTTCTTGCTTGCTCCTCTAGAACTGCAGAAAGATGAAATGGAGGATACACACTCACAACAGGGAGAAACATTTCTGCCTCCACCAGCAGAGGATCCTGAGCTAAATATCAATCACCCATACTATGATGTTGCAAGACATGGCATCATCCAGTTGGCAGGTATGTTTGGGAACTATTACGGTTTTACCTCACCACACACTTTATCACCTTTTTCTCACTGTACTCAGGGTGATTTATAGCAATCATGTTGATGCTTTCAGCTTTCATCCTGAAAACAGCTGACTGGTAATATGTGAACTTAGTGCACTCATCTGTAGATGAATTATGAGCCTAATATTTGAAATTAAACTTGCTTTAAAATATAACTATAGCAATGTCTTATGATCTAAGGCCTAACTGTGACTGTAACACCTCTGCACTTCATTTGTGATAAGCTGTTTTGTTTGCTAAACAAAGAGTTGTGCAGCCACACTTAATCATTTTTGTTGTCTGCCCTGCAAACGGTGTGCAGCCAAAGAAATATGGGTTAAATATATAAAAACTAACAAAAGGCAGAAAGGAAACAGTTGACATGAATTTTAACTGCATTTATCAACTGGATTTCTCTTGTGATTTGGAGAGAAGTTATGGATACATAGCATAATTCAATATTGGATCCTTTAATGTTTACAGTCACTTTATTTTTAAAATATTCTGGCAACATATAAGACATGCAGCCATATTTAGGATATAAAAAGTGTTTTTATCCAAATTTATCCCAAATCCCAAAGTTAGGATTTAAAATGTGCATTGCCTACATTTTTTTCCTTTTGGCTTATTTTTGGTATAAATGTGCTTGATAAAATAACATTAATAATCACAATCCTAAACTAAGGAAATTAATACAACAAGAAACAAATAGTGATATTTAATCTTCATCCTAATAATATCTCAGATTGTGTTGTATTGTATACATGTTTTGTATTTTATACTTTAAGTACGTAAGCCTAGGTTATGATTTTTCAGGGAGATGATGGACCCAGGACATAGGTACCTTCCTGATATTGAGCCACAAACAGGATGACTCAGGTAGACATCAACTTTACCAAAACCAGTGCTCTAGGGCAGTGAAATCTGTGGTAATTTGACTTCTGCCTGAGAATGGGAAGAGGATTTTACCCATAATTAAGTCCAAACCTTTGGTGTACTTCTGGTTTAATTTCACTGGTGCAAATTTTGCCTGAAGTGTTGGATTACCTCTCATGGTTTTGTCCTTAGCACTGCAGTCTTTTGCAGAAGAAAAAAATTCCCTGGCCATCCACGTTTAAGCCCAGAAAAGAGTGACCTTACCTGCAATTTCAGCCAGGAACACTTGATGGGGGTTTGCCAGTCTGCTGGACAATTTAAATGCAAAGCACAAGCCAGTGCTGTGCTTCAGACTCCTGTGGCTGCAGCCTCCAAAGCAGCTCCAAGGTGGGGTGCAAGAGGAGCAGGCAGAGGTGTGCAGTGAGGGCAGAACACAGGAAGGGTGAGATCATACCCCAGGACGTGCTTCACCTCCACAAAACAAGACCTCCCTACACCACTGTTATCTGGTATGGAGTCAGGTCTGAACGTTTTCTCAATTTACATTCAAGTAAGGAAAAGATGAGCTCTTCAGAAATCCTTCCCTTCTTGGAAGATGACAGTCCCTTTGGAAAGAAATGGTTTTTAAATTGTTTGTACCTAGTTTGTAATGGCTTTCATACATGTGAGTAAGACAAAGTATGAGTTCAGTGTTTGAAATCATTGCTGTGTTAAAGCAATTCAGAAAGCTGCTCATTCATTTTTTATTCATTGATTGAAAGACAATGAGATGTATTGCTTGAAATGACTGAAGAAAAAAAAAGATTTCAGGTGAAAATATTTGCAGTAATTTATCCATCTATTGCAGTCATCTAGTTTCCAACAGTTATTTAAAAAAAGACCAAACCCACACTAGAATTCCTTCTTGCTCTTCATAAATTAAAATTATTTATGCCTGATTTCCCTAACAATAACTTTGACTATATGCAAAGGAGATCTTTTGAATTGTATTGGTACAGTGTGAAAATATAATTTTAAAAAAAAAGAGAACATTTGAAAAAGATATAAACTTTGTTAGACTTAGTTATCATGAATCCCAATGTGCAGCTGACAATGCTAAGCATATGTAAATGAAACAGGACTATTGTGCTGCTTCTTTTTATTTCTGTTTTGGGGGAGAAGTTTCAATCTGTTTGCCTGAAAGCAAACTCAGGATTATTTTTCTTTGTGGCAAAAAGGAGGGAACATATAAGCATACCAGATCATCAAATTTCCCTATTTTCTGTGTTTGGCTTCTATAATATGATTGCAGACAACTTTTGAATATGTGCTTATTTTGTAGGAGTCTGTTTTTGCTGCTTGTGCTTTTATAAACTGCTAGTGACATTCTTTTATGCATTAAACAGAAATTTTAATGGAATCCAAGTCCACCATTATTTTACATCTTCATTTTCCTCCTTAGCTTTTTCTTGCTTTCCTATTTAAATTTAAATATTTCAGGTACCCAGGTCTTTGTAGAGACTGTCCATTTTTTTTTGGTCTAGTTGATTTTATGCCCCTTTTTGATTTTGAACCAGTGCAAAGTAAGTTTGTAATTTAGGTTTTTTAAAGTGTAAGGAGAAATTGTAGTGAATTATCTAATTAGCCTAAGGCACAAGTTCTAATAACTTTCAGTCATATCGGAGACAGCTTTGCTACTTGTTGCAATACCTTCAGGAGCAGATCTGTGGTCTGTAGGTTGCAGTGTCACAGGAAAGGACTGTGTTTAAAGATTTTGGTTTTATTCTTCTTTAAAAATTTTCTTTGTTCAGTTTTTGAATTTCCAAAGTGTATTCCTGAAACCAGTATTTGTGACTTTATTCCATGAGTACCCTTTTGGGGAAAGCAACAAATCAACTGGAGGTACCCAAGACCTGGGCACATTTCACAAAGGAAGCTGAGAGTTCTGGTTCCTGACCTATTTGCAGCACAAGAGCAGATTTTAATGTGGGCTTTGCACTTTACAAAGCATGTCCAAATAATTTGGGTGTCATCCTGTTTTCCTCTTAGTAGCTACAAGAAAAGCTCCAAGGTAAAGGCTGCTATCTATGGAAAACATTTCCTGCTCTAGCGAAGAGGAAACTTATCTGAGTGATAGAAACTTCGGTTCAAATCCTTCAGGCAGAAGTTAAATTTGGATTTTCTAAGTTCTGCACATATTTTTCTCAGAATGTGAAAGGAAATAAAGTCTTATTTACTGCATTTCTCTCTTTGAACATCAGACTGTAAGTTATAGCATCTTTTTTAAAGACAAAACTGAGTTAATGATATCAAAATATATGGACATGCTTTCTTGCTGAACTTGAAAAATATAATGCTTCTCCTTTAAACATCATTTCTTGAGCAAAAAGACTTGCTAAAATAAATGATGACTTAAAGTGCCAAATTCAGATGTGAATGTGAATTTATTTTAGGTTTGGGTATCCTGAAGATACAGCACAGGTGATTCTACACCCAAATAGACCTCATGTAACAGAAAAGCATAGGCTGTTTCCCCTTTGCCAAGTCCCAATTTAAATTGTATTCCATTTCTATTTGACTATTCTGTTGTTTCTTTGCTTTCCTTAAATTTTCTTTTATGCCTTCTGTGAATTATCAAAGTAGTTGGTTTTGCATCACTGAAAGTGGTTTTGATATTCAGTGCCCCTTTTCAAACTAGTCCAGAGAGTCAGCAGACAGAGCTGTATGGACATTAGAGAGGCTTTAACTCATGCTCATTTCAGCTTACCTTACATACCTTAAGAAGAGAACAGATGAAATGTAAATAATTAATTACATCGGAAACCAACCTGTCTCTTTGCTTTCATCTGATCTAAAAAAAATGTCTTATGGCAAAGTATTTTCCTTATACAAAGTTTAAGAGAAAAACTACTCATGGAGAAGTCTCTGATGAGGTATCTTGGCTTTCTGAAGGGAATAAGCAGGTTCCTCATGTGGGAAGTCTTCCTGAAAGTTTGCTTATAGTCATGCTTGTTTTAGAAGACACCTGAGCATGTACTTGATTGGAATTGCAGTTTTAGCACTTTCCAGAATTAGCCAGGTGCAGTACAGGTGCAATCCCCTCAAACAAAGTTGGTTTCTAAGTACACATGGACATGAGTAGAATCCAGAGGAATGAATGCAGAGAGGAAACTTTGTGAAATCAAAACGAGTTGACTCTTGAAATTTAAAAATTTCGTTGGTGTCATTCTCCATGTTTCCCTGGTGGTTCTGGTCTCTGTCACAAAAAATAAACATTGCAGTGGCTGTTTCAATACTTCATCCTTAAGCTGGATAATATGTGATGCATTATATTTTCATATCATCAGCTGGGGTGACCAGTGCCAAGGAAAGAGGACTCACCTCTACAGCTACAGTTATAAGCTTCTTCTGTTAATATTGAAACTCAGCTGTGTTGTCTTGACTGTTTTTTTCTTAACTGGCTAAGAAGTTGGTCATCTTGGATGGACAGAGACCCACAGTGGTTTAATTGTTGTATTTACTGTCCATTACTCAGTCTAAGCAAAACAGAGATTTTTACAATGATTTCTTGATGACCTTGTATTTCTGTGAATTGTAGAGAGTAGGAAGCTTGAAAGCACAGTTTGTCTCACCATTTAGCAAAGTGTAATTGAGGTTTAAGTTCATTTTCCCTAGCTTAAATTCTCTTAAAGAAACAAATATGAGAGCAAGTATTTTCACTGGTGTGGCAAGTCCTCTGGATTTTGACCCAATTCTTTTTTCCATTGAAACGCATCAGAAAACTTCCATTGACTTGAGAATCTTGTTTTGCTGTAAAGTGATCATAACAAGCTTCAGGAAAGTAAAATATTTCACTTTTCACTTGTAAAATAATAATGTTTAATATCATCAGAACAAAATATATTGGAAAAGTAATATAAAAATTGCAGCATTTGAAATATCTCATTTAAGAATTGGAATGAGCTCTCTCATTAGGAAAAAAAAAAATCTTTCCATTAGTAAGAAGCAGTTAGGAAGTGCTGTGCCATCCAAATTCTTAATTAAAAACCAGTACCATCCTCTTCACCTCTTGCCCTGCCCTGTGTCTTACTGTAACATTTTTTCCTATTGCCAAAATACCAAATTATCAATATCAATATAAAATAAGAAATATCAATTAAAAAATCAACATTTTTTGATATCAAAAGTGATGTGCGATTCATTTCTGTTTCAGTGAAATCCAGAGAAATAAAACTGCAGTAGATAGGTTAGATTTTAGTGTATGTAAATCTCTGTGTGGACAGCCAGCTCTCCACACCTATCTTTACTCACCAATCACAGGGAGAAGAGTATTTCTGTGCTGTGTTTCCAGGAGTGGCTCCATGGCCACACAGCTGACAATCCTGAGCCTGAGCACATTTTCTATGGAAGGTTGAAGAAATTTTGATCTGAAGATGTCTGGGGACATTAAACTGGGTAATAAAGTAGGTTAGCACAACATCAAGGAGCAAAGCTGAAATTGCAGTTCATTTTTCCTTTGTTCCTGGTAGAAAATGAGGCACCTTTCAGTTTTAAGTTGCAGGGAAATATGGGTTTGCAGTAGCAAAATACACTCTGTGTGTGTTTGAAATCAACATGCTCCCAGTGACACTCTTCTTTGCATTTGCCCCTCCCCATTTTACTTTTCAGACTCTCATGTCTCTGGGTAAAAATTCTATCCACAGAATACAGACTGCACTGGACTGGAAAACAAATGTTCTGGCACATGCAATAGGCATTTTCCTAGGTCACTGCCCTCCTGAGGGAGATTTACTGTGCACATAAAAATTATTTCTAACAGATAAAATATCTGGAGTGCATTGTAACACAGCAAATTTTTTTTTCACAAACAAGCCACGATTTAAAAAGCAATCATATTAATATTTTAATTTTAATATATCATTCCTATTAATGCATGTCACATTATAATGCCTTTATAAGTACTCTGAGAGTATAAAACAGGACACTTAAATTTTAACTTCAGGAAATAAACTATGGTCTGTTAAAGAGTAATATGCTGACATACCTGGGTACATGTAATTGTGGTGTTGTTTGCTCTTTAGTGGTGCTCAAGCTCCTTCCTTAACCCAGGAGTCAGAATTTATTTTTAATGTGGGAAGGGACATCAGGCCTTGTGGTATAGAAAAAAACCCTTTGAGGAAGATAATAAAAATAAGTAGCCAGCCAAAAAAAGAACAGGAGAAAAGAATCAGCCAGCAGAGAAATCTATATTTTGTCATAAACTATAGGACTGGAGTACTAAGTACCAAAATTCAAGCTGAGATAGATCTTTAGAGGATGTTAAAGCAAATAGGAAAATGTTCTTGGGTTTTTAAACTTTAAAAAAAGAAAGAAGTGATCTTCTGTGAAATAAGAGTGGGGTGGCTGTCAGAGATAATCCAGGTGTAGCTGTCAAGCTAAATTATTACATCATTGTTTTTTCTCAGTAAAGACAATATGTGGATATCATTAGGAAAGCTTTTTATCCTGTGTGATGTTCATCTGAAATTTACCATATAATTCTTGTCACTTGGGAAAGACATGTTCAGGTTGGAGCAGAATAGAGAACACCAATGTCAGGGGAGAGAGAGAAGGTGTGACCTGTGTACAAGCAGTAGAGCATGGGCTGGGGGGGAATGTGGTTGCTGCCTGGAGTCCTTTGGGATGATAAATAGTGCTGAAGGAGAAGCACTGCTTCACCTGAGTGATGTTGTCACAAGAACAAATTTGTACAAATTGAAAATGGCTTTCAGACTGGAATTGAGAAAATGGGTTGCTAGTTGTCAAATCAGTAAGCAGGAGGAGCATGAAACAGAAAAAAACCTAACTGGTTTTTAAGATAAAGCTTGACAAATCAGTGGAAGGATTATCTGGTGCACTTCCTTGTGATGACACAGGGTTGGAATAGATAATGCAGCAGATGTCTCCCAGTCCATGTCCATATGTGAAAAGTAATTGCTAATCTTGTCTCTTCCCTCTCTTTTCCTCTTTTGGCACCTAAAATGGAATGGGCTTAAATAAATGCTGTCCTATCATGACTGTTGAACTGGACAAGGATAATGCAGGATTTTTTTCTTAGTGTGAACTATGTCAGGTGAGGACAGCCACCCCTTCCTGAGCTGAATGATGGAAAACGTGTGTTTGCAGTGCTGGAAAGTGTTTTGTTTGTGCAGATCAACTTTGATCACTAGTACAAGTTAGCATGGTTTAACATGTCTGAAGCTGTTCTACCTAGTTGTCATAAAAAATGCTCATATGATTTTATGTATTCATTAGTTGATTCTGTTGCAGTTTAACTTCCCCTATTTTAGTATTTTTACTTGTTTATTCATTACAGCTACTTGATTGGGGGTGAAAGGGGAATAACAGAATTATAAATAATAACCCTGTTTCTTGACTTTCTTGCCTTCAAAGTCAAACTTTGATGTTTCAGTGGTAATAGAAGCAAGATATTAAATATCCTTTAGTTAGAACATGGAAATTAGACCAAGAATGTATCAAGTGTGATTAATTCAGTCTGTTTTCTGGAATGTTCCTGTATTGCTTTAAAAGGAATGGTATCATTCATGTAGATGTAAGTTAAAATCTTAACAGTTCACTGTCTTCAGTACCAACTGACCTTTAGTATGGGCATGACATAACCTCTGTTTGGCTTTCCATGTAGTGGAAGTTGGCTGTGTGATGGGCATGGCACAAACACCAGCCTTGTCTGTACAGTGTGGGTGAAGCTGTCATGAGTCAAAGAGCAAATGAACTTGAGTGCAGCAATACTCAGAGTGCTTGATCAGAGGGACTAAGGGATGTAAACCTACACATCTTTAGGTTAGGCAAATCGTTCTTGTATGCCTTGTTGTGTTATAATGTGATCTTAGTGTAGCAGTGCTTCTCAAAGAGAGTATCTAAGAAAGCTTAAGTTGGTTAACAACATCCAGCTTACATGTGTGACAAAGCAGATGCCCAAAGTACTTGTGTTCTAATCAATTCCAAAAATAAAGCATGAGTAGCTTGAAAACATGTTATTTCCAAGACTACTAGGGAAAGCAGGCCTGTTTTCTTCCACAGCTGAATGTTCCAGGGGGACCTAAGTGTTCCCTGTCTGGAGCTGAGCAGCACCACCACCATTTGCACATGACTTTCTGAGCTTTGCCCAGCTTCACTGGGCAGTGAAGTTTCACCAGATGTTCTGGGTAATAATAGGAGATACAGGTAGTCCCAAATATCAGAAGATCCATGCCATTCTTTCGGATACCTGAGGTCCCATAAGTACCTGAGTATTGTCTTTACTAGCTGTTTTGTTTACCAGGTGATGACAATTCTGGAAGGAAGGTGATCACCTTCAGTTGCTGCCGCATGCCCCCATCCCACCAGCTCAATCACACAAGGTTGCTTGAGTAAGTTGCTTTTAATCTCCTGCATGGACTGCTTTACACTTTATATATTAACTTCTGTTAGCTTGTTTCCAGGGGAATGAACTTTCAGGGAGGAGAAGCAATAGGCAAGGAGTGAAATGAAAAAAGGATGCAAGACCTACTAGTGTTAATATTACGTGAATGAGATGTGGATTTAACTGCCAGTTAACTCACCTGGAGTCTCTACTGGAAGAAGCAATTCACTGTGTACTTGATGTCTTGATTTTATTGACAAATTCTTACTGTATTTAAAAGGAATAATTCATGATGTGGGCCAATGAAGGAGCAATTCTAGTAATTTAGTGCTGTGTACATATGTTCTCATGAATAGCTGTGTTTGCCTTAATTTGCTATACTTTACCTAAATCACTCAGGAAGAGTGTTGTTTAGTTATTTGCATCTTAGTGGGGTTTCTGTTTCATAAAATTACCTGCATTACATTCAGTACATTATGCTTAACATTTTCATATGCATATAATCTCAGGGGTTTTGTGTTAAAAGGGGTGCAAATATATAAATTAACAACATTCTTCCTTTTAAACTTGCTGCAGCAAGGTACCAGGACATGTTTCTGCCTTGTAGTTTGTCACTGCAAGGAGTTCTCTTTTGTCCTGAGAGTCCTGTCCTTATTGAGCAATTAAACCTATTTGGAGTTCTTGTACAGATTCCGTTGCCAAAATGTTTGAGTACCTTTCAAACACCACCACTGAAAAGGACAAAAATGCTTCAAAAATGTTTCAAATTCTCAGAATTGGAGAGGGATTAAAAGGTTACTTAAGAAAATATTTTGAGAGTGTGTTGCTTCATTTTTTATGCTCTTCACAGCACATTTTGCTGTATTTTAGACCACAAAATCTGTCCTAAGAGAGAACTGAAGGCAAGTGTTGAATGTGAAGGTGGCAATGTAGCTATCAAGTGATCTGGTTTTAGGTAATTAGATTCAGATGTTGAATTCTGAGAAAAAGCTGTAGGAAAAGAGTAGGCCCTGATTGCTAGGTATTTTGTGACGAAGTCACTTAAAGAATTGATTTGGTAAAGCTTTTGTAATGTCCCTGCAATTTTGTTACAGTCTTGGAACGGGTAATTGACTGTAGAAAAATACTGGTTATTATATGCCCCAAAACACTCTGTTATTTTTAAAAATACATGTTTTCTGGATGCAATGTAGCAAGGAATTTACAGGCTGTAAAATAAAACACAGGGCACTCTGTAACTATTTCTTTAGGTATATTTTAATTTCAAACTCTTAAAGTCTTGATTGACTGTTGCTGCTACTTCTTCCATTAAAATACCACTAATACTTAAATCAGGGATCAAAACAGCTTTATATTAATTGCAGTGGCAATCCTTTTCACAAGATACTTGCAGTCTAAGATTTACAGTACACTGAGGGAACAAGATAAATGAGACTGTGGGAGTACAGGGTAAGAAGTGAAGAGCTTTTCTATGCAAAGGGAAATAGTCAAAGTGTTCTTCACACTTGCAGATAGTCACAGCCCAGTAAATGGCACATGGAACTATCTGCTTTATTGAATGAAAATCACTCACATACAATTAAGAGCAATAGTTGCGGCTGCAAAATAAGGAGACAGCATTGAGAATAACATGAGAAATTTGAAATCTGACACAGCAAGAAATGAGGCTAGATTGCACTGCTCCATCATTGCTTTATTTGAGTCATTGAGCTGTGTAATAGGCCATCCTGTGTTCTCAATTGTAGAAAAGAGGGAATGAAAATAATCTTAAACTGTACTGTAAAAGAATGAACACACAGCAATCTGCTTATAAAGCATGTAGTACTGTTTCAAGATGGTATACACAGTGTAGTTCTTTAAATTAATTTGAAGAGATTTAAATTAAATTTAAGGGAAATGGTGTACAAACTCAGTCCTCACAATGCAAATGAGGGAAGGACAAATATATTCAAGAAGAGCACTTTAACTAGGGGTAATGGATTTTTCAAGGATTTAGAAACTTTTAAAATGAGAGGAAAGCCCAAAACATATTCTTTATTGTTTTGAAAATGCAAAATGGCATTGTTTGCTTGTCTAAAAGGGAGGACATTACAAAGGCTGAGAAAAGCAAAATGAAAGTTGCTTTTAGTTAAAATGCATCTCTTAAAACATTTCTTGGCAAACACAGTCCCGTATTGTCTTCATTTTTAAGTGATTCATGAGCACCGTAGTTTTTGTAACTAAATATTTTCTTTACAATTTCAGGCATCGCAATGATGTGGAATTATTTGCCACTAGAACAAAATGAACTTCTTAGATAAATATTTTGAAGCAAACATGAATTTACAGTCACTAGCATTTTATGCAAAAAATAGCACATTTTCTTTCCCGGTTACTGCTTCAAAAATCTCATCCAGTAAACTGTCTTAAAACCAAAATGTTGTCTTTCTCCTCAGGTACTTAAAATATACTCTGGACCAGTATGTAGAGAATGATTATACTGTTGTGTACTTCCACTACGGCCTGAAGAGTCTGAATAAACCATCTCTGAAATGGTTACAAACAGCCTACAAGGAATTTGACAGGAAGTAAGTCTCCAAAAAACTTGATTTGCTCTCTGTAAAAGATTGTGTCATCTCTATAACTAACTTCCATGGAGGATGTTAGGTGCATCTATCCTGATCCACCCACAATTAATTGAGTTCACTTTGCCATTGCAAATTGTTGGTTTTCCAAAGGTATGAAAAGCCATGGGAACAAAACCAAGATCTGTGGTTTAATGCACCTGAGCTTTGGAATACTGATGGCTACAGTTCAGGACTTCATGGAGTAGTTGAGGCCAAAGCTCTTGGATAAATTGCATTTTAATAGTGGAGAGCAGAATTGTGATGTTTGTTCCCTGAAAGTGTGAAGTTACCAGTGGAGGAGCCAGTCCCTATTGAAGTCAGTCTTTTACTTGTCTCCACCTTGTAATTTGTCTGTAAGTTGGCCTCGGGAAGGCAACGTGACTGAATATGGGTAGTACAATGTAACTGTTCTTTCTAGGACTGGTAAAGGAGAGGAAGGGCAAAGGTCTGTTATATTTTGTCTTTGATAAGAGGACTGGATGGCAATACTGGGTTTTAACATGCACTGACAATTCCAGAACAAAGTATTGCACTGTTCTCCTTTTGGGAGATTCTTAAGCTGAATTTAGAGTCGTGTTACGGGGAGAAGCAGTACAAGGTCAGTGTCTTTTTTGTTGGCTTTTTTTGTTGCCTACAAGTGCATGGTGAGACTCTCATTTATTCCAAAAATCTGTCTCTATTCCCCCACCCCGACCCAGCAAACACAGAACGAATGGAACAGAGAGACTCAGATCACCAGTCAGAACCTGTCATTTTATTAACACTTGGAACTTATTGGTATACTGCCATTGACAACTCAAAGCAAAATTCCCAGCCAAGCATGTATGGGGTACTGTACTAGCCAGAGGGAAAAAAACCCAAAACAATACAAAAATAGCCCTTTTCAGACTTCTGGGGTCAAAGGAAAGGGAGGACAGATGAGAATACAAAGGACAAGAGTAATTAGCCAGCATCATGAGAGCAAATGCTGAATAGTAGTAGTTTCAAAAGAATAGTTCTTGCTTTGAAGGTTCACAGCAGAGGGTCAGTAATGTCTTTTGGACATTGTAATCTAGGAAACTGAAGAACATAAACTTCAAGGTGCAAAACAAAGTTAAAATAGAAATGTTAGTAAGGCGACTCAGGTGTTTTGTTATTTTTTATTGTGGATTTTGGGCTCTTAGGCACTGTAGTGCCAGTTGCACAGGGATAAGTTGTTGGCTTGTGTGTGGCAGTGCCTGTTTCATTCACAGGTGTACAGGCCCAATTAAAACCCAAAAGGAAAAATTCATGTAATTCCTGAGTTTCCTGATTCCCTCTTCCCACTCTTAGCATAACCCATCACAAGAAGATTTTTCTTAGGAGTTCATGATCATATTTTTCCCTGATCATTGTCCCTACTGGGAAGCAAACTTGGCAAAGTAATAAGCAAAAACCTATATATAAATGCAGAATATTCCAATATGGATGTCTTAATTTTATTTTGCAATACTGTTGAATAAGAGAAAAGTCTTTTTGTGCTGCCTGGTTTCCATTTCAGTTTCAGCCAACTGGAATCTATTGTTTAGATATCATGAAATGGCACTGTAGAATCAAGCAAAGCAGTCATGAAGGAAGGTTTTGTTTCATACAAAGGGGACAGTGCAATATCAAATGACTAGCAGTTGGCTTCACCTTTAGTAATTTACTAGCAAAGCAGGACAAAATTAGTGGTAAAATTAAAGAATTAGGTATAAATCCTATATCTGAAAAAGTTAATTTTTTTCCAACATGGAGGTCTTGCAAGCAGAAAAGGATATGAAAAAAATAATGCTTTTAATCAAAGGTTTCTTTATAGATCCTTCATTCTCCTATCAGTATATATTTCAAATTGCCTAATTTCTCTTCTGTCTCCCTGATATTAAATCTGTGAGACAGCAGACACTGGTTAGGAACATAATAGTTAATTTGGCCTATTGTCAAAACCGACCACTTTTTAAAATTGACTTTTGTTTGTTTGATTGATTTTTTTTTTTCATTTTACATTCAATTTCTTCTGAATTAGGTCTTTTTAATGTACTTGAAAAGAATACTGTGTAATATGCCTGTGATAATAACTTTCCATTCAATTGTAGCTATTCAGTTCTACTATCTCCAGCATTTAACGTTTTTCTAACAATTTAATTTTCTTTTCCTAGGTATAAGAAAAACCTCAAAGCACTCTATGTTGTCCATCCAACCAACTTCATAAAAATTCTGTGGAATATCTTTAAACCTCTTATAAGGTACTTGGCTGTTCACTGAACACATTATTCCCATTTAGTTCAAGGATGGTTTGTTCTCTAATAAGTTGCTTTTAAAAAGGTTTGAAGTAAAAATATGTCAGGTAGCAGCCCAATACCCATTTAAACTCTTGAACTAACAAGTAAGGTGTGCTTAAGCTTGGAAATGAATAGGGTAGAGTTCTTTTCTTTCTAAGAAAAGGGAGCCTCAATTCCTAGTAGTTTTACTGGTATGTTAAAGTAAATATAGCTTTTAAAGCATGGTCATTCTGTGGGCTATGAATGACTTTTTTGTTGTGTTTGACAGCACTTAGGGAAATGGAACTGTGTGCACGCCTGGAGTTACTGTGTGGTGCAGTAAAGTGGATGAGGAATGATCAAACTTTGGGCTGATCAGAAGTGTTGGGATGAATAGGACTGACACTACTTATGTTCTCAAAGTTAATGGATAATCCCTGAAGTGCCTATAGGAATTTGAAAAGGAGGATATAAATGGTAAAGGTGATGTGTTTTACAGGGTGTTCTTTTCCTTTGCATGGTAAAAATTGGTGCTACCTCCAAGGAACCCCAACAATGGGTAGACACTGCCAAGAATGGTGGGGCTTGCTCAGCTTCTGCTTCACAACTTTTGTCACTTTCAAAGAAATTCTGATATTTTTCAAATCATGTTATGAATATTCTTGGGGCTGCAGGGTGGAAACAGCTAATCTTGAGAAGCCAGAATGAGCCAGACAAAAATTTCCTCTAGAGAAACTTGCAATCAGTTCAGGTGCTGAGTGCTAGAAAGCTGATGAAGTAGAAAAGGGAAATTTAGCTTCTAGACAGATCAGCTAAGGTGCATGTGAAAATTTTTTAAAAAGTAAATTATAGCTAAAAATTATTTCAGAATATGCTGTTCTTGAAGCAAGAAGACTATAGGTCTTTATTTTAACTGGCAGTAAAATAAATGTCACTCATCCAGGACACAGAGGAGTGGTGGGAAAAGTGTGACAGAAGCAGGATGTCCAGTGCCTGATGGTATCTCAGGGATGGAGATAGATTTATTTTTGTTATTGGTTTGTTTATTCCTGTTTTGCTTTAGGATGGGTATGGAAACTTTCTAGGAAAAAAAAATCCAAGCAAAAAAAAATTCTTGATGGACATGAAAAAAATTCTTGATGGACGTGACAATACTCTGGTGAAACCATCTTCTTTCTCAGAGTTAGCTGAGAGCTCCTTGGGATCAGCTCCAAGCAGATGCTTTTGGGACACCAGTGATTTTCAGCCTGTGCATGTTAATTCCCTCAGAGGAGCCACAGGTGGACAACAGTGATACTATTTGACTTACAGCAATAATTGCCTGCTAATTCTTAAAAAATATGAGTTTACAGGTACCCATTGCAATATACTCACTTTCCCTGGATCTTCCTGTGTCTAAGTTGGTTTTTTGTTGGAAAGTATGACACACTGGCAGTTGAAAAATGTGTGATCCTGATACATGTAAGCATTCATGTCTAGGATAAATAATTAATACCAATGCCCATCATCTTAGATGCATCCTCATCTTGACCTTCTGATCACCCTGTTTTCATCACAATTGGTTGTTTCTGTTTGCACTTGACTTTTACCACTGTGCACCTGGATACTTATTTTGAGTGTAACTTAGTAACACTCTACTCTGATTTATAAATCTGTGACCAACAGCCACAAAGCTCTTTGTACATTGGAACTGACAAAATAATTGGAAGTGTGAGTAAACTCTGAAAAGATCCATAAGCTAGAAAGCAGGAATCAGCTGAAGCTAGGGAAAAACCCTCTTTGCTACTTAAAATGGTTTAATAGCCAACCATGGCTTTGCTTTTCAGGTTGACTGTAGTTTGGGTTTGTCAAAAAAGTTTGGGTTACTAAGTGTGAAACGGCCCATGTACAATTTGGCTAAATTACACTTTCATCAAAGACTAAAACTTATTCCTATTGTTAATTTACTAGAGCAGTACAATTTAATTTTTTTTTCCTAGTACCTTTTCATTCCAGTTTAGGCTAATCTTATCTTGGCAAATCATGCTGTTAAGTGTCAATACTAGTCCAGTTCACAAAAACAAGGGAGAAAAACCTTCTAGACTTTCTGTTTCCTAGATTTGCTGAATTAGAGCCCAGACTCATTTGTAGATAATGTTGCCAATAAAAATAGCAGATGTAAAATAGATTTCATTATTAAGAGGCATTTTTCAGTGGTCTGTTAGTACATTTGGTACCTGTTAACACATGGTCTCATTACTTTTACATGACAATGTATTTGCTAACAACTGGATAAATGACAGAGTTATTTGAAGGTAGTATTTTAGCATACTTTCATTTGATAGTATTTAAGAAAATGTAAATACTTGAAATTTTTCAAGTCCCCGAAGTTAATTGATCTTCTTTCCAGTCCTGAAAGAAACGAGCAAGAAGGAAATGTGTTAAATCAAGAGTATTTTCTCCAAAGTGCAAGATAACTGTAGGAAGACTGTATTTCTATGAGCTAACAGAACCTCTTATAAAAATAATATACATTTACGTGCCAGTGGTGATGTAGCATTTTTAAAGAGCAGCAATTATTCCTAATTGCCCATGACTTTTTTTACCTATTGTGGGTTCTGTGACACGTCCTCTATTACCAGGGGTGATTAATTACAGATTTGTGTGCTCAGCTGTGGCTTAGAGGGGATGTTGGAAGTTCTGGCACTTTTGGATACAAGACACTCTGGGGGGCTCTGAAATTGTGCATGCCCAGGATGATATTCCTCGTGTGTTCCAAAATTCTGTTCGCAAAATTGGGAGCGGTGACTGTTTGCTCCGTGCACCGCTAGAGGGAGCATGTGCCTATGGATCGGACAATCCCGGGATAAACTCGTCCGTGCAAGAGTTTTCCCCAGTTTTACTATGGAAGTCAGTTGCAGCAAAGTGCACTTTTTACCATCAACACCTACTATTTTTCTTGACACTTCATTTGCAGTCCAAATGTTTTATGTTGTGGAAAAATAAGACATTATTTCAGATCATGTGTATAAATATGTCCCTGAGCCTTGTTTGGACACCTCGGCTGGTATAGTTGTGTGTTCTGGCTGAAACTCAAGAGCTAACTGATGATACTTGGAGCTTCCAATTCGGAAGTCTGTTTTGTACAACTTGTAGAAAAAAAAGTCGTATTCCTGGTGTTTCCTAGAAACTATCCAGCCCTTTTCAAAAAGAGTAAAGCTGATGGCCCAGCACTTCAAGGGCTATACACTATCAATGCTTTGAAAATTTTACCTGTTGCTTAACTACTCTGTAGTTTATTTCTACAGCCCCATTATTTTGTCTTTTTGTGGAGTGGAATACCTACATAATACAAACATGTTGTTCTGTTGGCTGGTAACATTCTCTCCAAGGTTAACAGTTCTTTTACTGAGCTTTCTAATGCTGTGTGAAACCTAGTTTCCAGTGCCTTTTAAAGAGATGTTTTTCATATCTCTGCAAATCACAAAACATTCAGATGAAAGTCAGTTATTTTTATTCAAATCAGACTCTCAGGCATGCACTGTATGTGTTTGATCATATGAAATGAAATATATCTTGTGTCTCCTGCTGCTTCAATTACAATCTAATTTTGAGTTGCATCAGCACTTACATTTTTGTAGAATTAGAAATGAAACCCTTTATAAATGTTCCTCCCATGCTAATTTTTATACTACTTCATGGGTTTTTGTTGTGTTTTTTTGGGTTTTTTTAGCCACAAGTTTGGGAAAAAGATCACCTACTTGAACTATTTAGCTGACCTGGGACAGCATCTCAAATATGACCAGTTAAACATCCCTCAAGAAGTCATCCGGTATGTGGCACATTTCATATACATTGCCTCACTTTTTTCTCAGGTGGAGTTGCACCCTGATCACTGCATTCCAAGAGGAATCTATTTCTTCAGTGATTAAAAGTAATTTACCTGTTTATGCTGGGTTGCATTAATTCTGAAAGCTGCATTGCCATCACAGACATATTGAAATGCATCAGGTGTTTAGTTTTCTGCAGATTTGGAAAAACTCCATCTCTGTCATGGAGCATTTTCTTAATATGATTGCTACTTCTGTGTGAGTGTTCCAAAACCAATCTGTATGTCATTGCTGCTTGTGAGTATCATACCATTTTCTTGGGCAAAACTGTAATCCTGACCTCTTTCCTTACATATTGCAACAGATTGACTTCCTTTTATGAAGAGCATTCCCAGCCAGCAAAGTTGATTGATTTTAAACTTTATGGATATATCTATTGTTAGTGGATCCATTATGTTTGTGTGGTGTGTATTTGGGTGTGTTAGGGAGAAGCATTTGAGGGTGGATGGGGGATGAAAAGGAAAAGAACTGCACAGGGCTGGGGTAGTCAGGCACCAGTATTAGTATCAATAAGTCTTTCTAACATGGTGCTTTACATGGAAATGCTTTGATGTACTGACAGAAAGTGATTTTATGTCGCTGCTGAATGAAAGTAACTGGAAGCTTTGATTATGACTGTTACTGATGCCTGGTGGCTTTTTACACACCTTTTGTGTAAATATAGGATAACAGAAAATACCTTAGAGCTCTGAGGTTATAAATTGGATTGCATGGCTGCCAAAGAAAAGGGAGGTGTAATTTGAGGAGCAAAATTGTTTGAATTTTGCTCTTAAGTTATAGTGTGATTCTATTTTTTGGACACATTTATTAGTATGCTCCACTGGCTGAAGTAAAAAGGCTCTCCTATGTCTCAAGTATTCCACCACAAATACTACTTAAAAATTTCCTCATGCTGAAATTCTGTAAGACAAAGTTCTGTAATACCTGCAGCATGTACAGTATTGTCAGGAGATCAACATCATGAGCAATAATTGTAGCTGTTCACATATACAGTCTGTCATCTGCAGTGCACAGAATATCACTGAAATCTTGCTCTTTTTGCAGACATGATGAAAATCTTTGGAGGAAACAGAAGGGAAAACTTCCCCCTGTGGTTAAGGTCCCTCCACCACGGCCACCTCTGCCTACCCAGCAATTTGGAGTCAGCCTACAATAGTAAGCCATAAGATTCCTAAAATATGTGATTTATGTACCCTGCAGCTTTCTGTAATGTGCATATTCACCACAGACTGCCTGCAATTAATTTTTTTGTTATATGTTTAGTTTCTCCTTCTCTTTAAAAGCCACTAAACTATGAGGCCAGACAATAGGTTTTGTGAATTCAGCACAGGTCTCACAGTCCCTGACCTGCCTGATTTTCATGTTTCAGTGTCTTTAGGGTGGTTAATGCTATCATGGTTGCACAACTTTTCGTGGTGGACAAAAAATGTGCCAGAGCTCCAAGCTGACACATTGCTGGTGGATGCTGACAGTATGAAAGTGTTTTGGAGATGTTTAGATTATGGATAGCCAAGCCAAAACAGACCTTCAGGTTCAACAGTGGCTGCATAAAGATATGCTTGAACCTTTATACATTGTTGTTTTGTTGCTCACACATTGTTCTGATGTTTTATGAGGTGACTAAAATCATGCCCTTCCAGAAATGCCCTGATAGCTGTTTGCATAGATTGTGGCACTGTATGTAGTATAAAAAATTCTTTACTTTACATGAGGAATGGGATGACAATAGGGATTGCAAGATTCAATTTAATAAAAGACAAAAACAACAAAAAAAAGAGACCACAAAACCTAGTTTCGTACCCACAGTAATTTCTGTCATCTTTCTGTTCTTCTCAAAAACAGCTAAAGAATATTTTTCACATTCAGCAAAGGCAATTTAGGCTGTCTGGTATGTGCATTTTTTTCAAACCTCCTTCTACCCCCAGTCTGCTTTTCTGATTCTAATGATTCAGCTGAAAATGAGATTCAAAATAGAATTTTTTTCTCTAGTTCAGTGTTAAGCATTAGTCCTTTCTAGAAGACATGACATTAGTACAATCAGTATCTATTGTGTAAGAGCTACTATGAGATTAACTCTTATGTTTATAAACTCTAAAGAGTTCAGCCTAATACTTGAAAGGTGGCTAACTCATTTCCCTAATTCAGTGGTTATCTTTCAGGTGGACTCTACTGGGCCATTAAGGACAATGTTTTATGCCATGTTTTATTCACTCATGCAGAAGAGCTGGTGTGGCATCACCACTTAAAATTACAAATAAACAAATCCCGTGTAACTTCTAAATTAGCAATAAATTAATTAATTTATACTATGTTTGTAGAGAAAGGTTAAAGTGGAGGAGAGGAAATAATGTGTGTTGGAAGCTTTTAAAATCTGTAGGAAAAAAAATGGTATCAACTTTCATCTTGAGGAATGAATTGCTTCTGCTTATTCCCTCTCTTTTTATGTTCTCTATAGACTATGATGGCAAAACAGCATTGATCTCCCACCTGTCTGGCAAAGGGGCAGGTTTAAAAGCTTCTTCTGCTTGAGAGGCTTTTCTCTTTCCATGAAGAGATCTACAGGAGGACTGATTTTATTTTTGTATTAGCTTGTGGGAAGATGTGGACTGTGTATTTAGTTACAGTCATTAAATGACAGCTTCTCTGTGGAGTCTTTCTTTAGTTTAAGAATAGAAATTATAAGGCACACAGGCCTGAGATACCATCATATTCAGTATTTCTGGGATGATGACTTTTATTCAGTCAGTAAAAAGTTTGTGAATGGGCTTCATCCAAAGCCCTCCTAGGTGGCCTAATTTTGCTGAGATGTTTGATAATGGGATCCCAGTGGTCTCTGGCTCTGGAAGGTGGTAAAGCCACCCCCTTTAGAACGTGCCTCCCTAGAAGGGCAAGCAATGCTCTCTCTGCTAACACTCCCTCTTGTAACTATTTTATCAGTTTATATTGGTTAATGCACTTGCTTTCATGACCTATAATTAAAAACTAGAAGAGCAGAAAGTGCCTAAGCATTGGTTCAAAATATCTCATTTTTGTCCAACACATGGGAGGGAAAAAATCCTGTTTTGTTAGGGCAACAAAGTGAAGCTGGAGGAAGTTTCCATTTAGACAGTGATAAATCAATGAGTTTCCAAGACCAGTACCTTGCCTTGGAGGAATCTTTTAACTCACAATGACATTTTTAGCCTTGTAGACTTGGATTTTCAAAATTATCTAAAGCAACTGGGCATTTAAAAATCATGGACAATCTGTGAGTACTGGGAGTTTAATTCTTGGAAGTGTGATCTATACAGAATTTGGTTTAATTTGTAAGTGAACAGGAGGGCTTATTATCAGGTTAATTCAAAACTTTTCTTCCCTATGTTACCCCCATCCACTCAGGATGCAAAATCTAAATTTAAAATGGCTGCATTTGCTGTCTTTAAACCCTCAGAGTCACCCTAAGCTCTTTGTGGAGAGGAAAAAACAAACACACCAAATTGATTTCATCTTACGTGTCTGTCCAGCTTTACTTACATTTGCTTGTCTGGGATTTAAACATGTACTATGTATTAAGCACAGATATGAAATGGAAAACCTTCCTCATTGTGAGCTTCTGTAAGGAATCAATAATTTGATCTTTGAAGCTTGAACTTGAATGTGGTAACAAATTGTCCTGAAGCTTCCACTGAAACGACACTAATTCCAACAATAATAAATGAACTTAGTAAAGGCATTTAAATCATCCAAAGTTGCCTTATAGGACATCTTCAAAATAAGGTGTGGGGGACCAAAACAGATAATCTGCTACCCTATTTTAATTCTTTATGCCTACAGGTGTAGACCAGACTTGCCCACTTTGCTGAATGACAGTCTTTCTGTAGCATTTCTGAGTGGCTTGCCTGGTTGTGAAATTATGCCTTTGAAGTTTTGATCTCATGTTAAAAACAGTGGGGGTTTCCTTAAAAATATAAAATAAGACAACTGAAATTTACATTCATCTTCATGGGAATATCAGACAAAACAATTCTCCTGAGGAAGTTAAGTCCAGACTTAATTTTTTGGTTGTGGTGGAATGGGAATCCATGCTCAGGTTTGATGTGTGCTGGTGAATGTGTCACATTGAGTGGGTGGGATGGCTTTGCACGTTTGTTCTTCATTGTGTCCTGCTCTAACTGGCTGATTCAAACTTCTTATGTGCAGAGAGTGAGGAGAGCAACAACCACAGTGAGACAGCTGAAAGGTTAATCAAGCCTCACCTCAAGTCTTCAGCAGAGGGAAATGGCAGGGAATAGTGTTGAAACAGGGCAGGCACAGAAGGATTCCTCCTTGGCTGTAAGTCCCAGCTTGTAGTGATCAGAGACTTTCAGAGCAGAGTGCTACAGTACTATGGAAATGACTCTCTGTTAGTCACCAGTAGCTGCTGCTTTCATAAACCCAGACATTTCAAACAATGTTCATGCATTGTGTTGCTACAGCAAGACTAGTTTCCTGCTTTTTCTTCACACAAAAAATGCAGAGCTGGAGGAATTAGCTATTCAGAATCTATCTACTTTAGTTTGCTCTGCATGTCAGGGGGAAAAATAGGATTTTTCTTCTAAAAGCCGTTTGTAAAGATTTTATGTTTATAAAGGCAAGGAAAAGTTATAGGGACCCTCTGCTTTTGTAGATCAGATAAATACAGTTAAAATGTATGAATGAGCTGTCCTAAATTCCAACAAAGAAATTAATAATTGATTCTATGGGCCAAGCAGCATCATTGTCCTGTGCTGTATGTTCAGGAAGCTCTGATAAACCCCTGTTGCTGCACCTGATTGCCTCTCTCACCAAGGAAGGTCACAGCTGAGCTCAAATACTGCACACAGAGTTGACCTTGACTAGCTACTGACATTGTTCTATCTGATCAGTTTTTAAATCTAAAATTAAATATCTTTGGTGAGAAGACAGGAAATGTTTTCTTTTTCTATCTAATGCCATGGATGGGGGAAAGGAGACAGAGAAAATGTTCAAAATTGCCACAACTGTGCAGCTTTCGTTTGTTGAATTGTTATCATAAACATTTCTGTTACATTGTTATCATAAACATCTCCAAGTGCTTTCCTTTTGGTCATAATCTTTCTGCTTGTCCATGCTGTGTATGTATGACCAGAGAGGAGGAATGCATTCTAAACCAAACCTCCATGGGCCTCAGCAGGGAGAAAATGAAAGGGGAAGGAAAAGCAAAGAGAGAGAAATCAGCCAAGAATACCTAATGACATTTCAGTGCTGTGTGTGAAGGCCTTGTGTGGGAAACTGTCTTCTGTCTAGAAATGAGTCACTGGGTGTGTAACATGTTGCAGTAATTGATCATGTATCCTACAGTGAGAAGTTCTTCACCCTGGCACTGTGTTTACCAGAATAGATCTCTCTGGAATCTGACATTGCTGTGATATGACTGAGATCTGTGAATCATTTCCAGAAGCTGTGCTGAGCACTGTAGAAATGCTCTGTTTTGTTCATCACTTAAGCAGAAAGAATAAGAAAATACCTCGTTTCAAATTGCTTATAGCACTGCCTAATCCCCAGTGACAGTTTGCATTATCCAGCTCATCCCACTGTCCTGGACAAGGCAGGAGAAACATGGATTGCTTGGCAGGATCCAAAAGTGGAGGACAGAGGTGTCATTTCATTGATCTTTGAGCTGGCCTGATTAACATTAACTGAAGTAATGTCCCAATCATTTTATGTCACTTTGGGTTCAGTGAGATGAAAGCTGTGTCCCACAGTGTGAAATGCTCTGAAAATCCCAGCTCAGCCCAGTGCTGCAGAAACAGAGCAATCCTTTGCATATGACTGTCAGGGAATTCTATTTCCCTGTTCTATTTTAAATATTCTATTCTATTCCCTATTCTATTTTAAAATGCCATTTTCCTTGAGAACTTTGTTCATTTCACTGAGAACAGAACCTTTCCTTCAAGTGAAACTGGAATCCTGTAGAAAATGGTAGAAGTGTAGAAACTATACAACTGTACCTTTTTTTTTTCCTAGAAAAAAGAAATCTGATATGTAGGCTTTACTATTACAAATTATAGCCTAGTTATTTGTTTCACCTCTCTGACAGATATACTAGTTCCCAACAGGAGCAAGTGCTGTAAATAATCAGTTTGCTATTTATACACTGAAACAGGAAACACATTTATGGGTAACAATAATAATTAGAGAACATTTTTAAAAATCTGCTGGGTTGCTATTTGGTTCCTGTGGAGTGAGCAGCTGTAAGAAAGCAAATGCAATCAGTGCAACTTTAGAGAGGCTGAGAATGGGTTCCATGAGCTTAAATTGTCAATAATAAAGATGTAACAGCTTCCAAGCACATTAAAGTCTTGATGATGTTCCCATTTAAGTGAGTTAGGCTTTTGCCTAATTTTAATAAAAGCTGCTCTGAGTGTTTAGGGTTTAAATACATGAAATAAAATCCTTTGACACACAAGGAGTATGTTAGAACCCTCCTTTTGGAAAAGCTAAAATTAATGTGCATTTTTTTCCCCTTACCTTGATTTGCTGCAGGCTTTTCTTCACTGGCATCTGGAACATTGGCCTCAGTCCTGACCTCATCTCCCACCCCCTGTTCTTCTTTAGTCCCTTACTGGGAAATATAATTTCACTGGGGATTTCAGCTTTGCTTGCTGTGCAGGGAGACCCCAGAACTTCTTTTCTGGTGTGGTTTATTAGCAAGACTAGTTTATTAATGGGGCTGCACAGGCACTGTGTTTTGATGCTTCTCTGAGGACTGGTGGCAGGAGCTTCTCTCCTGAATGAGTTTTTTTGGGGAGTTCTCATAGCTTCTGGTTTAGCTCTCAGAGGTCTGTGGTAATGGGGAACATTGAAGTGGGACTTGGTCTTACAAGTCAGGTCATAAATATTTCTTCTGGCCATTATCATGTCGTTATGATGCTGCAGAGAATCATTGCTCCAGCAGGTCTGGTAATGTTTTGTATTGAAATAATGGTGCCTTGCCAATGTGTAAGAATAAGAAATTGGATAGCTTCATCTCAAGATTATATTTGCAAGCAGCAGCAAATAATGATAATTTCTAATGTAAAAAAGACCATATGTTGGGATTATCTGAATTAAATTAATTCCTTACTGTTAGTCTTTTCTTTTCTGTAAGTGTGTTGCATACATTATAGAATTTATTTGGTCAAATGTCTGAGATTGTCACATTGTGAACGTGATTTGTGAAATTAGGCTACATTTTTAAAGCAAAATTTCTGGGTTTGTTTACAGCAAGGAAAATTCCCCTTTCCTAAACAGTTCATGTTACATGTAGATACAGCAGTGTCCACAAAGTGATATTAACTCACACACAGAGCATCATTGAATTTTATACACTTTAGATTCTGATATGGGTATTTTGTTGAAAAAGAGCAGTCAATGGATTGATTTTTAGTAAGGCTGAAAGAAGAACACAGAAGAGCTTTGGGCTTATGTCATCCAAACTCTACAGACGAGCAGAGCTTTCCCAGATACTGGAAGATTTTAAAAATCATTGTTTGAAAGGATAGAAACTGTAGCAGGAGTTCAGTTTTGCCTTTGGTATGCTGGTGCATCAGTTAGTGTTTAGATGGTGAGTAGTTATGGGCTACTCTTTGCCTTATGAGGAAATATGAGACAAAGTGGTGAGGGGAGGATATGAAAACACTCTGTGAGGGAAGAGAGGTTGCAGTTGGTACAAGGAAATAATCTTTGATTACCAAGATGTGGAAGGAGGTAGGACATAGGATAGAAAACAGTGGCAGCAAAGACCAACTTCATTAGTTCTGCAGCTTCTTTTTAAACAGCAGGTTGGTCTAACATTTTGAATAGTAGAGAGAGCTCTGGGAGGTGTATCAATGTGTTTGTTACAATCACAGAGCAACTTGCAGTGTTTTCTGTAGCACCTGGGGAAGTGGTGCACAAACTGGAGTATGGGAGAATCTGGATAACATAATAGAGATACAAACTGGTGCCTGGGAAAGAGGTTGGATGGTGAAAGCAGGAAAGAGGAGGAGTAGGGCTGGGTGGGCAGTGAAACTGTGAATGGAATACATTGTGCTAATCAGTGACAGCATTGTGTCCCTGGAGTGATGAATAGAATCAAAATATTTGATGGCTTAATAACCAAATAGCATCAAGTGAATTCCCATGTCAGTTTATGAGTAAGAGAGGCAAAAAGACAGAGTCATTCAGTATCTAAGGCATGATCTTGCTCTGAGTCTTCCTGTTGGAGGATGCCCTCACTGCCCCTGTATGCAAAGCTGGGAGTGACCAACCTTTGGAGCATGGAGACCCAAAGTTAACCAATCTACTTATCTTCTAACTCTTGACAAGCATAGGGAAAGAAACAAATACAGGGGAGAGAGATTTGACAATTTTCCTATCCCTCTGTGCTGACTTAGTTGCTGTAACATTCCTTTTGAAGTAGCTTTTACATGTAGTATAAACACAAAAACATAATACTGGAGCATTGCTCTTTCCATGCAATGATGTTACAGAAGTTGTATCAAATACAACTCTAGTTATTATCAGTTAATTTATACTGCTAAAGCAATTAGTTAGCCTAGACAGAAAGAGAAGAAAGCACAGTACTTGGAAAAGAAAAAGGCCTTAAGAATCATTCTCTTATGCAGGTGCAACCTCAGCTGGTAGCACAAAGTCTACTTTAAAATCTGAGGTTGGTCTATTATTTTGTTGTTGATTACTATAAAGTGTAGCTGAATGCTCAGCAGATACTGACCATCTCTTTTGCCAAACTGCCCAAACTGTTTTTTTTTTAAATACGAAAAATAATTACAGAATTTTCTGTTGTCTAGATCCAAAAAATGCTTGATGTTTTTGCCTCAACTGTTCACTCACAAAAGGGAAAGAAACCTGATTTCAAATAATTAGAAGCATTAATAATCTCACTTCATTGCTTTGCTTTCAAAATAAATAGTACAATATCCTTTAAATTATACCTATACTGTGGCTTTAAAAGAAACAAATTACAAAGAAATACCTGCATGATAAAAGTTTCCTAAACTTGCAGCATCCCTTGACCAAGACTTGAAGCATTTACTGTGAACTCCTTCCTTGACTGGAAACCCAGTTCCACCAACAGTGTCCAACCAAATCCCACCAGAGGTGCCACCATCAGCCTGTTGTGCTTCAACACAGCTCAGCTGGGACATGCCAAGGGCAGAGAACTAAATTAAGCAAAACAAGTGTCAAGCAGGGAGAAAGTTAGCTTGGAGTATCATTCTGCTGCTCTGCCCTTGCTTCCCTTTCAGCCCAGCAAATAGCACTTACTTATTTGTGGCCACAGGGGCAGTTATACAGCTTTCCTGGCAAGAAATAAGTGTTTAGGAATGGCTGTTTGGATATTTGGATAGGAATCCAAGTCACTTGTTTCAGTTTTTCATTCAGTGCCCGTTAGAGTTCTGAAGAAATCTCTTCTTTGGTACAGCTGCCTTCACTTGTGAAATTTAAAATTTAATGTATATGTGCTCTCAGAGTTCTCCCAGGTTTTTGCTCAGACTGTTCTGTCTTTTGAGTCTTTGTCTATAAATGCCATTTAAAGGATGTTACTTTTTCTTTTTCTTTTTTTTTTCCTCCCTGACAGTATAAAGGACAAAAATAAAGGTGAACTAATCCCCCCGGTAATGAAGGAAACTGTATCCTATCTAAAAAGTAAAGGTGAGTTCTGTGGCAAAAAAGAATGGGTTTTTCTGGACAATAGTATGAAACTATTTAACACTCCATTCCTGATACAGCAAATATTACAATTACATAGGATATGTTTATATCCTGAGAACTGGAGTGGCAATTGGGTGCTGCCATGAGAGGATGGAAAATAATTATTAGCAGATTATTGTCTGATTAAAAAAAATGTCTGATACTGTCTTATTAAAAAAAACCAAACCCAAACCAAGCACTAAACAAGTTTTTTTTCTCTTAGGATTAGTTAGGAAACAGCAAATCTGAGGAGTGTCTTGAAAGATGCATTGTAAACCCATATAATAGTGTTTGAATTAAGTAGAATTTCCAATAAAAATCAATGTATTCTAGTTTTTGCTTTCGGTATTCAAACTATGTCTGTCTTAATATGGGTTAATTTTAACTATTTCCACCAGGGTTTGGTCTGAGTTTGAGTTTATTTAAACCCTAAGTGATAAATTACAAACATTATTTAAAAACTTGTGCTGAATAGGCTTCACAATTATGAAGACAAAAGGAGGCAGGCAAGGCTTCCATTAGGTCAGTGTGAGATAATACATATATAACTGAGGACAGACTAGATTGACATTTGCCCTCATTGCTAAGCTGTGCTCCTTCATGTTTTAATTTATCTCAGGGTAAATAAGAACATTAAAAATCTGACCACTTTATTTTGTTGTGTATTTCATACCTTAAATGAACCTTATTAATGATGGGTGTGGGAGAATAAGAGATATATCCACTGCCCCTTAGAGTGTGTAAGTAGTGGAGCATCTGTAGGGATGCCTGTGTACAGAACAGCTGGCTCCTTGCCCCTAAAAATTGCTGATTTAACTTCAAAATACCTGCAGCAGCCAAGGCCAAGTGCTGCAGGGGGGCCAGTTCTGCTGTTAAAGGTGAAGAGTTCTGCACTAGGTGAAGAGTTCCTAATAGACTTCTTGTAATACCTCATGGTCCAAATTCAGGATTTCCACTCAGACCCACAAAGGTCGTTGTTTCCAGAGTGGTGCTGACTATGAAAACTTTGCTGAGGTAGCTTGTCCCAAATACTGTGGTTGAACACAGGGAATGTAAATAGTTCACTACTAAGAATGCTGAACACAAGTGAGTGTCATTCCTGTAATTATAATCCTAAGAGGATAATTAGAGCTTGTGTAGTTTTATCAGTGTATGCCCCATCTGCAGATGAAAGCCAGATTTTTTTGTGTGTGTGTTTTAAATTGTTATGAAACAATTATCCTTCCATATACTTAGTTTGTCTTAATAGGCAAATACCTTTTCCTTACTAATCACAGGAGGCAAGAGAGCTCTAATGAGGATGAGTGTGGCACTAACATTATTACCTCTTACATCTGTTATTACCTAGAAATTAAGTGAGAATATAGCCACTAAAATGTTAATTAAGTTATTAAACTTTTGCCTGTGCATATGAGGAAGGCTTTGCATTCTGCTTCTTACTTGGGCCCATTTAAAGATTTTAAAGAAACAGAAGGTTTATGGCCATCATTGTATTGTGTTAGTGGCCAATAACTAGTTATTCTTGCATTGATCTGACATAAAACCTCTATGTCTTGCTTTTGTTCTTTCTGGGTGTTTTGTCTCATCACTGCTGCACCAATTTCATACTCTTCTACCTCAACAATTGTTGAGTCAGCTCAGACACCCAGTTTTCTGAAGCAGCAATACCAAATGAGCATTAGAGGGGGAAAAAAAAGCAAGTTATGATTAAAAAAACCTCCAGGGTTGCCTCATCTTCGTCACTGCAGGATTTCTCCTTGATAAAACGTTTGCCATTCTGAAAGCAGCAATCATCCTTGAGTTTTCTCCTGTCCTTGTCCACCTTTGGCTAAAATTTCATCTATTCAGTGCAGTATCAACACAGCTTGAAAGGAAGAGACTCCAATGTGATGAGACTCCTTGTCCTACTTTGTGCATCTTCAGAAATCAGTGGTGTAGTAGTGCTGGCCACCAATACATAGTCCACTTCAAGCACTTCTTAGCTGAACTATCTAATTTTTTTCCCCAGCTCTCAATCCTTCTGTGCCCCCAGGAAGGAGGGTCCAAGGCTCTGTCAATGTTATTTTCCAGCTGAGCCCAGAGCTGTGATATTCCCTATCGTAAAAGAGATTTCCACAAACCAGATTTCTAAAGAGAGGTTCCTTGTCAGGTAGAGTATTTTTTTGACATTCTCAGCCAGCTGATGCTTGAAAGCCAAGGACCTGTCATGCCAAGGCTGTTAAGTAGTAGGTGATAGACATGCATTTTTTTGCACTTGATTGTAGGTGTGCAGGTATCTGTTGTACTTGCTGTCTGCTGTGATTTTAACTCTATAAATCTGGAATATCTCAGTTGTGCTGTCTCCAGTGAGTGCTGGCCCTGTGGGTTGCTGACAGCCCCAGGAGGGTGACTGGCAGCCTTCTTTGCACTCCAGACGTGGCCGTAAGCACAGGGAAAGCTTCAACTCATCTTCTGGAAGTGACAAAAATTCACTGTCATTGCCCTGGTTCATTTAATTTTGGCAGAGTTTTCAGCCTTGCAGGGTTAGCAGGAAGTGGGATTTGGTTTTCACCCAAGGTGCAGTAGTTCCATGCAGTAGTTCCACTCTTTCTTCCATTGCTACATTTTCACATCTGTTTAGTTGAAATCTGTTTTGGAAACTCATATCACAGAAGCTTCTGCAAAATGCTGCTTCATCAGCAGAGTTAGGATTTCTCGAAATATCAGTGACCCTGTGGCATCCCTTAAGTCCATCCTCCACTCAGACTCTTATTTCTTGAGCAGCTCTGGTGCAGGAGCTGTGCTGCTATTCAGAATAGGCACCTGCAGTGGCAGAAGAAATTCAGATGCTCTTTGCCATTTCTCTGCTGAAAGCAGATGAATTAACAAAGGTTTTTGATGCCAACAACCCTCAAATCAAGGATGATTGAAAGAAAAAGAATGTAATTTTCTCATCTGCCTTTCTTTGACAAGTTTCCAGCAATGTGACAGGATGTGTTGCTTTCATTTATCTTTTTCAGTTTTGATTTTCTGTGTCTTTTTTTGTGGGACAACAAGAAAGGGGGGCAAGTAGGAGGAGAGCTAAGCATTTTTAGCAACAATAAATAAATGCAGAGTGTGACACAGTTGTGTCATGGCACTGTGAAATTTTGTCTACTCTGGTGAAAGCCATCTTATTTCAATGTGGAATGAAGTGCGTGCCTGTTCTCATTTATGGTTACTAACATTTAAATAATAATTTGCAATTGCATTCTCAATTGCAGGATCACTTTATTGAATATAGATGGCTTCTTAGCTAGTCATATACTACATTTTTCTATATAGCACTTAATATTTAGAATAAAATTTCACTCTTTTTGATCTGAGGAGTTTAGTGCAGGGTAGTAAAAGTCCATTGATCTCTATATCTGTTTTTCTGGTGAAGGGCAGGGAGCAGTTTGTGGGAATTACCTCACCACAGGCTGTGCAGTGGTGATAGAATCTAGTGACATGCAGTGTTCATCAGAACTGGGGAGTCCAGGCTCATCATGTCCCTCATCCCCTCACAGTGCTCTGGCTCTGCTGCTCCAGGGTGGATATTTTGCATGGACTGTGTTATTCATGCTATTCATGGCAAAATAGCTCAACTTGTACACTCAGAAAAAAAAAAAGTTTTTACAGAGACAGCTGTAAGGGGTTGTGATGTAAACAGGGTTTGATCGAAGAACACTGCTAACAAAAATTAAATAGACTCCTTCAAAATTATTTCTTGGTAGGACAAAAATGAATGCTTTGAGCAGTAATGATCAAGATTGCCTTCAGGCAATTTTGTTTTCTCATCCTGTGACTCAGGTGGTTTTTAGTATGCATTTTGTCTGCAAAAAGGAAGACACAGTTGATGCTTCAGTACAGTACAACAACACAAAGATTCTGACTTTAGAAGGTTGAAAATGACTTTTTTATTTTTGGGAAGTGTTTTGTTTTTTTTTTTAAATACTATTTTATATGGACTAATTTCATTGGTGATAAGAAGACAAATTTTTTAACTACATTGGTCAGATTACAGCGACATCAAGAAGTCCCTCCTAGGGAAAGAATGTAAACAATCTTGCCGTTACCAAAACATGTCTCTTGTTTACAGAAAATTCCCCGGGAAAGTAATTTCAGAAACCAAAACAAGTCAGGCACGAACCAGGGCTACACACAGTGATTAATTTCAGTCTGTGTGAGTTGTGTTGGCTAAATTATGGTAGATCTAGGTTGCTTTTCCCCCAGTGTCTGAAAAGGAAGATTGAGGGTTGGAGAAGGTGTTTCCAGGCCTATAAGGCTGTGTACTTACCCATCACAGTGGAATATACAAGGAGAGGCATTAGGTCCCTTTCTTCCTTCCTGTCTTGGGGTGGCTTTATGGTACTGGATCTCCCATAATCTGTTTTATGCACAGAGATGGGTCCCATAATTGCAGCTAGGGCCGGGAGAGGATGGGTTGAATTCTTTCTGAGGTCTGTGTTCAAACACAGAGACTCCCCGCACTCACCCTCGGTCCCTCTCCGGAGAGAGCACACACTTTGCTTTTAGCTAGCTTTTTTTGTTAGCTGAGGCAAGAAGCTTTCCCTGGGACTGTGGCTTCTTCTTTCTGGAAATGTTCAGCTTAGTTCTGGTGGAATACCAGACTATCACCAGGATCCCCACACCGCGGCCTGGCGGGGAAGGCTGCGGGGACACCACATCCCGGCTCCGGGCCTCGGGAGAAACTGAGCAGAGCTCTAAACTGCACCAGGTTTTAATATTTTAACATTATTCTTTCTTGTCCCCATGCCTGTGTGCAGTCTGCTTGTTAAATAAACAGATTTTTTCACTTTCCACCAAGAAATTCCTGTCACAGTGGTGGGGCAAGGGTGTGCCAAAACCTATTTCTTCAGGGGAGATGATGCTCCTTTCAGGATGTTTCCTCCCAGCTTGTCTCAAACTGAGACACTTCCCATCACTTGTTATGAGACCCTTTCGGGGGGCATGTGCTAATGCTGTTTTCATGCTGTGTGACAAGGGAAATGCCCTCTCTCAAATCACAGATTTAGGGAGCTTTCCTGTGACCAACTTAAACACAGAGAGCACTAAGAGCAGTTAATAGATTTACAAACTTCTAAAGCAAAGTGTCCTTTTCAGTTCATGCTCCTCCCAGTTCATCAGTGTACCCAGGCTCATTGGTTTCCCCCATTAAGAGCATAATTGCTGTTGACTCATATTTTTATTGAACAGATACTGAAGTTAGAACCCTAGATTGGTTTAAGAATTGCTCTAATTTCTTATTTTCTGGTCTGAGCATCTTACACACACACACACACACAAACAAGAAAAAAAAAAGAAAAGAAAAAAGGATGTGACTCTTGCTGTTGCAGTTTATTTACTGTAGAAGAATACGTTTTTTTCTTTTTCCCTAAGAATTTCACTAACCTGCACTTAATTATGTGTCCTGTCATTTGACTGGGTTGCCCACAAATGTGAAAAGCACTGGGTATATTTCCTCTGGTAGTTGGCTGGTTGCCACCTGTGGTCAAAGAAATTGCTGTGCATTGATCCAGTTTCACCTGGCATGGTAAATGAGTTCTGGAAGAAGCACAAGTATTGCCTGTATCCCAGCTTTTTGCAGATGAAGATAAAAGTTGCTTTCCCCTCTCCAAAAACATAACCAGCAAGAGCTTAGTGTTACGTGCCATTACAGTAACATTGATGGGATGCAGAGCCAGACAAGTACAGCTGTTGCCTGTGCTGCAAATAAATGTCTTTAATAAGACTCTTGAAAGCTTAGCCAATAAAGGCATAAACCTGTTAATAATTGATATTTATTACATTGTAGTCCTTACAGCAAGATTCACATCAGATAAAAACATTAATTATTAACCCAATTCCTGCAAACCAAATTAGAAGTGTTTATGAACACCCATTTTTTTAAAGAGTTGTTTGTACAGAACACCTCTAGTCCACTGACAACCAGCATAAAATTCCACAAATTCTCAGGAAACAATTGCTGAGGACAGTGCCTTGACAAGCTAGCAGTTCCTAGCTGCTGCTTCCCAAACTGTGTTTTTAGACAGGTTGTACTATAAATCTAATGGAACAGTTTTACTACAGTGATGTTATTTGCTGTAACTTTAAGTGAAACACAATCTGATGGAGAGTAAAGCCAGGGGTCAAATATATCATATTTGGTTCCTTTACTAACACAACTGTTAAGAAGCTTAGATATGGTAGTTTGAGATGCACCCCTTCCAGAACTGAGTGCATGGGCTGAAATTTTAATATTCAGTTCAACAGGCAAGGGCATATATTCCTACGAAGTAACTAGGGCTGTGTTCAGCTGAACTTCAGCCAAACCTCTAAATCTAGTTAGTGAAGCACTTTCAGCAGAGCTTGAGGTCCTTGGCAAAAGTCCCTGAAGCTTGCCTATGAAAATGTACTTCAGTGGTATGTTATCAGTTGTTTTAGTATACTGACCTAAATTCATGTGAACAATACTAGATGAAAGGTTCATTAAGGAATTTTGTTACTATTTACTGCTTTCTCGTGTATGAAATCCATCTGAACCTGAGTAAATTTGCACGAATCATTGAGTATTCTTCATTAATGTGTGATTCAATTTTTCTACAACACAGTAAAGATTCTCAATCGTGCAAACAAACCCACATATGCTTTAGTTAAAATACTCAAATATTTCAGTCTGGCTACTTACCTGCATGAAAAAATAAAGAAGTCAATCTGGTCTCACTCATATATAGAAACATAAGAGTAGTGCCTGTAAGGCTGTGGTTAGTCTGCCAACCTTCTCAAAATTGCAATTTTATCTTTTGTCAGACCAGCACAGACTAATATTTTAGATTACTCTGCTTCTGGTAGGAATTTCCAATTCAGACAACACGTGAGTGAAATTACATTATGTGCTGGGTGTGAGGAACAGCATAAACTGGAAAGAAGGAAAGGGAGAGGGAAATGAGAGTTTTACCAAACTCAAAAACAAGAACAGCACAGGTCTCAAGAAAAGTAGCAGTTCTTGGCCCCATCCTATTCTGCATAATAATTGAGATAAATGATTTACCTTGAAAACTGAGGTTCAAATGAGATCCTTTTTTCAACACTTTTCTTCTCTAGATGAAGTCAGATTTCAGTTAGTCCACAATGTTAGATAGACATCTTTCAGGAGATTAATGATAAATAATTCAGAACTGCCTCAAGACTAGAATCAGGTATTTCAAAATACCATGGACAGGCAGAGTGTTGAGTCCCAGTGGCCTCCAGAGAGATGGAAGAAGCAATGGTCTGCACCAAAATAGCTTTAAACAGTTTCTTTTTAAAATTTGTTTTACAGTTGTTGAATTTTTAAATTGTTTTTCAGGACTACAGGTAGAGGGCCTCTTCAGGAGGTCAGCCAGCATCCAGACTATCAAAGATGTGCAGAAACTCTACAATCAGGGTAAGCTGTCACCATAACCATTGCCAGTAGCAGTGTGAGTGCTTCATTCATCCTGGTTTTGTTAGTGAAGCAGAAATGCAATTTCTTGCAATTAATTAATCAAAGCCAATTCTAACATAAAATGATAAAAGCACTAGTAGAGGAACCTGAGAGAGAGCAACAGGCACTTAATGCTTACTGAATAGCAAGTCATCTCTTGATGTCATACCAGAGCTGGAAAAACATCTGTAACAGCTAATGAGGTTTGAGTCAAAAAAGGTATATTTGTTCACAAAAAAGTACAAAAAAATTGAGTTTATGCACTTACTGTAGTTACAAATACAGAGTCCCCACATCATCTTGCCTCTGGTTATGGCAAAGAGGTATAATTTTACCTAATAATTTATGAAATGTAGTGAAGTAATTTTGAAAGTCACTGACTTCTCTGTGAAGTCATTTTATGAATAGCCTTTATGGGAAGAACCTCTTTTAGGAAAATTAATAAATTTTTTCCTAGGCAAGGAAAAATGCAAAAATAAAATATTAGGAGTTACCAGCAGCAGAAGGTCAAGAGATTTTCTGTTCAAAATGTTGGGTGAAACAGTTTTCAGGGAGTAGTTTGAAGAAAAAGTAAAACATATCATTGAACATGCTTTTTGCTTCTTCTTCTCCTTTTAGGCAAGTCTGTGAATTTTGATGATTATCATGATATCCATATTCCTGCTGTCATCCTGAAGACTTTCCTTAGGGAACTCCCTGAGCCATTGCTAACATGTGACTGCTATGATCATATCCTTGAGATCACCAGTGAGTGTGTATATATACATATTTGTTTGTTTATTTTGTTTGGTTTGGGCAGTTTTTGTTGTTTTTGGTTTTGTTTGGGAGGGTTGGGGGTTGGTTTTTTGGTTGGTTGGTTGGTTGGGTTTTTTTGTTTGTTTTGTTTTTTTCAGTGCAACTATTCCCATAAAGTAACATCCTGGGGAATAAAGGATCTAAAGCTAAAATTATAAAACTTTATTTATGTAGCCTTTGTTGGGGCGTAGGAGTTTATAATGCCAATTTATAATGCCTTTTAATGCATGGGGCTGGAACACCTGAGATACCAGAATATCTGGGAATTGATACCTACTTACAGAGAATGAGATTTTGCCATCCAGGCTATAGCCAAGCTATCAGGGAACCCAGAGGGCTTCCAGTCACAAGCATCCATTTTCCAAATCAAGGATTCATCTGTTCACACAGTATCTCAGGGCATTCTGAAGAACAAGCCTGCTCACAGGAAGGTGGTGGAGGTTGAGGGACTAAGAGTTGTCACTCAGAACTGGAAAGAATAGGGGAAATCTGGAAAACAGATGTATAAATGTTAATTTTTGCTGGATTAATCTTATCCTGACTTTCTGAATGTGATATTTTTATTTTGTGAGAGAGTAAAAAATGTGAACAAGTCTGAAAATAACCTGAGGGCAGTGCATTGTCGAGGAACAAGGAAGGTTTTGCTTGGAAAAGTGCCTGTGAGGCATTCATCCCATGTAATTGTTGTTTACTTGCCTTTTCAGTTTTGACAAAATATTTTGAAAGGTGGAATTTAAAAGAATTACTCCTTGGGCTTTCCTGTGTGCACACAGTGTGATATCTGCTGTATTTTACTGGTGCTGTGGTGATATCCCAGCTTTAAAGGATCTTAAGCTTGAGAGCCAAGCTGGACCACAGCAAAGGGAATGCACAGTGAATACAGTGCAGGAGGCAGCTTTGGAGAGGTGTGATCACAGACAGCTGTCTTGGGATGATTGGAAAATTCTTGTTCTGTCTTCTAGAAGTGTGTGTGTGTATGTGTGATATATCTATTACATATCTTGTAACCTGAAAACCCAGAAATACAGTATTTCTGCTTTGCAGCAGTCTGAAGTGATAGTGAAACTTTTCTCTTTACTGTCTCATTTGAATTTTTTTTAAGTGTTATTGATGGGAGCTGAGTGACAGACTTAAAAATTAATAAAACCTTGAAGTTTATAAAAATATTGTAAGTATAAAAGTATATATAGGTATATATATAGTATGTATAAGTATATATAGGTATATAAGCATAAAAGAATGTAAGTTTGTAAACTTATAAATATAATAAACTTCTAAATACAGTAAATATAATAGACTTATTAAAAGTTTATAAACTTATATTAAAAGTTTATAAACATAAAGACGTTTTTAAAAGTTTATAAAAACTGCAGCAAGTTTTCTTTTACCCAGGATTGCTACACTTCCTGCATTATTCAATCTGCAGAAGGCTGACAAAAATCCTTCTTGGGACACAGATTAATGTGTTTTATGGGGACTGAGAGTTTTGCAGTAGGAAAAACGTCACCACAGTTTATCACAGTAAAGCTTCATGCATTCAATTCCCTGCTTTAAGAACACTTAATGTGCTGAAATTTTGTGCAGGTGCACACATCCATGTGCAGAACTCTCAGGGAGAGAAAGAGAAATGCAACAGATGCAGAAAAAGTATCAGCAAAAATGGTCTGCTTTAAGCTAGGCATGATTGGCATCATCAGATCTTTCTCCAAATTGGTGTTAAACTTACAGTACTAAAATAATTACAGTATCCCAGGGGGAAGAAAAAAAGAGTAACTTGGTACAGTATTTGAAATGTGAGTGTCAGTGTAATTCTTGCTTGGACTGTCTAGATGATGGAAGAAATTTGGGGTGCAATTCTGGCTTTGCCCATCTGTAGAAATGGACCTGCTTAGGTTCATCTCTAGAAAATTCTCAGTCACTCAGTCTCAGTGTCTATCTCATTAATTTTTTGCCAAGACAAAAGAATTTTCTGCAGAGTGACAAAACTGGGGTTTTTTTTCAGTTAGTAGATTACCAGAATGGCATTTTGAGCAGGACTATGTCTCAGCAAGAATAAAATGATGGAATAAAAAGTAAATGTCTCGATTCAGTGCATGGAGAGATAATGAGATTCAAATCAAGACCATTCCTCTATACAAAAAAAAAATATTTTGTCTGTTATTTTTTCTGCATTGAGAAAATACTCTGCACATCTGGCTTAGTCCTAGCCAGATATATGATAATACAAAATATGACAGAGGCATTCAAAGGAGTAACCCTCACTATCACAGTGGTTGTGGTTAGTAATCAGTTTCACAGATGATTATAAAGTAATTCCAGCATATATAAATAAGGTATTATTGCTTGGTAATATTGTGATGGTTCAGAGTTAAGGATGACTTTGACATTGCAGGTGTGGAGAGCTGTTTACGAGTCACCAGATGCAAACAAATCATTCAAGGACTTCCTGAACACAATTATGTTGTGCTGAAATATCTGATCTGCTTTCTCCATACGGTGAGTATGGGCAAAATTTTCTAAGTTCTTAAAATTTCTAAATCTGCTCTTGTAAATTCAAAATTTAACATCTCCACAGAAGGGAAAACAGAATAGTTTAAATAGTCTGGTGAGGTGCTTGTGCAGTATTTAGATCTACTTCCCTAGACCAAATTTGGGGGACAGAACCCTTCAGTTGTGATATGAGTCAGTGCTAAGCTGTAGTGTGGCCATCCCTTCACCATGAAATTCTTTAGATGTCATGAAAACTATTGTGCACATTTAAATTAACTGTGCCAGCCCTGGTATATTTACAAGTCTGTTCTTCCACTCCACATTCACAACATTTGGGTTTTTTAAAATTAGTTTTGTGGGGGTTTTTTTCCTATTTTGGAGTGAAAAAGGGGCATGAAAATAGTGGTTGTATAATATTAAGTGCTGGAGAAAACATAGGGGAAATGACCAGTTTTTCCTGATGTATAAATCTTGGGCAACTAAAACACCAAATAAATTAGTGTTATTTTAGAAAATTATATAATATTAATAAGTTTTGGAACAACCACCAGAAAAATATTTCATATTAAATCTTTAAAATAGCATTTTCCTATTTAAAATAGACATTCATTATTTGTGTTAATTGAAAAACTTAGAATGCAAGGATTTTTTTTATATTTCAGGGTAAATTAAGTCACATGTCTTCTGTCCTAATTTTGATTTGCTGATTTCTTTTAACCAATTTCTGGAAAACCCACGAGGGTGAGGATTTGGGGAACATCAGCTATGAATAGTTCTGGATTCAGCCTTGTGGCATAGTTTGGCTGTACACAAAAAGAGTCAGAGGGCTGTACATTTCCCTTCCTTCTGCCTTATCCAATGCATTGCCTGTTCCAGACTGCAGCTTTCAAAGCTGGGTGCCTAAATTGAAAGTTCATGGTGTAACTGACACCTGAAGAAGGGGGCTCTCCTTCAAAAGCCCTCAGAGCCCACCACAGCAATCATGTCTAGGGAATGATGCTGGTTTTCACCAGTGAGGTAATTGGCCCTCAGTAGCTTTTCTTGGACTACAGTCATGTCGGCCATATTTTAGCCAACACTGTATTTCATAAACAAATGCCTTTAATCCCTTTTTCTGTCAAAATACTACCCCAAAGCAAGATTAAAGGATAAACAAATCAACATAACCAGCTGTTGCTATAATACCCCCGTGTTCATTTACTGTTGCCTAGCTGAACTCCAAAGCTATTAAGGAGATCCTCATGTCATTTACCATGATTTCAGCAACTGATATCTCTCCTCAATGTTACGAATCGTGTAAGTGACTTTGTTCCAGTAATAGATGCATCATCTTAATGCACTTCTTAGAGCTGAGCACTTGATGTGTTAATGAGGTGTGCAAAAGTACCACACAGTATTTTCTGTAATTGGGCAACAGAATAAAGCATTATTTTTGAGTAGGCCTTATTATGTCAAGCACAGCATCAAGTGATACTGGTGCTCACATCTGCAAATTTGCTGATCCATAGGTTTTCTCCCTTAATGTCTCAGGGAATATTTGCATTTGGAAAGGTCAAGGGAACATGAAACATTCTCAAAGCTAGAGATTTCTATTTATTGCAGATTGGTGTGCTTCCACAATTCAGACTTTAACAATAATCCTAGTTTTTACCTGCAAGCATCAACCTTCTGCCTTATATATAAAAGGCAATTTAATTCTTCCATGAGCTGAGTTTTGAGTAGTGCAAGAGGTACTTGTAGCAATTTCATGAAGTAGGATGAATTGTAATCACCAGATACGGGTTATGAACACTCCAAGTTTGATACAGGCTTGTGAAAGAAGTAAAAAAATCCCTATTTTCTCTGCAGTCTCAACCACCTTGCTTCCTTCTAGTCCAAGACTGCTACAGCAAGACAGCACTACTTGTACAGAAATAACAGACTTGAATTTCAAAAATAGTTCTTTAACTTTAGATTAGTAGTGATTTTGCCAATAATGAGCCCAGTGATGAGGGTATAAATCAGCCAGCCCATCTCTACTTTGCAGTCCACCTGGCTGCTGGAGAAGGATTTGCAGGGTCTTCTTGAAGCTGGAGGGGACTGAGGTCCCTTGGCAGAAATGGGCAAACAGGAGCAAGAGGGAAAACAAAGGCCTGTTTTCACAAGCTAGTCCCTGAATAATGCCTGTGAAGCATGTCTGTGCTTGCCCAGCTGATCACAGGAGAGACGAGTGTGCACAAGTGTTGCACAGGCCCTGCATTGCACTGCCAGTGGAGTAGATTTATCAAATCACATGCAAACTTAAGGGGCTCAAAAAACTCTCCTTGTAAAGAGGCTTACTTGGCAAAGATAAGGTAACAGGTACCCAGTTCTGAAGCCAAAAATCATTTAGTAGGAAACTACAGTTGTGTTTTTCCATGACAGTCTAAGGCTAAAGAAGCAGGAGAATCTGTAGAGGTTTACATTTTCCCTACCTGCTGCTGATTTCTGTCCCTGCAGTCATGCCTGATGTGGGAGAAGGATGGATGACTTTCCTGAAAGAACCATTACAAAAACTTGCTGAATTCAAATTGTCAAATCTGGACCAACTAGAAAATGGACAAGGTTTGGAGCCCATGAGCTGTGCTTCAGATCTGTCACCAAACCAGAAATTTAAAGCCAAATGCAAGCTGTAATAAATTGCTCTGAATTATTGTTTTGTATCAACCACTTGTCCAATTGAAAAATATAATTACCTTCAGTAAAACTTGGAGGTGGCTGGAGATGATGGGGCACATTGGGAAGAATCAGATGACTAAACCTCATGGAGCAGATAGAAGTTGGCACATCTGCAAAGTTGCTGACAGTGGGTGGTAGAAACTTAAATTTCAGTCAGTTTGTGGGGGTGTTTTAATATCTAGTAATTTTCTTTTGAAAGTGTTTTGCAGAGTTCCTTTCAGCATTGTAATTGAGAAACCAAAGAGATGGTGATGTTGCTATATATTTTAAAACATAGTAGTAATTGGCTGTTTCTACCCTCTGTATTTAGCAGTCTAAGTTCATTAGGTGGTGTAGTGGCTGCTTCACTCCTCTGGTATCTGTGAATCACAGAATTATCAAGGTTGGAAGAGACCTTCAGGATCAAGTCCCACCATCAACCCAGCACCACCATAATCACCCCTAAACCACGTCCCAAGTGCCACATTCAGACACCTCTGGAACACTTTCAGAGACAGTGACTTCACTACCTCCCAGGGCACCTTACTGCAGTGCACTCTTTTAGGGAAATTTTTCTTTCTAACTGTCACAACCTGAGGCCATTTCTTCTAGTCCTTTTGTTTGAGACATGGCAGAAGAGCCCCCCTTGTCAGGGAGTTGTAGAGAGTGAGAAGGTCCCCCCTGAGCCTCCTTTCCTCCAGGCTGAGCCCCCCCAGCTCCTTCAACTGCTTCTGGTGCTCCAGACCCTTCCCCAGCACCATTTTCTTCTCTGGACATGCTCCAGCCACTCAGTGTCTTTCTTGTCAACTTGGGACTCAAGGTGTGGCCTCAGCAGTGGCAGCACAGGGGGACAGTCACTGTCCTGGTCCTGTGGCCACACCATGGCTGGGACAGCCCAGGTGCCATTGGCCTCTTGCCCACCTGGGCACACCTGGGCTCACATCCAGCTCCTGCCACCAGCACTTTCTTTTCCCAATTTTCCAGCCCTTCTGCCCCAGCCTAGAGCTGCAGGGGGCTGGTCTGACCCAAGGGCAGGACCCAGCCCTTGGTCTTGTTCAACCTCAGACCACTGGCCTCAGCCCATCTCTGTGCAGAGCCTTCCTGCCCTGCAACAGATCAACATTCCTGCCCAATTCAGTGTCTTCTCTGAACTGACTGTGTGTGCACTTAATCTCCTCATCCAGATAATCAATAAAGATACTAAACAGACTAAACAGGACCTTCCTCAATCCTGAGCCCTGGGGACACCACTTGTGGCCAGCCACCAAATGAATCCATGAATGTGCTGGGATGAAAGTATGTGGTATCAAAAATCATCACAATTTTTCTAGGAGGAGCTGGATATTTATTCTGGGATAGTGAACATGTTTGTTTTGCATTTGGTGATGTGGCACCAAAACTTCAGTGTTTGTTCCCAATTATGATTTTTGCACAAGTTTTTATCCTTAAAAATTACTTCCTTACAATATAGGCTATCATTATTTAAGGATTTTTCTATATATGTTGCAGTGAAAAGGGGAAAAATCCAAACTAAGTGGAGCTGTGTAGTTCTTTGTAGTGATCCTTTCCTGTGATGTTCAGATGATTGCTTCAAGGACATGATTTAGGTCTTTGGAAAATTCTATTAGCTCATCAAATTGACAGAGCATGTATTTTCAATTGAAACAGAGATGACAGCTACTAACTTTATGAGGGAATCAAAGGAGTCAGGGGGGTTAGTTCCAAGTGCTGAATGTGCCTTTTTTATTTGTTAGCTAGAATGTAGCTTTGGGTGTAGTTATTCAGAGGGGCAGCCCATGAAGAGGTTGACAAACTGCATGCTGTCCTTACAGGATCTAGTGCTGGAAGAACACATCAGCTGCTTGTGGTGCTGTAGATGGAGTAGACATGTCCACATCCTTTGAGAAAGAAATCTGGCACTGAGAGTAATGAGGGGGTTGAGATGGTAGGAAGCCTGATCCCTTTGGAAAGGGATAAAGTCAGTACCACAGCTGTGGCAAGGTTTCCTTGTGTGGCCTTAGAGAGGGACAGGACACCTATTTCTTCATGCACAACAGCCAATCTTTATTCTTCACAGCTCATATTTATATGGTTTTCCAAAGGCATCGTGTTTAATTGTAGTTGGTTAGTAACTTACTGCAGCTCAGGTCATTGGTTAGTAGTTGCCAGTGTACATGTTCATCAAAGACTTTTTTTTCTAAAGATGTTTAAATTCTTGTCTCATGGGTAAAGAACATTTTCTCATGGGCAGAAGTCCTTCTCACAGGTGCAAATTCCTTTCTCATGGGAACTTTTCAGGCCAGCTGTTAGCTGTACTTAGCCAAAGTAGCAGGGCTGAGCCATGATTTTACAAGGGTAACAAAGCTCTTATTTTATAAAGCTTTACTTATATGCAACATCCTTGCTTGCAGCTTTTGGTGAGCCAGTGAAGATTGTTGTGTAGAGTTGGATTCAGTTGCAGACTTTTTCCTGCATCTGCTAGGGAAGGGATTGCTCTGTATTTTGGAATGAAGCAACACTGTCATGTATCCCTAGAGCTCCTAAGTCTTCCCCATTAATGACTTACAGATCATACTTAGTGAAGCTCTGCCTCCGTTGATAAAATCACTGTTTCATTTTATCTTCAGAATTTTCTCTAAGAGGACAAGTTGTGTTGTGGGTATTTTTGTCCATCATGTCAATGCTGACTGCCTTCTTGAAATGTTTACAAAGTGATGGCAGGTGGGAAGACATGGTTCAATCTTGGAGTTGGGAACATTCTTTGAAATAGTTAACCTGAAGAGCAAGAATTAAATCTAGCTCTACAGCAAGTCACAGTGTGATTGCTTTGAGCTGAAACATTGGCCTTCCAAAGCAGCAGCTGGATTAAGATGTGTGTTTCAAGTAGTGCTTGAAGAAGCTCCTGTGGAGTGGAAGGTGTCAGGAGCACTCCCAAAAATTTGATGAATACAGCTGCAACAGGTTTGGCTCCTTCCAGCTTCCAGTACTATACCACATGCCCTTGTGCCATTCCAGAGTACCTGCCCTATGTACACTTAAGGTACACTTTCTTAGGATACAGCACTTTCTTGTGCTATAGAAAACACAGTGTGATGAGCTGTAGCTCTCATGATATTTTAGAGACTTTTCACTGAAACACCAAAAAATAATTTGTCCTTGATCCCCAGTGTACAATATTACAGAGCAAATGCAGCCGGTATAAGCCACCAAGGGGCAGAACACAGTCCCCAACCTTGTCATATTTCTTAGTATACAAACACCAGTTCATTGTCCAGCTACCTTCAGAGTAATACCCAGTTCTGTGTCTCCTTGTTAACAGAGTGCTCACTGTTCTTATAATTTTCCCTCATCAGTTATTTTGGTACTAGCTTAGCTTTTGCTACATTGCTGTGGTATAAAGAGCTCTTGTTTGAGCTGATCTCATCTGAAGCAGATTAAATTTCTTTATGCTTTTCTCCACCCCAGCAGAAATAACAATAGATTCTATGATGGAAGGATTGCAAAACAATTAATTTCCTAGGATAAAGAAAAAATTCGGCCTTTTTGCTTGCTCTTCTCTTATACTCAAAGGACACAGCCTTCCATAGCCCTAGGCTGCCTCATCAGCCCTGAGGTTAAGAAGCCACTGATGTTCCCATGGCCAGGGTCTGCTCCCCTCACTGGTTCCTTCTCAGTACAGGATCATGTCTTGTCTCTTGTCTCCTGTCTGCGTAAACCTGTTCATGCTTGTGTTTTGCCAGGTTTCCCAGGAGAGCATCTATAACAGAATGACAGCATCCAGCCTGGCCTGTGTGTTTGGTTTGAATTTGGTCTGGCCACAGAAAGGAACCACCTCCCTGAGTGCTCTGGTGCCTGTGAACCTCTTCACTGAACTGCTGATAGATTTCTACACCAATATATTCAACTCCAGAACAGTGCCTGGTGAGATCTTGCCTTAATGCTCTCAGGAGGGAAAATGGAATCAGGCTGCCTGAGGGAAAGGTCTCTTGGATGGGACCTCTCTATTTAGGGCTCTCCTGCCAAAAACATTTCAACACAGGGTAAAGTTTCTATGTCTTTCCAAATACCAAAGATGCTGGGAGAAGACTGGTACCCCATATGTTGCCATCACATGGGGAGAATGTGAACATGAACATTCAATAACCAAGAGATCAAAGTGAATCCCCTTACTAAAGTTGAGCAGCTGACAAAAACTGATATTTAAAAAACCCCATGACACTACATGCCAGTCTGTCATTTCTTTGAGGATCTGGAGACTTTATTATGTGACATTATTTTCTGCATAGGTAGAGGTAATTTCTGGACCACTCCTGAATGTACATCTTCCTTTTTTTGAAATGTTTTTTTCTTTTCTACTTTTTATTTGAATACAAGTTTATTAGGAATTACCCTATTAAGTTAATAAAGGTGGAATCACTTTTTAGGATATGAATGTTTTTGAACTATTTTTCCATATACTTAAGTATCTTCTTTTACACAAAGAGGGGTGGGCAGTTGTGCCACATCAGGTTGACAATTACAATGAAGAATAAAATGTTTCCTGTGTAATTTGAATTGTGCAGATGGCTAACTAATTATGCTTCCAAATATCTAATGTATGCAGTTAATCACTGTAGCTGCACATGGAAAGTGTGTCAAAGTTTTTTCTTATAAGTTCAAATGAGGAGCAATAATCCTCTAAATTGTTAGAGTTTTCCTCTTGGAAAATTCTTGGAATTTTAACTGGTAGAATTATATTGGTGATTGAATAATGCAGAATACAGACTAACTTTGAGTACCTGCAGTGTTTGGACTGTGTTGCTTTTTCAGATTGAGTTGGTAGAAATTTCAAATTTCTTTAGAAAGCAGTAAGAACAACAACTTGGATAATATACTTAATATCATTTTTACACATTGGAAGTCTATTATTAGTCCCAATGTGAATAATTAGCCAGCATAAAGGGATAATTTTCAGTGTTTTCTTTCTAATTATGCTGTGAATATTGCTTGTGTTTGAGGAACTCTAACAACCTACTATTTCATTGTTTAACATTGTTTGGCAATAGCATGTGTTAAACAAGTTATCATCATAGTTGCCTGTCGAGCAAAAGATAATTAACTAGTGTTAAAAAAGGTAAGTGGTGTTTTCCCTAATGCTCTGGCCTTCCTGCTTCTGTACAGAGCAAATGAAACAGAGGGAATATTTAGATTGCAGTAAAAGTAACAGTCTCAGGAGGACCTTCTCCTCTGCAAACACAGCCACTTTTTACCTCACAAGTTTTAGTGAGTTGAGGACTTGTGCTTCTGTCCTTCCTCTTGGTGGTTGGGAATTTCCAGCCTGTGTGAAGAGTGCAACAAAATCTTGTCATAGAGGGTGAAGAGGATTTGTTCTTGTCTCAGGAAAAAACCAGATATTCAGGAGGCTGTGGAATGCTGGGTGTGCCAGGCCTTTGTTTGCCCAGTAGGTGTCATCTATAGCATTAGGCAGTGATTAAAATTTGAAAAATAGAGGCTTTAGAACAAGATGGGTTAGGACCAACTTCTGATGGCACAGCTGCATGTTTTCTCCTATTCCTCGAGTGTCATAAAGACAACTTGTGGCTTTTGAATATCTGTAAGTGATAACCACCTATGATTCCAGTTTGAATATAAAATCTGGCATATTACACAGAGAATAATCAACAAGAATTCAGGACTGTTGCAGTTCAGCAAAATGAGATTTCCAAGGACTATCATAGTTTCATATTGCAACTCATCAGCTTTACATCTGCATGAGAGCCTCCTAGCCCTGTTGTATTGAAACTCAGACAGTTATGCTCAGCATTGCTCAGCAACTTGGTTCTGTACATCAGCACCCTGTATCGATAGGGGAGGAGTTTGGCCTCTGGGAATTAACAAAACCACACTGTTTTTGCCACCCTCTGACTTTGGTCAAAATACATATGTGTTAGTTTCACTGTAAAAAAATAGAGGAGGACCTGGCATTAGAAAAGTTCCTTGGGATTAAATACTGGTAAGGCCTATCAAAGTGTTGTTTTCCATTTCCCCATCTCCTTTTTTAAAAATCCAGCAACACCATGGGAATGGGAATCCTGGATAGCTTTAGCACAGTAACAGATCAGAGCCCTGTGGGTTGAAATCCTGTGTTCATGGAAGTCAGCCTTGCTCAAAGTGTCCCCAGAGGTAGGTAGGGGCTCCCACATAGATTTAGTTCTCCCACTCATCCTGGGTTGGGAGATGACAGGAATTTGCCAGCTGCAGTTGTCAGAACACAGCTGTCTCTGACCCCTTTACTTCTACAAAGAAAAAATACAACCTGCAAGCATCCCTTCAGCTGATTTGCCTGTCTGTGGACACTTGAGATGATAGTTAAAACCAGACTCCCTCTTTCAGTACTGGTCACATGCTAAACACCAGGTCTTCCTCTTAGTATTTTGTAAACTATCATTTCCTAGTGATTTATGGCTCCTCTCATTTAGTGAATGAAAAACAAAATGGAGTCTCTCATGACTAGGTACCTTTTTTCTTTAAAGAACAGATAACACCTGTTATCCCAGTGTAGGTCTTATGAAAAGCAGAGGTTCTGGGTTCTGATTGCCATTGGGGACAGTGATGGGGGACAGGGGCTCCCCTTTGCCTCCCTGCCTCCCCAGCAGGCAGCCTGGGCAGAAACAGGGGCACCTCCACCCCAGCCTTTCCCTACAAGGCTGCTGGTCACAGGGAATGGATTCTGCCAAACTAAAGGCACCTGGGCACAAATCCCTGGTGATGAGAACCCAGCCTTAGAGCCCCTTTCACCCTTAGGTGAAGTCCTCCATCTGTGGCAGAACCCCACCCCCAATCTCTGTCCTGAGTGCCAGACTTAATTATGGCATTAAATCAGCTCACATGAATTATTCAGAAGGGTTTGGAGTGAAATCCATGTTAGAGAAATATATGTTTCAAATTTCCTGACTCTAAGAGGAGTCCTGGAGGTGTCCCCTGCAGTTACTTTGATAACAGTTTCTCTTTACAAATGATAATTGCACGATTCAAGCTTTTGTACAGTGTGGCCTTGTGAACTCTTCTCTGGTATCAAAGAACAATTTTCAGATCATTTCCATAGCAAAAAGAAAGTGATTATGGAGATAATCTGTTGAAAACACACATGCTGGATTTCAGTTGAAAACAATAAAATGCAGTCATGAAATGAGAAATTGAGTGTTACCTAGCTGACAATATATAGAGAATAAATTGCCTAGGCATTTTAGTTTACTGAGCTGCTAGGAATTGAAAATTGGTCCCAAGATTAGTCTGATTATCAGGACACCTCTAGCAACAAGCACCAAAAGGGAAAGGGAATAGTTTTCTACCCTGAATCTGTGAAGAAACGAAAGAAGATTGAACAATGTCATTAACTGAGGGGGCTCTTTGCAGTTCTTACAAAAAATCTTCCATAAATGACTGTCACTTACGTGTGTGCAGATGATCTGTCTGGGTGTGCTGCAGTCCTTGAGCAGCATTTATCACAGAATCTCTCAGAGCCTTATAAACTTTAATATATTCATCCACCCATGAGGAGACTAATAATAGAAAAGCTCCCGATATTTTATTCGCATGATCAGTGTGTCCTTAGGTAACCAGTTGAACTTTTAATAGGATTGATGGTCCAATCACACATCCCCCCTTTGTTTCCTGACTAGTTTGTATTCCCAACTATGGGAAATGTAAGTTTGCCAACACTCTCACTTTTGGAGAGGCCATGGGGGTGTAGGATTGTGGGGAAAGAAGGTGAGGGAGAGTTACTGCCAGCACCTCACCTTCCAAAATGTGAGAGCACAATAGCCTGTGCTGCATCCCTGCAGCTTTCATGGTAGGGAGTCCCACCACCCTGTAGACCCTGCCCTGCTCCCAGCTGGCCCTTGCAATGCTATTCCCAATGAACTAATTATTGTCGCTCATTAAGTGAGCTTTTGACTGAGGAAAGCAATTTGATGACCAGAGAGGTGATAAAGAGAAACAGGCAAAGCACCTCACGTGAAAGCCCAGTAATCCCCACCTTGATCTGGAGAGAAGGGAGACTCACACAGGCTGAGCTCCCCAAGAGTTGTGCCCACCCCATGGCTTGGTGTGACTCAGAGCACATTTTATTTATAAACTTTGTAAACCCTCTCTTGCCTAATACAGAGCCCAAAATGGAAGGTTTGTGCTTGTATTTTGCCATGGAAATAAATGTTTGTGTTACCTGACAGTAATTCATCTTACCAGTGTGCAAAAGCCTGGTGGCATTTGTGCAGGGATATATTTGCATTTACAATTGTAGAGCACCTAATGGGTACTGGAAAGCCTTACTCAGCTTTGCAGTGCTATTAAATTTCAGCATGTGGCTTTGCCACAGCAAAACCTGCTGCTACTATTACCTCTTTGGTGTTGAAGGCAAATTTGTGGAGTAAATTCAAATTGGGAAGCTCTGAGTTGAGACCCCTGGAGGCAGTCACATCTGCCCGTCTTTGATAAGAATTTCTGAGAGTGAGAGTAAAGTATTTAGAGTGAAATTAAAAGCTTTGATCTGGTTTTTTTTTTGTTTCATCATTATTTCATATTTGAGTCCTTTACACGTGTCTTTCAGTTCTTCATTAGGCTGTGGTTTTTAGTTACTGCTCCAGCACAGGGCAGACACCTGGCAGCCTCCCAGCAGGTCACTGGCACTGCCAGGACTCACACCCTGGCTCCAGCCTGAGCACACTTAAATGAAGCAGGTGATAGACACAGCCAGAGTAACATAACTTCAAAGCAAGTGACCCTCTGGGCCCAGCACACTGGGACAGCCCCAAATACCCAGGGCACACAGCAGAGGTGATGATAGAATCCCAGAATTATTTAGATTGGAAAAGACCTTTAAGGCTGAGTCCAATGACTAACTTAGAAATGCCAAGTCCACAAGTGCCATGTCCTCAAGTGCCAGCCATATTTACAAGTCTTTAAAATAATTTCAGAGATGCTGTCACTTGTTTCCTGGGAGCAAAGCCTGACCCCTACCTGGCTGCACTCTCCTGTCCGGGAATTGTAGAGAGCAAGAAGATTTCCTCTGAGCCTCTTTTTTTCCAGTCTGAGCCCCCCCCAGATCTCTCAGCTGCTCCTGTGTTCCAGACCCTTCCCTAGCACTGATTCCTTCTCTGGACATTCCATGTCTCTGGACACTGGCTGGATGAGGCTCCTGGCCCCCCTCAGCAGAGGGAGAGGGGAAGGGCAGCTGGGGCAGGAGACCCTTGGACAAATGGGAAGATACAAAAAAAGAAAAAAAAGGTAGAAATATCTTGTGTGAAAAATCCTTGAAATCAGCCATTTCCATCAGCCTGAAACCTCCCAGAGCTCAGCAAGGTCAGATGCATGAGCCCCCCACCCGTCTCTGTGGGTGGGGTTTGGGATTTGGTTTATAATTTTTGTTTATTTTTTTCAGTTGCGATGTAATAGGGGAAGGTAAGAAGGATGAAACATACAGTCAGTGGCTCAGCATTTTTTATGATGCAGTTTCAAACCAATAGAACATTCCTTAGTTATGCAAGAGCACTTTAAACCATAACATAATATCTACACCAGAATTTCATTTTTCTTAATTCACTGCTTTGTGAATTTATTTCTAATGTCACTCCTTCTTAGTTTTAGCTAAGACAACATTTCATTTCCATGGCCAAGCAAAGCAGGAGTGGCCCCAAGATGCAGATGACAGTTGGGAAGGCCTCATGTGAAGGGATGCAAAAGCCCATCAGGGTGAAGGATGCATCATTTCTTTTTCTGCAGCTACAGCTTAAACCACAACCCTGGGTTTTCAACAACATGGAACACAATGGGAGCAGGACCCTCATGCTGGGGAGAGATTGTAAAAGATCTCCCAACTCCTTTGGTAACCTATAGGTTGCCATGCTTGGCTGCAGAGGGAGGAAGGCTTGTTGCAGGCACCTGTCCCTCCAGTCTTGGAGCTTTTTCTCACCTGTATGTAGGGACAGAAAGTCACTTCCTGAGCCTGTGTCTCTTGTTCTCTGTGCTGCTGCAAAGCACCCCGGTTTGGAAATTGAGAGGGGGAAAGGGAATGTTTCTATCATGAATATTGAAGGGAAAGGTGATTTATTGCAGCATTTTAAGCCCAAAGATGAAATGCAAAGGTGAATTAAAATTTCTGTGGTTACTGCTCAAAGGTTGGAGTGCAGCATTTCTCCTGCATTTAAACAGCAAAGGATCATGTGCAATTTGCCAGCCCAAATGCAAACAAGAACTTCAAAGGGCAGTGGCATCTTTTTTTTGTGGTTTTCTTTCTCCCTGCTTAGAATGTATTATAGCAAGCTTGTGTATGCTTTGTAGTATTTTTTCCTGTCGTGACAATTTAGTTTTTGTTTGCTTTTTTAAGGGAGGGAAAAAATCCCAACTCTTGCTTTAATGATCTTCACTGTGGTGAACTTAAAAGTGGCTTACAGCAGGGGAGTCTGGCATTTTCTGTTTGCATCAGTCAGTCTCTAGTGATTGATCTCAGATGCCAGGCTTCATTTTCTAAGCAAAATAGGCTGCAGTTGGGAAAACCTGATTAAAGTGAGTAGTTTTATCTGATGTGGCTATTGCCACTCATTTCAGTATAATTACTTTCTTTCCAACTACAGATGACACACAGAACACAGAACAAAAATACATATCAGTTTATAATGCATTCTTCTTAAAGTTTAAGTGATTCTAATATGCCATCAAACTACCAGAAAGCCACTTGGCATGTGGAATGAACTCCTGATCCAGCTGCTCCAGTTTGTGTTGCCATCCTTACACAGGAGTCTGCCATGAGAGAAGCCATTTGCTGGGCTGACATTGTTGTGAAATCATCTTGCAATATCTTATAAAAATTGCTGCTGTGATTGTAAACTAAATACTAAAAATATATATATATTGAGTGGTCTTGACTTTGCTTCCTCACTTCAGAGCATTTAGGTCCTAGTGGCTTCTCCCTCTAAAGAGTATGAAACCTCAAAATATCTGAGATCCTGACACAAAAATTGCTCATTCTGGCATTGCTCTGTGTTACTTCCCATCAGAGAGAAGTGCTCCTTTTCCTCTCATTTCTGAGGGACAATAGACAGTGGGCAGGAAGGAGAGGTGAAATTACATTTGGGGAAGTGCAAATACAAAAGTGACAGGCTTGGAGACAACACACTTCATTCAAATGGCTTTTTGCAGAGCAGATCCTCTGCAAGATAACTTATGGCATGTGAAAGAGTCCTGTGCACAGAAAACAGTCTGTCATGGTAAAATAAAGAGCCCTGAAGCTGTGAAGTCTGGCATAGCTGTAAAAATAACTTTCATTTGGGAGGGGAGGGCTGGGAACCCTGCAGCTCCTGATTCTTTTCAAAGACAATGCCCATCACCACAGCAAGGAACACAGAGGCTACTGCGGCTCCTGCAAATCTCCACCAAAACCTCCATTTAAAATACTATCAAAGATTAAAGGCTGCACTCTCTTGCAACTGCATTAATTATTAAGGCAGCATGCAGAGCTTTGTAAATGGCTCCTTTCTGTTAGCACAGCACTGAGTTTAAAGGTTAGGGTGGTGGCAGACAGATGATGATGATGATGATGATTATGATGATGATGGTGATGATGACGATGACAATGACAAATGATTTGGGGAGTTTTCTAGCATGGGGAAGAGGTGTCTTCTGATACTGGAAGCAATGTCAGGAAAAAAATCAGCCTGCCTTCTATGTAGCAGGGGCTGGGAGGGAGGAGGGAGCAGCTGAGCTGTAGGGGAAGCAGGAGTGCAGTGCTGAGCCCTTGCCTATCGCAGTCTGAAATTAAACAGTAATACTGCCAGGAGGTGAAGACAAGGCAACACACCCCCAGACAAAAAAATACCCTTTCCCCTACTCCTGACAAGAAAACCCCAACCCTGTTTCTGTTCTGCATAAGCACTAGCCATTGTGGCAGGCTTTATGCAGCTGTGACAGTGTTTTGCTTTGATTTGATTAATTTTATTGGGAAGAAGTTCCATCCCTTCCACCAACCAGAAACCAGCCAACCCCCGTTAGGGCCCTCTCTCTCTGTTTCTTTACTACAGTTATAAAGTGATGTATAAATTACTTTACAAAGTAGGGTCACCACACATTGAAGAGCACCTGAGAGTGCAGGTATGAAAGCAAAGGCCAGGGATCTGGTGGATTGGCAATTATTCCAAGAGGTGGGAAGCTAAGCATGTGGCCTCAAGGAAAAGGCCACCTTCCTGATAGAAGGCAAGCAGAAAGTACTGTACCCATTCTTGCAGCACTTAAGTTTGAAAATGGAACACAATGGTGGAGAAATCAGCACCACTTGTTCTTCAAGTCACTTTCCTGCCCCAGAGAGAGTCTGGGCAGGGAGGGGGTCCCTGAATAGGCCCTGGGCAGGCCATGCTGTGACCCTTGGCAGCAGAGACCACCACAACAATGCCAGGAAATTGTCAGTCAAGTTTAATGCATCATAAAGAAGTAAAACTACATTGGCATATTTAAGACAAACACTTTTTTTTTTTTCTATGCACACTATCCACTGGACAGCCCCCTTTTCAAAATAACTACTTTTAACAGTTGAAGACAGTTCTTCAGAAATTCTTCATATATTCAACCTTCCAACACTTTCCCTTTTTTTTTTATTTGTCTGAGAAGGAAAAAAAATCATGAAACCTGAAAACATCTACATTGCAAGCCACTCAGAATGCTTAATTGCATACATTAACCAATGTATAACAACTGTGTTTTACTTAGTTCACTTTGTTCATCAATAAAAGAATATAAAAATCTTGTTCAATCGAGTGTTGTGTATTAAAATAGATTTGTATAGTACTGCACAGTTTCTCCCGGAGTTGTGAAAATGGTTGAAGGGACCATGTGCTGCCTAGTGACGGGCAGCAGAAAAAAAGCCAGTCCCTCATGTGTTCATTTTTTTTAAATTAAAAACCAAAAAAAATAAAAGGCTATTCGGCACCGTGTGATATGCTGATGTGAGAGACTAACCTTGTGTCCTGCTCTGGTGGCTGTCCATGAGTACCTGTTGTGCCAAGTGATGGAGAGCTGATAAGGACAGAGACAATTGCACTGGGGAGTGTGAGCTGAGAAACTCGGGGTGTCCATCACCACCTTCCCAGGCAGCCACAGGAGAGGGGCCCTGGGGGCCAGGCAGGGCCTTGCAGAATCAGGAAGACCAGCTAATAAAACAAGCAGGTGCACTGGGATTTCCTCAGGCTAATGCTGAACACTTCCCAAACATACTAAAATCCAACAAAATGTTAAAAAGGAGTCAAGTTTCCAAAAATTAAATCTTTCCAAACCCTTTTGATTTTCCATGCCCCGTCCCTCCCCCACAAGTCTTGAGTTTGAGTCTCCAGACAACCCCTTGAGGCAGTTTTTTTTTTTCTCCTGTACCATTTCAGCAGATATTTCTACAAAAAAGCCCCAAACAAACAAAAAACCCCCAACCAAACAAACACCAAAAGAAAAAAAATCATGTTACATATCTTTAACAATAAAAATGCAGTACAAAAATGTAAAGTTATTTTTTGGCATATTATCTGTACTGACAAGAAACAAAACCCAGATAATTTATTTGCTTTTCTTTTCTTTAGAAAAGAATCCAAAATGAACAAAAAGACAGAAAACCACAAAATAATCTCTTTAAAAAATGAAACCCAAAGTGTCAAAGATATCCACTCTTATGGTTGATGCTAAACCTTGCACAAAAACTCCATGAGAAAAATACACTGATAGCAAAATAAGTAAAAAGGACCTGCAAAAGGAGTTTTACAGTCGTATTTTTTTAAATATTTTGGAACGCATATACAGAAGCATCGGCATGAAAATACTTCAATATTTTACTAGAAATGCTAACTTCATACAGTTTCTTTATTTAAATATCTGCAATTCTCAAGTCTAATAATACTGAAAAAAAAAAAAAAAAAGATCTTTTGTTTCCAAGGCTCTGTGAGTGTCCGTGATGCTGTTCTGGTCACAACGACCCCATCTCCAGGTCACCTGAATCAATGGGGCCAAACTTGTTCCTCTGAAAACAATCCATGTCAAGTGCTAAGTAGCTCAGTTTCTGGTTATCTCACCGATTTCCCCCCCACACACACATAGCTTTCAGCCCAACTACTTCTCTAATACCTCACTAACTCCTCTCCCCTTAGAACAGAAAAGCCTGTCTGCCACCAGAAAAGGCTCTCCTGCTTCCTATCAGCCATGCTTTTCCTGCTCGTCCTCAGTCATAAATACATTAAGGCCAACATAACCAAACAAAATGTCATAAGCACTGAAGGTTCTTGGCAAATACAAAACTGCAGCACAACCCGCCCTGTGGAAACCTGCTGCCACAGTGACCTACAAACTGGGCTGACTGGTCTGCAAGTCTCTGAGTGTATCAAAACTGAGATTGCTCCTTCTGTCCTTTGTTCCAGCTTCATCTCTCCCCTGCTCACGTGCATAAAGTTCCTGGTCTCCCCTCCCTCAGGCCTCCCAGGGCCGACTGCTGTCAGTTGTTACCCTGTGATGGCTGCAAGGCTTTGTGCATGGCAGCAGAGGCAGCAGAGGGTTTGATCCAGGGGATGGAGAGCAGGGAGGTGGTGGTGGTGGTCGTCATGGTAACCTGAATCATCTGCTCATTTTGTATCAGTCTAATGAGGGTTTTGAGACGTTCCAGTGATGACTGAGTCCCTTTCTGCTGGGCCATCAGGCTGGTTTTTAGCTCTAAGCATTTCTGTCAAATAAAGAGAAGGGGAGAGAGAAGGAAAGGCTGAGAGTACATTCAAAGTGGTGTCAAACATCTCTCCAAACATCTTTTGGTGCCTTGGGTGCACATTCTGCTCAAATGAAGTATGTTCTCCTTTGGGGAAAGCAAAACCACAGCCTAACAAATGGAGTAATCAGCAGTGCTGCACACATTGCAGCAGCTGTCTGAGGGAACAATATTCTTCCCAAGGAAAATGCATTTGGAGGATGTTTCTGACTCCATCCTGTAGACAGCCTGGCAGGAGCACGTTCTGCACGCCACAGAGATGTCTGGCATGGGAGTGCAGTAGCTGTGTTACTGAAAATACAGAAGGCACCACTCAGGTCTCAGTCTTACCAAAGGACCCTGATAAATACTTGGTGCATGAACCTCACCAGGATACATTTCATATGTGCCACACATTTCAGGGAATTGGCACTGTGAAGATACATTAATCTCACTGAACATGATATCAATATTTTTCTGGCAGAAAACTTTGCTCCAAGACACAACTGTTACACCAGAGCACTCACAAGAAAGCTTTCATCCCTCAGGGTGACCAAACTGCACCCTGCGATCTTTTGAAATAAAAACCCCCATGCAAATGGCCACAAGAGCAGGAGCTAAACAAAGTGCATCCAAAATCCTCCATTTCTCCAAGAAGAGATAGGAAGAATCAGTAATTGTCCTTTCCCTCCCCAACCATGGACTGCTGCATCCAGCATCCCATTCTTCTCAGACCCACACCTTGGGTCTGTCTGCAAACTGAAAGGGGACAGCAGCCTCTGACACCTGTACCCTGTTTTCTTTCTCCCAGTGTGCCCAGGATTCTGACCAAACTGATTACTTGTCTGCAGATTGCTCCTCCTTGGCTGTGGTCCAGACTGCCCAGGGGTGGGGATTCTCCAGTCCTGGGGAACTGGGAAATGTTCACTTGAAAATCAACTTGTTTGGAAAGCAGCTGTGTGGAGCTGCACAAAGGTTGGTTAAGAGAAATGAAATTTCAGATGAAAGATAAATTATGTTCTGTTTTTACCATTGCAGCTGTGGGGTGTATGAAAGTGTTCTTTTTCATATAAATCTCTGTTAAAATGTCAGAAGGAAATTACTCTGTGCTGGGACACCTCTAATTTATTTTCTCCTTTCAAGTGGATACGTGTCCAATAAATACAATCATTGGCTGATATTACCATTTAAATAAGACAGTGTTGCCCGCTGAAAGAACCTGATTCTGCCTAGGTAGAAATCTTACTGGTTTTGACAGCCATTACACACACCTGATAGCTGACAGCTTTTATTCTTCCAAATTCCTCAGCCCACTGCACTCTCCTACCTATTACATAGATGTGTGGTTCCATTAGTGCTATACACATGTACAGGGAATATACAGGGATGTCTTTTAATAAGTTATTGCTTTTCCTTCCACTCTGTTTTACGTGATAAATATTTTAACATGCCTCCTCTGGATAACTGCAATGGTAAAACAAGTAGTGACCAATTACTCCTGCAGCTGCCACTTTGATTTTTCCAGGGCAAAGAAGTGTCAAATATTTATTGAGGCTACCACACAAACTAACAGCTACCTCTTAGGAGGGATTTAGCCCCAGATAGTTTCTTCAGCTATGCAGGGCAGGAATTAGGCTTTGAATTCAGCCCATTCAGCCAGAGACTGCTCCTCATAGTACAGTATCTGTGGAAGATACCTCCAGACAACATTTAGCTTTGAAATGAGTTTGGAGAGACAAAATAGTCCATGTCCAGTCATGGAGAGATGCTACAACATTCAGTAAAGATGGTTATTTCTACTTAATATCAAGAGGTTTGAGCTAATTCACAAGCAGCTACCACTGGAGGACCCACTTGTGACAAAACTTTTCACCTGGAGGATGGAAGTGCCTCAAAGTCATTGGGGAGCTCAGAGCTATGGATGCAACTACAAGGAAGGCAGCCATGGCTATTTGTGGGGTTTTGTTTGGGTGTGTTTTGCCACAGGAATCCAAGTGATTTCTCCTCCTCAGCCTGCCAGGGTGGCTTGCTTTTGTGCATAAAGAAAACGCACATGTACTTCCTCAGAGAGAAACACACTCACACTTGCAAATCTACTGCTTGGGAGCTTGAATCATTTTCTAGCCACAAAATACCATTTTTAAAGGGCTTAAATTCATTAAAACCATCTCTTCAGGAGACTCTGTGTCCCCATCAGGTGTCCTACCTTCACTGCACTGTTGAGAAGTCGATCTTTTTCTTCTAACTGTCTGTGCTCACTCTTCAGCTCACTGCTTCTCTTTAATAACTTTCGCTTCTCTTCTTCTTTGACTGTGGAACAACAAGATTAAGGATGCAGAGGTTAAGGATGTACTGTGCACTTGAAGACAGAAAGCAGAAGCAGTGTATTTTGCATGGCAAGTTTAAGGTCTCATTAGCCTTTTCACAGCAGGTACAACCAAAGAAATCTGGAGTTTTTGCTTGCAGGCATTTCTTCACTTAAAGAAGTGGTTGGGCATTGGAAGGGGCTGCCCAGGGAGGGGGTGGAATCCTCATCCCTGGAGGTGTCCATGGAACAACTGGACATGGCACTCAGTTCTCTGGGCTGGGTGACAAGGTGGGGTCAGTTACAGGTTGAACTTGGAGGTCTTTTCCAGCCTAAAGGGTTCTGGGATTCTATGCATGTGTCTATGTCAATGGTTAGCACACAGAGGGACAAGCCAAAAGGTACAGTGCACCTCTAAGGTGAATTGAAATTCATCCTTAGACCACAGGTAATCCTGGAGGTCCCCAAGAAATAAGTGAATGGTATTTAGGAAGAGGCCAGCCCTTTGGAATGGCAATAGTTAGTGACCTTGGCAGAAAAGCATGGTTATAACTGTGCCAGACCTTCATAAAGGTCCTTACAAATATGACCTAATGTCCCAAAAAGCCTATTGTAAGAGGTCAACAGGGATTAAAAAAGAATAATGTTCAATGCACAGCTGGCACACAGCATATGACTGCCATAACACAAACACTGAAGCAATTAGAAGCTGATATTGCTGTGGTGTCTGGGACACTAGTCTGACATTGTGCTACACACCCAATTACATGGGTAACTCTGCCTCACAATGATTCTGCCTCAAAATCCTGTTTTCAGCCCTTTTCCAGGGAAGGCACCACTTTGTTGATGGCTTCCTCCAGAGAGTGAAGTTCCTGAGAGATCCCTCTCAACTTCCTTACAGAGAGAACATGGCAAAGGAGCAGACCAAGGGCACGGGGAGAGAAAAAGTCTGCTCTCCCCAGTCACTTATGGCCCTGTGACCTACACCATCAGACCTGGCAGCATTATAACACTACTTGGATATTTCAGCTAAGGACTCAAATGGCATTGCCTATCATGAGCAGGGAATCTCTTGTCAGTGGCTGAGTTAATCCCTACCTGTTTTATGAGTAACATAGGAGTGAACAATAGCCAGAGTTCCAGTCCATGGCACACTGTCATCTTTCTTTAACACCTAGAAGCCCAGGAAACAATAAATGGTTAGGATTCCACAAAATAACACATTAATGTTTGCTCCAGCCTTACAGTTTGGCAGGACCAGAACTTGGGTCCTTGTCTCAGAACATAAAAGTGATCTCAGGGCTAGGCACAAGGAACACTATGGCACAGAATCTACCCTTTGGTGTTTTAGTAATTTTTTTCTTACTTGTGCAATCAGCATTACTCACAGCAACTAGACAGTTTAGCATATCTCACAGAACTGTGATGGGCAGTTGTGTGTAACAAACGTGATTTAAAGAAAAGGAAGTTTTCTCCCCTCACACCTTTCAGATCTACTGGTGAACAGTGTCTTCTTCTCACACTCATCTCTAAGATTTACATTCTTTGGCTGGCTAAATGCTGGTGGCATTACTGTAAAGAAAGGAGCTGAAAGAACTGAAGAGACATTTTAGGAGGACAATTCTTAGCAATTACAGGCAAGCTACAGCACTCTGTGTATGTTCTAACTCTAGGATGGTGAAAAATACCAGAAATAAATATTACAAACTGCACTAAAAGCCTCTCAGTACTTCTTTATCTAATGTAGTCCACTGAGCTACAACCATGGGTTAGATTTGTTTAGGGATACACAAATTTGAGGTGATTCCCATTTTCCCTTCTTGGCATACCATGCTCCATGAAACTTACCTTCTGTTGGCACTTTGGGCAGACCCAGAGCCCTTTGGGGGCAGTTTTGAGGGGTGGGTCCAAGCAGCTGAGGTGATATGCTCTGGGACATGTGCCACAGGGCTGCAAGTTAACTCCACGCTTGCAAGCAGTGCAGTGCTCATCGTGATGGATCTCGTTCTGCAAGAGAAGGGTGCCCTGGGTAAAGTCAATCCATTGAGAACTTCCCTCTACACAGCATTCAAAGCCTCTACTGCAGCAGACAGGCTCCTTCAAACACGAAATCTAATTGTCAAAAGGACCCTGACAGACACAGAAGACAGAAATAATAGATATATGATAGCAACAAATACGAACAACAAATGAGCCAGAAGCAAGTTCCATAAATTGAAACAGAAACATGAAACCCAACTAGTGAAATACAGGAGAGAGTTGACTAATATAGCCAGATTGTGACATAGGAATTATTTCACTTCTTTCTTTGCCAGTATGTTACTATAACACGTGTATCCCCACGCGTGGCTGTGCCCTGGATCAGAATTAATGTGGAAATCACTTCTCCTTCATGCCCAGAGCAGAAGGAAGCCAGCAAGAAAAGGGTTCTGGGGAAGCACAGTTCCATGTTTCATGCACTGCCTCAAAGGGCAGATGGGGAAACAGGAGGCTGGAGCACAGCCTTGGGCTAAATACCCTCTTTTGTGAACTCCTCTGGCCTCTTTCTCCGTGGCAGTAATTGTTCTCTGTCAGACTAGCTCTGACAACCTTTCTCCAACAAGACTGATTAGTGCTTTGTCTGAAGCAATACATAACATGAACTCAGACTCATCAACAAAGTTACAATGTCATGTAGTAGATTGCTATGCTAATCTGGTGGCAACATTAATTACTCTTTTTAACAAAGGAGACAATGATTTTGAAATTCTCATGCCTCGTGAATCACTACAAAAAATCAAAAATTTCCAACTGGCTTGCCAGGAAGTAGAATAGTAATCATATGTTTTTTAATTCCAAAAACATGTTTTCATTTTTAGGAATAGTAATCAAAAAGTTTCATGGCAGTTTTAGTCAGGCTTGTATCTTGAATTCTAAACCAGTCCTGCCAAAAAAAATCACTCTGCAAAATATTACTCTTTATAAACTACCTGCTCAAAGAATCTTAATTTTAACCACAATGTAAAGAGATTTAATCTTTACAAACTAGAATGGTCACTCATTTCTCTTATAAAATTTTCATGAAGCTCATAAATCTGGATTAGCAATTTCTCAATCAACAAAGGGACTAAACTCAAGCCTTGCATGTCGAAGCCCAAGACTTCATCTCTTTGAAATTCTAGCTCAGGGAATCAAAGATTTACTGAAGTGGGAGAAGAGAATACTGCAATACTCCCAATTCACCTTGGGAGTGACTACAATAATCAGAAGCAAGCACTGAGTACACAGTGATGAGAAAGATACCTGCTGATATACAAACTTTGCCACACATACCTTCCAGAATGGATCCTCATTTGCTAGCATATAAAAGAAGGGCAGAAAACAGATTAGTGGAAAATACATTGCTGCAGCAGTTGCTAGTTCTCAGCTTTGGAAGTAATTTTAATCAAGATGTGGCATAGGAGGTCAGGACATTGCCAAAATTAATGCAGGCAGGAAAGAATGTAACAGCAAGCAGTGGAATTAGCATTTGAGATTTAAAAATGTACATTGCAGGAATCCCATGTCCAAAGGTCTGATGCTAAAAGCTCACTGTATTTGAAATTTTCAGAAATTTTCATGCAGAGCTCCTCTCCACGTGCCAGTAGTCAAAAAGTCTTCCTTGAAGGACCTCAGCATGCTGGGGGTTGGAAAGGCTGGCCCTGAACCAGCAATGCACTTAACAAGGAGTATGAAATGTGTGCCTCCAACTAATTGTTAAACACAGATTTAAATGTGGAGCTGATTCCTGGACAAAATGGTCAGCTCCTGTGGGAGTGAGCCTGATCCTGTCATCAACTCCTGCTCATCAAACTACTCCCACCCAGAACACCAGTGACCTTTGGATGAACTGAGTCTGTAGTGATTGTTCATATGTGTTCATATCACAACCTGATATGAACAAGAACCAACAGAGGTCACTGAAAAGCAAGCCAAGCCTTCCATTAAAAAAAAAAAAAAAGTGGAGTTCAATACATTTTAGTCCAAAAATAAAAAGTGAGAAAAATTTAAGAGCTTTATGGAAACTGCACAGTGTGATGCAATTTTTGCTGCTGATTTCACAGAAACACAGAATATTCTAAGCTGGAAGGGACACATCAGGATAATTGAGTTTGTGGGCTTCCCTACCCCTGAGCTTGTATCTTCATTTTTATATTTAACAGCCTTTGATAGATTTCTTTTTCTTCCATAAATTTCTCTACTTTTCTCAAGAATTGTAGTATCCTTTGGTAATGAGTTCCATAAATAATCACAGCCTTATAAAATGTGTAGGTGTTACTTCATGTCCAAAAATACACACACAAAGATCCACCACTCTATGACACCATGATTACTCAGGGGATATAAATGTTATTCAGATAAACAGAGGCTTGATAATTGATGAATCTTTTGTACAAATGATACATGTCAGGGGATGTGACCTCATTTCAGATAAGACATTTTCATATAAATGAATCCTGATTAATTAACATTTTGATCAAAATTTACAAGAATTGTCCTCTTCTGTATTTCCAGAAAAGACAGTTGTTTCCTGGACGTTGTGGGGATTTTTTCTAGTTTGTTTATTTATCTTTTCAGCTCTATTTTGCTACAAAGCTTCAAACTTCTTAAAACATGTCCATCTCCCTCTTCTGGTTGCTGAAAAATGAAACTGAGGACAATATTTTTAAAGGAGCACTTTAGAAGAGAAGGGGCAGCCATCTCTGCACTGGAGCTGGAGAACTGCATCAATGCAGAGCCAAGCAATCTGGGACAGCACCTGCCTTGTGTTCAGTGCTTGCACAGCATCCAGCAAAACATAAAAAATCCTTGCAGAGGTGGGGAATTCTGCTATAATGCAGAAGTCCATCTCAACATTCTCAGAATATGCAGAACTCCAGCACATATTCTGGATTCTGGAAAAACCAAAGGTACAGGACTCAAAGAGGAATTAATGATTAAGGAGAGAGGTTGCTGATTTCCAGGAAGCCCGAAGACAGCTGCAGACAGCTGCTGTAGAGCTCTGTCACTTGCCTATTTCCTTGCAAATAAAATGAGAAACATGTCACAAAAGGAAGGTCAGAGATATCAAACCCTAACTTAAACCCACCAAGGGGCTGGCAGCACAACTTGCTAACAAAGCCACTCTGTCCTGATTTCTCACATGTGTTTACATGGGAAAAACAAGGGCTATGGTAAGACAAACAATAAATTACAATTTTAATTTTGAAGATAAAACTAAGCCAGGAATAACGTTCTTTCCAGTGGGGCTCACATGAGCCTGGCTTCCTGCTAAGAGGGATGTCAGCAGAGCAGTTTACTGTAATAACCTCTGCTGTCCTCTGAGACCAAATGCATCACAGGCATATGGCAAGTAGGCCAAGTGTCTGTATCTGGCATGTGAAGTTTTGAAGGCAGAGAGAAGCACCATTGCCTTTCAGTTGGTGCTCCTGTGGTGCAGGAAGTCAAGGCAGAGGCAGAAAGGTGAATCTCAAGCACTAAACATGACAGTCGACAGAGAGATCAAGAAAACACTGAAAAACTGTCAGAACTTCATGTCTCAATTATAATTACCCCTGCAAATGCTACTATTTAACTTAGAAAAAGGTCTCTCTTCCCTTACCTCTAATGCATCTCAGTAGAGAATAAGTTATAAAGGCAGAACAAGGGCAAGGACAGAATCAAAATTCTTTACTGGCTTTGTTCCCCCTTCTGAAATACAAGCTTCTCACTTTCTTCCTTAAAACACTACATGTGTCTTGTCTGAAGACTTAAACTATACTCAACATTCTCTGTGTTTCACCTCACATGCCCCAAACTCTTTGTCTTCTCTGTGTTGCACATTTTTTCCTGAAATACACTTCTTCCCAGGAGCTAATCATCAGCATCTCCAAATGGCTCCTCTGAGTTGTTAATTCTCAAGGCATTTTCTATTAAGTTTCAGATTTGAAGTTCTTATAAATACAAGACTGGAAGGCATCTTCAAGGTCATCAGGTCTAGATTTATGGCTCTACCATTAGGAATCAGAAAAACTGGTTTTCAGCCCTTGTTACTGAAGCAAAAGTTGTGGGAAATTTCTAGTGCTTGAGGATGGAGAGCAGCTTCTTAAAGCTAGTGGAAAGAGGCAGATGAAAAGCCTAAAATAGTAATTATTTTTCAATATATATTTTTAAGTACTTGGGGTTGGCAACACTACTTTATTCAATCAGTTCTCTCACTGAATGGTGCTTAAAGTTCCAGAGATCAGATTTTTCACTGATTGCAGAGGCTTTGGATCCATTTCTACACAACTGTGACCTTTAGCCTTATCCTTTCATTGTTTTTGCAGGAAACCAATCTATTTTCACTCCATATTAAAAAACACAGGGACATAACATACATAAACTAATGCCCTATGATATCCTAACAGTAACTCCTATGAAATCCTACTAATGAATTTTTAACATGTCATTAGAATAGTAGTACATTAATTTAAAAATATGCTTACCTCTCGTTGAAAGGAACAAGGGGCTATTCAAATAATTCGATGCAAGGCGTTTCCTCTGCAAGGGAAAATAATCACTGCAAAGTGCTCTGCTTGTCTCTTACATTTCAGATTATTAATCTCCATGGGTTTACCTTGTACCTAACCAGCTCTCCAAAAGCTACTTAGACTGACCACTGACACAGGCAGACAAACAATTGCATGATTTACCTTTCTAACAAGTTTTTCACAGAGCAGTTTATTGCGCATTAGATTCTATTAAGAAGAGAAAAATACAAATTCTGAATGCTGTTGATGGGGTTGCAGGATACATTGCATGGGCTGGTAAGACTATCACAAAATTAACCCTAAGCCCAACCATGTCCATAAGGGAAAACTGTTGCTGTGAGATGACACCTTTATTTGCTGTAGTGGTTTCACATTCGCCAATTTCTATATTTAAAATTTAGTGTAGTGGTCTGAGTGCCTCCTAGAATTATTACTCTTTTTTGCATATATAGAAATGGTGAGGAATTTCTCCCCTGCAGGAAAAGCACTGCTACCTTTGTGACACTTGCCTATACTTCAGAGGAACATACTGCCTTTGCCAGGAATGTGTGAGGGCCTTAGGAAAATATTTCCCTTTCAGAAGTGAACGTGCAGGGCCTTGAGGAGCTGGCAGTGATTTCAATCTGCTGAGGTCACCAAAGTTACAAGCAGAGAGCACTGCAAACCTGCCTGAGATGTTTAACTCATCTTACACAGCCCATGGCCAGCCTTGTCTGATGGCACAAGCTGTGGTCAGTAGCAAGCCAGGCTTCATTAATAGTCTGGACAACCCCAGATTGTTCCTCTGAGCCATCCAATACTTGTACAGCAGGACTGGAAACAGCACCATTTTCCTTCATAAGATGTTGTTCTTCTTGGAAGAAAATTAAAGGGGTTTTTTGCTACTAAATTATTTATTCTGTGGTGAACAAACTATTCTCTTATGGACAGGTGCCTGCCAGTCTGTTAATGAATTTTGAATAGATGTTTCTTTCTTCAAAAAATAACCAGCCCAAAATGTAACCCTTTCCTATGAAAAAAAGGCTACTGAGGGTAGGAAAATAAAATGGCATCTCGTTTTTTTTAAGAACAAAGCTTTGAAAAGAAAAAGCACACCATTAAGTGAAGACATAAGACCATGATCACATTTTTGCAATTGAAGTTAGTATCACCACTACAAATGCTGAGCTCCTGCCATTTTGAGGGGTGTTGGCAAATAAAAAGTCTAATTTACATGCAATCTCAATTTAAACAATCATGAATTAAAGATCATTCAGTAGACTAAATTAAACTGAGCCAAAATGCCTGAAATGCCACAAATACCTCAACTCACTGATTAGCAAATCAGTCTGAGCAGCTAATTGATCAGAGAAAAACCATCTGCCTCCATTTTACTTGAATGACATTCCCCATGGTCAGTACTTAATGACAGCTCCTAATGAGGACACAGCTGATCAGCCACAGGAGTCTTTCACAGACATTTCCTTCTCCATATTCTTCATTTCAGCATATGCTTTTGAGAATAGATGTGAAGTATGAGCCAGGGGTGCAGAAGACCTAGGCCCTCTTCCACCTCTGCTTCAAGGTTTATAGAGTTTGTCACAAACACCAATCTGGCTACAGCCACAAAACTCTGCTGCAAGTATTTTAATAATCAGGACAAAAATGTCTAAGGAGCTACAGATTTAATGCTAGCAAGGCTAAAGTCCCTACTGTGTTAAACACTGCATGTATGGACATCAGTATGTGCACTGAAAAAAATAGTTGAGGAATTCTGAAGAACTCAAGTGCTCAGAGCTGCTCTGGAGTATAAAGATCTCCAATGCTTTCAAAAAAAGAACAATTAAGCAACTCAGCAGTCTGACTGCAGCAGTGGGTTTCTTCTTAGCCTCCTCTGTTTGCTATCTGCCAACAAAGACAGAAATCTGAAACGCTGGCATACCAGGAATTCTGCATCACTTGTGCCTAAATAAAGAACAATCACCTTCTTTAGTTGTAGAGAACTTGGAACACAGAGAAGCCTTGCTTAAATGGAGAGCTGGCTGCAACTGAGTGTCATTTCAGTAGAAAGTTCAGACAGTAAACCCAAACTGTGCTGAAACTTTAAAGGTGGAATTTTAATTAGCTGAATAAATGCATACATGTTAGTTTAGAAACAAAGGGAAAAAAAAGAAAAAGTTAAGCCTATTTATATGCTGCTTTTACACCAAGTTTGCAATCCAGTATTATGCATGGCCAAATTCTGATACTACTATAAATGCACCAGTGTAAGTGTAACAGACAACAGAGATTATCCAGAGCATTTTATTTTTAATAATACATTATTATATTTATCATGCAGACTTCTATACCCCCTGCAGACCACACTGATTCTTAAACCAACACACCCCTTTTATGAATGTCATTAATAAAAAAGCAAAGATCTCCATTTATTATTTGGCACATAAGAAAAGAGAAATAGCAATGCACATTTGAATATAGTGAAGCATTTCTGTTCTCCAGTTAAGATCTAAAGGGACTGCCTTTGTAGATAAAAGAGTAATTAAGTCTCACATTAATTTAGTCCTTTTGGCCTTTATTAAAACTAAGATAAATTCTAGTTTGGAGCAAGTGATGTTGTGGGGTGAAAACCTGTTGCTTAACCACTGAGATGAGATGTTTTCTTTATTTTCTACATCAGTATCTCTTTACAAACATCTGTGGTTCTGTATTCATATACATTATTATAGTAAGAAACACTTAGACCTTTAATTGATAAGACATAGGACAGTGGTAAAAAAAATGAATGGTAAAGTACCTCTGTTTCCAAGAGTCCACTGTAGGCTGGATTTGCTGTGCTTCTTCTTTTTCTTTCCTGACGTTTGCTCTGGATTTCTGTAACCATGGAAAGGAACATGAACTGTGTATTTCTCATTCATCAGGGAAAAAAATGTAGATATAACTTGTTAAGCAAGATGATCTTAGCTTCAGCCCCCTGAGCTTTGTGCTCTCTTTCAGCTTCTAAAGTATAATTGGGTTGCATCAGCATTGATATTTGCTGCAGTTCAAGGTTTGACATTAATAAGCTTTTCCTTGTGAGATTCACAGGCATTTTTTTTCCCTTCCTTCAAGGTAGACTTCTGCTGCCCTACAAGAATCTTACTATGATCCCTTCAGACACATATTCAGCAAACATCATCTGAGAGCCTTCAAAGTACTCTGGATGTCTGCTATTAACAGAACAGAAGCATTTAAAGCAATTAAGCCTTTAGTTCATATCACATGAAAGCACAGAAAACCTTCTAAATTCAATTTACATTACTTTTCCTCCATGGAGGCTGGAAAAAGCATAGTTGAAATGGCACAGCTGGATTCAGTTCTAACCAGGGTGTGATGATTTATCCACCCAGAAGCACACAGCTCCATAATCCTGAGCTTGCAAAATCTTATTATGAATCATATATGTGTGTGTCTGTGTCAGTGCAAACACCAGCACACAGATGGGCTCTTTGGACTGCAGCCCATTTCTCCCTTCCACTAAACTTCCACAACTCCCTTCCACTAAATGGTGACACCTACTGAAGATGGCACATGCTGAGGACTGTGTTTAGCAACCACTAGCCTGTGCACAGCACTGTAAACACAGAGAGGGAGCAGATTACTCAACCACAGAAACATGTAGGTTTGATGTTACTTTGATCTGAGCTAGGATTCCATTTGCATCATATGGAATTTCTTTTTCCAGCTCTTGACGTCAGTTCAGAATGCTGAGATTATTTACAAGCATGTCTTTTTGAGCCCATTATTTTGATTATAAACCCCAGACACACTTCAGCAAGGAGAGCTATCCCATGACATGAAGTGTGTTCTGTATTCCAAAATATTTCCTATGTAAATATTGCAAGGTAAAGTTCAGACTATGAGCTGAGGTACCAGAGGGACCTTGTCAGTCTAAATGCCCCCGTGGTGGTGATTGCTCTGCTCTGTTTTGGTCAATCTCAGGAGAGGAACAGGCAGGAGCATGTTCTTCAGCCCAAAGCACACCCAACACAGACTCAGGACACCACCGGATTATGCAGGAGGTCTGGTGTCCTTCCTCAATGTCTGAGCTAAAGAGAACTGCCTCAGAACACCCTCAGCACCAGAAAATGGCCCTCAGGGTATAGAGAAAGATGTCCCCCCTGTAATCCAACAGTAAGACACAGCTGAGCTTTCAGGGTGTTTATGATACCTGGGAACTGAACCCCCAGCACTTAGTTCTGGTTTCCAGCACCCTTTGCAAGTGTTGATCACTCCCATATACAATTTTAAGCATTAAACAAACATTTGACAAAGATGGATGAATTTGAAGACAGCTTTATGCTGGAGGCCAAACTCCAATGAGCTGCTGCCTTCACCCAAAAACACCCTGCATGGTCATTCTGTGAGGCCTGTGATGGTAATTTATCTTCAGGGAAAACTCGTGTGGAGATTAGGCTTCTAGGCAGATAGAGAAATCCATATAGAAGTGGATCAAAGCCCTTCACTAGAAAATTAATGAATAAAATTAAGAAAAACAGTAACACTGTGAATTAAAGCTACCAAATGAATAAGCTTTTAATGATCCAGTCTAAACAGATTTAAAAAATGTGAAATTGAGAAATAATTAGAAGTTTTAAAATAAACTGAACTGTGTAATGACCACAGCTTCCAGATAAATAGCAATGACTGATAACTGTAAACATGACAGAGCAAAAATAATAATAACCTCTGGCAAGTGAAAGTTATAACAACATTTTTGATAGTTGTGATCACCAATTCTGATGAAGAAATACCCTTTCCATAGTAAATAGCTCTTGGTTGGAACCATTTATTTAATGCTAGTAGGAATATAAAAAGTGAATTTGTCTTCAAGAATTGATTCTGCATGGTGAGTGCTGTAACAGCTTCGTTTAAAATGTGCATCTCCACACTTGGTGTAGAACAGAGTAGAGCATTGCTTGGCATTTTAAACATAAGCAATAAATCCTCACAAAGAATTCTATTAGTTCCAATAAAATCAAAGGTTATAGAATTATTCAAAATTAGGTCCTCTCTGTTATAAGCATAATTTTTACTTCTGTATAATTTCAAATGTTGTCCTGTTTTCCTTAGACAAAGAAAACAAGAACCAGTCATCATTTGCACTTTTTGAATTATAAATCGTCTTCCAAATTGCTGTAGCTTTTTGATTTCCATTTCAATCCATTACCATTAAGGGATTAAAAATTACAAAGGCTTAAAATTTCTTTAAACTGCTTTCAAATTCTCAGTCACTGGGACATGAAATGATTTTTTAAAGCATATTTAAAGAGGAAAAACACTGAAAAAAAGGCAACAAGACCCACAGGAAACCTGCTGCAAATCCTGAGGAGACATTACAATTCAGATGTATTTTCTAACTAATTCACAACTTGTCTTAAAACCAAAGAACTGGAAATATTAGTAAAAAGAAATCTAGCTACAATGGTAGATACCTTGAGACAATGAGGTAGCTAAGGATGCTCCTAAGTCTAAAGCACATAAAACTTAAACTCAGTGCACTGGAAATTCCCAAGTATTTTGCTAAATGTGATCCATGGGATGGATGGTAAATAACAATTGCCATTAACACTTCTTGTGATCAAGAATCACTGTCAGTTGACAAAGATACTTTCTCTCCGTTTACTGGTGGAATTACAACTTGTAGCTGAGCTTGTAACTAAAACCATCAGAGTGCAGATCTTTCCTTAAAAATACCTGCATCATCTGTGTCCATGAGAACAATTCTGGCACCCCAACTTGTCTCACATCACTGGCAAATTTGCTAAACAAACTCTTTTTTCCCCCCTCTTATCTATAATTTCAGAACAACAGAGCTGAAGCAAAGAAAGATACAAATCTGCTAATTTTGCAAGCTATTTTTGGGAGGTTGGAGAAGGAAACTGAAAACTGTGTGATACTGCATTTAGTTTATGCGCAATATTTGTTTGAAGTCATGAGACCTCTCATGCAAGCACAGGATTAGATGAAAAATTTAGTTGTTAAGTTCTTGGCTAAGTGGGGAAAATGGAGGGCAGGAATTCTTTGTGAGAAATAGCCTTAAGTAAGTAAAATCTTATGAAACAAATGCCAGATTTCACTGTTTCACCCACTATTTCACACATTATCCTGTGGAACTCTAGAGATGACAGGCAATCAGCTCAAGCACTGGAGGTCCATCTCACATGGGAGAGAGCAGAGGGCACTTGCTGCCTATCTGCAAACATCTTTGAACCTCACAGGTCCATCAACCAGATCAGTGGTGGTCAGAGCCTTTGCAGGATTTTTGTTTCACTGTTTCCTCCAGTTGTTCACATCTTTTAAAGGACCCTGATGGCTGAGTGGGTCCAAATTGCAGCCTGTGTCAGTCATGCTGGTGGCTGGCTGCAGGGCCAGTCCTCCTGCCCCTGGAGCTGTGCCACGGGGTGGGAGGCAGAGCTAAATGAGGTCACCCACTACTGTGAGACTGAAAGGCACAAGTGTGTAAATCAGGTGACATTTTTTTCTGATTTTTTAAATTTTCTTTTTTTTTCAGTTTTATGCACTTCAGAGGATGGGAGAAGGAAAATCTGAGAGGGAATCTTGTTGATGTGTATAAATATCTGCAGGCAGGGGTCAGAGCATGGACTGGGCTGTGCTCTGTGGTGCTCAGCGACAGGACAAGAGGCAAGGTGCACAAACTGATGCCCAGGAAGTCCCCCCTGAACATGAAGAAGAACTTCTTTTCCAGAAAGGTAACAGAACACTGAACAGACTGCTCAGGGAGGCTGTGGAATCTCCTTATCTGGGGAGACTCAAAAGCCATCTGAACACAATCCTCAGTAATGTGCTCTGGCAGAGAAGGCAACAGAAAAGATTTCTCTCAAAAACTGAACTGTAAATCAACATATGCCATCTTACCTTCCAAATGTTCTGTTGTGACCAGTCCTAGTGCTACCATGAAGGCAATTTTCTAAGGAAAAAAATAAATGGGTTAGATTTTCTACTATAATAATCATGGTGAGAAACTAAATAAATAAAATTAGCATTTTCTGAATAAACCCAGTAAAAGTCTTTTTTAGAAATGTATCTTATTTGAATGCACAGTATTGTAAAGAACTTTAACTAAAGATTTGCTTGAGATATGCCTGGTTCTCCTTGTATGGCTCTATAAACTCCAGCAGTTCAAAGATTTCTGAAGTCAATGCTAAATCACCTTACACAGCACATGACCAATATCCAGTCAATTCAATCAGTTCAATGTCACTTTGCTAGCTGGATTGTTACCCCAATTCTTTAGTGAAGTAATTTCATGTTATTTTTACATTTGGTACATGGCACTGCTTTTATTGGATATGAGTGAGTGTATGAAGTGAAACAAGTATGAACTGTACAACACTAAACAAGAGATCAGAAGCATATTGAAAGTCTCCTCCTCCCATTTAAAAAAAAAATCAGAAATTTCTCTTCCCAAGATATAAAAATAACATTGTGTGCATGGACTGATCCAACATCTTTCCTCAATGGGGAGTGAACAAACATCTCCCACTGACACTGGTGAACTCATTTTGCAGCCAGGAGCCTGATGTAAAATATTACTCACAGCTCTTCTAAACTATATATGCACAAAACATATCTTCATACTGAAAAGTCTTCAGAACATGCTAATGCAGTGATAGGACAAGTATTAGAGCAGATTCTAAATTTTCTGTCAGTGATTTCTCACTGGAAAACTTTTCCTTGCAGAAAGGTTTTGCTGAAGTTTTTTGTTGCATGTTGCATGTCAGATGAAAACTGAAATGACACTGTGTTGTTCCAAGCCCAAACTGAACTGAACTCCTTGGTTTTCAGTCACATTTGTGGTACTTGTGGGGCTTTGGGGGCCTCCACTTTCTGCTGTGCTGAAGGATCTTGTTGGGTCAGGTTACCCAAGGGCATTTTCATGAGGTTCAATTCCACAGCAGAGACAATCTGACTATGAAACTGAAACTCTTGGGAAATCCAAGCAAGCAAAGCCCACAATCCAAGTCTGAGGAGGTGGACAAAGACCATAGGGAGATGCAATTATCATACCTCAAATAAAATGTTTAGATTTAGGTCCAACTAAAACACAGTGTTTAAGCAGTAGAAGGTCAAAACATTCTGTTTAATTCAAAGAGTGTCAGGAGAACATGTTTTAACACTTCCAAGCCAAAATTAATTTGACCTTGCTATTTTGTGAAAAGCCTGATAATTCAACATTTCAGTTCAGTTCAGGATAAAATGAACTAGTAAGTCACAAGAACTACAATTTCCTTTGCAATTGTGATTTTCACTTAGTGAAATTGTTAAAGCAGAAACACACTCATTTTGTAGATGAAAAGATCTAACCATTGGATGATTTCATCAAAATCAGAAGGTCAGGACTAGACATCTCTACCACACATGCATCTGTGAAAATACCTTTGTCAAACAGGTGAACTAACACCCACGTAGGCCAGGAATACTCCCTTTCCACAACCTCAGGAGATTCCTACTCTCCAGGTAGATCAAAAAATGGTGGTGGTTTCCTCACTGGCAATTTAGATATATTCACACTGAATTTCTGCAGTCCATATCTGTGGTAATTACAGACACGTGTTCATTTGCATGTCAGACCTTGATTTCAGTAATGTTCATTCCTTACATGCCTGAAACACCAGCCAGGCACAGTGGGGGCCCCACACCTGAAGGAAAAGATGAATATTTGATCCACTGTGCAGATCTGAGGAGAAAATTAGCTAACTGAGCAGGACCATCAAAAAGTAACAGTGGCAGGATACTTCTCAGCACTGTGAGCAAAAGTAGTAACAATATCTAGGGATAGAACCAGAAAGCTGGAATGGTTAATATGTGTTTTCTCAATGGAGTGCAGAATTCCTGCATTACCTCAACATTTAACTGCAGGGAAAGCACACATTTTCTGATGCCTCAACAGAAATTTTTTGTGTACTGGACTGTTTGCTAAACAATTTCCTGTCTCCATGGTGAAATTTTTTGAACACATATCTAACTAAATGTAATGACAACACACGTGCTTAAAATATGAAGAGCCATCACAAGTGGACTTGATAATTATCTCCTGATTAAACACAGGAAGTGTTCACTTTTATAGGGACTTGAAAGATGGTTCCTTTTAAAAAAACCCAGTACAAGCTGTATTCTTTTGAACAAGCATATTACATCAACAGCCTATTTTTTTTAATGGGTTTTGCTATTTCACACCACTATAGCTCATTGGATTCAACTCAAAATCTGACTTCCACTGCAATTTTTTCCTTTCAAATATCACAGGGTCACTTGTTCCTCCTCTACAGGAAGCTGCAACACCACAACTGCATTTTCTCCAGATTTTCAATCCAGGCTTAACATTAGCATTTAGTTCACAATTGCCATGTGTCTCTCTTGTGCTTAGAAAGGATTAAAACACCACCAACTAAATAACCAGCATTTATGGCAGTAATTTCCTTTTTAGACAAAAACATTTTAGAATGAAAATGTTGCCAGATAGTTTGCTAATATGAATTCTTAAATGATCAAAACCTTTTTGGCAGAATTCTGTTTCTTTCTGTGTTGAACTCAGGTCTCTTCAAGAAAAAAAGAAAATATTAAACCCACTGCCTTCCCCCCACCCCTCAAACAACCCTCTCCCCAAACAAATGGCCAAAAAACCCCAAAAAACAACATCCAGGGCAATTTCTCCCCAGAGGAGCAGCTCCCTTTTGTAATTCAGTGTAATACACAGTATGTCTTTTCATGAAGCAAAACAAAGATTTTCATAAAAGCATTTCGTTTTGTAATTACATGTTCTATTTATGTCATTACATGTATTTATACTAATTATGATGTTAGTGCTAATTACACTAATTGCATAAATACATGATAATCAACTAAAGTTTACTTTCAAAGAACAAAAGAAATTAACTCTAGACCTACCTATTTATGGCTGAGCAACAAATCTATGAAAAGAACTGTCATACTTTAGGGCACAGAGTCAGCACCCTACCCAGAAAATTAAGGTTTTTGAGACCTCCAGCAAACAGGGTAGGAAGAGTGTCTGCAGTTAGAAAAAGTCCTTGAGATATTCTAGTTAGCAATGAAAATCTTACATTTTTGAATCCTATACCAAAAGTGTGCCCAGTCCAATGGCCTCCTTGTGCATCTCTCTAGAAGGCTTTTATTCAAAATTTTTTCCATGGGGATAAGTTACAGGCAAAGAAAAATTGATGTTTTTTCCTCACATTCTGTTTTTAAGCAGGGCCTACTGGCCTTTCTGCCCATAAGGTGCTACACAATAAATGAGTTTTTGGAAATACCTGCCTAAACAAGACAGGACTCTACAGTCCCATCATTTAATGGTAATGAAGATTCATATAAGGGTCAGATTTTAAACTTGGGAAGTTTCCCAAGCCTAGTTTTGCAGAGCTTCTACCTAGAGCTGTGATACTTTGGGTGAAAATATTTATCCTTAATGCTGTTTTAACTACATGAACCTCTTAAAATGGTAAAACAAATGACCACCCACATGCCTCAAGTAACATAGATTTATATTGTAATAATCCTCTTAAACCTACAGCTCCAAGGATGCTTTTGTGCTACACATTTATTAGACTAGTGAGGTTTAAGATTTCACAGGATTTTCCACAAAAGAAATAAATTCAGGTTGTGTAATTTCTCAAACTGCCCTAAAATTACACCCAATCTAATGTGAACACAGCCAGTCAAAACCCAAAATGTCTGTTAGAGACCCCATTTCTACAAGGACTTGCAGTTTATATTTCTAGTTTAAACCAAAAGTATAATTCACAAAGGAGACTTAGTCTCACTACCTGCTTTCTACTCTCTTACTCAAAGGATTTTAATGTATTTCAGACTAGAACATGTGTACATGTGGGAAGATATGTACACAGCAAATGCAGGAAACTATTAATACTATCTAAAAATTGCAAGATTCATTACAAGGAATGATGTCAAAAATCTCAGCTCACAAAAGAAATGTTAATTCCACCTCATATGCAGCCTCTAAATTTGATGCTATACGTTTGATAACAAAAAAGAAAATATCCTAAGCTTGTATACACCTTTCACAAGAAATCCAGCTACAGCCATGGGGTGCCCAGATTATTATGAGACTTCCAGGTATTACAAGACCTCCAAATCTTACATTTTGTGGCAGTGGAAGGTTTGAATGGTGCAAACCAAATTTGTCAGGGACATTACCCTGATTGCAGAGATTGAGAGGAAAGATGAACAGCTGGCAGAACCATAAGCACAAATAAAGTAATTGGATATGCACACACAGAAGAAAGTTTAGATTTGGCCCCCACGACTTAACCATATTGTAGATAATTTATTAAAAATAAAAAAAATCACCTCTGGATTTTCCTCCTTTTTCTTTTTGGTAGCAGGCAGTCCCTGAGCTGACTCTTCAGGAGGTTTCTTTGTCTCCACTTTACTTTCTGTCTGGGTTTGGACTTGAGGTTGAATAATGATAACCTAAAAGACAATGTACAAACAAGAGAATTCACTATATGAAAATGGACTTTTTTGCCTGAAACCTTTGAGTCCTCTTTGAAGGGTTACTGGATACCCTGCAAATAAGAAATGTAAGTCACAAATCAAAAGCATAAAGCATCAGGATACCTAGGTTAAGGTCCTAAATCCATACTTAAGTTTCTAAAAATTAATTCTTAATGGTGCATTATAAACCTGCAGCTGCAGCCTAAAGTCACTTGATCAGTGCCTCTGAAAATCAGGACACTTTCTGTTTAAAGAACTTGTGAAGGTGGTTGAGAAGCCATGCTTTAGTACTTGTGGTGTTAGTGATTTTAAGGTCTTTCCTTTGATTTTATTTTGTGTACAGATAGAAGAGATGGGATTACTAAACTTTCAAATCCAGTTTGATCTCAGTCGTTCCACTGTTATTTCAGAGTATGTACATCAGGATGGGAAAGAAGATACTCCTCCTGCAACTGAGACCAGACTTCAGTCCTCAGCCTGTACAGGTTAAAAGCAGTGGATGTCCAGTTTTCTGTAAACTAAATAAACTATACATGTTTTAAATTAAAATTAGGTGTTGTTTAGAACCTATAGGAATTAGGACACAGATGTCCTTCACACATTTATGGTAGTACATCCAGCTGCTCATATCTGAATTACCACATGAAGATTTACATGATGTAGGTCACATAGGCTATTAAATTAAAAGGAATGAATTTCTGCCCAGAGAACTACACATATGACTTCATACCTATCATCAAAAGGACTGTGGAAGCTTCAAAAGGACTTCCCAAGGACTATTACCTTCTAGATAAAGATTATTAAATTTGAACAGGCCTTTTCCATCTACTTCATTGCTAATTTTCAATCAATGTCATTTAAGTGTTAGATACGTTATCTCAACTCAGTCACTCTAGAAGATTCAAGAGCATGAAAAGGGATGGTTTCCTGAGCCAGCCATTTTAAGTAAGAGAAAAGCAATTTATGTCAAAGAAATGAGGATGAGATGCCAGCTTTTATTTACCTCAAAAGCCATCCTACATCCTGTGTATATTTTTTAGCACTGTATGAGGACCTGTGCTGCCAACAAGACCAAAAGTTGCAGAATCCTAATAGTAAATTAGAATGAATGTCTGCTGGGTACATTAGCAGCCTGTATGGAATATGTCTCTGGTATGAGAGTCATGAAGTTCTTGCATTCCAATGCCAAAAAGCAGTACAAAGATGAAACAAGTAATTCATAGCTTGAATTTTTCTCTCTACTGATTCATCTCCTGGTCAGTTCGGGAACCCTGAGCTCTCATTTCATTTCATCTTCCCCTGGAAGAGCAGAAGGGAACCTCTGATTATTTTATGTACTCCCTGGGGTCACTCAACAAATCTAGTATCACTGTATCATTGAAGAGGGAGTCCATAGGAAATCTGAGCCTGTACAGAATTCAGGGATTTTATTAGTGAGGACTGGCTTAAGGAAAGAGAAATTCATATGGTCCTGTTAATGCCAGTCTACATAATGATGTGTTTTGTTCCTGGTAAAAAACAGGCTTGTACACAGATAAAAGTCTACCAGCCTTGATGTGTCCCTGATAGAATATTCCTGTTGGGACCCTGGCTGCTGAAAATATCAGGCTTTCTGCTTGGACAAGTAGTGACCCTCAGGAGAGTACTGCCTTTACCCTGAGGCTGTAGGAGCAGCTTCCAAAGTTGAGTGACAGCACTGGGAGTGTGTGTGTGCAGTTTGTATAAAAGTGTGTAATGTCACAAGGTGAAATACTTAAAGTTTGGGGTTTTAAGATATAGACTATATTAATATACATATATAAAAGGGACAATAGGGAGGGGTTTGGGCATTGCCTGACACCTTCTTCTTTACCTTCTTCTTCCTCCTTCTTCTTGGGTTTGGGTGATCTTTTCTAACTGGTTAGTGAAAGCCACATTGCAGATGTTGAGTGATCTTTAATTGGGTTGTAAATAAAAATAACTTAGGTGTCGAGTTTTAATTGGTTTTGCTTATTGTTTAGAAGTCCTTGAAACAAGTTAGAAGGAGTAATTTTCTTGCCTTGCTAGACAGAGCTCACACCTCATGAGACTGTAACTTAGAGAAGAAATAATAAAAAACTGAGCCTGAATGAGATACCATCATGTCTGGTGTCTTCTGCTCAGACCTAACTAGAACTAACACCAGCACATTTTCCCATTGATTATTTTCTTCAAGAAGAGCCACTGACAGCACTGCACAGGCTCTTGTTGGAGAGGATGGAAGTTTAACAGGAAAGTGTCACAGAAATGCATGCTTAGCAGATGGCTCTTTAGAAATGAAAGCTAGTTTTGATATAGAAGAGTAAAAGAAGTCTCAAGCTAGAAACTGATGAAGTAACAGTTACTGGATAACCTAAGGAACCAAAGGTTAAGTCAAACTGGAAGGAGGTTTTTTGGTATGTTTGGCCACAGACAAAGAAATACGTTTTTACCAAGTAAAGACAATTCCCAAGAAAAGCAGGGGATACCATTGGTAAACAGACATGATGATGTAGCAAGTGGAGAAAAGATTTAGGAATTTTCCACTGCAAGAAAACAGAAAAACAACTTTAAGCTTAAACTGTAACATACTAACTTT
>JBBMKD010000053.1:66172192-66240447 GCA_037834095.1 Argya squamiceps | reverse complement strand
TGCAAGAAAACAGAAAAACAACTTTAAGCTTAAACTGTAACATACTAACTTTTGTCATTGGGTAGTACTAATTATTGTATGGTAATGATAATAGCTAGGATAGCTTAGATAGTATGGTAAAGGTATTGTGTATGATGCTGATTGGTTGTATGTATTAAGATGCTCTGTAAAGAAAAAGTATATAATGCATTGTAACCAAAACTAAAGCGGCTTCGGGTGTCGCCTATAAGCTGATGCTGACAGCTATAGGCATGGCTCTGTTACCCAAGACCCATGACTGCTGTGACTTCAGTGTATGAAATAAACTGTTGCAGAGTGTTGAAAGAACGATGCTCACCGTCAGTTTGAGAAGTGAGGAAAGAAAGAGACAGTTTTTTATGATTTGGGGTTTAAGTAGGGTTTGGAATTTGATCAAGGATTGGGGGATGCAAGGACCACCTCTCTGACCCCAGTGGTCAACTCAGAAATCCATCAATTTGTCCTTTTCCCTAGAAAGAATGTTGCTTACAAAAACATCAGTCTTTGTTTACGTTAAAATCATGAGAAACTCTAGTAGAAATACGAAAACAAAATCAGAGGGCTGAAAATCAGGGCGACAATAAACAGCACCTTTGAAGAGCCGCCTGGACTCCCATATCTGTTGCATCCAGGCCCTTACAGGCTGTGCCTTCCTGGGCCAATATTCCACCCAAACCTGCAGTTCCCGTGTTTTCCCCCCAAGGGTCTCACCTTGCTGTCGGTGCTGATGAGGAGCGGCTGCACCTTGATGCCGTCGTTGCCCACCGAGACCGCGGCACTGGTGCTGAGGGGGGCTGCATTGCTGGGGGAGGTGGAGATGATGGCGTAGGCCACGCCGGCGCTGCTCAGAGGGGACGAGAGGGCCGCGGGCTCGGTGACACTTTGTTGCTGGCTGCTGCTGCTGCTGTGCGTCTGTACATGGCTGACGGTGTTGTTGGCGGTCGGGAGGGCGGGGCTGGGGTTCTTGATGCTCACGATGGTTGCCTTCTGGAAGGTGGGAGGCTGCTTGGAAGGTTGGTCTCTGCACGGGGAGATTGGGAGGCTGTCTGGAATCAGGGTCTTTGGCCTAACCTACAAGCAGAGAGTCAGATGCTATTAGGTGTATGAACAAACACGTGAATTCTCCCAGCAGAATCTCTAATCGCATTAACCGTGGACCAGAAGCATCTAGAAAAACAGAATGTAGCAACTGCAGGTAGCCAACCATTCACTTACTTGTAGATATTCTCAGTTTGAAGTTCTTAACTCACTGCAATGCTAAACAATAAGTAAGAAGAAAGTCAAATCGTTATTTTGGTTAGCACACTTCCATACAAATGCTAGTCAAGTCACATCCAGCTATCAGTACGGATGTGTAAGCCAAAGCCTTTGCAAAGAACGGAAAACCCAGATGCAAAAATTTCCTGTTCTGAAGGACACAACACTTTTGCTATGAATTAAGGAGAGGAAGCTGAATTAAGGGAGTTGTGGGAATTAAGGGAATTCATTTTGTTATGAGTTAAGGGAGTTGTGGGAAAGCATTTACAGGGACAGTAAAGTATATATATGCATTTATACTGATGGATTGGTCAATGAACACCCTCACATGTTTAAGACATGCCATGTCAAATGGAGAGATCAGTCACACAATCACTTAGCTCACAAAAAATAAATAAAATAAAGAGAGGGATACAAAAAACCCACAACCACCAAACATCATATTTTGTTGCAGTAATCAAAGAGCTAATTTGCAGCTGTGGGTGGATGCAGGAGGAACCTCCATGAATGGAAGAGGACACTTTGCCCAGCTTTGCAACAGCTGGGGCTGTACCCAGAGCCATGAATGATAGCTGCAATCAATTGTTTTCAGCTATTGTGATATGTTTCCAGTGGTGTAATTAATGTCACTCCGTCAACATGGCTCTGCCTTAACAGCACGTTAAGTACAGTTCCAGGATTGAAAATAAATAATTTAAACCTCTTCACATGGAGTTAACTTCACTCCCAGCTTATTCGTTAACACAGCCAGATAAAACAGTCAGTTCCCTCTGTGCTTATTTAGTCCTGTCACTTCTGGCACCTTCCATACTGTGAGACAAAATGACAAGTTCTAACAGACAGACATGGGAAACAGCTGCCTGTGTCACCACGCTGGAGTCTACAGGAGCCCCTCAAATGATGCCAACTTCAATCTTGAGCCTAAGTAAGCAATTTAGTGAAAACACAGGGATTTACTGATGTGAAGAAAACCACCTCTCAAGGCTGGCCATCATCCCCTGTGGCGTCGAGAAGGAACACCCTTTTGTCCCCACAGCAAATATTAAATGCAACAACACATATGTTGCAAGCTCTTTGTGTCTCAGTAACTTGTCCCTCAAGTGTCAATAGGACCCCAACACCCACGAGCAGTGCAAAACTGGTACCAGAGGCACAGTCCTGCTCGGGACAGTCACATTTCCAGCAGTCATAGTACATGAAAATGTAAAGAGGAGGTTTGCCCAAGGTCCTGCAGACTTGTGCAGAGCCAGGAAGCCACTGTGTTCAGCTCACAACTTCAGGGTGACACTGGAAAGGCTCAGAGAACTGTTGTGAGATGATGCAAAACCACACAGAACTCCAACGAACCAGAGTCGAAATACCCTGACAATAACTGAAGGGTTCTTTGCTCATTTCCTTTATGCAATCACTTTGTGTAACAATTATCTGACTGGCTTAGTTCAGATACCAGACAAATACCTTGGTCAAGCAGTTTAAGGGAGGACTCTGTAATTAGCTTCATATCCATGATTATTTAATGGTCTTATTTTCAAAAGTAGTGCACAAAACATTGGTTTAAACCCATAAGTTCAGGAGTTTTTCTAGCCAAAGTTGTAGTCTACCAGGATCTACTGTATCTGTCACTCTTAATTGCACTTTTATATTTAATCAAAAGCCTAATTAAAACTAAATGCCTACATATATTCCAACTATATAATTATCTTTTCAACTGCATGATGTAATACCTCAGTGAACCCTACACACACCCATAATACACAAACTGTGGATGAACATGTATTACTTCACTGTAAAATAAGCTCTTCCTGTGCAGATAAATAAACAAACTTAATTTTCCAAAATACTAAATACTTTATAAAATGCTGCATAGTGAAATTATCTGATAGGACTTACCAAATTGGTACAGCACAGAGCATATGCTGGGCACTTTCTGCCACCGTGTGATACAGAAGAGGAATAGCTGTTTTCATGAAAACAAAACTCCCTGCCAAGTTTACCTAACCTTGGTAGACCATATTTATTTGCAATTACAGAACAATAAAAAGGGTTGACTACAGAAACAAAAGTTTCATGTGCTCCTGAGTTAAATTTACAATAATTTAAAGTGAAAATAACATTTATTTCTAGGGCCTGCAAGTGTGAATCCAAAACAAAAAGCAAACGTAGAAGCCCCTTGTGCTCCAACACCTATAAATGTTCCCCTTGGAATATAAACACTAAGTGTAAACATTTAATAAACAGCTACATGAAAGACCTTTGGCTTTCACCTAAAACCCCAGACTGCCACAGTTACTTGTGAAGATAAATGGTGTCAGCTAGGAAGAGAAAAAATAAGAAGGAAAAAGGTAGCATAAATTCCTTTCCCTCACGGCAAAACTGTAGCTCAAATTTGGGAGATGAAAGGAGGACAGTGGTGCTAGCAAAAGTTTGGAGGCTGGCAATCACCGAAGAAGAGGTAGACTAAAACTAGGGTAGGACAGGGACTACAGTGCACACACACACAGTATCAAAAAGTAATTTTCTACTGAAAGTAGAGCAGGTTGGATGACACCAGTCCCTGTCACAAGAGTTACAGAAATAAAAGGCACCAAAGTTGAGCAAACGAGAAGAAAAGAGAATGAAAATGAGACAGCATGTATGTTACCAAAAGAATACTTCAACTGTTGGCAAGTGTTGCAAGTCACAATTCTCCTGTAGCTCAACCCTTCTTTCCCCAAGTGTCTTTCATTTAACTTCTGACAGCTGTCAAAACAAAATGTGAACCTACCAGGGCTCAAAATGCAGAAGAGAGAGCTGCTCCTTGAATATAATGATTTTGTAAACCCGTGTTGTTCTTGAGTTTCCTCAATACCCACAATAACAGAAACATTTCATTTCCTGTGGCAATGTTCAGACTGGTACTCCTCAGATAGCTGCAGGTGAGCACATTTTTCAAGGAGATATTCTCAAATCTGAGCATTCACTAGGTGGGGGCTGTCTGCATTTCAGACATGGAAATAAGAGAGGGCCCAATTCTGTGAGATGTAGAGTGTTCTTTTGTTCAACAACCTCTAATTTAATATATTTTAAAGGGTTTCAGGTCAGGAAAGAATCAGCTCCTGTGACTAACATGACTTCTTGTATATGCCATATCATTAAGCTCCATCCAGATGTACCTATATCAAGCTCAAAGGCTTCCATTTCACCAAAACGTCATTCAAGCTCTCAAGAGCACAAATTGCTGAATACTGCAGAGGTGAATGAAGTGCTGAGTGGTGAAGGTGGGAGAGCCTGATGTGTGTCACCACTGACAAAGGAAAATGTGATCATGGGCAATCTATTTCCTGAGGTACATCCCAACATGTTGAGCCACTTACCTCCTGTAGTAAAGAAAAACAAGGTAAGAAAGAAAACCTCTTACAAAAGTCCTCAAGATCCAACCCAAACAAGTATGGGGAAAAAGGAGAAGAAATTCACACAGTTCCTCAAATCTCTGTGGGCAATCCTATATAGTCCTAAAGGACAGGATTTAATTAGAAGAATTACATCTGTGAAGATCTGCAGGTGTCATGAGAATTGTTCAGGGCATTTCGGGTAAATGTGTTCTCCTTCAGGCCTAGGAAAGAAGGGAAGTTTACACAGTGTACTTCAATTACAAACCCAAAAGGGATCACCGTGATCCTCCAGCTCACAGGCTGGCCATATAATTTCTCCCAGAAACTGAAGACTGATTTTAAAAGAAAATACTAAAGACTTCTTCATGATAAGCTCCAGTAAATTGTTAAAATGTTTTTTTTATGCTCGTGACTGGCATTTTATTGCAAGGTTGAATCTGCCTAATTCAGCTTCCAGTCCCTGGATCTTGTTATAGCTTTGTCAGCAGCACTGAAGAGCCCTCCCCTTCCCCTGTATCAGATATCAGCTGGATCATGCTCAGCATCCATCAGCCCTTCATACTAGCAGGGCTGATCTGTATGAAAGTAAGTTTTTCTGCTCAACGCAATATCACATTGCCTTTGAGAGAAAAAACATTATTCACACTTTATTTTCACTTCACCCTTGTACTCAGAGCTTAAAAACAAAAACTCAAAATGGATTTGGCACAATTCATATGTCAGAAAGGCAAAGTGCTGGGAGCAGCAGCCAGAGCTTTCATTCCTGAAAACTTCAGAGGATTACACAGAAAACATTAGCAATGGCTGATGAAATGAGTGCAATATGGGGTAATCATATCCTTCAGTAAAGCTGTGTCTATTTATGCCAGCTGAGGACTGACTCCCTGCCTCTTCATTTTTAATAAGTAAAAATTATGCAAAAAAAAAAAAATTCTGCTTAACTTTGCAGCAATGACACTCCCTAAAATCCAGGTTTCCCCACTCACTCAAATACAAGTATTTGCAGCTTGGTTCATTTTTAGTTCTCTTCCTGATAAGCTCCTATTATCTTCAGCCTGGTCTAAGACCAATGTCAAAATAAACATAGTTTATTTTCTTTCCACAGGGAAGATTTCTTTCTTTTCTCCCTTCCCCTTGACGGGGCTACAGAAAAAAGAAGTTAATTTTCATTGTAGAAAGCCCAGGCAAGATAACCCAGAATCAGTGAATCCCAAGTTGACATACAACATAACCCTCTCTTTAGCATATCCCTGGAATATGTAGCCTGTGAACGTACAGAAGGTCAGTGTGAAATGCAGGGCAAAACCCAAGGAGCTGCTCCAGCCCACATTTTCAATCCTGTTACAATCCTGTTTCAATCCTCTGGATGGAGCAGACCAGGGAAGAAACCTTAATCTGATCAAAACCAATAGCAAAATTGAGCAGATTTCAGCAAGGCCAGAACAGCAACAAGCCCTCGAAACAAACCCTAGTCTCTCAGTTTACACACAACACAACCCAGGAGTCACTCAGCAGTATTTTGACATGTGTTTAAATTGCACACACTCCATCAGGCATCTCCCAGGTGCTGTGTACCTGCCATGATTTGGAATTTCATTTGTTAGTCATGGACAGCTAACTTCAGTGTAAAGGTGACACGCAGCTAATAGAACTCCTGGGCAGTTTCTAAGAAGGCAAAACAATTTAATTTCATTTTTCTTCTTCAGCTTTGCTTGATGCTACAGAAATGGAAGCTTTGCTGAGAGGGGTGTTTGAGTGGGAATCTGCCAGCTCTGCTTTTTGTGGATGTTGGCATAAGGCAGTCCGGTGGCAGCTCTTTACTAAAAACGTTATCAATGCTTTGAACACTGTGCTGGTTTTGCATGGCTTGATTTTTTGGTGAGGAGGGAAGAAGCCAGCCACGGAAGTGATTTTTCTGTGGGAAGCTGCTAGAAGCTTCATCCATGCCTGGCAAAACCAATTGCAGGCTGACTCTGAAAACAGACATGCTGCTAAGCCAATTAACACAGTAATGCCTCTGTGATGACATATTTAAGAAAGTAAAGTGAGCACAATTCCTCTTTCTTCATTTGACAGGTGGGGAGGTGGTGGCTGGGGGGGTCATCCCGGTGCCAGGAGTGGCCATGCAGCCGGGGCCAGCAACAGCCACGCCATCTCAGCATGGCTTGCAGTGAATGCTTCTTGCTCTCAGCCAGCTGTGCTGCCAACAGGAGAGTAAAAGTGGTGCCAGCAGCTTTTCCTTTTCATGCCCTGCATGATAAGAGGTGCTGCCCACACAGAGGTGGTGAGTACCACATACCCGGCAGTGAGTGACTCCCCAGTGTGAAGCCCAGATGGAATCAACCTTTCAGCACCACAAAACCCTCTGAGACCTTTTCAACTGATAGAACTTGAGAACAAACAAACCTATGGACATTGATTCTCTCTCAAATCTGATGCTGTTTTACACCACAACGACACAGACTCCGAACTTCAGAAGGCTGAAAATCACTCCTTTATTTTTGGGATATGTGTCCCTTTTATACTATTCTACACAGACCAACTTGATTGGTGAAACAAAGACAAACCTCTTCAATCACATTGGTCAGACCAGAAGGACATCAAGAAGAAGTCCCTCCTAGAGAAAAGAATGAAAACATAGTACATAGTACAGTTACAAAAACACTTCTCTTGTTTATAGAAAATTCCTTGGGAAAAGAATTTCAGAAAACCAAAACATCTCAGACACAAAACCAGGGCTACACAAATCAGAGAAAAATGAAAAGGTGAGGAAGTGTGAGGAGAACAACACGGTGACACTAAGTTTGGTGAAAAGAGGGAGAAGGATGAGGTGCTCCAGGTGTCAGAGATTAAATTCTTCTGCAAGCCGTGGTGAGGACTGTAACACAACAAATTGTTTTCCCTGTAATTCATGAAGTGCATGGGGGGATGCAGAGGTCCATGCACAGCCTGTGAGAAAAGGTGCTCATGCTGGAGTGTGTGGATGCTGAAAAGCTGTAATTTAGTAGGAAACTTGAACAGAGAGAGAGAAGATAGAGAAAGAGAATCCTCTTCTTCCAAACTAGAACAACTCATCCTTAAAAAACAACACCCCATGAACTAAAATGACCCATGCCATGTAGTTCAGAAAGACTATTTTGCCTGTGGAAAGGACTCAGGTTACAGCAGGTTGGGCAGGACTGCTACTTGTGAAAATTAGAACCACATTGGAGAAGTTCACAGAGAACTGTCTCCTGTGGGAATCACCCCACAACATAACAGAAGAGGCTCCTCTCCCTAAGTGAACTGAAGAAAGATTTTTAGAAGTGACAAACGGACTAAAAACCCCATGTTTTTTCTCCCTGTGCTGTCGGTGGGAAGGAAAAAAGGGCTGGAGGTGGGAGGGAAAAGATGTTCTAAAGGTTTATTTCAGTTCTCATCATCCTCTTTTAATTCTGTTAATTTTTTTTTAATATCTTTTAAGTTTTGAGCCTGTTTTGCCCTTGAAATGTTTTTGTCTAATCCTTCTCACCCCAAAACTGAAAGTCTTTTTGTTTTTCTTTCCCCTCCTCTGCCAAGTATGGCATAGGAGAGTGAGTGAATGGTTTTTTGTGGGTGCGGAGCTTCTAGCCAGTGTCAAACCTCGACAAACACAAAACTGTATTTTCACAGGAATTTAACTGACTTTTGCTAATGGATTGTGTATTTTCTGCCTATATTTTCTGGTTGGGTACTGCCACTATTGAATTGATGATTCATTAAGTTAGTCTTTTCCATTTGCAAAGGGGGAAAACTACCATTAAACCAGCAAATAAAAATCAGTATTATTCAAAAATAAGAAGTAGAGGTTGAAGTTGACAAGGATTTTTTTTTTTTTTTTTTACCTTCTGCACAACTATTCTGTCCTTGAACATGCAGTTATCTTTGTACCTCTGAGGAAAAAAATTAATCCTTATTGTTTAGGATTATAATGGGAATATAAAAGATGGACTGTGATTATACAAACCAGTCAATAACTTACTTCCATTTCCACCTTTTCAGCATTACAAGTTAGCTTGCTTCTCTCACAGATACTTATCTATGATTAACTTCCTTCCATTTAAAGTGCCCATGAACCCTTAGGCACAAATGCGAGAAGACCTGTCTGCTTTCCTCCTGTCCACATACTTCCTTAGGCAAGCTCTGAACTAATCCACACAGCTGGCATTCACTGGACTCAAAATCTGGTGTCACATTAAAGACCATGGATATCACTCCTTTACATTGTCCATCATTTTGAGAGCTCTTCCTGCTCCTCGACAACAATAACATCACATTATGATGATTCGACCAGCCCCAACTCATTTACTAGTTAAAATAAAAAAAGGACGACAAAAATAATAATAAAAGTAAGGACAAAAATAATTTCTGTCTGCTGACAGCCTCAGCAAGATTGAAGCACACAAAATGCTGAGACATCAGGAGATGAAAATGAAGGGTCAGACAGCAGCAAAGCTAGTTCCTCCAAGCCTTTACTGAAGTAATACAAAAAAAGAAAGCCTTCCTGTCCACCTGTTATTCACCCAGAGTTCTAATGCAAGCCTGTACAACTGGCCTTGAGGCTCAGAGACAGAGCATTGTCCAGATCCAGGCCAGACATGGATCAGAAGTCAAACCTTTCACATGGATACCAATGGCATCGGTGGAGAGAAGGGAAATTTCTCACCCTCTCACTTGCTGCTACTCCGCAAAGGAGCATTTGACATGCAGTAACGTAAGAGTTTTCAATTGGGAAAAGGATACCATGCCAGGTGTAAAAATGGCTTGAATATTTCCTGAGGTTTTCATGGATACTTTAGAATTCCATGTGCAGACTATGATGGAGAGCTGACTTCTATGGAGATCCTTTTCAAAGTGCTTACAACAATGATCAGATCTGAAGGTCTCAAGCATCAGTAACAGGTTGGAGTTAGAGTTGCTTCTCCTTTCCCACCACTCTGGATCAATTCTCTTGTTAAGAACTGAAAGCTGACAGATAGAAAGCCAGAGGAAACAGAGGGAAGTCCTTTGGAAAAGGTGCATCTGGGTGTAGCCCCCCCTGATCTACCCTACACCTTGTCCTTGGTCAAGGTTCATCCTTGACCTTGCTGCAGAAGATTGGATTTCTTGCCACTGCCAAACTCTGTCATGCCACCACCCACAAGGAATGTTCTTATGGCACCACTTTAGTCACACCTTCACCTGTCTTGGCTGCAGAGCAGCAGTGTAAAATACATACCTTGAAGGTGCTACAGCAAGCCACTGCCTCTCTCAGCAGCACAGGCAACCTACCAAACCCATCCACTGGCGTGAAACTGAGACTCCCAAGACTTTTCAATAAAGTACTGTATTTCCATCTCATTCAAAGCTCTCCCTGTAAAGACTTAATATGAAAGTCCAAGCTGGCCACATATCCCTGGTGCAGGGAGTCCCTACAACAAGGCTGAGGCAGCTGGATCAAACTTCTTCTCTAAGAATTACGAGCACACTCATCAATTTCTACACTAAATGTTTTCCATAGTGGTATGCAATTAATTGTAGCATGACCATTAAAAATAAGCTAATTGATAAAAAGAAACCTTAAGCAGAAATCTCAGCTGTATGTGCTTCTTCCCAAAGGAAAAGAGAAGAAATAGCTTACATCAGATGTTCATCTTGGTGCCTAACACATTACCAGAAGGTGCTTCAAGTACACTTCTTATATTACTGTGACAAGCACAGTATAAGAGCTTATATACAATAAAACAGATTAATAACTACATTTATTAAGGGCTACATGTTCAGCCAGGCCTCTGCAAATCTTTTATAAAAAGTAATTTTCCTTGTTTTCTGCATGCATACAATGAATATTAAATACTGTTGCTTGGTTGCTCACCACACTGATTAAGTTACCTTCAATTAGATTCTCTCTCTTCTCTTCTGTAGCATTCCAACACATTCCCCTGGAAGCACTGAGAGTTATATACCAGAAAGTTTCACAACATCCTTTAGGTTATTATAGTCCTTTCCCTCCTGATATTGTAAAAACAACTTTAACCAGTTCCATTATTCCTTTCTTGATCAAACAACAAAGTATTCTTGTGTCTCCACTGCACAATTCTGTATAAATTTTTATACAAATATGTCTGCCTGTATGCCTGTGAGCTTCTTTTCTATTTTCTTGAAAGACTGGCTTGCATTTAGTAATGCATTTCCAATTTCCAATGGAAATTGTTAAAACTGTTAAAATTACAGTTTTAAAATATGTTAAAATTACAGTTTTAACATCTTACACTTAAAAATCATGAGTTTTTTTAAACTCATGATGCAAATAGAAAGCGACTTTGCTATAGACCAACCTATTCTACAGTGCACAGTGGCATCCCAAAACTTATTTCTGTCTACAGGAGTTGTTTTCCTTTCAAGAAGTCTTTCAGAAGCCCCACCACTGAGGAAGCCAGGAGCAGCACCTGGCTTTGGTACACATGTGAAGAGAAGCAGCAACTACCAGAAGAAATGTGCTCATGAGAACTATGACATGAAATTTTAAAATGGGACAGTGTTTTTTTAACATTTGGGAACATGTGGAGATGCTGGCTGGGCTCACATGGTACCCAGTAAAGAACAAATGCACACTAAGATAACAGAGCTTGTCCCAGGGCAGCCCAGTGACCACATTCAGACCTTATTGAATTACACATGTTAAAGCCACTGCAGAAGATAAAAAACCAAGGAGTGTCTGACAGCAGAACTTGGCAAAGTTGATTGAAACATACATTTTACACCTAAGGCCCTGTGAGTACCTGTTTGTTTTCACCACTAACCTGTGTGATCCCTCCAACACAGGCACTGCTCTGCTGTAAGCAGATTTAACTGATTTAACTGCCATTCAAAATGTCACAGTCTCTCCATTAATTTGAACAAGATTTGGACTAGGCCTAAATTACTGACAACAAAACAGGAGGTTTATTTTAATATCTTTACCTTTTCATTTAAAATCTTTCTGTCAAAGAACAGAAAATAACATTTCACATGTACTTCCAGGTGGCTACAGCACAACTTATATTTATCTGTAAACCAGTTCAAAATAGACAGAATGTTTGCTCTGCAGCTGGAAATTGGAATGCCACCTGACAGAATGCCACCCTCTCCTTAGAGCAGATGGTACCATAAAGAAGAGGAATAGCTCAGGAATACCACAGTGTTCAAGTAGAGGACCTCTAGGATTTTCTTCTTAGAGTGAAGTGGAGAGTCTGCAGCTTCAAAGCATCTCACTCAGCTGAAAACCTCAAAGACCAAAGTAAGAAGAGAAAGACTATCTGGAAACAGCTTCTCCAACAGGACAGCTCACTTATTTGATGAAAGCAAAAATAACTCCATATTCTGGAAAAAAAAAAGAAAAAATGTCTGCCAAAGAAGCTTGTTTTGGCAAATAATGAATGCCTAAAAAATATTGTTTGTAATGTGCAAAGAATCTGTAAGTAATGTTTGTTTGCTCACCACTTAATTAGTGGTTCTAAGTGATGGAATTTTGCTGCCATTTGTGAATGTGCAAATTTTGAAACTTCATTCCCCAGATGGAAAAGCTCCCAGGGGGTCATATCATAAACCCATTCAAATGAACAAAACAAATGACAAGTATCTGTACAAATGTGGAAAATGAAGGAGCTGTTTTCATTATTTTATGTAACTCTTGTTAAATGCCTCTGTTTACTTGTGTGGTATGGTTTTGCTTGACTGCATAGGGGTAAATTAAAAGAGGCTGTCAAGATGAGGAGCACGAAAGTGCCAAATATATCAAACCCCTGTAGACATGATGAGGACCCTCAAAATGGAGGAGTGCCCTCTTTCTGGTAATATTTATGCCTACCTGTAAATCTAAAGGGAATCTGAAATCCCAAAGAAATAATGAAACTGGCCAAAATGAGAAATGTCAGCGAGCAGCTGATGTGCTGCCAGAAATGCATATACTGACTTGGATTTTTCCCAGTTATCTAGATGCACCTGAGACAGAAGTGCAATCTGTCCACCTTAGAGGAAAGCCACTCCCAGAGCATGATTCACACATAAGTAGGCTCCTAAAATGGCAGGAATCCCAAAAGAGCTCCACCCAGGCCTTCCACTCCTCCACAGACCTGCAGAGAAGCAGCCTATGCAGCCCAAAAGATGAGGTGAGTGAAGCTGTATCTGCCACTGCGCTTGCACAAGCTACACCTGGACTCACCTTCTTGTGTAAATGCACACAGCTGCCAGAGCACAGAAGCCTTTGCTGCTTTGGTTTCATCACTTTCACAACTAGACTTGGCAGAGATGGAGTTCAGGGAAGGTTCCATCCCTTCCACAACAAGATCGAGCCATAGATAAAATCAGACACAGCACTGTTTTCATTCCCTGTGAAATACTCTGAATTTTTGGTAGAGGAGTGATGAACATGGTTCTGCTGTTCCAGCAATTTGCTGCTACATGGGCAAGCAAAGTAAAGGTTTTAGCAGATGCCAAACCCAGCTGGACTCATCTTGTTGATACACTTGGGAGATGGGAATTTGTGCCTCCAAAAGTCAGTGTTAGAATGGCAGGACTGTGCCAGTAACTCAGAGCAAGGCATGGGGCCTTGCCTGTCACCCACAGGACAAAAAGGAGCTTAGTGCCCAGCCTGGTCTGTGACCAAGTCTGATGAAAAAAAGCTGAGGACATGGACTGTGACAGGATTTAATTCTGCGTGATTTCCAGCTCCTACTGGAAGATAATATGCACCTTTTATTTCCAAAATAATTTTTAATCAAGTGCTTGTTTTCACAACTCTACAAGGAAGAAAAAAGAGATGTTTTTTACCATAACACCTGCACGGCATCCACTGGAATTTTTATATTTCCATCTGAAACTTCCAGTTTTTCTGGACCAGAGATGACAGTGCACTCACATTACAATTCTTACAAAGGACAGCTTTCACAGTGACACAGTGCTGCAGACTTACAGTGGCCTCCCAGGTCACCTGCATCCAGCTGTACCTGGGCAATGACAGCTTTGCACCACTCTGGTCCATGGCTATATTAAATCTATTTTCAAGACATCTGACTACTTAGTTAGAAGTCAAACTGTCCACTTGTAGATGAAAACCTGGTATCTCTGAAGACATTGAGCACAAAGGAGGGACATTTGATGGATGGAGGGAGTTCCCTGCTAGGAAACTATACAGAAATTTTAAACTTCTCTGTGAGCTTGGAGGGGGAGAGGAACATATGGACCAAGAAGAAGCATAAAGGAGGACTGGCATGTCAATGGGACAGGCTGTTGCTGAAGAAGCTGGCCCATTCCATTGCAGGCCTGTGAAAAAGCCAGAAAAAACTCAGGGTAAGACATACCCCTGATAACATGGTCTGACATACAGCTGCCTACTTCATTTTTAGTTTTTCAGAAATGAGATTGCTAGGCAGTTATTTCCCATTCTATTTCTATGAAATATTCACTAAAAAGAAAAGTTACTGAACTATGGCTCAGGGCAGCCAAGAAAGCCCTGGTATTAAGTTATTATTAGTATTAAGTATGGCTGCATAAACAGCTCTGAAATGGAAGCTGTACCAGGAAGGGAGTGAAACGAAGTGGAATACAAACACAAATATTGCCATGACCTAACCAACAAGACAGAAACGATGTGTTCCTTTTAAAAAGCTGAGGAAATCAGCTTCCTCCCCTTTTTTTCAATTCTTCAAAATTGAATCTAGCACTGAATGAAAATTTTTCCATTTAACAAAAGCATAGGGCACTGGTACTTCTCTAAGTGCAGCATTTGCAATGCTGTCACCATTGCTGAAACACAACCTAAATGATAATGTGGGCCCTGTTTCAGGTCTTTCAGCTGCTCTTGAACCTCATCTATTTTCAGGAGCAATCTGCTCATCTTTCACACCCCAAAATGGCAGAAATCAAAATGTTATTATGTTGTAAGAACAATTGAAAAGCAAAGTCTTGAACTTGATGAGAAAACTATAACCTCACTTTATGTTCACAACTCTGCCTTCCACAAAATGTAATTTAAAGAGAGAATTCAATAAGTTTGTATTGGAAATACTTCTCCGTCCAAGTAAATTTAGCTCACAGACCTTCTACTAGATTCTGCCATTAAAAATAAACTAGAAAAAATAAAGTAACAATAGGAAAAATATATATCATCAACTTCAGCACTTTTCTAGTGTTCATATATGAGAAATAGAACTCTAAGGGCCACAATGGGACAAATATATTCATACTTAATAATCATTAATTTAAAGAGCAAGCCATAGAATTACAGCAAAACACTTGTTGAAAATGACATCCAAAAATTTTGAGAAAGAGGGTTGAAATGGGTAATAAAGTACATAGTTATAGAAACAGTGATGGGTGTTCAGGAAAGAAGACAGTTTGAAACATTTTAAAAGCCAGTGAGTGCAACTGTCCTTTCACTCTTACCCAGAGAATCTTTCCTGGTCTGGCACGTGGGTTAGCTGAGGCAAAACTTTGTATTAGGATAGACAAGGCAAATAAGACAGTGAAACAGAACATGGGGTTAAATCTGGAACAGGAAGGTTAACACTTCCACCACTTCTTTTAATTATAGAATTACAGATTTTCACTTCTGTGATTTGTGATTCAACTTTAAAGCATAAATTTACATTCCACCATATGTATTTTGTTCCTCCACAATGAATCTACATGACATTTTACAGCTTTTCATTGTGCTATCAGTACACTCCCAGAAGAATTTTTTCACGGACTAAAGAAAAACACAACTCTGCAAAATCAGTCTGCTGATGCACCCAGGCCTGGACACTAGACAGGAGCAGAGAATATGTACAAAATGACACAACCCCCTCTTTGAAACTGTATTTCGTACCTGAGGTAGCACTGCTGGTCCTTGTCCTGCCAACCTCTGCAAGGAGCTGACCTGAGGAACCTTAATGGGCACTGCAGTGATAGTTCCCAAAGTCTGTTGGAAGAAAAACATTTGAACACAGCTTAAAACAATTGCAAAGCTTTTCCAGACAGAATTTCTCAGAGCCAGCAGTTCCCTTCCAGCTCTTTTTCCCTTCCCAGCTGCCATGGCTGAAGGCTCTCTAGGCACCAGACTGTTTTCAAAAGAGATCTGAAATGCACCACAGTGATGTGCACCAGTATGATGATGCATTTCATGGTAGCCAGGGTCACAAACAGATATTTGCTGTGCCTCAGGAAATAGTAAATACTGAATTATTTAAATTAAAAGCTGCCTATAAATCTACTACAGCACACTGCCACACAACATTCAGCTCAGATGACACCCATTTGGGCCAACATAGCATCTATTACTATCCATGTTTATTATTTACTCACCTTTTTCTTAGTTTATTCAAATTTTTTCAAAGCATATTTAAGATAGGATGGAATAAACAGATAGTTTATAAATTTATGATTGGGCCATATATATGTAAAGAAGACAGATAACTTTTCCCATTCAACATCTTTCATCCCCAATTTCAATTCACAGAAACATGGAATGGTTTGGATTGAAAGGGACCTTAAAGATCATCCAATTTCACCCCCCAACATGGGCAGGGACACTTTCCACCAGACCAGGTTGGTCCAAGCCCCATCCAATATTGCCTTGGACATTTCCAGGGATGGGGAAGCCACAGCTTCTAAACAAAAGTTCATACTTTGGTTAACTGATCAATATTCTTAAGGCAAGGTTTTGTAACTTTCATCTAGCACTTTGTTATTGTTGTTGGGACAACACAGCAACATAAGCAAGCAGATGATTGTCATTATTACAGCAAGAGACACTTCGTCACCAAACACAAAATCTTATCAGGCTGTTAGAAATAGCTAATATGGAGAAAAATATAGATTCAACTAAATTTCTCTAAATTTAACTCCGCTCAAACCAAGGTTTTGGATCACAGCCAGCAAGATAAAATATGCCATTATTACCCCAATCTGGTAATGAAATTTGTCAGTAGAAAAGGAAGTGTAACATAATCAGCTCAAGGAAAGTGAAACCGTGTCACATCCATGCTGATATGTTCTCCTCAGACCTCACCCAGAGTGGCAAAACAGTCTATTTCATTCTGTCTCCAGTGTTTGATAAGAAATAACAAGTGTATTCAGGCAGAATATTCTTAATAAACTTCTCCTACAGCGTTTATATTTTTACCTCTGCTACTCCTGTCAGAGACATTTGGGGGTGTGATGTTGCATATTCAGCAAAGATTAACATTTGAAGAAGATTTGCCTGAGTAAAACAACAAGGAGAGCTGAACAGTTATAAACATGCAAGACAATTTTTCTTGAGTACTCATGGATTACCAGTACCCTGGATTATCCATGGAAGAACAGACTCCATTAAAATTCTGTCTCAAGCCAAGAGAAGAGGGAAAAGCAGCAGAGAGAGCAGCATTTCCATCCACGGATGATAAAACAAATAAATTACACCTTCCTTTAGAAATAAAGGTTCTGGCAGCAGGGTGAGGAACAGAAGGGGATATTTCTGCTACAGTTTCCTTATAGGGTGACTCATGGACCAAAAACAATGGGAAGGATCTGACTGAACAACTTCGTTCCCCTGTCTGCCCTATCACAGCCTCACACATGGGCAAAAATAACATGATGAACAATTGCAGTCTGGGGAGAAGGAGAAATTGAGCTGTCACCTGCTGCTATGGACAATTATTAGACTTATCGTAACTTCTGCTTAATATTAACATGAACTTTAATCAATTCAGCCCAGGTTCAGATTTTTTAGTTACACCAAAATGAACTTTCCAACTCATGCTACAGAAAGCTTCTCACAAGTAAGATCCATATTTTCCTACTATCCTAAATGAGATTTCTTTCACCACACAGTGAAGTCCAAGGTTTACTAGGAAATATCAGGGGCACCACTACTTCTCCTGGACTGTACAGATACCCTCTACAGAAAGTTAAAAACAAAAGTTCTTCCTTCTGGAAAGTTGTGTTTTAAAGGCTGCTGCCTCTGACCTTGCAAACACACATTCCAATACTCCTACTCCTACAGATACACAAGGATTTGCAAAGATTTTCAAACTGGACAACTAAATACATAGTGGTTGGTGTGGTGGTGTTCAGTACAAGGTTGGACTGGATGATCTTGGATGTCTTTTACAACCTTAACGATACCATGATGCCATTAAAAGACAAAGTGCTGACACTGAATGAAATTGGGACCTGATTATAAAGATAAGAATCAAATTACTGAGATGTTAAGTAAGATAGAGTTATCAATTGTTAAGATGCATAAAAAACTCCATGTCTGAGCAACAAAGCCTGTATTACTTCAAATATCTCCAGGGAATAAAAAACCATTGAAGCAACTAGAACAGAATGACTCTGCCCTGGGTGCACCGCTGGGCCAATTCTGGTTCAAGTTTCAAAACAGTGAGTGATTGAGGCAAAAGAAATGGGAATGAAAGAACAAACAAGAAACACCACAAAACTACTCTGCACTGCTCTCTCAGCTTCGCTTGAAGGCAAAGTCAGGATGAATCATCTGTGAGTAGCAGAGAAATGAACTACCCTCAGTTCTGTCACCTGCACTTTTGGAACTTTAATCAGATTTATTTTCCTGAAGTAGCAGTTCTGCAGTGAACTCAAAAGTACAAAACCAAATAATGGCACTCTTAAGTTATGAAATTTTCAGTGACAAAAATGCAGCCTTCTGTTTACAAATGGTTTTATAGTAAGGATCTGTTATTTAATATTTAAGGAAACAATCTCAGTATAGAAATCATATGGCCAAGGAAAAAATCAGAACTTTAATCTCATGTTAATATTAGCACTACAGTATGTTCAAACAGAAGGACATTGAAGAATCTATTTTATTTTTCATTATTTGCATTTTCTCAGCTTGGGCAATAAATAGATCAAGCTATTCAAAAATTTGATGACCTCTGTACTTTTCCTGTAACACATTTCATCTGTTACCTCCAGGTACTTCACCCAGGTCAGTATTATTGTCTCCCTTTTAGTGATGAAAAAAATCTAGATTTAGAGGTAAAATGATAATGGTCAGGGCTAGACTGTTGTGCAGATAGAAATGCAAGCTAGGCTTCCAGCGTCTTATCCCATGTGATTGATTAACCTCATCTCATCCATGCATGGACATCTCCATCCAAATGGCCTCATTTTTAGGCAGACCAGGATGTCTCCATGACAATGGGTGAAAGAAGTGAAGTATGAAAAAGGGAACCCCAGTTGTGGTCTCTGCAATGAAGGAGGTGCAGGTGCCAGGATGGGTGGTTGGACAGTTTGGTTCTGGGTACAATTTACATTGCCTTGTTCTTGTTCAAGCTGTGCATAAACGAGAAGATAAAACCACTTGGCTGTGATGCTTTGGGAAGGCTGATCTGGAACAGAGACTGGACAGAGCTAAGAGAATAAAGTAGGTGTTTATTAAAAGGCCTTTAAGGATATACCTTGGGCAGTACAAGAGCCTGGTCAGGGCTACACCCAGGGTGGACCCAAAATGGCCACAAAAAATGGATGACAGATCACAAGGTCTCACACTTTTATAAGTTTTGGTCCGTTTGCATATTGAGGTTTAATTGTCCAATTACAGCTTCAGATTATGAAGTCCCATCCTTCTTTTTTTGTCTCTTCAGTCCACCATTGTTTATGCTTTTGGGCCTGAAAACTTGTAACCATTGTCCTTGGTCTCAAGCTGGAAAAGGATTTGGTTTGTCTCCCTACTCTGTGAAGGGAGCTTACTAACACTTAATATGAGGCTCTGAACTACACCCCTAGGCAGCACAGAATCTGAAAAACATGAAAGCTAAAACTTTAGGCATCACCTGGGAAATAAAAACATAAGTGTCCTTGTCTGGTGCCCTTGGCCATGCAATGAGAACTGGACAAATTTCCCACAGCTCAAGCGCTGGCATGTCAAATCCTGCTCACACTCCCTTTTGTACATCAACTGAAGCTGGGCCCTCAGCTCAAGCCCCTGGGCTTCAGGAAGTGACTAATCAAGATACACCCCCAACAAACAGAAAAATAAACTTTTGTTCTTCCTGTTAGCAGAGCCACCTGTTTTCAAGTCCTGACTGTCCAGGCCATGGATCAAAGACTTGCCACTCATTAATTCCACACTATCGTTTTTATCCATGGACACCTTTTTCTTTTCTCCTTCTTCTTTTCCAGTTTATCCAAAAAGGAAGTTAGTCCACATTCTTATAAACCTCTAATTAACAAGCTGAAAAGACATTTTTCTGGCAATGCTTGACCTTTAAGCATTTTGTACGAATTTATTGATACAAGCAGAAACAATAATTTAAAAGATTATTTTATGAGTGCGGAATAGCAGCAGTTTTGTAAAGATAAATGAGTTTCTTATTTCTACATTTACGGCTCTAAGTATTTTAATGAAAAGGTCCATAAAAGTCAAAGATATTTCTGAATCTCTCCTCTGTGTAAAGCTACTTGGGCTTTTCTGGTGACCTCCTGAAACATCTACAATGTGAAGGGATGGGGGAAAGTAAAGAGCCAAGTTTCAGTTGGCCTCAAGTTTGATTGTATGCATTTAAACCAGACTTACTAGTTTATACAGCTGTATTTTTTTCAAATACGAACAAAAAATAGTAATAACTTAAAAAAGGAAAACCAACTCTAGCCCCCAAACAAGAGGACACAGTTGCATTAAAAGACCCAAAAAAAAGAAAAGAAAAAAAAAAAGCAAAAAAAAAAGCAAGCAGTTCCTCCCATTCAACCAAAAGAAAATGAAAAAATTAGGAGATATTACCAAGTGCAGTAAAAAAAGATAATTTATTGCTGTCATTTCTATTAATTCCTTACATTGTAACTACAGGAGTAACCAACAGGAGTTGGATTCAATGATTCTTGTGGGTCCTTCCAGCTCAGCATATTCTGTGCACCTGCTATGATTCTCCTGCCATAAATCAACTCCATTCCAGGATAAAGGCTCTCAAAGACAACTGAGGGGTAGAAGTGTGGGGAGAGTAGCAAGTGGAAGACATAAAAAGTGAAACAAAAAAGTCTGGCATGGACAGAGAGTCAGAAATCAAAGGATGAGGTCTAGAGATGGTCAGAGGATAAAAGGATGCTGCAGCAAAAACAAAGTCCTACATTGTCAGTGATCAGACTGAGGGCCATCCATTCAGTTTCCAGCTATTATGTTATGACTTATTTAGTCAATGCCTGAGTTTTCAAATCCAGGAGTATTTGTGATTTAAGCAAGTTTCTGCCTTTCAGTTCTGAATGAATACACACACACACACACATATATACACATATGTATGTATCTAGATATTGTATCTCTATTGAAAAATATTTGCATTTTACTGAGCTTGGATACATACATTTGTCAAACTATTGCTATGTTCACTTTGAATTATAAATTGCTTTCCCCCCTCCTTTAGATGCACTAACAAATGCTTCAGGACTTATTGCTACAATTCATTATCTGTACAAACTCATTGCAGAACTGGTGTCCATGAGCAGTTTCAGATTAGATCACAGATGTAAAGCTGTTAGGGGACCTAACTGTTCTCTCATTCCAGAATTACACCAGGATAAGGAAAATCACTCCAGTCAATCACTGAAGAGAATCAGACTCAGCCAGTAATAGAAGGTTAAAGAGACACACGGTTCTACAGCACATTACCAAAATAAGAGTTTAACTCGGGAACATTTGGGTTTGTTGCATCTCAGCTGAACAGTTCAATTATTTGAGCTCAACTGACACTGCATTGCTGGATTATTTGCAACTTATTTTATACCGACATCAATACTGCAGCACAAATATTGTGTTCCTGTAATGTATTATGGAAATACTAATCTTCTTCTTTTTAAGGAACATATGCATCTTTTTAAGATCTAGGTCTTCTTCATGTTGAACCTAAGCTGTTAAAAAAAAAATGTTTTTGTCTGTTATGTGTTCAATATTGGCAACAACAGTTTTACAGAATGGATTTTTAATGTGGTAGTGACAGGGGAACAGATTGCTATGGCAACAGCAAAGATGAAAATTCTTAACCTGAATGGATCATCGCTGAAGTAATTGCAGGGGTTTTTTTTACCCATTCTACATCCATTTTACAACTTGAATGCTGCATTCAACCTTGAGCTTGCTTTATATAAATGCCAAGCACTATATGCAGCCTCCAAATTGATTTGACCTAAAACTTGCTGCCCCTTCCCTCACGAATCCTGGATAACTGCTGTCCTCTAGCTCACCTAAACATCTGAATACTATCATTTTTCCACAGAGTCCACCAATAAAAGCACCAGGCCTTCGGACATAACTTTGAGGCTCCTGTAAGGCAAGTTCAGGTACATATTTTTTCTTTCCTTCTAGACTCAACTTGCATAAAAACTGGTGAAAATCGTTCTTCATTTTCAAAAATACGGTGAAATCACTGTGCATGGTATTTCCAATCAACTGATGGAATGAGGTATCACAGTTCATTGTATTCTAAGGAGGCTGTTATTTAAGACACATATTTTGTGTAAACAGGAATTTGATTGGAATTTCATAGAAATGTAAAGGTTTATTTTATAGGTTTTAGAAGTGTTTGATCTCTGCAGATCCTCTCCCTTTACTCAGAATTCATTAATCATGTGTTCATGTGCAGTTCATGATTGTTATGAAGTAGACAATTGGGAATACATGTCCTGTTGCCTTTTCAAAATCAATAGTTTTGAAACCATCCCTTCTCTGGGCACCAAAAATACAGTTTAAACCAACTCTCATTATAGCAAATTAACAACAGCTTGGAATTTTGTCCTGGAACAGCTCTCTCTGCATGGGGGTAGCCACAAGCAATCGGAGGCAAAATACCACCTTAAATTCCACATCTGCTTTGAAAACCAAATTCTTAGTTGCTGCTGAGGTTTTTGTACTTATCCCTTTCATCACCACTGATTTGCAGGGAAGCCCAAGGTGGTATCACAGCTCGTGCAGGTATCAGAAGAGAATATGCAGAGATGAAGCAATCAATGTTCTGCTTTTCCTGTGGCTCTCAGGCTTTTCAGAGCACCACCCAATTTATCTCTGCTTTTACCATAAGATTTTCAGAGCACTATCTCTACTTCTTGTCCCTTGCACATTGCCATCTGGGTGCACTGAAAAACACAAACTCTGGACACACCGTAGGTATGTGCTCTGGCCAAGGGAAAACACAATGAACACAGTCCACATTTTAGCCCGTTTCAGAAATCCTGCTTAACACTTACACAAGGAAACACCTGTGCCAAATGCCTATTCCTAAACACAGTTTGCACCATATTATTTACTGGTCAGTAGTTTTTTAATTCATTGCTTTTTAAAATCAAAATAATTATAAATTATTTCTGCATGTATTATAAAAATAAATGATTTACATATATAAATAAAAATTATTTTTATCAGGATTTTTTCCATTAGATCGCACTCTAAATTTCTGAATCGAAAGAAAATACAAAAGAAAAAGAAAGTTTGGATGTACCAAATGCATTAGCATGCACATACCTGTTCTGTGATTTGTAGCCTTTATTCAGAAACCAAATTTAACTAATTAAGTCTCTACCTCCTGCACAAATGAGCATAATGTCAATGAGTTGCAGCAAGACTCAGCAGCTGTGTTCACACCTATAGTGTCTTGCTCAGATGATTCATAAAAGGTTTGCTGTTTAACTATTCAACTGTTCCAGGTTGACGTGGTTTTTAATGACTAATGTTTTCAAATCACTTGGTCTGTGTTCACAGTTTGCAGAAATATTCCCAAGTAAAGGGAAAATGCATGAATAGTGTCACACAAAGCAGTTTCACACCTCTCCCTCAAGTGAGCTCAGGCAAAAGTGAAATGCTTCAACAGACCCAGCAGCTGCTAAAGCACCTCTGTCCTACCACAGCTGCAGGATATGAAGGTTACATATGAAAAGGGAAGGCAAGGGGGTGAAAAATAAAGGAGGAAATTACCATCATCCATCAGTGATTTAGGAATCCTCACCTATCAGGATGACCCATGCAGCCTAATAGCAGCTACTGAAAAATTAGAATTACACATGATTCCACCTCAGCACCCACTGGGCTCAGAGCTGCTTTTGTACTCTTTGCTCTGTGTGAGGTGTTCTTCTGTCACTCAGAAGAACTGGAAAACATGAGGGAAATGACAACCTGAGGTGACAAAATTGCCTGTTCCAGACAGTACCTTTTGTCAGGCCTGAGCTAAGCTAATCCAATTAGCTAAGCAGAAGAAAGTTGGATTTGCTTAGGAAATTATCCAACGAGCAACAGAATAAAGACAAGGAGAAAAGCAATGTTTCTTAGCTAAGGTGGCAGAGAAAACAAGGGTGGGTGGGGAAAGACAAAACCCACAAAGAAAATGGAATGGCAATTCCAACCCTTTTTGACTAAAGCTATTGTATCAGTTCAGCCATAATAACTTGGTGTTGGTACCAAAAGTTACTTCCTTGAGAATAGAATTTGGGGAAAGCACAATAGAATTTTGCCTGAATTCCATATAAAGTGTGTATAAATACAACTGATTTTCAATTTATGCAGTTAATATAGCTTGTTAGGATAAAAAAACTAAGCAGCAACTTTCTCAGCAAATGTTAATTTGGGTGTGCAGTACATCCCATAAGCATGCATTATAAACCTTTTAAGCAGACTGCTCAGCAATATTAAGCTACTTATCCCTCAACAAAACCCAATGAAAAATATTGCTTTAGCACAATATGGTGGAATTACCATTGCTGTTGAATTCCTGACTTTGGTATTGCATAGTTCTAGGGCTGCAGCTGTGAAAAATCATTGCAGATACTGCTATGTAGGCTCTGTTTTCTAGTAAAAGAAAATAGCCACATTCCGTTTTGGAGGGTGATAAACTATAGTATTCACTTACAAATGTAATTGGTTCTCTGATAATCCAAATAAAAGGCTGTGTTTTTATGTTCAGATAATAAAAGGATTTGGTAAATATATGTTTATATAAATAAATTCATAAATATATTCAGATACATTTATATATGTATATATATGTGACTACATAAGCATACTTTTCAGAACACAATATATTACACATAAAACTTTCCCAGAGTTATAATATACCAAAGTGAACACCAGTGCTTCCTTTCAATGATAGAGCCAGGAATTTTTAGAACTAGTAAGTAGAAAATCTCCTTTCTTTCCTGAGATGCTGCATTGATGTGTTTCGCTGCACTACTGATCCCATGTGTTTGTACTTTGCTCTGAAAGAGGAGACCTGCTTCATTCCCACTGAGTTTCACCTCCCTGAGCCCCTGGAGACCAACCTGTGGTTAATCAGTTTCATTCAAAGCACACTCCACAAAAGCTGTGCTTTCCTTTCCTTCTCCTTCCTATCTCTTCCTTCAACCAGTTTCTTGGGAGTCCAACCACCTACTCCAGAGTAGGAAGATTTCTGATCCTACACTCACACATGGCTCTCTGAATAACTTAACTAACAGAACATGCTTGGGAGAAAGCTTCTTCCAAGCTTTTCTGCTAAATCAGTCAGTGACAGAAGAACGGATGTGGTTTTGTGGCCCAGTGGCTTAGAGGACACTTGGGGGAAAAGAGAACCAACAATTCCAGTCAGTGCTCTGGTTGCCTTGTTGTTCACCCCTGTTCACATGGCAGCAATTCCTACAATGCCCCAGTGCAAGCATTTTTTTGGAATATGACTGGTAGGAATAGAGGCATCCCTGGATTTCACCTGGGGCCAGGCCTGAATGCTGCTGGGCAGAGACTGAGGATCTCTGGGCTTCAGGCAGCCAGATGTGCTTCAGCACTGAAGTTCTTCCAAAGATCTAGTCTAAATCTCTTCTGCTAGGAATAAAAGACAGAGAGAGAAAATATGTTGTGTTTTGAGCTTGCCTACTGTGCAAAGCAGGTGGTACAACAATAAAGTCTTCATGGAGGCAGAGCCACAGACCTTCATGAGCCTTAGCCCAATGAGAAGGCTGAGTGTGTACCCATAGGGACAACAATGAAGAGATCAGGACTTCAACCACGTAATTCCCAGAGATAAAACAGAGGAAAACTTTTTCTTTTTCTTTTTTTTTTCTTTAAATTGGACAAACATGGAATCATAGAATGATTTGGATTGGAAGGGGCCTCTGATTATCCCATTCCACCCCCTGCCATATGCAGGGACACCTTCCACTAGACCACATTGCTCCAAGCCCCATCCAACCTGGCTTTGGACACTTCTGGGCACAGAGCATCCACAGCTTCTCTGGGCAACATGGGCCAGTGCCTGACCACCTTCACAGGAAAGAATTTCTTCCCAATATCCCATCCAACTCTGCCCTCTGTCAGTTTGAAGCTGTTCTCCCTTGTCTAGTCACTGTATGACCTTGTAAAAAGTTTCAATCCATCTTTCTAAAAAGATATCCTAAATCCAAAATGATTGCCAGGAAGCTACAAAGAGAATTCTTACAGCATGAAATGGCCAATACTTTCTTAGACTGAGTGGCTCTTACTCAAACAGGGTAATTTATACCACGCCATTGGTCACAAAAGCTGAATGTTGGTAAGGTAAGCCACTCAGTTATGTTCTGCCTGCAGATATGGAAGTTCTGTACACTCTACACCCTCATACTGCAAATTGAAAAGATGTAAAAATTATGATAAACATGTCAAGAAACTTTTTATTAAACCTCCCTTATCAAAGAAAATGTAATAGGAATAACAACAACAAAAATCACTAATAGCTTGCCAAGCCTATTGTACTGACATTAGGAAAATAGTTAAAAGACATGCTAGTGATATATCTTGTAGACTAATTCTTCAGGTACAAATAAAGCTTCTCTAGACGTGACTTCAGTGGAGATATTCCAAACTCACAAATTTGACAATGCTAATAGAACTTGCTGAGACATACTTTGTTATTAAGACTAATAAACTCTACCTTATTGAAGTGAAAACACATCACAATACACCAAGATATAAATTAATTCTGGTTCTATATAATAACTTCTAAATTCAATACCAATTTCTGGATTCAGGCTAGAAGAATGAGAGTTAGTCATATTCCTCAAGGCTTGACAATTCTGAGCCATCACAGCGATGGTTCAAAGCCACTTAATCTGGCTTTGAAACCCACTTAAGAACACAGATATGGCAGAAACCTGAAGCTTTTTATCTTCTCATACTTACTAGGGAGGTTGGGCTGTCCTTTTCTAGCAATAATAACAAATGCAATATCTAATATCCCATATTACAGGAAAGGTTAAAAATTACACATGTCAACAGAATTTAGATGATTGGCTTGTATTTTGAAAAGACAAGTGTGAGGGAAAATGAAAATTGTAATGCTTCACTCTAAAGAAAATGTGAAATCAGCAAATTGGGTTATGGAGTTTCATTAGAGCAAATGCTAACTAATTACCATATACAGTCTTCTAAAATCATAGTCTCCCTGTAGTATCCCTGCCAAATTTCTACAGTATTCTTATTATTACTATGCTACAATATCTTTCTTTAAAAAATATCTTAGTGTACTATGATATTATTCAAAGAAAAATTAATATTATATTAAATGAAACAATGCTGACTTGTGGGTTTATTTCACACCCAGAAGGATAGTAAACAGTTAAGGTAAGATGCTTAAATCATCATTACCAATTCAGCAAACTGCAGGAAACACAACATTGTCTAAATCCTATCAAAGCTGTCATGCACATTCTGGTATTACCTATTCAGTCACTGCTATTGCAGCGATCCTGCAAATAAAAATGAACACATCTCCAACCCAGCCAGTCTCATTGTTTGATTCAGTGAGGGATGCAACAATCAAATTGTTTGTAATATCACAATCCATCACTACACATGCAACTTTGATGACACAAGTCACTGAACTGGGGTCCTAATAAAATAAAACAAGAAAAAGAGGCTGAACAGAGGTCCATAATAAAGATATCACAGAGAAACCCCCCCAAACAAACAGTCATACCCATTAACTAAATGCCTTGGACAAAAGCAGTGGGGACATGGTCTCGCTTTCACTGGTCAAATCTCCAAGGAGAATATTTGGCCAAAGAATTAGAACAGTCAAAAATATTAAGACCCCTGCACAGAAAAGCAGGTAAATACAAACTGATAGATAGATATGATTAATCCTGATGAAGACACGTGAATTCTATACATGTTAACTCAGGGTAATGCTCAAATGGAGGATAAACTTGAAACCATTTTCTGAAATTATAGATATTGAAAGCCTGACTGTAAGATCAACAGAAAGAATTTTGGTTTGCCTTACCTTGCCTGGTGCCTGCCTTATTTTAAAAGGATCTATATTTCAATTTTCATAATGATAAAAATCCAAGTCCAATGAGAGCCTTTCTACTCAAGAGGGTAAAAACATGACTCAAGACCACAGCGCACCATCTGCACAAGAATTATCTGCACGGAAAGAACATCAAGCCCAAGAGTGATTTAAAAGCAGTCAAAGGAGAAACAGCCTCATGATAAGTAAAAGTAACTAGTCCTTTCCCACCCATACACACATATACGAGTATCAAAAACACACGCTGTAGCTGCTAACAGGCATCCGCCAACACTCTGTCCTTGTCACTGATGGAAATTGAAATATATCTGTCTTGCCATTCAGCTATTCTCTAAATTTAGAGAGGAACAAAGTTGGTTAAATTTGGATCAGGCACTTTCTGACTCACATTATCCTCCAAGTTGGCAATCTTTCACGTGTCACACGGAAAGGCCACTGAACATAGTGCACAATCTCACTCCTGAAGGGGCACTGCCCACAGGCAAAGCAAGGGATATACAAACACCCCATTAACAGGCAGGAAACCCAGGCAGACCACTCTGATATGAACAGCAAAACAATGCCTGTGGGCTGAAATATGCATTCAAGGAGCCAAATCTTCAACTAGTGCAAACAGAACTCCATAATTTGAGCACAACTCTCTAGATTCCTAGTCAGGGAGGGTCTGTCCTCTGTAGGAATATCTCCACACACAGATTACTTCCTTCTCTCTAACATACACAAACCCTTTTAATTGCTTATTGTGTAGCAATTTAACTTGAATTTTTATAAAATGGCTGTGATGTGAGGAAAAGAGAACAACTAAATCCTAACATCAATAAGTACTAATAAATATTAATATAACATAAATGCCACTTATACTGCAATGTGAAACAAGTTTATTATCCACAGATGAAATAAAATTGCTGCCTTTATTACTGTCAGGAATGACTTCTAAGATATTTCTATTTACTACTTCAGTATTCATCACCACGCTGTATTTACAACATCTACTCTCTCTCCCATCTCTCCCCCCAGTCCCTCCACATTTACCTGTGTAGTTGAAGATCAGTATTTCCTGATACAGTTTTCCAATCAATTTCAATATACACAAATGCACAATTGTGAGATTAGTAGCAGACCAGCTGCCTAATCCTGGTACTGTTAGAACACCAACAGGAAATCTTACCATGTCTGTATTTACAATATGAACATTGAAAGATAAATACAAGGTTCGCAGTCTGGTATCAAACAGATTCCTGCAAATTATTCAACTATCCCACAGACTCTGTAGATAATGAGAAAACCCCATCTTTAGACAACAAATGGAGCTAAGACATTTGGCAATACTCCAAAGCCTTTCATTTCCTAAAGTGGTGCCTCTTATTAAAGTAACAGCACATGTAGAATAAGTAGACCTGTTTATGCATCCTATAATTTAGGAAAAGGCTTAGGAGATGATTTCACCAGTCCCAAAGTTGATCATCTTTCACTATTACAAACTGCACTTCAAGTGTGAATCACCCAGCCCTCAAATTTTCTATCCATCCCCTCACATTCTTGTTCTCCCATTTTAAATAGAACTAACTTGAAAATTCTGACATTTTCAGGAATGCTTGCCCAGTAATTTCTGTGAAGCACAGACAGCCTCCAATTACAATGAAATAGCTACAGTGTATTATCATTTTTAGAGTGTTCTTTGCTTTTCTGAAGTGAATCAAAGCCCTCCATGGGAGCTACTCTGATTGTCAAAACAATAATGGGCTAAAAACTCTCAGCATTAGAACAAGGGACTCAGAACTTTGTTTGTATGGGTAATATATATAATAAGAATGTATGAAAATATCACAGAAACTTCCATAAGGGGAATGTCTATATATTCATAGAATCACAGAATTCCAGAAAGGCTTGGGTTGGAAAAGACCTTAAAGCTCATCCTGTCCTACCCTCTGCCATGGGCAGGGACACCTTCTCCTATCCCAGGTTGCTCCAAGCCGCATCCAACCTGACCTTGGGCACTTCCAGGGATGGGGCTGCCACAGCTTCTCTGGGCAACCTGGGCCAGGGCCTCACCCACCCTAACAGGGAAAAATTTCTTCCCAATATCTCATCTAACCCTGCCCTCTGTCAGTTTGAAGCCATTCTCTCTTGTCCTATCACTCCAGACCCTGGTACAAACTCTGTCTTCACCTTCCTTGTTGGGTCCTTCAGACAATTAAATCACCCCAAATCTTCTCTTCTCCAGACTGAGCAATCTGAATTCTCCCAGGGTTTCATCACAGCAGAGCTGCTTCACCCCTCTGATCATCTTGGTGCCTCCTTTCCAACAGCTCCATGTTCCTTCCTGTTCTGGGACCCCAGGGCTGGAGGCAGCTCTGCAGGTGGGCCTCACCTGAGCAGGGCAGAAAGGCAGAATCCCCCCTTCCCCTGCTGCCCACACCTCTAAACTTTTATATTTCTAAATTTTTAGACTTTCTTCTATAGGCAGTTAAAATTGCTCCCAAGAAAAGGCATGAAATTGGAGCAATTGCATTTCTCTCCTTTAACCTGGCCTCTTCTGTTTGTTTCTCTGTAGACAGGACAATGAAGTACTTCTGGCTATAAGGACTAGACATACAAATGTGCTGACAGCTCCATCATCCTTCTGCAGGACCAGGAATCATGACAAAAGTAAAGTAGTTTTCAGTTAATCTCTTTGTGCTTGTGTTCCTCAGTAGAGACACTTCCCAGACACTCACAGGAAGAAAATTCATTCCATAAATACTTAAGCAGCATATCCATTCCTACACCCCACTGCACATGGACCTGCAGATGGGATGTTCAGTGACACAAATGCTGCAAACAACAACCACGGTCTGGTCTCCAAAAACTGGGAGTTACAATTATTCCCTGGTCATTAATTTTCTTCCAGCAGGGTGTTTGCCAGTTCCCACAGAAACAAATGTGGTAAAGTTCCTCTTAGGTTTTTACAACAGTATATCAGACAGTCCACTTTTACTTATCCTTTCCTTGTCCAGTGTAAGTCCACTTTTACTTATCCTTTCCTGCTGAATATTCTGCTGCCTTCACTGGAAAGTTTTGGCTGTGTAAGGAATACCCTATAGGACCTAATGAGGTTTTATTCAGTTCCTAAGAGTCTTTATTCTATCTTTGGGTGTCTGAACCCTAATGTAGACTCAAATGGAAATGCAGATTGAGCAGAGCAGAAATCCACATGCTTTAGATGCATTGACCAGATACGTATGTCTGGGATATTTAAAAGGAAGCCATTTATCATGAGAAAGCAAAAGTGCTTATTGTGAATCTGACATTTAAATATACCATCAACAGCAACCAGCATTGAGAAATGGTTTAATTAACCTGAAAGGGTCTAATTTTATGCTATTTAGCAAGCAATACAAATTTTAAAATGCTTTTACTCTGTAGATCTCAGAGTAGTAAGGCCAAATCCTGCTCTTAGATACCCATATTTAAATATGAAGTAAATTCATTAGCCTCCCTTAATAAACCTGCAACTAAGAGGGTGCAGACATAACCACAATCTGTTGCATACACTCTGTAACCCATTTCCTAAAATTACCATGCTCTTTACAACATTTTAATGGTAAAGTTAAAAGTTAAGCCCCAATAGCAAGAATTGATCACTGGAGGGTGAGTGGAGTGGTGAATCCTTGGCGTTCTTACTCTCTGAGTGCTTTTCTTTATTATTATTATTTATTGAATTTGGCCAGGTCACCTCTCCTATTCTACATTTTCACATATGAAGGTACACTGTAATAGAACCATACTTCAGAATTAATCTGTTCACAGCAACTCTGATGTATGAAACTGTGGCTGTGATGCCATGGTCAGTACTTACCTATTCAAAATCTCCACACCACTGGGCTTTCTGTGGAGTTTTCTCCTCTGTTGTTACTTTGAACAGAACACCGTTACCACACCAGGTTACTCTCACAGACCAGCAAAAGCAGAAAGCTCAGAGCCCTTATTAGGCCCCAGCAGGAAACCCAGCCTCTGTTTCACATTTGAGAAAACCATAAAACCCAGAACAATTTAGGGAAAGTCAATAGGAACTGTTACCCACACAGAGCCATCATTGCTCTGTTCCTCCAGCACAGACATCCAGAAACCAACACAGTGCCCAGTAAAACAAAGCTCAGGTAAGCCCTCAACAAATCTCTTCAAGATCTTGAAATTCATCAGCCATCACTGACCAGTGCAGATCTGAAGAAAAATACAACTGAACACCAGCTGTAACACACAGTAAGAGCCATGGAGTCCAGAAACACAATGATTTTTGGCAATCACAGACTCTGATGTCACCAGTGAGATGCTGGTGCTCTGGCGATGGCCAACATGACCAAGGCTGCCATAATCCAGAGAAAAATGTCTTTATTTTCCCCCTCCCCTAGATCTGTGTGGAGTCTCTGGATCTTTCTTTTGTCCTTACTTGTTCTCACTGGTTATCATTTCCACCTGCATTTCAGCACATGGATCCATATGGATGAGGAAGAAGTATGAGGCAGCTGCACAAAGAGCTACAGCAAAGGCTAAAGGGGGCCAGAGAATGATCCAAGGACTTGTTGGACAGTTCTCATTCCCAAGGAACCCATGTGCAGCATGGACATGTCTGAGGCATTCTCAAAATTACCAAAACAGCCTGTAGTGTGGCTGCCAATACAGGGATCCTGCCTAAGGCAGCCCTTGTGAGCTTCCTATGGAGAAGCACAAAGGGATCAGGATAAATCCTTTATTTCTCAGTTTTCCCACAGTAAAACATGGAATAATAACTAACTCCATATTGTGAGGATAAATTAACTGTGTTAATGCCATGTTTTCAGTCACTGTAGTAACATGGATTCTAGAAAAAAAAAGCTATATATAGCCACATAACCAATACAGGTAAATGCCTCTATAAATAAAACCTGTAAGTACTGCTGCAATACAAATAATAAATAAAACCCAGAAAGACTTAGTCATATGCACAGGCAGATTTCCAGTTATGGAGGAAGTACTTTTACAAAGAGCACAGTGAAGCACATAAAATAGGATGGTGAAGAGAAAGGTAATAAATCATTCTACAAATACATTATTCTGAAAAATGGCCATCGTAGGCAAAACTATGTTCCTGAAGTTCCAGGATGCATTTTTTTTTCTGGTAAATTGAATATACCAATAACTAACAGGTATATATGAGCATCCTCCTACATGTACAAAATCCACATTTCCTGAAAAAAAAATAAATGGATACCAGTGCTGTCTGCTCAGTGTAAACAGGGACACAAGTAGTTCTGTGAGCTGAGGAGTTAATGAAGCATTTGTGGACAACAGTGTACTACCTTGCCAAGAATTTATAGCACAATAAATCCTCACACTGTATTTTGTTTTGAAAGAACACCTCTGAACAGAAAAGCCCCAGGACAAGAGTACATGTGCATGGGGAAGCTGCCAGATTTTTCTCCAGTTGACCCAGGAAATACCTGTGTGGGAAGGGGAGTACAGAGAGGGGCAGCAGGTAGGTTTGGTGCTGTTTGTGGAATCAGGCTGGACAGGGAGTCAGGGCCTTGCTAAGGTGTTTTGTAAGAGTTGGACAGAGCAACAGGAGACAGAGATGCCAGTGAGTGAGTCCCAGACACCCTGTGTGTGTGTGTCCTGGTGCCCCATGGCCCGGTGCTGACACGCCCCTCCTGCACTTTTGTCTTTCACTACAGACCTTGAAAGGCAGCCAAGGGGTCTGATGGCAGTGTTCCCTCTCTGCTTGTGCTCCCAATACTGCCTGATCCAACTGTCTTTCCAACAGCCAAAAGGCTTTCTGATTTCCCCAAACCAGACCCTGGCATGACTGCTGGCCCACAGTTTTCCCAGTTAGAAGAGAATGAGAAGGCATCAGAGGGGCATTTTCTTTCCAGGATACATTCTTCCAGCACAGCAGATGGGACTTTGTCCTTCAGCAAAGCAACCTCAGATCTTGCTTTCAGTCAGGAAATGGTGGTGAGGATAGGAAAGGGTAAATAGCACATAAATATCATTACAATAAAAATAAATTTTGAGAGGCTTATATAAAAATCTCTTTATACCAAAGTATGTTGTAGGTACAGGCATACCATTGACTACCCAGTAGCTCCAGGTCATTCTCTCTACACAACAGCACTAGAAATTTTCTAAAAGCAAAGCACATCTATGATATATATATTCATTATATGTCAGCAAAATTCGGCTTATGCCAGTAAAATTCTGTTTCAGCCAACATAACTTGCTCCAGATCATCCAAATGAAGCTCTAAGCTTCATGTCTTGAAGTGGGAGCAAGAGCTCCACTCATGATATCCCTGTCTGTACCCTTGCATCAGTGTAGACCCAGCACTGATTCCTGCAGCTCACTATTTCCAATGCTTACACATTTCAATCCTTTTTAATCTCACAATATATCCTGCTTCTAATAAACCCTGTGATATGTACTTAAATGATCCTTTAGCATCTGTTATGCATTTATTTACTTAGATATTTTTCCAATGCAGACATGGCTTCCATTAAGTCAACAACATTTCAAAATCACTTTAAAAATCTGCTGGGTAAACAACAGCCTAAAATGAAAGCGCTGACTTGCAGCTGCCCAAATGAAATTTCTGTAACAAACTTACATTTAATCCTATCTCTGTTTGAAAGTTCTGTATTTAGATAGTGCTTGATGCCCTATTTTTTTCTGCTGAGTTTCATTTAGCATTTCATTCTTCTTGCTAGATATCACCTGAGATGAGGACCATATACACATCCTGATACTCTAAATACTTTCAAGCAGAAACCACTGTTCAGACACTCATAACATTACATTTCATGCCCTCATCCTTTCCCTCACTTTGCAGATACAGAGGGAGAGGCTACACTACACCAGTAATCTCATTTACAACTGTTAGCTTGCCATCTTAGCCCAGTTTGCAGACATCTATTATCCTGCATCTCACAGACTACATACATTTCTGTAGGAAAAAAACCCATACAACTTTACTGAACACTAACAATACTCCAAAGGAGCCCAAAAAGAAGATAAAATAAATGCTTATTAATAAATGCCAGCAATGAAATTTCCCTCTGACACTACAGTGCTTGTAGCTAAGGTGTTACTATTATTGATTCGTGATTAACACTCCAGGAACAATCAAGAATACTGAGCATGAAGCAAGAATAGATTTTTTTTTGTTTTCCCAGAAAAAGAAATCTTGCAAAACAAGTTTAATTTGGATAGAGGAGTGATAATTCACACGCAATCCATCACTAAGCTTGATGACAGTTTAGGACCAATGGTCAGCTTGCATTTTTTATTTTTGTCATTCAGTATTTCTTATTGTTTCTATCCATGCTCGACTGTTCTCAAAAAGATAAAACTACTACAGCCCTCTGGCTTAGAAACTTGCCACTCCTCAGCTTCTTCCTTCATAAATTACAAACATAATCAGAGATACTAAATCACAAAACTACACTTGTTGAAAACTTGCAATGTGAAGACATCTCTAAATAAAAACACTAGAATTTTCCTCTAGGAAAACCAAGGCAAACCCCAAATGCTGGTCAACATTCCCATGCTATTCCAACAACAGCAAGCCTCTGCTTGAAATGAAGCTGCTCCTTGCAAGAAGTTGCGATGCCAGGACAAATACTGCTTTAGGATTGAGAGCATGTAAAATAGAAACCTGCAGGAGCATCAGTGCTTGGCTCCAGCAGGCTGCAATACACCACTGAGTCCAGCATGCCTGGGGATGTGGAAGGTGGGACTGGGACTCATTTGCCCTTTTGAAAGGATAAATGGGAAGGAGCACAGATTATTCAACACCACAGCGGGTTAGAAAGTCTTCCTCCAACAACACCTGAAGAAGTGGAAAGTTTGCAGCCAAATGTTGCAACTCATATTGCTCTCCAGCACCTGGGGCTGTTGCTTCACTATTTGGTCTAAACACATTAAATTGTATTTCAAGCTTCTTCCCTCACTGCTTTGATTCTTTTCTTCCAATGGCTCCTGATAGTAACGATAAAAGATAGTCCTTCACAAAATGATAGACCATTGTAATATTGAAATTTTATCTTTCATGTTATTATCATTTATATTGTTATTTTCCAGGACTCTAAGAAATATCTACTAGGACACCATCAAGTTTATTTTCAATAAAGCATAAACAATACCTTCTAAAAAGGAAATTACCCAGCATGAAATACATAATGGATATTCAAAATCCAATTCCCCAGACAGATACTTCAGTGTAACAGCTAAACAGAACACTGTTTCTCCAGAAAAAGTGACAGGACAATTTGGTTTCCAAAGTGATTGGATGTGCTTTCCATATGTTAGTGGATGCAGTAGGTGATGGTCGTGCCCCATATGGTGTTTCAGAAAGGGCTTCCTTGGTATCAAAAAGCTTCATGCATTCCAACATAACATTGGCTTACAAAAATCTTCAGGTATAGTTTGCCTGCTGCCTTTATCCATACCAGGTTCTCCTTTCCTGATTATTATATTCATATCCTGAGCCTGTGAAGGGGAATCAGAGTACAAAAACATACCAACACAGACTAACACAGCCCCTAAATGCAGAAAGCAGAAAAGAAATCCTCATTTCCCATGTGAGCAATTATACTTTAGACCCTCTTCTACAAAGTTTTGGAAAGGTTTTGTCACGTTTCAGCTTCACCAGCATCACCTCCCTCTCCTGACACACACAGCATGACTGAAGTCAAATCTTCTCTGTTAATGAACTGCACAAAACATGGTGTGCAGTGAACAAACAGCACCCCTTCCCCTTCTGATCTCCTTTCACTAAGTCCATTTATTTAATATTTTAATTACCATGAACATAAACATTAAACACGTGTACGCATCTGGACCTGGAGGCAAACAGCCCGGCCGTCCCGCTGTACCTCAGCGAGGGCAGGTTCTAGCCCGGTACTGCGGGGACTCGAACGCCGGCACAGCCAGGAGCTCCTCCACCCCGCAAGCATTTCTTTACGTAAACTTTGTGAAGTTTAAGAGCTGCTTCTGCACCACAGACGCGGCCACAGAAGGTGCGGCAACTGAGGACGAGCCACACGAGGTTCCCGAATGCCCAGCGCTCAGCACCGGAGCAGGAACGTCTCCCCTTACAGCACCGCAACCCGATGGCTCCGGGATAGAGGGACAGATGTCTCCTTGCTCCGGCACTCCGAAGCACTGGAATGGAGGGACAGGTCTCTCCCCGGACCCCGAGCCCCCTCTCACCCTTCACCCGGGGCCACCCACCCGCGCCCCGTCCGCGGCGGACCCCCCAGCGCCGCCCCGCTCCCGTCCGGCCCCCATCCATCTCTCCTTACCTCCTTCCCTTCGGGCCCCCATCCATCCCTCCTTCCCTCCTCCCGGCCCTACCTGGGCACCCACAACTTTGGCCGTGCTCTGCGGACCGAGGGGCGCGTTCTGCGGGGACTCCGCGCCCATCCCGCCGTGCAGGGTGGCCGTGACCATGGCGAAGGGCAGCGCGGCGATGGGCAGGCTGTGCCCGGGGCTGTGCCCGGGGCTGCCGCCACCCGGAGCCTCGAGGAGAGCCGGGACAACGCCGGGCTCGGCGCCGCCGCCGGCACCGCTGCCCAGCAGCACCGCCAGCTTCTGCCGGGAGAGGGGGAGAGAGAAGCGGCATCGTCACCGCAGGGCTGCAGACGCACACGGCCCCCCCGGCAGCGCGGATTTGGGGTTATTTCCTTTCCCTTTGGTAGCGTTTGCAGTTTTCTTCCTGGTAGGGGAAGGGCTGAGTTCCCCCTCACTGCTCGGGAACTCGCACTCCGGACTTACAAAGTTGGGGTTTTCGGGCTGGATTTTCTTCCCTTTGGGTTTTGCTTCGAACTAATATCTTAGTATAAATGATCGTGATATAAGTCTATGTAATGCTGCAGCTTCAATTAATAATAAAAGGCTTAAAGAATGGTATTTTCAGCTTTCTCTTCCATTGGTCTGAATATCCATTCCACGTGCCCACTGCACCCCTGTGTTCTTTCACCATGACTGACTTTGGAGTTGGATTGCTGCTTTCCCTTTCTAATTTTCTTTTCCTCACAAAATTCCAGTTTTTACAGTGGTGGTAATTATAATAATGATGATTATTATCATCATTATCATAATAATCCAAGCTAACTTTTCTCCATAACACCATTTAAACTTGATGTTCTCTGTTTTTCTTAACAGTTGTTCTTTTATATTGCTACAGAGCACCTATTCCATCATCTGCAATTGGAATATTTTGATTATGACCTTGTTATAGGATCTCTGACAAGACTTGTATTTGAGATTTCTGTAGGTACTGTGAGGATACATATGGTAAATAATATTGCATGCATAAAGTGTTCACTTTCGAAAAGGAAAAAGTAACTTTAATAAAGTTGTTACGCTTTGGAATAATCTTGGGAGCTTTTCTTATTAATGCCATTTAGGCAAGTTAGATATATGTGGGAAAAATATACTAGTTCAAACCTCTTTTGATACCTTTAATTATTAAACATCTTGTTTTTACTAGAGCTGACATCGAAGGCACTTAATCCTGCAAAAAGTTCTGCCCACATTTAACTTTATACTCTGACCATAACTTTGGACTCCAATGCAGTTACATGTAATGTACAGCCTTTGGAAAACTGCTGCTCTCCTGTTAAAGCCCATAAAGAGTTTTGTTGTCAACTTTGTTTGCTTGTTTAAAATATGATGTGTTTATAGAAGTGTGTGTTTGTGTATAAAGCTACAGACATGCTTAGCTCTTTCCAGAATCAAGGCTGAAAATCTTACTACTGGGCATAAAGTAGAAGCCTTGTAGCACAAAACTTCAGCGACTTCTAGGAAAATACATCCCTTCTTACCTTTAAACCCATCATACACTTTAAGACTGGAAAGGCTCAGTGGAAATATCAGTTTGCTCCAGGAACTGTAGTTTTTTGTGTTTATATGAAATCACAAGCATATGCATTATCAGAGATATTTGCTTCAGATTTTAATAGACAGGAATTACTTCTTTTTGGTCAAAGGTTGGACTCAGTGATCTTTGAGGTCTTTTCCAACCTTATTGAATCTATGGTTCTGTGATTCTAATGTCAGAATTAATCCAGTAATTGTGACTTTGTATAAATTGTTTTGAGCTTTCTTCATTTTTATCTTTACCTTTCATTCCCCATTACCCTGACAATCATCCCAAGGAAGGACAGGCAACATTCTCCTTATTCTCTATGCTGTTGTGTGTCATAGAAGTTTTGAAAAGAGCTTTCTCTTTAAAACAGAAATATACCTGAAATATATAAGAGTGCTCAATGAAAGACAAGAAGGTCAGGCATGTCTTTTATGTAGGGGGAAAAGTTGTTTATGAAAAAATTCTATAAAACCCTGCTTCTCTGGTTTGTTGTAGCAGTTTTCCACTGGTGTTTCTTGCACTGATTTCATGCCCCATGGCATGCTGCTGCAGATGCCAAACAGAATTGGGACAGCATGTGGGAGAGCTGACCACCTCCTCTCCTGCTCTACAGAATATTTCCTTGCAAAGCACCTTACTAACCCCTACAGTGACATAAAGCTCTCAGACTAAGAGTTCAACCCTGTGGGTTTTTTTTTTGCTTTATGTCCTATGAAGAATGCAAGCTCAGGGACTGTCTGAAAATGCTGCACTTGGTTACAGTGCTAGAAATCCATTGCCTAACTGGAGCTAGTCCAGGAGGGAAATCCAAGCTCTGCTGCAGACAACCAGAGGTTTGCTGCTGACATCAGTAGCATTGAGTGAGGATTCTCTTTTGCAACCCAAGGGGCATTTGCTATTTCTGATAGATCATTGTACTGATGAAGTGTCTTAATGTTTGTCCTCAGGCATGAACACGTGGGTTACTGAATGACAAAACTTCTTACAGAAACACTCAGCTTTACTCTGATTTCATATTTTCACTTAAATTTCTAATAAGTAATATTCTAGTGGTATTAGTACAGCGTTACTTTGTTCTCAGACAGTTCAGCAACAGAAAACAACTAAGCAAACAAAATTTCTTGACTCCAAATGATAGACATTCCTTGGTACCTCAGTGGAAAGAACAAGTAAATTAAGCAGAAGTAGATTATGACTTTCTTGACTAACTTCAATAGCAACTAATTGCTTTTTGTCTTGTTTCAAAGGAGCAAATTAGCTGAGAAGTACAAAACCAGAAATTCTGTAAACAAACAAACAAAATTCACTACTCAAACTACCATCCATCCCTTTCCCACTTGTTCTCCCTACAAGCATTAACAGTGAATCCGTTTTAGGTCTCTGCATGTGAAGCACATTAACATTTTTTCTAATAACCTCACAATTCTGTCTATTCATGTGTATACAACCAAAAGAGCTCAGGAAATAAAGATTACTTCTTGTTTCAGTCTAAGTTGTGATAAATATGAAACGCTTGTAAAACTGGAAAACTTTCATTTGAATATAGGTTTTGTGGCTTTTCTAAGTAAATACAAGGAAAACATTATGTCCTTGGGATAGGCTTGCAAAGATCAGTTGCCCCACGTCTGTCACCCCCTGAGGGTACAATGTTATACTAAGTTTATTTAAATAACTGAAAATTTTGGAAACTTAAAATGGAAGTATATATGAAGGATCAGATGCTTGATGAGCTTCCAAAATAGAGGTACAGAAAAACAGTCTATTTAGGGAAAAGCAGCAACAGCATCTCATCTGTGTCTCTTTTATTAATTTTCTAAAAGGTATCTATCAAAACTTTAAAAATGGCCCCTTTAATCAAACTGTGTTAATTAAGAGTTGAGCTATTCTCATCTTTGTGTTTTTTTTCTTTGTAAGAGCCATTTTTACATTTTAACCCTGAGAAGACGTTGGTAAAGGAGTGTTGACAGAAGCAAAGATTATTATATGAGAGATTAAAATAATCCTCAACAAAACCTACATCTGCTGTATTCTAGTTCTGCCAGATTAATTAAAAGAATAATCTTAGTTTTTAAAGAGAAAGAAAATCTGCATTTTGAGAATCAGTCAGCATAACAAATTATCAGATACTTTTGGAATAATGAACAATAAGACACTAAGCAAGCTTTGGACGCTGCAGCAGAAAACATGTGCTGATACAATGGAAGAGCCAAAAGAGAGGAAAAAGAAGAAAAAAAAATATTGGCTTTAAATGCTGGAAAGCAGGTCTCTGCTTCTCATCCACAGCATAATAGCACACACAATACACCAATTTTGAAACAGCGCCTTTTCAATAGCAACACGACTTTCATTTTCACTGCAGGATGCCACAGGCAGTCCAGAGTTTGAAATATGTATGCTGGTCACACGCAAACATGCCACAATGTGCTGGAAATCTGCCACTTGTTTATGATTTCCCATCTTGTGCGTGGCACGGTCTCAACTATTTAAAGCAGAGTTAATATTTTTTTTTTCCATGTGTATCAAAATAACTCCTGCCTTCCTATTTATTAGTGCATGTAAGGCTTCTCCCTGTTCCCTGCTTTCTAGCAAGGTTTGTAGGTAAGAAGGCTGCTGCCCAACAGTTTTAGCCTCAAATTTGATTACTCAAATGCTACTTCTGCTATCACAAACCACACATCATTCTGTTTAGTGAACGAAGCAATGGGAACAGCAAAGGGAGAAAGTATTTGCAGGTGGCTCTTCTGTTGTGATGCTGGCACTGAGCAATGGGGCACATGTATGCACACACACGGGCTCCACACACACAGCACTGCTCCTGGTGCAAGGCTTTGTCTCCTTCATTGTCACTCTGCTGCAGTTTACATCATGCCTTCAAATCCTGGCTGATCTGATGTCAACATTACTTCACACATGCATCTCAAATAAGAACATGGTCATGCTCTACAAGGGAGGAATTCTCAGCTCCTGGCTGCTGTCTGCCCAGAGCAGTGATTTAAAACAGACACACGCCTCTCAGCAAAGCTTCATGTTTTCCTAGTAAAATATGAGTTCTGTTTAAAAAGGACCTAAAATTCGCTGTCCATCACATTTATGTTTTAACACCTACACACTGCAGATAGAGACCTCAGTCCATTAATCTTTCCAGAATGATGCTCTGACAAAGCAGTTTGGTTGTGAAAAACTGCAACTGTTTACAGAGCAATATCAGTTTTTTTTTCTTTAGCGGACCCATGGCTATGAGAAAACATTTGGCATAATCCTGAGAGTTTATTTAGCTTGCAGAACCCTGCAATCCACTTTCAAACCAAAATGATGTCTTTGTCAATTAATAATATAACATTCTGCATTAATCTAATGCTGTGCATGCAAACCAGCTGAACAGACTTCTCCAGCAATGAGAGCCATGGCCTCTCTTCATTTACCCAATAGTCACAACAAAATTCTCTTGAACAACAGAATATTTAATATTCAGAGAGTGACAACACACAAATGCACTGTAAGCATAGTCACCAGCTATGGCACTTTAGTACATTTTCTTAGGGTTTTGGTTCAATCCTATGAATTTCCATGTATTTCTCCCATATTTCCAAGTTGCTACTTAGCGACATGGCTGATCCTGCCTGATCTGAACCTGAAGTCACAGCCAACCAATCCTCATAGCTCCACACACTGAAACAAAGAAATAAGCAGGATTTCAACCAAGCACACGTGTACACACAGGCACCCAGAGGAGTTTGGTGGATGCTTATGGAGGCAAAAGGCTTGGTAGTCTGTGTTTTATCCCTGGACTCCCATAAAAAATGCTTCCTTTTGCATACAGGCCTTGGGCACCAGGTCACCCGTGGCCAAAGAGAAGACATTAAAGCAGGTTCCCACAGAAAGAAAGATGAGGACTATGGCATGGGAAGGTTTTATGTGCTGTTTCCAAAAATGCTATATTTCATGTAAAAGTGTTCAAGATGTGCAACCGAGGGGGAGGAGGAGGAAGAGGAGGTGGAGCAGAAGGGTTTTAAAGAAGGTTGGGGTAGTTCCTCCTGCCAATTGCTCGGTAAATGACCTGTCAGTTTGATGCAAACGCTCTCCCTGCGACGCCCCAGCTTGGGCGGGGGCAGGGATGGGGAGAAAGGAGGGGAGGGAGAAGAAATTGCTCGACAGAAGTATTTTTAATGACCCCCAGGGAGAGGTCACCGTGGCGCAGGCTGACGTGAGGTACCCGAGGGCAGGCAGCCTTCCTCCTCCTCCTCCTCCCCCTCCTCCCTTCCTCCTCCCCAGTACGCTGCTCCCATCCCCCTGCCCTTTCCTAAAGGAAACCTCCAAAACCACGATTAATAAACAAGGAGGTAGAGATTGCCCGCCTAGGTACAACTTGAGTGTTAGTTTTTGTAAGAAGAATTTAAAAAATAGCTGAAGAAAATCTGGGACTCAATGGAAACAGCCTTTCCAGGGGCGGACTGTCAGCCAAAGGAAGATGAGTGTGAAACACGGGCAGGAAGGTTTACGTGTGCTGAAGTACAATCTCAGCATTAGTTGGTTGGGTTTGGAATTTTTTTTTTTACAGCTTCTTTTGTCCGTTGGCTTTCGTCTTTCTTTTTCTTTTTTTCTCTTTCTTTTTTCCCCTTCCTTTCTCTTTCTTTTCCTTTTTCTTTTTTTTGCCTCGTTCTCTTTTTCTTGTTCTTTTTTTTTGACAAGTTCCTGCCTGCCTGTCATTAGAAGTAAGACTGTATTTCTTTGTCTCTATCAGATCTTAGTTAATTAGCCATCGCTACAGCAGGCTCAAGGATTTAAATTCAAAGTGAAACTCATTCTAATCAAAACTGCAGCAAACTGGGGGTTTTGTTTGACTTTAACTTGAGAGTCGGTTATTGTATCACTGATGTACATACTGCATTACCAGCTGAGTGCTTTCAGCGTCCCTCTATCAGTGTGAAATATTTAATCGGCACAAGGATCCAATCAGCACAGCAGAGGGGGAGCCAGTGTGTGCATTAATTTACTTCAGTTGAAAAGCAGTAAAGCAGGTCAGAAACATATAACCTTCTCCCTTTCCCCCTCCTCCTTCCCCTCCCAAACAAATACACTGCACAACAGAAGAGTTTTGGCGGGGGGGGAGGGATTGAAAGCCACCCTGTATGAATCCAGATAGGATAGTCAGACAATAAATTAGTCACTCCTGCCAAAGAATGACAAACACTGCCTGAAACAGAAGAGGGGAACAACGCACACCACTAGCACCACCCCCAGACATGCCCCCCAAAATTCCTTCTCCAATTAATTGCATTTTGCAATTGTTTTTTAATCTTTGACTCTTTTAAAGCTGGAAAGATGGCTGAGTGATTACCCCTTCTGTGTATGACATTAATTAGAAGGAAAGCACACGCCAGGAAATATTGAAACAGTCTTTCTATTAAGGTGCAAAATGGCTTTTGATTTTCCAAACCTGCCACATTCTCCAGGAAAGGCTTCCATTAATATTATTGGCATTAAAAATCTGGTTTAGAAGCATTCACAAGCTCTTCTACACATCAGCAATTTTATATACTGCAGCGCACAACAGCTAAACTTTTCCTGCTTCTAATTCTATCCTTGTATTTCTCGCTTATTCTCCAAAGACAGTCAAGTTCCTTGTCTCCTTGGTATCGTAATGAGAATACCAACATGCCATTTTCTTTCACAAGGGATCACATACAACCTGAATGTTACATGAACAGATTTGTTCAATCCTCCAAGCGAAACCATCGCGCGGGAATGTGACGACAGACAATGATTAAAGTCGCATCAAAGAAACCCCACCCCAGCTTGTCAGTGTGAGTGACCAAACTCTCAACGTGCCTGCTCTCCAGGACAGGGCAGCAAGAAAGGATTAACAGATTTCTGTAAAGAGAGAATTTTCCAAACTGGTAAATACTCCAACAATGGGCTTAGAAATACACATATTCAGTCAAGTGCAATTAGCCTTTAATTTCTGAAGCCATTAAACATCTTGCTGACTGCAAAAACCAATGTGTTTTAAGTGGTATTGCTAACTGGCAATCCACTGGTCAAAAGCTTGGAATTAGCTGCTTAGTGAGGTGTAAACAGCACTTTTTAACTAACACGGAGTAGGGAGGAAGAGGATGCTGTTTAATGAGAAAAGTCAGATTGATATAATGGAACATTCTGGTAGTGCCTGTGCATCTCGAAGCAGAGAAGGAGGGGGAACTAGGGTTTGGGGTTTTTTTAATAACCTCACAAATAATCCCTTCTCCTTTCTCTCTCTCAAACCATGCCAATGATCAAGGAAATGAGAACAAGGCGCTTGATTCACAGCTGACTCTCTCTTCTTGTTACATCAGATCAAGAAGGAGCAGTGTAACAGGGAGGGGACAGGGAGGGGGGAGCTGATCTCTGCCGAGGAAACAAATCTACAAGCTGGCATTTTGTCTCCTACTCCTATTAATTAGACCAGTTTTCTGTCAGAAACAGAGCTTTCAGAACTTGCAACGGAGTTACATATGTGCCCACTCACACACATGCTGCATATATGCATTCAGAAAATTAAATATTATGTGTGTGGGATAAACTCCTCCCCAAAAACATCTTCAAGGCAGAATATTTGGTTTCCCATTTTATTTGATGGATCTCTATTCTTTCCCTTAATCCCAAATCAAAAATGTACAATGAGCTGCTATTAGAAAGACACAGCCTGTGCTGAAGCCCCCAGTAATGACAGCCTTTAGATGGGGGCACTCTGTTCTGGAGCAGGTCTGCAAGGCTCTGACATGCTTTTTTTTAAACCCAAACTTACCACGGAGGAAAACTTCGGCTTGATCTCACTGTGAATAAAGCAGAAAGCACACAGGCTTCCTCTTGGCAGGTCAGAGCAGGGCTCCCTGCTGTGTGACACGGGTTCTCCCACAGCCCCAAAGCCAGAGTCCTACTTTCCATTAGCAGCTCAAAATTTACACTTTTGCTGTTGCCAGCTTCAGTTTCTCATGATTTGCATCATCTCATGCATTCAAGAGGGCTGCATTCACAGGGCTTATTTGTTGGTGAAACACAAAACCAACTCTCTACAAACAAACACACAAAAACACGCTGGGTGTACACCATATAAACACTAATGTACTCCTAATTTAAGTTTTGAGAAAACAAAGGCAGGGTGATTAAAGGCCAGGAACATGAAGCCAGCATATGGAGACTGAGTAAGTGCCCTAGAACAAGCTGAATGCTTCCATTGTGTGAAACTCGTTCATTACAGCTATAAGATGCAGGGCACACATTTGCATTTCTAGAGTGGCATCTTGTCATTTTTAGATAAATCATGGGATCCAGACCTTTTCTAAATGGCACCAAGATCATGTTTCTTGATAATCTGCCTCCCTTTGTTTCAGCACTCTGCCTCTTCTCCATAAATGCCATTAAAGTTTGTATTATATGTATCTAGAACTCAGAGGCTTCTTATTTTTGCTTAAAAAGGCACTGCTTCCTATGACCAAGCACTGCAAAAAGAGATGCAACTGCATGCAATCTGAAAAACTAACAATAAATTAGAGTAATTTATTGTATCCAGTTCCAAAGCTGCTGCCTACTCACATTCCCTGTCCCCCTTCCTCCCAACCCAACCCCCACCCCAATCTGATAATAATTTTTTTGATTTCTCCCTCCTTCATCCCAGCTTAAAATCAAATTTGGAAATGCACATCTTCTTTGCAGTGGCAGGAAGAACGTGAAGTACAATAAACCAAGCCAAATCCCTTTTCCCCCCCTTTTTTCCTAGGTAACACAGAATCCTCCTGAAATGAACAAATGTAACTGTGAACAGATACAGACTTCCCATGGGATCAAACCATCAATTCCTCAGTATACAGAGAAAGAAGATAGAAGTTAAATGGTTGCATTTTCCCCAAGGGAAGGCAGAGCTTCAGTGGTAAAGTATTCCCATCAGAAATTCTGGATAAGTTGCGAAGAAAAGAAAAAAAAAAAAAACAACCCTGCCTTCTCTCCAGACCTGGTGTAGATATTTCTGCAGCAATTCTGCATACCCATATTTCACCCCAACAGCTTGAGCTTTTAGGATGACTCTGAAGTGATCAGCGTTTTCCAAGTGCAGGCATGTTTGCATGGTACATGTGAAACTGCTCAGAGCAACTTTTCCCCTTTCCATCACTCCCAAGTATAGTTTTGGTGACAAAAAACAAAGCAGGAGGGGAAATAAAGAGCCCAACTGACTGCTTACATCCAAGCACCTCCTCATTCCAAATCCAGGCTCTTGTGTCCTCATGGGCCACTGCCAACAGACACAAGGGCAGCAGTGGCCGGAGGAACCGTCCCCCCTGCCCCTGAGCCCAGGAAGATCCCACTCTTTTTGGCAAGGGAATGTCAGTGTATGAAGGAAGCTGATTTTGTCATGGAACCTGAAGTGTGAGCTTCGTTCAGAGGACAAAGATGAAGGCAACTTTATGAACAGGTTTTTTGCAAAAGCCGTCAGCTGTTAGCACACTTTACTAATGAAAAATCCTGTGGCTTGGCAGCACAAAGAGCAAGGTCCCTCTAGCCCAGCCTCTGAGTCTGCTTCTGGCTCAGCACACCAGGACTGAGGAGGAATCAGAGCTGTCTTTCAAGATCTAGATAAATCCCTTTGCCCTAGTTTCCCAACTTGATAACATGTTTTCCTTGTTGAGGTACTTGTGAAAGTGAGCTTGTTAGCATCCATTAAATACTGTTTATTTATATTTTAAAGACAAGTTACATCATATGATTTTATCTTAATCCCACAGGATTATGGCTAGCAAATCAAAGGTAGTGAACTATTGCCCTTATGTAATCTTGCCTGAAATATTTTCTCATGTCCTCCAAAGCAAATCTCGTGGAGATGAAGATGAGGCTTCACAAGTCCAAGCATTTTCCTGGGTGTATGCAGGTTTGGACATGAAAAGAACTATGCAGATGGCAGAAACTTAATTTCACATATTTTCCTTTCCACAGGTTGCATAAAAAGCAATCTACAGAGCAAAAAATGTAGTAAAGCCCATGATCAGAGATGGGAAACACCCAACAGGTAACTGCACCTCTAAAGAGAGGTCTGAAGAAGAAAAATATTCAAAGAAGCTGGAAGGGACAGCAGAAGTGACATACAGAGACAAATTTCTCACAACAGCACTCTTGCCGTTCTGCTGTCAGTAGAGAGGAAATAGTTGAAGTAGAAAACCTCTGAGAGATTCTCCTCATGCATCATAAAATAAAACTGTTCATTACAAAGTGTGGAATGAGAATGATGAATGGTTGTGCAGGTGTTTGCAGAAGTAAGGGATGCAGAGGGATGAGTTGACAATGGACTTCCATCTCAAGACTTCCTACTTTCTCATGCACAATATATAAAGGATGACAGTCTCAATGGTTTTCTCTGTCCTTTCCCAGATGGCTGAGCATCTGTACATCATTCAAAGAATGATCCAGTGAAACCCTTCCAGAGCTAGGAATTCAGAGTATACGTGTGGGAAGGAAGATGCAGGAGCTAAAACTGAAGTCACACAAACACATTCACATGATGTATCAACTAAAAGCTGGAAACTGAACCTCCACATCACAAACACAAAACTTTAGTTATTGAGAGAGCACCTTCACTCCTCATTTAATTTCTCCCTCAGTCTCACCACTTCATTTGCCATGTGGAGTATCAAAAAACACAACTGTGAATGATCACATCGCTCTCTTTATCCAACCTGAGGGCTGACTGTGCAGGCAGGCTGGCTGCCACAGCACTCAGGCAGCAACAGCACTGCAGGGGTTTTCTGCCTTTCCAGCAGGCAGTGTTCAAACAGGTAGGTTATCAAATACTGTTTTACCAAAAATATAAGGTAATGTTCAAAACCTGGCTGAATGAATACTGCCTGATCAAATATCACCTCCTAGAGAAGTGGGAGAAACTGAAAATTGGAAACTCCAAGCCCTCTGTCTTTGCTCAGACCACTATTCAATACATTACTTTATTATTATTATTATTATTATTATTATTATTATTATTATTATTATTATTATTATTATTATTATGGGCATGTAATGGCCTAGCTCCTCTAGGGACATGGGTGGTTTAGACAGACTTAAAAAAAATTAACTTCCCCTCCCTAGTACTTGCCCCCATGACAAAGAATACTGTGTGAGTACACACATATGAAAAATCAAAAGCCAACTTAGACAGCTTGAGAATCCCAAGGAATACCACTTGACTAGATACAGATAACTGATCAGTCAAAATAAGAGGAGGATACAGCATGTAATATCTTTCTGTTAATGAGACTTCAGAGAATGCATGAAAAAACTATTTAGAATGACTGAACTGTACAAATACATTAACAGATGTAGAAAATACAGTGTAAATTTAAGAAACAAGGGAATTATATGCTTTCACTCTAACTTAATGGAAATGCAAATGATAAGACAATGCTTAAAGGGAAAGAAAGGTATACAGCAGTCTTGGGAAAGAAAATTAAAGAGATAAAAGAGCTGCTAATGAAGGACTATAGATCCTTGAAACTAAGACAGTACACAAACATTATTGTAGAGGCCAAAGAGAGGGTAACAAGCAATAAATAACACAGATCGTGCCAATGACAGTAAATAAAATGGAATGTAGAAGAGAGGATGAGATAGGACAGACTGGGCCCACTTCAAAACAACTACAGAAGAGGAGCACAATGGCTTAGGAGAAGACAATGACACACCACATTGACATTGCCTTCACACATCAAGATGGAGATGATTATTTAATGCACATATAAAATGGAAATTATCTCTAAAATTTAGTCTCTAGTCTTCAGTTTTGTCTGAACTAATTTCTAAACTACTCCCATGAACAGTGACAGGAGAAAGAAAGACATTTGTGTGTTGAGTTTTTGCTATTGCAGTGGCAAACACTTGGATACTTTAGCCATGACAACTCCACAGGGAGCTGCAGAGTGGCACTAATCTGTGAGTACACTCAGAAAGAATTCAAGGACACAAAAGAAAGGTGAGAATCGATCGAGAGAAGCTTCAGCAAACTTTTCCCCTAACTTCTTTACATTTCAGAATCAGAATAAACATTTCCCATTGGGTGCAAAATATCACAAGCACCTAAATACCAACCCCCATCAGTCAACCAGATTTTTTTGCCTGGAACATTTATCACATCCGACAGCTTTTCTTCTGATAAAAGTCATTTTGCAAAGACACTGAGTACAAGAAATGGCAAGGTGGTCATGCTCTCCCGTTCTGTAGTGCACTCAATTTTTTTTACATTCTCATTTGAGTTAACCTTTTCTTCTGCAAGAGTGGAACGCCCTTCAGAGCACAAGGTAAGGATTAGGTAGCAGGTTCATGCAGCAGCCCCCAAAGATTTGAGTTCAAAAACAGAAGAAGTCATAAGTAGGAATGAAAAAGAAAGTCCTTGTTCAAGTTCCCATAATTTCACTTCTGCTTCCCCCCTCTTTTTTTTTTTTTTTTTTTCTTTTCTTTTCTTTTCTGTAAAGGAGCAAATCCTTTAAAAGGAATTGTAGAAAAACAAATAAAGTTTAGTAATGATGGCCCTCTCCAGAAGGTGAGGGAAACAGGTCACGTTTTACAGAACACAGTATGCCAATATGAATCCCCAGTTCTTCCGAGGGAAGCCATCTCCTAGTCCCTCAATCCTCCTCCTGTGACACACTGACTAATGTGACTGCACCAGCATTCAGATAGCTGTGCAATAAACCAGTAGTTTGTCAATTAAAGCTAACCTGTCAAAGGGAAAAAAACCCTAGCTTTTAATACAGATGAATTTCCTATTTCAGATCACATCTTTGCTGCAAAAACAACAAGGCCTAAGTTGTAGAGTAAGCATTGAGGAGGAACAGGGAAAGAGGAGGGGAAAACAAAATCCCAGGAGGGTGCTGGCATGGTGTTGGGGCAGTGATGGACACAGGATTGGCATTTCTACAACAAATTGTGAAGGAAGTGGGAAACACAAAAGAAGGGATTAAAGAATAAAGGAACAAACATATGCAAGAGCCTATGAGGACAATGCACTTTGGCCAAAGGAAATAAGTACGGAGCCACTGTGCCTTTCACTGCTAGGCCAACAAGTTTAGTAACAGTACTTCCAGCAGTAATCAACACTCACTTTTTCCAGTTGTGGGTCAAGCAGCCTGTGTGGAAACATGTTCATTTCCAGCAGACTTCTGCCAATGATAATATACAGACTCAGCAGAGAGGCTAAAGGCTGCATGGACACAATGAATAAATTACCCTCTCAACCCTCAGAAGATTATAGGTCTCTGTCAAGTCATTTAGATCTAAAATCTGACCTGCCTTAAAGCATTTATAGCTTGTCAGGGAATATGTTCTGTATATTCAACAGCTATTTTAAGGAAAATAAATCCCTTTATTGCAAAAATTATTGTATTTTTATACTTAATAATTCTAATAACAATTTCTTCCTACAAACAACCTTCACCAAAAAAGTTTATGCACTACAGATTCACACCTCAGCTAAATAGACACTAACATCCCCACACAGGCACATCCACCTACCCAACACTACTCTCAGTCTTTTGCTGACATGATGAATAAGAAATAAATCACAGGAATAGGAGTCGTCAAAAAAGCAACTCAACAGAAATTATTAAAAAATAAATCAGTCAAATGCAGAGGGAGAGAGGAGGCAAGGGAGAAACAGGACATTGAGAGAAAGGCATTCAAAAATTCTTATTTCTTGACAGCATTCTCTCCAAAAACCAAAAGCAGGCTGGGCTGGAATACAGTGCTGTGGTAAAGACAGGTACATTCTGTTTACTTAACTAAAAGTTTCAGTAACTACAGCATCAGAGATGCTTTCTTAATGTGAAGGTAGACAAAAAAACAACAGACAAAGACTGCTGAATTCAGCAGTAGCTAAGTCTATAAATGGGCTAAGCAATCTGTAAACGGTAACTTTCCCAAGCTGGAATGAAAGTAAAGCTCCCAAGTATTTTAGCAGTGAGCATGACTGAACCTCCTGCTACTCATTATGTCAGTATCATCCATTAACATCATTGCACTTCGGGGCTTATTAGCATTTCCACTCTACAACATGATAGAAGTTTATTAGTTGATTGTTTATCTGGGGATGGTGTAGATGAACAGAAGATGGTACATATGTTGAAACAGGGCACAAATGTTCTCAGCTGAGAGATTTGGTTTATTGTTTTTTGATGCGCTCCAAGACATGTGATCAATTTCCTAAGAGAGTTTGCTGGTTACCATGTAGCCTGTGAGCATAAGGACTTGCAGTGTCACCTATGCATAAGCTGCAGAAAACAGGGCAAGTCCAGTCTGGAATATGGCAGGGGAGGAAACACAGGCTTTTGATGCTGACATGCATGGCTTTAGAGCTGGCAGAGCAGTCCTTATGCTGTTCCAAGAGGAGCTCTTAGGTCTGAGGAAAACTAAATTCAACCCAACTGTTTTAGACCAGCACATGGACATATCCAGATGAGTCTCGCTGCTGGCATAAAGGAGAGCTGAGGTGCTCACTCTGAGAGCAAGATAGCTGTTGGGCCAAGGAGATGAAAACAGGCCTTCAGATTTTGAGATATTTACTCATCTCCCAAGATTTATGCCTTTCTAGCTCCCCATTTGCTGAATCCAGTAACTGCAGATCTATAACTGGCACACTTCCAGCTCAGGGCACTTCTGGGCTACAGAGTCAGAAGAAGTCTTGTCTTGGTTTGAAATACAGGTATCTGCCAAGGAAGGTGGGAACTTCCCTTGGAATGGAAAATGTGACCCCCTTCCCTCCAAATTATTATAACTTTGCAATTAAGGGGCTTTCAGGCAAAGATCTGGGACAAGGAATAACATTTCTCTTTACGTGTGCGTGTGTGTGTCTAACAAGGCAAACACAGAGAGCACAAACCCAGCCCCGGCCTCTCTTGGCCGCGGGCACTTTCCCTGCGGTGCAGTTCCGCTCACGGCCAGCAGGGGCGCTGCTGGCTGCCGGCCGGGCAGGGGGTGCAGTGATTCGCCCGCAGCTGCAGGGGGCGCTGTGGGCAATGGCGGGCGGGATGGAAAAGGCACTTCCCTCACAAACCCCCAGGGCAGCCAGGCCCAGGGCCCCTCTGGATAGCCACCTGGGCTGCTGCAGGAACCTCTGAGCAGCAGGGACGAACAGACCCAGAGCAGCCAAGGAAATGTATCAGAAACTCTGCAGCTGTAGCAGGATGTGTCCCAGCAGGCCGGTGATGTGGGTTACCGTGAGGTGAAAACCCCGGAGCGGTGGCAGAGAAGCAGCGGGGCTGGGCAGCGGCAGCCGGGCTCCTGAGCACGGCCAGGAGAGGCTCCCTCAAAGGGGCTTGGGGTCCTGGGTTTTCCCCTGAGGCACCCGAGTAGATGGTGAGGGCCCTTTCTAGTGAGGTAAGGTGTTAATAAGGTCCAGCGGCTACTCCTACCAGCAGAGCTTCCCTCACAAACCCTCGGGACAGCCGGGCCCAGGGCCCCTCTGGATGGCCACCTGGGCTGCTGCAGGAACCTCTGAGCAGTGGCCGGAATGGCAGGGATGAACAGAGCCAGAGCAGCCAAGGAAATGTATCAAACTCCGCAGCTGTAGCAGGATGTGTCCCGGCAGGCTGGGGATGTGGGGTTACCGTGAGGTGAAAATCCCGGAACGGTGGCAGAGAAGCGGCGGGGCTGGGCAACGGCAGCCGGGCTCCTGAGCACGGCCAGGAGAGGCTCCTGGTCCCAGATTTTCCCCTGAGACACCCGAGTAGATGGTGAAGGTCCTTTCTAGTGAAGCAAGGTGTTAATATGGTCCAATGGCCACTCCTACGAGCAGAGCTTCACTCACGGTAGAAGAAGACAGCAGGTGATGGAACCCAGCAGTAGCAGCGAATTTTCCCCACAGCAACTGCAATCTGTCTCCCCTCCAATGCCCTCCAAGAGTGAGAGAGACCAAGAGGAGCCCTTCAGCCCCCACCAAAATCTCACAGCATCTTTGCCCTACCAAAGAGAAACTCCTCCCAGGTAAGAGAGAAGCCGGGTGCAACCTTCCTCCACCTTGGTCATTTCTTTTGTCTCTTTAGTACCAGTTGTTATTTTGTCTCTGGACAAAATTCCAGGCGAGAAAGAAACGAAACGAAAAATCCTAACCCCCCCCCAGTACTCCTTTAGTTTATCTACTCACTGAAATTTATTCTTCTCTCCTACAGCAGACCTATCAGGTACCACAACACCTATCAGCTTCAGGTGAATCAGTCTTGGTTCAGACTGGTGTAAGAGCAGGAAGAAATCCAATGGAATGTATTTAAATGATTCTGCTGCTTTCTCTCTGCTCTAATTTTCATAGAGAGTGAACACAAGTAAGCCAGACCAGCTCCATGGTGTCCTCTCCAGTGTCAATTGTCAGAACAGCTCAAACAGATCAAAGCATGAGGATCTTCACTGACCTTGTGGAGGCCCTACAGTCTCCCTGGGAATGTCCTACTAGTGCCTTTAAAAGAGACAGAGGGAAACATCATCCCACCTGCTCAGTGGACTCTCCTCTGAGGAGGTCTGTCTCTCTACACTGCCACTGGGCATGTTGGCTTCTAAATTAAATATCCCTACTGAGTGATGAAATTTGGAGAATTCCAGCCCTGAAAATTAAACAGTGAAATGTTCAGTCATGCAAGTGCACCGTTCTTTATCTTGAAACGTGTGTTTGTGTAAAATGGCAATGTCTCAGTGGGGAGTTATCCCAGTTTTGGGACAGTGGGATAAGAGTGGTGAGTGAGCTGCAGGAACCACAAAATGGGCTCACCTTGTCTTAGCCCAGCTCTTTATGCCTTAGACCTTGAACATCCCCTGATGTGCAGAGAGAACTCCTGAATAGCTGCTGTTAGCATTTAATTTGGCTTCAAACACGTTAAGAATGTTAAGTCTGACTGACACAAGCAGGAAGGTTTGTGCATTCATCTCAGGAACAGCCCATTTAAGCAGAGACATCTCCCTGCAGCTGTTCAGGACCCAGACAGACACAGTCAGGATGGTCATAACTTGCCATTTGACAAAACATCCTGCCATCCCTAAACAGGACGTGCTGTCACCTGCAGGAGCCATCTTCCCCCCACAGACAGGCTGCTGACTAGCCAGCATTCCCCAAAGCAGGCACACACTGTTTGCCCCACCTTCCCCCTTTCCAGGACAGCCAGTTCATTGCTCCTGCTTTTAAATTAAAACCAGCTCCTAATACAAGCTCTCCTTGGTACACTGGCAACACAGAGTCTTTTTGGCACAGCCTTGCATGAAAGTCCTCCTGCCATGGAAAGTTCTGCCTTTCCTTGAGAGACTGCAATGCAATGTAAGAGCACTTTTGGCTAGGAAGGAGGCTGATACTCTTAAGGTTGCTCATGCTGAGCAATGAAGCTTGGATGTGACCTTATCAGCAAGGATTTTTACAACTATGCAGGAGACAAAGCAAAATGACCTGGACAAACTCAGTGTCCTGGCAAAGAGCACAGGAACAAGCCAAAGTTGAGTCATGGCAGTAGAAATCTACCCTCATCTCATCGTGACTAAACTATAATTAGACATCTCCATTTTTTAAAATCACTCGTGATTCTTTTTAAGCACTGGCAAAAGGAGTGAAAATTTCCTACAATTTCATCCAGAAATACTTTTTCAGTGACTTTTAAATTGTTTTCATGTTGAAGTTAAAAAAGAAAGAGCTCTCATAATGCCTGGTTTCTTTCAACTGGCCAATAACTGAAAAGACAGGAGCTGATAATATCACACCAACTGATAAGACAGTACAGGAAAAAAAGGTAAGTGAGTTTTAGGACAATCACTCTACATTGTGTTATATTAAAATATCAAGAGGCCTGTGTCAGCTGAGCCACAAGCAACCATGAAAAATACATTGTTTATGAAAAAGACAAGCCCTTCAAGGGCATTTACAAACTTTCCACAGCATCAGCAGGAAAAGGGATGTATTTAACCACTGACTGCCACCATGCCTGACTTCCAACAATAGAATGATACAAGAGTATTTGTATTTTCCTTGGTGTTTTGCTATGTTTCTTCACACATCGGCAAGAACAAATGAGGGCTGCACATCTTCACTAGCACCTTGAGGAATTGCTGTCCCTGAAATGCAGATACATTTACCTTGGAGACTGGCCCAAGCATTCCAAACCTGGTTCCATTTTTCTGTGGACAGGCTGCTCTGAAAAAGCATTTGCAATGACTGCTAGAGGAAGCCTGTCAGGTCTGTAGGGCAGTTCCAGCAGTGCCTCAAGCCACAGGGTGGGAATCAAGTTCCACCCCAAAGCTGCTGAACCAGACAGGCACAGTAATTCAGGTCTACCAGAAAATACAGGGGATACACCAGAATTCCTTTGGACAAACAATTGGTTTCCATCTCACAGGCTGTCACATCCTGCTGGCTGTCACAGAATGGTCAGGACACAACTGTCAGCAGAGTTAATTGTTTTAAGGCAACTTTAGGATTATGTGACTACTGGATCACATTGCACCATTCAGAAAAACTAATTCAGGAATACTTGCATGAAGTTTATAATTTCTTCTCTGAAGCCATTCTGAAACCAAAGTAAAATCTCAATGTAAGTATCTCAAGTAATAGCACCTACTATTTTACTAGGTTCATGGCTTTCAATCTTGAAAACTCTCATCTTATTTCCAGCTTTAGCTTCCAGCCACTTACACCTTTTTCCCAGCTACACAGAATATCTGCCTGCTAACTGAGATGTTCCTTTCCAGGGACAATGATTCTGGGTTTCTCCATACCCATAGTGGGCACTAAGCTTGGGGCAGAATATAAGGGAGCACTTTTGACAGCCTCAGATTTGTCCTGGGCCAAATCAGCTTCTCACATTCCTGGGACATTCAGTGCTTGCACTATTGATCCCTGAACCCAGTTCAATACCAGGCCAAAAATAAACAGAGCCAGAGAATCCACCAGAAATTTATATTTTACCTTCAGGATTTTGTGCACTGAAGGCAAATTCTCTCGATTCAGGTCAGGGGATTTTCCTAGGAGACAATCATCTCATATAAAATTAACCTGTTATATTAACTTATGGTGTGTAAATAAAACTCATTTCAGTTACAGTTAATCTGTATTCAAAGAACTGTTATTTCTAATAAAGACCTGAGTCAGAGGGAAGGCCACCTATGGCACTATGTTAAACTTCCAGCAAGATGCAATGCCCTTTAAAATAGCTTTGCAAACTCTTTTATCATTGGTTCTGCTTTCAAACCTACTAAGGTGATAGTAATAACTGGAAGTAAATGAAAAGACCCTAAGTATTTTAACCAGGTACCTGCAACATCACAGTCTGCAGATGTGATGGTTCAGCAGTGCACTGACAGACCTGTGCTGAGATGAGATGAGATGAGCTGAGCTGCCATCCAAGCAAAGGCCCAGGAGCAGCACTGTACAGCTGAAGGGAAGAAAACCTTGAAATTCATCCTCAGGCTCCAAAGGATGGTGCAGTTCACCCAGTCTGACATCTCACAGAACACCACTGTGGCATTCCACTAATTAGAGACTAATAACTGATTTTCAGGTAAAGGCTGGCCTTCCAGGGAAAGTATCCTGCCCTGGGATGAGGCTTCCATGAAACAGCAAATCCTCTGTTCCCTTTGGTCAGCCCTTCAAAGAGTTAAATCTCCTCAGCTCTCCCTTAAAGCCTTCAGCCTGATTGTGACTAGAATTGCTCAGGAGTTTCACCTGCAGCTGTAACCAGGCGTGCAAGGGCCCCTGACACAGCCAGAATTTCTGATAGGAGCCTCGCTGTTCTAGGAGTTTTGTATTTTAATCAGATTTAGGGAGCCAAAGTGGGCTGAGTGTGCAGGAGCATGTGTCATTCATGTGCAATGCAGCATGCAATCCAGTCTTTCACCTTCCCAGCTCCCAGCCATTCACATTCTGGCAACATCTCACTTTAAGTCCCCAAATACCCCCAGCCCGACAAAGAACAAATACCAGCTTCTCTGAAGCTACAGCAGAGAGAAAATGGCAGCTAAAAAAACGTATAAGGCCAACTTCAAAGTTGTTGAATTTGGTGCTCGGGCTTTGAAAAAACCTGTCATTTGGGAGGAAGGGTGGGAGGCTGCTCTTTCCCCCTCCTTTTCATTAAACAGCTTTTCAGAACTTGGGAGAGCTACAGCTCTCATTATGCATTCCTCCTTCTGGAAATAAATACTTGTGTGGGTTGTCACATTAGTCAGTAGATAGATGACAAAAACAAATTACAGCCTGGCATGGAGCCATGCATTGTGTGTGTATGTGCTGCAACAGAGTATCTGCTATTACGAAGGTGGTTGATTCTGCATGTCAGAGGGTGAAGTCTTTTCCAGGAGCAGAAGTCCTATAATGAGGGACTTTTCCAAAGAAGAAGCAGAGAATCATGACTGTGTTTCATTCCTTTCCCCTCAAGGAGATGTTACACAAACTCCCCATATGGCTCATTGCTACACAGAGAAATCCTACTCCTTCAATGCTTCTTCCAGCTCTCTGAAGTCAAAAACAAGCTAAGCAGTCCCACAGCTCACTTCAGCCTTTAAATAAGCTGGGCGTCTCCAGAGAGATGGGAACCAAAAATTTACTTGTCTTTTCAAGGTCCACAGAATTTGTCCCCTCTTTCTCTCTCATTGTACACATTTCAATCAGTTTTGGTGGCAGTTATGATGCCCAAATCAAATTCTTTTTCAAAAAATAACAAGATTTAAAAAACATGCTCAGTGTCCAACTGTGAACAGTTCCAGTAATGTCATTGTTCATATATTTCTGAACAGTTCACTGAATGCAAATGAACAAAATTTAAAACCCAGTAAATCCCAAAATACTTTTTACGTTTACATTAAGAATATTGACATTAAGGTACAATGCATTAAGAATGTATTCAAATGCTGTATCCCCAACTAAACACCAAAACAACTTAAAAATATGGGACTTTATAAAAGCAATAAATTGTGGGTGTCCTTTTAATAATTGTGTAGGAGTGGTGTGGTCAAACCTCCAGAAATAATCACTAGAAATTCAAATATTTGGACAAAAAATAAGTGGAGAATGTATGCAATCACATGATTCCTACAGCTAGGGCTTTAAAAAGAAAGTTAAGCATTGTATGACACACAATGTCCCTGTGAGGGTTGGCAGTGCTCCATTTATGTGCTATAAACTCAAACTGGGCAACGAAAATAAATTTTCCAGCACCATTTTACCTTATGTTGCTGTTCAAAGCTCACATTTTGGTCCTTACTCATTCTTGGTGAGTCACAAGCTTTTCAAGCTCCTTACATTTGCGTATCAACCCGGGCCAGAACTTCAATTACTGTCAGCAGTGACAAGGCATCCACGTTCCTCTGAATCATCATCACCACACCCTTCTTTGAAGAACTCTGCACGAGGGTTAAGAACTGGGTGTAAATGTGAATATTCAGGTGAATCAAGCACACTGAAGCCGATTTTGCACCTCCTAAGGATCAATAGTCACTACTCGTGATTTTAGAGACTTTCTTGGCAATGTTTGTCAGCTTATGCCAAGGACACCGTGCTCTGGATCCACATTGATGGCATCTGAAATGCCAAAGTCCTAAGTGACTCTGGGCCCAAGTTTTCTTAGAGTGCTTAATACAGACAATTATGTGTTAGTGCTGTTATAAAATACTTATATTATGTGATTAAAAAAACCCCTCAGTTTAAATCACCTCTTTGCTATGAGACACCCACACGGCACTGCACCAGCAGCTCACAGTAACACACAGGTACGGTTATTTACTTGAGGGGGGTTTGACTGTTTGTCTGAACAAAACTACAACAATAAAAGAAAACATAGGCAGTAATGACCTTTTGTTTACAGAGATCTAATATTGCCAGATTTTATGCTTTACAGGATTTTGCTAACTGCAGCAGAGCTCAGAAATAATACCCAACAGGAACTTTTAAAATTCCTTTCCAAGAAAACAATAACATCCACATCTAACATGCACAACAGGGAACTTGGAGACACCAGGTAGGAAAGTGTCTGGTTTGTTCCTATTTTATTTTATTTTATTTTATTTTACTTTATTTTATTTTATTTTATTTTATTTTATTTTATTTTATTTTTAACCCATTGTTAACACAAGCATACACATGTTTAATAAGTACCCTTGATGCCATCCATGTAGCTCCTTCTGCCTTAATGATTGGTCTGTAATGAAATATTTGAAAGCACTGGGCTGCCTCACAATACATTTTGCACACAAATGCAAATGAATAAGAAATATGAACACTGTCTGTCAGATGGATTCAAGTCACATTAAAGTCTCCTGTATTTTGTTTTGTTTGGGTGTTTTTGGGTTTTTTTAATAGTAGTTAATGATGACTGCTTACAGCAGACTGGTAATGATTTTCAAGCTCTCTCTATTCTCCTCACTATACCCATTTCAAAGGCTCTAGATTAAATTAATCAATACTCTTAAATTATATGAGTATACTGGTGAATTTTAGCATTCAGTGTTGTCCTTTCAGGGGACAGAACTGCAGGAATATTTTTCTGTGTGTCTTTCAGCCACCAGGGACAATTGCTGGGACTGAAGTGTCCCTGTGCCACAGAATCACAGAATCAGTAAGGTTGGAAAAGACCTGTGGGAAGCCTGAGTCCAGCTGTTAGGTAATGAACATCAAATCAGATTTGGGGGCCTGGAATGAGCGAATCAGACCAGATCTCTCACAACATCCTGCCTGAAAAGGTATCTGGATGCTGGAATCAGGATGGAGGAGTGAAAGTCTCATGATATCTGGTTGAATAATATTTTGGGTTCTAGATTTTTCCTTCTCAGCTTTGCACTTATCAAAAACAGTATCAGCTGCTGAACTATAGAATCAGGGAAAGTGGCTGCACTGCTTCTGTTGGGAACCCTCCAAGCAGAGTTCTAAAGAAAACAGCTTCAATGCTGAATAGTCACTCTCAGTGCACAAGACCAGGCTTCATGAGAAGTGCTGAATCAACTAATAAATAGCACAGGGAGGTTTGGTTTGAATGACAGGTTCTCTTCTCAGAAAAAGAAAAAAAAAAAAAAAAAAAAAAAAAAACAAAAAAAAAAACAACAACAAAAAAAACTCCCACCAAACCTGGACAAGTACAAAACAAATTAAAGCAGAGTGGATAATTTAGATAGTCCAGTCTCTGCTCTGGATAGGATCTGTGGATCTCCTGAGATTATTCCTATGACTTCTAACTGTGGTTCTTATTCTGAAAACTTGGCAGGAAAGGCCAGATCAGGAGGAACATCTCACATTACTAAATAGGTCAAACGAGGACAGAGAGTGGCGTTCAAAAATTATAAATTCAGCAGGCCCAAACTAGAAGTGTGTCTTTGTCTTTGAGGACTTGTCCATTTAGTGGGAGATTTGATTATATGGTTTCCTTTCACAGCACTGAGCCACAGCTTTGCTCCTGGGAGCTGTGCTGTACCAGATTCCTTGGAGAATCCTGATATGCCCAGGTTTCATGCCTCAAGCACTTTTTCATTTGTCTCCTCCTTTTGCTAAGTCCATCTTGGTATGAATTAACAATTTGAGCATGATGAGGGTTTTTGTTCAGCTTCCTTCCTTTATTTAACAAATCATTCAGATTCTAACTTTCTAAATTTCATATTACCTAATGGGCACTTAATCTGCTTTTTAAAGATGCATACTAGGAGAAAAATCACAGTTTTTGAATATCTAGATAAAAATGCTTTCTCCATGTTAAAAAAAAAGGCTAAGGTAAAAGACAGATTTAAAAGAACTTCAAGAAATACAGTTTCTAAAGACTGTTTCCATGCCAAATGTAAGTTTACAAGGAGGAAAGAGAAGAGAAACAATATATTGTAACACAGTAATAGTAATGCAACAGTAAATCATCTGCAGTCTCTGCTTGCCTTTTTTTCAAGGCTTCTACCATGCCTTTCTCCTCCCTCTTCTTCCTAGGGAGTCTTGAATCCATCTTCCTTCTTCTAAACCTCACAATTTTAATCCAGAAGTTCACCATATTTTCCAACTGGTGGCTTTTCTCTTTTTCAGTAGCAAAACAACTAAAGGGAAGTTTTTGTTTTAATCACTGCCATCCTTTCTGTGATGGCCCAACACAAATTATGAGGAATATATATCAGAGAAGCCAGTCCTGACATCCTGCACCCTGAGCATTGCTCTGAGCCCACATTGGAAAAGGTTACCAGGCAAAGCTCCAGAGGCTCATAAGGTACTAAAATAGCTTCATATGATGACCAAAGATAAGGAAAACCTTATACAAAAGGAATTATTAGAATTATGTTGCTTCAGATTTGCATGGAACTGACACAGAACATGAGAGAGGTTTGCTAAATCTTAAGTGGCTCAGAAAAAGTAGGTGGAGATTAATTGTGTCTCATCCAGTAAGTGCAAAGGCAATCCAATTAAACCAGTGGAAGCCAGGTTCAAAACAAAAAAGTCTTTCAGAAGGACATTGTGGGTCCTGAAGGCTCTCCTGGGATCACGGGAGGACTAGGGATCCTCATGGAAAAGAATGCCACCAAGGGTGTCTAAATTCATGGAGACTATGTTTGGATCAGGAAACCTGAGATGAAATCATTGTCAGAAGAGTCTTTGATAAAATATCCCAAATAACTGCCCTGCTCTTTGATTTAGCTTCTGGCTGCTAACACAGACACAATGCTGATGGACATCCAGTCTGACCCAGGGCAACCATTATTATGTTCTTATAACAGTAATCAGGTCTTTGGTTTTTAATTTGATATTTGTGAATGATATGTCATTGAGAAGAACTTGGTTTGCAGAAAGCAGGATGGTTTTGAGGTCATAAAGTTTAAGAACACCTTTTTTTTTCAAATGCAAACCTGATTTTGAATCAGTGAGAGCTAGGTAAATAGGGGACTTCCTGGTGCCAATTACTCTGTATCATTTTTGAAGTATTAAAATGTGGTATTTGAAAGCTGTAAGAGGAGGAAGAAGAGTTCAGTCCTTGCTGATGATGAAAAAATAAAACCAAAAATGTTTTAGGAGTCAACAGAACAATAGCTACAATTTTCAGAAAGGCTCATTTCTGATTATGGTCATTCAGGGAAAAAAAATCAATGAATCATTTTCTTTTTAAGGAAGACATTTGTTTTTTGATTAATTTATTAATTTTGATTAATTGATTAATTCCTTTTGAAAAACCTTTCCCTTTCATGCAAATGTTGAATTATCTATATTTTATCTCATTGGTTACTGTGCTGCTTTCAGCCTAAGCTCAGTGAGCACAGCTGAAGAAAATTTAAAACAGCAAAAGAGTCTGGCAGGAGACTGAACTGTTCTCCCAGCATGTGCCTTCTGAACTGAGGGTGTGAAAGTAGCTGTAAGCTGGCAAAAATTTTGAAGCCACCTTGCATCTTCTGCAACCTGCCTGGGGTCAATGTTTTCTCTCCAACCTGACTGGTAGAAACTGAAATTTCTAAAAGCAGAGTGGGCTGTTCACACAGCCCTTAAGAACAAATAAACAGAATGGCCTTTCAGGACTATGAATTTGGGGGATCAGAGATCTTCCTCATTTAAATTGGGATTAAATGACACAGTGTAGGCGGAATGTGGTGATTTTGTAACTACACAGGAAATGGTAACATTTCCTGTACAACATCTACTTTTGAATACTCCATTTTTCCTCTTTTTTTTATTTTTTCCTGGTAAATGCAACCAACATTCTACTTGCTCAAATGCTAACAAGAGTGTCAAGAAGCCAAAACCCCTTACTCCTGCACACATTTAAACAAATTGATCAAGCTCAGAGAAGACTGCAATGTTTGACTTTTGCTGAATTGGGAGGTTGTAATCAATTAAAGCACTGGGTATGTCTTATATCCTGCTGTAGGACTCTACTCTGCTTCTGCTGAAGTCAGAATTCAATCAATAACTGCTATCAGATAGGAAACTTCCCCAGTTACATGCATTTTTTCTCCCATAGAATGATTCACATGATCATTCAGTGGTCATCAGGCCAGGCTCGGTTATTCTGCACCATGGTGGTTAAAAATCTAACACTTCAGGGTCAGCCTTTACTCCATGAAAAAGTTAATAAATAAGTTTCTATTAGGTTTGAATGTTCCACATGAAACAAATGGATATTATCCCTAGAATGTTGGCTGGTAGTTAGTCTCAAAATCATGTGTTTTTAGGCAATTATTATCATTAAAAGCCATGAAGAGACAAGCATCTGCTGTGCTTATCTGATGTAGTCACATCAAACACCAGTACATACCTGTGAGGCAAAATGACTTCCAGAAAGTGAAAGAACAGAAATTCATGGAAAAGTGTGAAAAAATTTGCATCACGTTTTTCATCACATCTCTCCTGGATACAAAAGACTTTTCTACACTCATAACCCCTCCAGTTATCTGGGACAACTTAAATTTACATCCTTATTTACTAATACAGGTGTACACAGGTTGTAACAGACACCAAAAATGAAATCAAGGAGATAACTACACATACATATATGAGACCATACAAATTTTGATATACTTAGGTGTATGTATGTATGCACACAAATGCTAAAATGAGCCCCTTGACTGATGTCTACTATGATAGGGATTGCTTTTTTATTATTTTAAGTACTTTTTATTCTACTATATTACAAGCAATTTGTACAATGGAGCTTGACATGTTAAGTATCATTTCAGTAATTAGGTAATAACTGCAACAGTTCCTCAACAAATGTCTCCTCAGCTTGTCTTTGGCTGATTTTCTGATATTAATTTCTTACTCAAGCACTTTAAATAGCATTCATATGAAAGGAAACTGAAAGCAAACAAAAACTTGGTCTTCAAATAAAAACTTTTTTCCCCTAGTTTATTCTTCTAGAAGTACAATGTTTGGATCAGCAGAAGAATAAACCAGTGAGACTCATGGAGGAAAAGTTTCATATTTCTATCTGTCTCCACTGGAAGATCACAAAAAAAGTAGAAGATAAACAAACTCTTGACTTTCCTCTTTGCCAGACTATCACTTTTCTAAAGGGCCCAAAATATCTGTCATTTCCAGTTCAGATCTTCTGCAGTGCTTGGAAACTGGACTGCACATTTGAATCATAAGAATATTCCAATTCAGGAAAACAACTGGCACAAAAATAGGAAATGCAGTATGTCATTATTCTTCCCAGTTGCCCTTTGGATACTAGTGCTAATGTAAATAAAGGGATTGATTTGAAAGAATGACAGAGTGTCCCTCTGCTTTTTTAAATCTCTCCTTGCCTACACATTCATGTAAATGTAGTGACAAAGGGCAGGGAAAGGGGGGAAAGTAGCCCCAAATGTCCTGCCAAGAAAAATACCAAGTTCATGTGCAACAGTTTTGCAAAAGCAGCTGCAGTGTCAGGGCAGCCACACACAAGCCTTTTGCCTCCCTCCTTCAGCATTCATCCATTATTTTAAGCTTTACCCCATGAAAAGGCACGAGCTCATTTACGAGTACACACTAAACTTTTGTTGAGCCGTGAATCCAACAATATAACCAGTTTCAAACAGCTTTCACAGAAGTTACATTAGTAGCAGGAGTTGTGCCTGAAGCCAACTCCTAGCCAAGTGGGACCAAACATTCTGGTTTTCTCCAAGCCTGTATTTTTAGAAAGAACAACGTGTTTTACTAAAAATCTGTAATAAAATGAAAATCAGCTTCATATTCATAGCTAACCAAGAAAAAAAAATCTTACAATGTGAAACATAGTTAAAGATTACTTTTACAGTTTCAGTTCTGTCGAAAGAAACACCTTGGTTTTCCCTCTGCCAGAATTAATTCATTGGACATTTTCTTCAGGGAGACGAGAGCTCTAGTGGGTGAGTCTTCCACTCTTTTCAAATACTACATAGAAATGTCATTGAGGAACTTTCCTGAAGTTTTATGAGAGGAAAAATAATTAAAAAAAAAAAATCACACCACCGTACTGGAGGTACAAACAGAGAATTCAGAGAATTCAGTAATTGATATATTGATTAAAAGATTCCTTGTGGATTTTTTTTTAAGCTCTAGACTTGAATCTGTTCCTTCAGCTCTGGAGACCAACAAGATTTCCTGCATGCATTATTTACATTTATTGTTTCAGAAACATGCATCTAGTGAGTCAGTGTTTTTTCCAAATGATGCAGTATAAAGACTTCACTTTTCAGCTTTATTTAGACAAAAATTAATGTAACTTCTAATTTTCTCATCTCATGCAGAATGTCACTTTGCTCTGGGCTCCAGGGCCCAGATTATACTCACACTAAAATCTCACTATCTGATCTCTCACTGGAGAAACCTGCACTAGAACTGGAAATTGTTTCACAATTTAAGTGTGCTGTGTTCCTTTTATACTATCAGAGACTATTTTAATACTCTCATTTTATACCTTTTAGCATCACTTTGACACCAAGTAATTAAAAAAGTACATGAGCTGGGGACAATACTAAATTAGTGGCAACTGATCCAAACCACAGAATGAAAAACCCCCCTGCTGACTCTGGATCACAATTCATTCATGCATGCAAGGTAACAACAGATTGATTACTTTTTGGCCTCTTGGCACATTTACAGTTAAATTGCTTCATTTGTAATGGAATCAATATTTCTAATTATGTAAATTATAGCATTAAAAATATAATGATCTACAGTGGAAGTGAAACAAGGATATTACCCAGTATTCTGGATCTATTCCAGTGCAGTTTTCAGCTCAAAATACATTCTTTATGCAAATAAAGAAATAGCACAACAATATTGGGTCCCAGGGACCTTGGGCAGTCATCTCACTCCAGCTGAGAGGCAGGCTCAGATCCATTCCAGTATATCCAGACATTCCCAACAGGTGTAATGATGCTTTTTAATCCTCATTAAATCCACCACCTTTTTCATCTCTGCTTCTGAACTGGTATCCTTGATTTCCCATGTTCTAGAAAGGCTGTTTTTTGAGGTGATCTTGTGAAGCAGTGTTTTTAATTGCTGGGATTTAAGAAGCCCTTGATTTCTAAATGGAAAAATGCACAGAATCATTTGCTGTGGGTGATGATGCAGGAGGTGGCTATGGAGAACTCTCAGCTCTGTCATGGGATTGCTGTGTCACACAGCACCTTGGTGTAGGTGCTGACAGTACTTTTTTATGTGGCTTCCAACCTGCAGGCAAGAAAAGCATCTTGATGGTCCCAGCCAAAGTGGTTTGGCTGTAGGTGATGTATGGCCAAGGACTGAGAAAATCAGCTTGGCTGCACAGTATCTGCAGAGGATTGATTGAAGGGGTTGGTTCAGGGGCTGTCTGTTTCTGCCTTGTCTTCCCAGAAAGAAAGCAAGCCAGTGTAAAAGTTGGAGTTCAGAAAATTAGCCTGAGAAGCACATGTAGCATGAGCATATTGTGCTGCCAGAACCAGAGAAATTGCAGATGCAGGTGAAGAAAAAAAGCCATCAGAGAGCAAGCCACACCAAGGCACAGGGATCTCTTACTTGCTAAGCAACATCCAAGAGCAGAAGGAGAACTGAACCAGGTGAAAAAATTTATAACTATTCATTATTTTGCCAAAAACAGTACATTTCTAAAGCTAGTTAAAAGATAAATGTTTCTGTGATCCTTAAAAAACTGATGTTTACTGCTTTATACAATGATAAATTCACTAAGAGAGATAAAGTAAAGAAAGTGTTCAATGCCCACAACTCTCCTGGAGATAGGGACAGGAAATACATGCACTCAGCACTGAAGAAAATTAAAACATACTTATGTAATGGTAATGGAATTTACCAGTCTGCTGGGAAAAAAAATGGGTTTTAAATTGTAAAACTTCCTCTGCCCAGCCCAGTGCTTTTTCAATCCTGCAGCATTTTGATCATGGATTACAAGGATGGGCTGATTGTGGAAATGCACATAAACCCAGAGTTGGTAAGTTCTGTATCCCTTACAACTGTGGAGGAGAGCAGTTACACACTGGATTTAGTGTCACACCTACACCTGGCTCCCTGATTCCTCACACTCCATGTCTGCATTGCTAGAATTCAAAATGAAAATCCATCCCAGGGACTGATCCCAGACCCTGATGGGGAAACACTTGCCTTGGCATAATCATTTTCACAACATATAGATCATTCTGAGTACTTAAATTCTGCTTGCAAGCTCCTAACTAACATTACTCAACTGCAGAATTTCTAATTACAAGTATTACCATTCCTAATCTCCTGAAGCTCTGCCTGCTGTGTCTGCATCTGAGCCATCACATTAAAGGCCCTCTATTTTCTCACTGCATTCTTCTCAGGCCTTCAAATGTTAATAAACTAGAATAACAAAACAGGAGGATAACAGTAGGTCTGAGTAGGATGAGAATACATTTCAAGTTAAATTTAAGGCTTTCTAGTAGTGGGGGACACCTGAGAATTAATTTGGGGTTCACATAGGCAGCTCTCTGAAAATACTGAGATTTTCTGATCACACGACAAAGAACTTGAGCTGGAGAGAAAGAGAAAGAGAGAGGAAGGGAAGGGAAGGGAAGGGAAGG
>JBBMKD010000053.1:66141445-66164300 GCA_037834095.1 Argya squamiceps | reverse complement strand
CCTTTTCTTTCCTTTCCTTTCCTTTCCTTTCCTTTCCTTTCCTTTCCTTTCCTTTCCTTTCCTTTCCTTTCCTTTCCATCACTGGGATCATGATCATAATGTCATCTATGAGTAAGAAGACATTTCTGTGAAACACTGCTCCACCATCCCCAGGCCTTCAAATAATTTCTTACCAGGAAATTGGAAGTGGTTGCTGAAAGACTAATTTTGTACCTCTTTCTCCATAACATACAGGACGTCACTGAACAGTGATGATCAGAGGCCACTGAGGTGTAAATGTCACCTGAACAGCCTGTGTAGATGGGTCTTTTCATGGAGAGATTAGCTCTGTGTCCTGGGGAGGGACGTAGACAGGAGTTGTGAGCACAGACAATGTCTCTGGGTTCAGAGAGAGAAGTGGGTCTTGTTCCTTGCTCAAGGTTCTCACCTCTCTTGTGGGAACATTTTTTGACTGCCATATTCAGAAAATATGAAGGCTTTCTCAACAAGCTCTAGGACAGTCTGAGAGATGAACAGCTCTGCCCATCAGTCACAACATTCCCTCTCTCCTTTCCACCTTTCCTTTCCTTCCTTTCCTTCCTCCTCTCAGGCACTGTATCTCTTCCAAGATTCCTTCCAGTGCAAGACAGGTCCCAGAGCTGTTCCCTACATCCCCCACACCTCCCAGCTCTAATCCCAGGAGGGGCAGGATTTGTGGCTGCTGTGTGTCTCAAATGCTTAACACACTCTGCTGTTTTGCTGCTTTTCAAGGATCTGATTAATTAGAGATCACAAAGCATGTTGAGGATGAAAGGAACTCTAATATCAATGGTAAGTATCAATGGTTATTTACTTCTCTGGCTTTCCTCTCTTTGTGGAACAGACAGAAATTGGTGGCCACCTGAATCTTGATCGAGGAACAAAAATTGCATTTGGCCTGTGGAATTCAGCAGAATGAGACACACACATAGTGTACTGTCACACTGAGGAGGAGGTTCACATTTAGTTTCTTCATCATATTCTCATGTGGTGGCCAAGGCTATTTCCAGATAGGCATAACATTTCAGTGACATGAATTTGACAACAAAACGCTGCTGCTGGTTTTACAACTCTTGTTTTTGCACTTGACTGAGGACAAGAATTAATTCCATGCTCTTGAGGGGCTGGAGGACACACAGGTCCCCACCAGCACACAAAGGCAAGTCTTGGTCCAAACAGCCTTCAAAGCAAGTGAAACAGTCTGAAAGACTTAGGGATGAGTCAAGGAGGTACAACACAGATAAACTATCACCAAGAACGGAAGACACAAAAGGATGTGAAAAACAAAGGAAGAACTAAGAGAACTTAGAGAAACTCTCACTTCTCTATTAACAACTTGTCCTAGGAAGGGCAGCTGAAGGGATTAAAAAGATTCCTACCCAAAAATGCAGTGTCCTCATCAGAAAAAGACAATGTAGTTTATTTATGCTGCTTAATTCTTGTTCCCTTGAAGACCAGCCTGCAATCCATGTGAAACACCAAAGCCACAGAAACTTCTCCATGACTGCCATGACAATTGCTTAACTTACCTGGGAATTACACTGTTTCCACTTCTTTTCACAGCATTTAATACACAGAATATGTAATTTGCTTTCTCTAAATTTCAGTCTTACTCCAAGGCTTTCCAAACATTGGATTAGAGAGATATTACTCCTTGCAAAAGAAACTCTTACTTTGAGAGTTTATAAATGAGAATTTCCTTAAACCATCTCGGGGTTGAGCTTCCCAGGCAGTCTGGGAAATTTTCCTGATGGTTACTGAATGAGTGGGAAAATATCAACTTTCAATAAAAGAAAAAGAAAACAATAACAAGTGGATCCTAAATACACAGCAGACTGCAACACAGGTGCCAACATTAGCAATAAGTGAATTAACTAACATTTTCACATTTCAAGTTAATGTCTGCTACAGTTTTACTGCAAGTATAAGATTAGCAGGTAGGGCTGCTTTTGCTGAGTTCAATTATTAGAAGAACCTGATGGATACACAAATGAGTTTGGTATTACTGCACAGGCAATGCACACTCAGCTTGCTTAGAGCCCAAAGCCTCACCTGTTGGAGCCATAAATCACTCCCCTGGCATCATACTTAGCAGGGCTGTGAAAATACACACAGTCAGTCCTTGATTACCTCTAAGATGTTTCCCAATTTAAGTTCAGCAAGAGCTTCAGTCAGTAGTGTTCCAGAATAAGCTCTTCTGAATCAGATGGAAAGCCATGTTCCAAATGTATCTTTAAAGAACCCAGTTAAAGCTCCTGCTGTGGGAGAGTTGACATTTTGCACCATTAAAGGCATTTGTCTTTTAAGAAATTCCAGGCAACACAGAAGAAATTCAGAGTTCTGTCTGCATGAGGGCAAGGAGGATGCAGGCATTTAGGGGACTTTGCTGCTTGATTATGAGCACAGAGCAGTTCCTAAATGACAAGTGCTTGTGGATTTGTCGTGTAGAGTTGCATCTGTCCTTGGTAATTGGGAGCAGAAGTCCATCTGCCAGAATGTGTTGGGTGAATCTCTTTGCAGGCTGCCATTTTGTGAGCAAGGACACACACAGCCCCCTCGGTGACCCCTCCCTAAAACCATCTGTAGAACCTTCCAGCTGTTCCTTTCTCTGACTCATCCTCCAGTTATCCTTAAGGAGAGAGTGGAACGAAGGAGAAAATCCCTGTACATACCCACATGTTTATGTATGCATGTGCAGCCATGAGGAAGATGAGGGGGTCAGGAAGGCACCCCTTAAACAAAGCAGCCTGGCCTTGTTCTGGTGAAGAAATGCTCAGGCAGCAAATTCCCACCCACCACTGCTGCAGCAGCAACACAACCAGCAGTCTGCCTTTTCCCCCTTATGCTTCCCTTTCCTCTTCACTTCATTCCTTCTAGAGCTGTCCAGCTTGAGAATTCATCCTCTGGGTTGCAGAAGGATAAAATGCATGAAGGGAAGTAAAAGACAAAAAATCTCAGCGAACAACTTTCCAAGAATGTATTGCTGCAAAATTCTGCTCTTAATTACATTAATATTAAAGGACACAATGGAACATACTAAAAGAACAATTCTTTCTGAACACTTCCATAAAAGAGTATGGCTTTCCTTTTCAGAGTGATCTTTATTAACTTTTTAAACATTTTAATTGCTTCTAGGGTTTCATCTAAGAGGAATCTTATAGTGGAGAAAAACAGTTGGGCTGGATTTTCCTTGAGTAATTTCTCAATGGAAATTCTCATTAGAGATCTGACCTTACATTTAAAGAACTGCAAGGGGAAAAAAAGTAGAATTAATTAGTTACATTATTTTTCCTCCAGCGTATTTTAAAACTTAGCAACTGGAGAATGAAGGAGATGGGGGCTCATCCTGCAGCCCTTCCACACAATACCTGTTGCATTAATGACTGGGAATGCAGATAGGGAATGCATAAGATAAACATAAGCCAGGCCTGTGGAGGCACAGATGAAGCCTCTTGCTGTTGTATCCTGAGCACTCATTGCCCAGTCAATGGGAACAATTGAGGCATTTTATGGGTACTGGATTGAAATGATCAGTGTTTTATGGCATGTGGATTACCTTAGCAGCTGGCAGCCCCCCCAAAGCACAGGGCACTGGCTCCCACCCCAAACACAGGAGCTCCATGCCTGCAAAATGTCAGTGATTTGAATTGTGTGTCATATCACCTTACTCCAGAGTAACAGGGCTGAGAACCAGTCCTGAATATCCAATCCACAAGCAACTGTACTTCAAGTATCTCTTTATTTGCATTTCTATCCTGAGGCATCATTTATCACGAGAAGTATTCAGTACACACGATTTTAGAGTTATATGCTCCTAACATTCCAGTCCCTATCTCTCAAACCATGACTAAGATTTTGATCTGAGTCTCACGACTCAGTTGTGCTGTCTGCTCACTCCTAGCTCACATGTATGGAAACACCTTCTATCCTTCAAAAATCGTCAGTTTTGTGACTTCCAACTATCATTTCATTCTCACTACTATTACACAGATAGAATACAACTTCATGGCAAAAAAAAACCAAAAAAAAATCCCAGTCAAAGAACAAACCCAACACAAAAAACTTTGCAACAGTCATACACATCAAACAAAATACCCTGTGTGAAGATGATAAAAGAAAGATTAACCTAAAGTCATCATTTCAGAATTTCAGTCTGATTCCAGCTATCTACTATCAAGGAAAGAAGACTGACAACAACTGCAACCAAATATTGTAATTATCTATTTTTCCTTCCTCTCTCTGGTGAACCTGTTTTATACTTTCTTTCTTGACACTAGCAGTTTTATTCACAACTCTGAAGGAATACTTATTTGTTGTCTGAGATCATATCTGGCCAATTATCAAAATGCAAAGAATGGTTACAGGATAAAAAAAAATCTATTCCCTCTCAGAAACAGGAAGACAAGACTTCAGATGATATTAATCAGTGAAATTCCACTCACTCAAAAAGAATTGTATAATTTACAGCAAATCAGGATGTGGTTCACTATTTTAAATTAGGATTCTGGTTTATTTAATAACTTTTTGCAGATTAAAATATCTATCCTTATTTTTTTTCTATTTACATATAGGCATGTTTCCTTAAAACACCTTCAACTGCTACAGTTAAAATCTTAAAACCTGCTTAGGTCCAAACTTATGACTTCCTGCCAGGAATGTCTGAAAGGAGTCTGAATACTCATCTTCTTGAATAGGTCTCCTGGGAATATATCAGTGTTTTTCCTGAATAGGATGCTTGCTGTGAAATTTGATAATCTTTGGCATTTTCACCATTTCACTCAAAGCATCATTTTTAAGGAGTGTCTTATTATACCCCGGCTATAAAAATGCTTGGAAAGGACCAAGAGCCAGTTCTACCTTTACCCCAAAGACAAATGGTTTTCTCTTCATTCTCTATCATCAATAAAGGTAGGATTTTTAAAAGAACTGTTTAAAGGAAGACTATCAACATGAAGTCTTCCATTTGTTGGCTGTGTATCCTCAGCTTTTCCAAAAGCTGGCTATAGGTTCTGCTTCTCTTCTCACAGATTGTTTTGTATATTTAGTCCTTGGCTGCCATTCAGAATCACAGAACTGATTATGTTGGAAAAGACCTCTAAGATCATTGAGTCCAACTGTTTACCCAACACTGCCATGTTCACCACTAAACCATGTCCCCAAGTGCCACATGCACAGTTACATGTATCTACTGGGATGGTGGCCCCACCACTGTCCTGGGCAGCCTGTTCAATGCTTGACAAGCCTTTTCATGAAGAAATTTCTCCTAATATCCAACCTAAGCCTCCCCTGGCACAGCTTGAGGCTGTTTCCTCTTGTTCTGTGCCTTGTTCTCTGGGAGCAGAGGCCAACCCTCCCTGGCTGTCCCCTCCTGTCAGGGAGTTGTGCAGAGCCACAAGGTCCCCCCTGAGACTCCTTTTCTCCAAGCTGAGCCCCCTAAGCTGTTCCCCACATTAGTTGCTTTCTAGACCTTTCCCCAGCACCATTGCCTTTCTCTGGACATGCTCCAGCCCCTCAGTGTCCTTCCTGTGATGGGAGGGAGGCCCAGAACTGGACACAGGACTCAAGGCGTGGCCTCAGCAGTGCCCAGCACAGGGGACAGTCACTGTCCTGGTCCTGTGGCCATGCCATGGCTGGGACAGCCCAGGTGCCATTGGCCTCTTGCCCACCTGGGCACACCTGGGCTCACATCCAGCTCCTGTCACCATGGCCTTTCCCAGATTTCCAGCTGCTCACCCTCCAGCAGGGGTTTGGTGTGACCCAAGGGCAGGACCTGACACTTGGCCTTGTTGACCCTCAGACCAGTGGCCTCAGCCCATCCATCCGGCCTGTCCAGATCCCTCTGCAGAGCCTTCCTGCCCTCCAGAAGATCAATGATTGTACCATTCCAGAGTTCCTCTCAAACATGCAGCTGTCCATCCTACTGAAACAAAAAAATCTCATCTCCTACAAAGTCATACTTCTAAGAAGTCACACGACATAAGAGGATCTGAAGTTCAAAGATTTCATGGTCAGCATGGACTGTATGTTCTCACCTTCTGCCATCTGAGCAAACATCAGTCCCATGAAAGAATTCCTACATCTGCTAAATAACTTCTGGTTGGGCTCCAGCTCTAATTCCCAAGCAATTGGCCCAAAATCATGGTTCCTTGGTTGCACCACCAGCTGCTCTGGAAATTGTACTTCTGAAACGTGTTGTCAGCTTGAAAACAGCAAGAAGTTTTTTATCTGCTGAAGACCCAAAATGTTTAGGTCTCCTCATGGTAGACAATAAGGTAAGGGGAGCACTGTCAAGCAAAGTGATTTTTAGGAAGATGTTCAGTCTCTAAGGCAATGTTCAGAGGTGTACCCACCTTATCCTGTAGTCAGAGGTGAAAGAGAGAGACTTTGCTCACTGAAGAGCAGGACCCAGAGTTTTGGCTTATTTGGCTATTGATGCACTCTGAATTGAGGTTCTCTCACCCTGCCAGAAATTCTCCTGCTTCCCAGCTGTGGCCATTTGAAACTATCTGCACCCAAGGACTGAACTGTTTGTCATCACCCTCCATATATTTCACCACAATTCATGTATTTCAGACTAATGACAAAACTCAGCAGCCTTACTTCATGCAAATTAAGCCAGTAAAAGTGTTTCATTGTGTTCTAATTGTATGGTAAGTTCATATTTTAGTGGTTTTTTTCCACATTCACTTCCATTTCCTTTCAGCTGATATAATTTATTAATTTATCAGCTGTCTTGAAACATATGCAGCCACAGTGAATTTCATTTAATGCAATTAAAATCCCTGAATGTTTTCTGGAGGGAATGTTTCTCAAATGGAGTAGATCTTCCCTCTGGGAATTGCTGAACAATTTGGACCAATGTAATCCAGAGAAGACCAGTCTTACTGATGGGTAATTATGTTGGTAAATACTTTTCCCATACAGAAGCTCTTTTCTGGGCAAGACAAAATTCCAAAATCTTTACTCAGTCATTGAGTAAATCTTTCACTCAACTTGTTCCCCAAAGTCCTCAGTCTGTTGTTGCCTTCTCAATTTGTACTCAAACAAATTCTCAAGGATTTCAAAGGCATTTCAGATAAACAAGAAAAGAGTGAAATTCAGCATGTGCAGGAGGCCAGCACTCAACCTGATTCACTATGTCAGTCCACTTCCAGCCCTCAAATTCTATCTCAAATTGAAACTGAGTGGTGGATTTGAGGCCGGTATTAAAGACGTATGAAACAAATATCATTAGGTTAACTTAACTGAGGGACCATGAATCAAATCAATCCTGCTTTCATTAAAATGGGGACATTTTTTTCATCCAAGATCACAAATGGACCAATAAAAATAAACCTCTTGTACCAACGTGCAGAAATCTACACTTCCAAGGCTTTTCAATTTGCTGCTCCAATCAGGGCCTGCACAGTCCTTCCTTACACTGCAAAGAGAGATTTGACACGGTCACACTTTGTTTCTTGTCAGGCAGTAGCTGAACTGCTTTAAAAGTAGATCTTTTCATTCCTAGGCATCACTAAGTCTCAGAATGGCTGCTTTTGAAATTGCTTTACATTGTTTCATAGGTATTACCTGTCCTAGACAAAGGAGGCATATTCTAGATTACCACAGGTATAATTAGCATATTATTTTTTAGCCACTCAACTTTCAAGCTGCCATTTTCTCTACAGAAGCTGAATTATCATGTTGAAAAAATCTAAATTGTGGCATTGTGGTCAAACTCAAAAGTCCAACATGAAGAAGATTCATTTAGAGCTGCTAAATGTGGGGTAGGGGGACACTGATCCATATTTCATAGATGCATGAAGTAATTATTTACCTGTTACACTTGTGAGACTTTCTGTCTTTCTATTTTATTCTTGCAGTCGTCACTAAGTTCCATTTAAATTGAAGCTGTCACTTCTAATGCCTACCTTTGCAAACATAATTAATTTAATTAGCAAATTATCTACTGGGGCTTTTCAAACTTTTTTTCTCTCTAGGCTTATTAAACATTTGCCAGGAGCAGCTTTACAGAAAGCACATCACATGCATGACAGTTATTTGAAGATCTCAGATTCATTCCTTATTTCACAACCCACCTGGGTGAGCAAAGCCAGGGAAAGCAGAAGTACAGACTGCATTTGGCACAGACTGGGATGGAGTTCCCACATTGGATATTTCAGTGCACTCCATGGAATGTGCAAAACTTTACAGCATGGTACCCCCGTGATGAACATATTAGTTTAATTGTCACAAAGAGATGATGTTAAATATTTCACAGTTTTAACTAGCAGCATGTCACAGAATCATATAATCACAGAACTACATGTGTTGGAAAAGACCTCCAAGGTCACTGAGTCCAGCCTGTGACCAATGCCCACCTTGTCACCCAGCCCAGAGCACTGAGTGCCATGTCCAGACATTCCCTGGACACCTCCAGGGGTGGGGACTTCACCACCTCCCTGGGGAGTCCCTGACAATGCCAACAAGCCTTTTAATGAAGAAATTCCTCCTGATGTCCAACCTGAACCTTCCCTGGCACAGCTTGGGGCCATTTCCTCTCATCCTGTCCCTTGTCCCTTGTTCCCCCTGAGCAGAGTCTGACCCCCACCTGGCTGAACCCACCTGGCAGGGAGCTGTACAGAGCCAGAAGGTTCCCCTTGAACCTCTTTTCTCCAGGCTGAGCCCCACCCAGTTCTCTCAGCTGCTCCTGGTGTTCCAGACCCTTCCCCATCTCCATTCCCTTCTCCACTTTCCAGGTTCTGAGCACAGCATTTACAGTGTGGCTACATCAGTGCCCAGCACAGGTGAACAACCACTGCTTGTCACTTCCTCCACCATCTAAAGTGTAAATTTCAATCTAGAGAGAATGTGGAGGGCCTGAATTTGAGGTCCTTAACATTGCATAAACCAGGCACAAGTCTGCTGAAGTTGCATGGCAGGTACATGAAGGACTATCCCCAGAGTATGCAGCCACAGTTACAAAATTCTTCCCAAAGCCATCCTGAAGGCCAGACTCGGTGCCACTGGAAAGAGCAAACCTGGAAGCTCAAATGCAGAACATGACCTCCGTAGGAATGTGCCAACACAGCACCAGACCTTGTGTGAAACAGCTTTGGGTCTCTGCAAGGTAGAGCTCCCTGTTTGGGAGACACCACGAGCATGAGGTCAAGATAACAGCTTTGATTGCAGCAACCTACTTGTGCCCAGTCCAGCAGGTCCAGCCACCCGAGGACATGCTGCTGCCAGTGGGCACCTCGCTGTCTGCCATCTGCAAACTGTACAAAATCAGCCTTCTGTGCTGCAGTGGGGCTGCAGGAACCTCCTTGTCCCTGACAGAGGTTGGGATGGCAGGTGGGAGCAGCTGCAGTCAGACTGCAAACCCCAACACGGAATTTGTTTTCACCTCTCTCACCCACAGGTGATCCTACCCTCAAAAGAGCAAAGTAGAAAACTGTTCATATCAGATCACTTTGTTAGATACATGAATAGAAGATGAAAGATCAGTCTGCAGCTGATATTCCTTTGCCAAAAAACAAACCAGAACTAAAGGTAGGAACTGGGGCAACCAAGTTTAACTCAATGCTGACTCCAAGGAATACCAGTGTCACTGTCCACTCAAGAGTCAGCTGCCTTTTACTTTCACTGCCATTTCTCATGGATTGAGACCTCATAGCAAAAATACTACAGACCTAATGGCTTAGCCTTAAAACCCTCTGGATGGTGTACAGCAACTCAGACTTCTGTAATTACATTCAAGGCCAGACCATAGGTCGTTTAGCGCAGGGACCTCACTTATTATATTAAATTCATCCCAATCTTTTCTGCGTAGCTGTAGATTGGACTGCTACAGAAGCATGCAAAGAGACACCAGGAGTTGACCACCTAGAACTGAAAATCTTACTTGCAGGAGAAAACAATTAAATACTGCAGCCAAGTTCAAAACCCAGACAGCATAAAATGGTTCTGTTTGCCTTTAAACAGTTCTTTCTGCGCTGGCCTGTACATGACAGATGCTTTTTCAATTTAACCATCTTTGAGCAGACTTCATCATACAAAGTAATGATGGCATTCACCTACAGAGAGCTGCTAGTTTGAATGCAGAGCTGAGAGACAATCTATCTCATGAAGAAATGTGAATGAAAGGGAGAAGAACGTCAGCATTGTGCAAACAAGAACCTTTGTCTGCTCCACATTCCAGAAATATCCATTCAAATAGGATGATAAGACTTTAAAAAATCAGTTCAATTAAAAAAACCCCAGCAAATTAAAAAACACTCTATCTGATCTCTGGGTTTAAACATGCCATAAGACCAAGTGCCTATTCTTTGTAAAAAATGTTCTTTGCTGTCCCTTAGAAATCCAACTATTCTGAAAGAGCAAAAGCTGGGAAATGATTGTGAACATGACTTGTTTGGATGCTAAATAGTGCTGAGCGCCTAAAATGCCACTGATTTCACTGGAAGATGAAAGGCTCCATGGGAACTAGGCTTTTTCCTTTTGAAACCAGAGACCACTTCCCAAGAAAACAAAGATTTCTGCTAAAAAAGGGGAGGGTTTTAATGGGGCTGGCAAAGTAAGAAGAAACAAGAAGAGACTCTGTGTGTATCTGAGCTGCCAAACATACTATCCCAGGGAAAACCAACAGAGCCTATTACTTTCTAAGCTAAGCTTGAGAAGACAATATGGTTAATGGGAGCTCCAGCTCCAAAAAGGAGCTATTCCCTTGGCTAACTCAAACAAATATTCCTGCTAAAAAGGGTCAGGTTGGATGTCATGTAGACAGACTACTGAGGAACCCAAATCCTGCCATGTTACCAGGGAGGCAAGCTTGCAACAACAGCTGCTCCCAACCAGCTTTGTTATAAATTTATGAAGTAGAAATCCTGACATGGAAACCCAAGATGAAGTCAACTCCCTTATTCTGTCAAGTGGATATTTTTCTCATTATTCAACACTTAACAGGGATGACAAGATTAAATAGTCACTCATCTTCTGTGCCATTATACCTCCTGCATGATTGCTTCAAATTAAATCTAACAGTCAATGAAATAGTCAATATTTAATTTACTCATTGCAGGTGGTGATTTAGCTGCAGTTACGATATCATTTAGTGACAGAAATATCAGTATTTATCAGTTTTTATGACTCTTCAGAAGACATGGGGTCCCTTCATTAGGCAAAATGTCCATGCAGCTTTGAGTCATATGTCACTCTCAGAGTGTGGATTTTGAACACCAGGGGCCAGTTCCTTTTCCCTGCTTTCCTAGGTGCTTACTATCAGTGAAGATGCACAAGAGGACTGAGTGAGTTTCCAGAGAACCAGTGAGGTAACTGAGACACCTCTACTCTTCTAGGAGCACCCACTGCCTAGCTGGTGGTGCAGAAAATTTGGATTTGGGAGAACCTGATATACCAGAGACAGTCCAGGGCAATGAGGGTTAATTCCCACTCCTCTGACCTTGCTGGCTTACTTACATAAAATCCATACACAGGCAGGGAGGGGCCAACCAGAAACATTTTGGTGACATTAATTCCTGCCCTTTTCACCACACAAGAGTTCATCAACTGAAGACAGATAATTTTTGCCCTGTTTCTAGAGGAGAAAACAAGCAGCAATGCTATTGCTCCCGTTTAATGATCATGCTACAATGTTTTGCTTTTTGTTATCACTGTTTGAGATGAAAAAAAATATGCACTTCAACTCCCTGATGAGAGAGATTTCACTTTTAAACCCCTTCCTCCTAAAAAATGGGGCTTCTCCAGCAGTTAGTGAAGCATAGGAGATCTCATTACTGTCCTGCCATGGACAGCTCAGCTTTCACTTAAAGGTCAGAAATTAGAAAGAAAAGGCACCACTAGGCTGAGTATTCAACTTTCCCTCAGCCCCTCTCATGCTGAGAGGGAACTGGGAACCAAGTCTGCCTTACTCACCACACAGCTCAAAGGAATATTTGCTTGTATAGAGACTGGCATTGAAGTGACTCCCCAGGAGGAGGGGGGGAGGCAAGCAAAGACCCACTGAAAGCTGGAACAGGGCAACAGCAGGTGAGCACAAGGACTTTGGCCCTTATCCCGATGAAAAGCTAAAGAAGTTCCTCTGTGGTTTGAGACCAAGGCAGCTTTGTAGGGGTATGTCTCTGGATGGCTTCTCCCACTCCTTATTTTGCTGGGAATTTCTGCCTGCAGAAAAATGCAGCAGAGTTGTTCCTCCGCTGCCCTGCTGAGGGTTGTGCTCTGCACATCCCTTCCTCCTTGCTCCCCACTGGCTGCAGCCACGGCTTCCAAACACAGATGCAAGAACACAAAAAAGTGTCCCCTCTACCCACTTGCACAGCCAGAAACAGCTCAGCTCCAAGACAACAGAACAACATGTGCAATTACACAGTGGATACTGAAAGTTTTATGAAATGCACTTTTGTTTCCCATAAGTGGTTTAGTGAAAAATCTGCTTTCGGATTAATTTGGGTAACAATCTGCTTTGTTAATCATGTGTTTGCATATACTTGTTTGGAAATCCATGTGTTGGGTATGTCATTGCAGAGCACACAGTTATCATATTTTGCTGTCTATTAATCTGTAAAGGTCTGGTTGAAAAACAGGCACACTTAACAAAAAATATGTCTGAAATTTTGTCTCCGTTTTCCATCCCAATCCCTTCAATCCGTTGTCCTGTCATAGGCATTTGTGCCAAACAAAAAACTTTTTTGGTCTTCATTTAGAAATTTCTCTCTTCAAATTTTTGAACTAGACCAAAAGTATTTCTAATCTCTATTAAATTGACATAGTGGAATAACAAGCTTGATACTACAAAGATTTTATGCTTCATAACACCAGAGAATTCTAATAGTTTTTATGGTGCATTGAATTTCCAGGTCTAAACACAAAGGGGGGAGGGGGCAGGCAGAATAAGGGAGAAAGAGATTTCATAGCCATATGCTTATCCTCATAAAGCTGAACAGTCAATTAATGAGATGAGTAATTCCATATTTGTAGCTATTTGAAAATAAGATTGTGCCCATAGCTGAAGAGCCTTCTTCCTGCTAAGAGATCAATTTTTATTTACCTGCACTTTGAATGTGAGTCCTAATAAATCCTGGGTTTGTTGTTTGCATTTATGAGTGTGTTAATGATCCCATGTGGAAACCCCAGCTCTAACAATGGAGAGCCAGATTGGATCTTTGCCCCAAGCACCGTGGATACTCCTCAGCATCAGTGCTGGAAGAGAATCAAATCTCAGCTTCCCTTTTGCTGCCAGTAATTTGCTGCTGATCTATGGCAGCAGTAAATCACAGTGCACCAGCCCCACTCCCTGAGCACCTCAGGTGATCCAGGAAAGCCCCACTCCTTCATCCATCTGCTCACGGCCATGGGAAGAGGCAGGAGGAGGTGCACCACACCTGCAAGGCTGGATAGAAGCTGCTCCAGGGATCTGGAGGTCAAGTGATGATTTAGCAAGGGTTTGCTCTACATTTCTCATGTGTGCATTTCCAACCTGACCTGGTGCTGGCCCATGGGTTGTGTGCATGTTGACATTCACTGTATCTCTGGCCATTCTGTCACCTCAAACTGCTTCAAGATGATCTCATGCTTTGCAAACGGTTGGAAAATCCCTCAGCAAGTCCATGAACATTGTACAGAAGTGTAGGAGATGTGAAAACAGTTGGGCAAAAGTGTGCTTTGAGGATGATGAGCTGAAATGCGTCAGCCAGCTCTTCCAAGCTTCTAGCAACAGATAACAAGAGAAGTCTCACTGTGAGGAGAGCACAGGTGTCCAAGCAGGAACAGTGTGCCTGTGCTTGGGAAAAGCATGAGGGCTGGGAGAGCAGCAGCAGTAACCCCCTCCCCCAGTGAGAGGCCCCATGCCCTGTGTGGGTCAATCCCAGGTGGGCTTTACTTCGTCTGCCTTCAACTCCCTCCCCCTGCTCTGCCCCACTCTGCCACCCATCCTCATCACCACAACATGGGGCTCATGGGAAGAGGCCAAAGAAAATGAGAAGTGACTCCTGAGCATCTGCCAGGGCTCCCCAGCCTGCAAACTTACAGGCTAGGCCTTCAGAAATCCCTCACTAAGGGTCTAAGGCAGATTTTTAAAAAAGCTTCATGAGTGGGCACTGAGCTGCTTAGAAAATCCAACCATCCTCTTCAGTGTGAGTATTCAGTGCTCTGGAAAATCTGGCTGTAAATCCACAGGCAACTCCTTTTGTTTCATTAATTGGCTGTGGGGTTTAATTTCTTCATCTCACTTTCTCCCCTCAAGTGTAATACTATAATGAAGGCAGCAGATACAGGCTCAGGTTTCTGAGCAGAACTCTATATGCTACCTGTGGTGATTCACACTTAGAAACATATTCTGAGTTATCCCTGGCCATATATAAATATGCCTCCAAAATTATTTCAAGTCCAAATAGGAAAATGATTACATGAATTTTAAATAAAGGTATTGCTAAGGACTAGCACAGAGATGTTAAAGAAAGGCCACCTCTGGCTCAGGAAACCCCTGAGCCACAAATTGTGGGAGGTTGAGTGGAGTTTCCCTGTTTCCCTGGCCTGCTCTAATGCCTTTCCCCTGCATCTGTTATGAGCCACTCCACTCTCATATCCTTATGAACAGTTTTGCATTTAAGAAGTCAGAACCAGTAAGAAGTGAGGATTGAAAAATTTCATCCTCAATACTGTTTGAAGTTACCATCACCAGAATAAAAACTACCAACTTGTCAAGGACATGATGAACTCTGACAAAGTTCCCACCTGACTGGCACCTGGAAGAATGGCCAACCTTGACTTTCCAATATTTCCTAGCATTTCCAGAGCCAGAATCACTGCAGATACTACAAAGAGTACCCTAGAAATTACATCTTAAAATTAGTTTATTTCTCCAAACATCACAGGCAAAACCAGCAAGCTGGATGCAGTAAATTGCTATGGGTGTGACTGCAATTTGAAAATAAAAAATTTTCAGTTCATGCCTTCTCACTAACTTAATTCCACTTCAGGGAAGCCTTCAGAATAGACAATATAGATGATTTTAAATTCTTTCAGGATTTTTATAAACTTTTCTTTCCCTTCAAAAGAATCTTACCCCTCACACTACTTCAAAGGAATCATCACATGGGCTGAGAAGGCACAAGTTGGTGTGAAGATTGAGATCAAATTTTGAAAGGTGCTTGTCCTCTTTTTGATTTCATTGAGAGTAAAAAGCCTAAAACCCTCAGATTACAGTCTTGCAGCGGTATATAAAAAGCAACACTGGCAGCTCCAAACATTCAGAAATGCAAGACCAAGCCCCTTCCCACACACACAGGAACAGAAATGAGCTTGAAAACTGTAAGATGAGAGCAAAATACTTACAGGAGTGGTTCTGTAAAGGAATTGAGTTTTTGAGCTTCTCTCCACCATCAGATGAGCCAAAACTTCTCTTTGTTTAAAATGAAAGTTTAATTTTTGCTGACAAAAGCTGAGCCTTAATCTGAAAAGTCTGAGAAGTATTCACCACTGTAAGATCTGTGATAAAACCATAGTGGCTGCCAGCAATAAAAGCCTCAGAGTCCCAACATTTTAAATAAGGGCTTTGGTCTGGCTGTGACACTAGGGTTAAATCACAAGCAGTAAAATATTTCTTTCATGTCATTCTAATCCCTGTTTGTCATCAGAGAATCACAGAATCACCAAGGTTGGAAGGGATGTTTAAGATAATCCAGTCCCTGGATCTAGTCCCCAGTGATCAACCCCCACTGCAACCCATAAATCACTAAACCATATCACCCAAAAACACAGTGGGAGAACTTGGAGTATCTCCCCAAGCAACTGCTGGAATTGCAATAACAGGATGTCTGAGTTCACATCAGCCCAGGACAGAACACTTGCTGGACATACAGACATGTCCAAAGTAAATGTGACTTTTCCACTAATTCACTTCAACAACCAAGAGACCTTACAATGAAAACAAAATTAAAAAGCAAAATTAAAAACAAACAAACAACCAAAAACCAACAACAAAAAAATAACCCAGAAGGTCTTGTTAATGTCTGTAAACTATAGTAGGAAAAGCCATGGGGCAATTATCTGAAGATGAAGGGCAGTGCTGTGGGGGTGCACAACAAGAACCCCAGCAGCACCACTGTCCAGTCACTCCAGCAGCTGATCTTGAGGTCATGCTGCCCCTTTGTAGCTGGGCAGCTCTGCACAGAATGGGGTGGGGAGTGAGGGGAGTCATGGGGGAGCCATCCCCATGACAAACACAAGCCAAAAGATCTCCAAATTAATTTGGGGTGATCAATGAACCATGGCAGAATTTTTTCTGTTCCTAGTCCTGCCAAAAACTCAGATTAGAGATGCTCATTTCTGGAACTGACCCTGAAAGTCCAGAGAGAGGCAAAAGCTGATTCTATTCTCACCAACACCAACTTCTTGTTCATGCCCTTATATCTCATCAGAATCCCCAGCAATTCTGCAACTCATGCCAATAGGACACAGGATAGTAATTCCACAGGAGTGTCTCCAAAAGTAAACCAATAAATTCAGCAAAAAGAATGACTAAACTCAATATGATTAACCAACACATTAAATTCTAATGATCAAGTAGCTTGGACCAATATTTACCAGCACCTGCTGTTGAGTTTATCAGAATGCAGAAGGTCTTTGTGCATGGAGGAGATAGTCTGTTATCACACTGCAGCTTGTCTTTCACACCACATGCACCACTTACTACACAACTGAAGCACAGCTTCACAATTTTATTCAGCTGGTCTGCCACAAAAATTCAATTTAAAAGCTGCATTATTGTAACTTGTGGATATGGATCCCTTGACACTTCACAAATATAAGCACTATTTCTTCACATTTAAGGTACAATTTTAGTAGGTGCTTTCCTTTTCTTCCCTCCCCCTGCCCAAGCCCCTTCTCTCTCCTGTGTTATTTTGATCTGACTGAAGTTTTCCTATCTGCCTCTCTGTATTTCGTCATCCTTCTGGCATTCTAAAGACAGGCTGAACATCTTTAGAACCTGTTCAGTCACTGGAGAGGCACATCCTTGCTTAACATGAAGGAAAGCAGGGAAGAAACACTTCAGGTACCATGGAGGGGATTTAAAGACATTTTGTTGCTTTCCCTGATTCTCCATTACTCAACAATATAGCATGAAGACTAAATAGAAACTTCAAAAACTGGCTTTCTAAAGTCCTCAGTTATACAGATAATTTCATACCATCAGACGGTGAGACAGGAGCCTCCCTGAGCACTGAGTATCCTCTCCAGTGAGGAGGTGTCTATACCTTGCTGGTTCCTGCACCATCTTCCTACCTCTGCTCCCCTATCACCTATTCATCAATCCAGTCCTTTTCTGTAAGAGCTAAAATTCAACTCCATGCTAAGGCAATTGTCAAAACTCTGTCAGCCTTTCCCTTCCAAACTCGCTCTTTTTCTAGAAATAGAATTTCTGAAAGTTCTATTTCAGCTGATTAAAAAACAGACTTCTCAGAGCTGAAAACATGGGAAGTGTTACTAATCCTGTGATATTTACACCAAATATGAACTAATTTCGTGTTTTGAAAAATGCACTTCATCACAGTCCCAGCTCATACATACACTCAGCAAGGCAGAGGCTGTGCCTATTTCAGTTTGCAGCTGGGACAGTGGCCCGAAGGCTGCTTGAACTTGCACCACAGCCTGATAGCCAGGGAAAAGTGGAGTGTCAAACTGACCTACATTTTGTCACAATTCCTTAGCTTGACAGAAAATCAGCCAGTCTTGAGGCAGCATCTCAAAATCCTCTGACTTCCTTCTGCACTCTCAGAGAACCACAATGCTGAGTGGGGAATAATAAATAAGGAAGATGCTCTGATAAGGGATGTCCTAGCAGGCAGATTGCACAGGCTGGAGAGTTTGTGTGAAGGGCAAGACTTGATACCAGATGGGACTTTTAATCCCTGTTAGGATGCTGTTGGCATTTTTACAGGATGTGTATGAAACAAAAAGCAATGGAGCAACACAGGTATTTCTTTGTAATATAAGATTACATTTGCAAAACAAATACTGTTAACTGAAAGCTGTGTGGCTATGGGGAATGCCTCATTCATCCTAATACACTGTCTAAGGTAGCAAGGCCAATAAGAAATCAATTTTAAGTCAATAATATTCACTCTTCCTACCATTTGCTTCTATTGCACTCAGTTCAAACACTGACAAATCAATTTCCAGTTACTGATATGCTGTCATAATGCTGCTGGACACTGGAGCACAGCACTAAAGCCATGTGAAGACATGCCAATCCTGGCAGTTAGTGACATTTCAGTTCCAAAAGATCATGATCTAAGAAAAAGGGCAAACAAAGTCTTGACTCTAAACATTCAATCACTTTGAAATGATTTGAGTAATACCTACCTATGTCTCACTCATGCCCATTTTTGAGGACTTAGACAGCTCAAGAAGGAATTCTGAGATTGCTGACCCATATTTTCTCCCCTAGCATTTGGTTTGCATGGGTAAAATTACTGTTGTCAACAGGGACATTCCCAATCTAATAAATTGAAAACAGAACCATGCATTCTGTTATGGTCCTAAGAAAACTGTGCTTAAACAGTGAAGAGGTCACATATGGTGTGTGGCAAACTGCAAAAAACCAAAAAACAACAACAAAAACCCAAACAAACAAATAAACAAATAAAAACCAAACAAAACAAAAACCAAAGCCAACTCCTAATTGTTAAAGTTCATTAAATCATGAACTTATGTACATATTTATAATTGCTGACTCCACTGAAGAGCTCCTGAAGATCTGCACTGACCTTTGACAGGTGACTTTGAGGTCTTGAAAGTCCAGAAGTTATTCAGTTTATTTATTACAGTTATTCACAAGAGTGCAGGTGGACTTTTATTTGCCCAGGCATTACAGCCAACACACCAACAGCTTTACCACATTTGTAACACAGACAAATCGCAATTTCCAAGTTGCTGATGTGACCACCTGAGTGCCTTGACCAAAAACATCTACTGGGGGGAGCAGCACACCTCAGTTCTGAGAGGTGGAAAATGCAGAAAACACTAACTACTGAGACACACTGTTCTATGGAACCCCTTCCTTCTCACATCTTTGGTCTCTCAGAAACATAAATTAGTGCTTTCAGCACTTGGGATCCTTCTTTAAAAACGCCAATAAACAGAATGATGCAGTCAAAGCCATATGTGACTTCTTGCTGAAGATTAATAGAATGCCTTCTCCAAGGTTCAGATAATGACCACAGTGAAAAAAACACAAGGCTGCAGGAAGAGTCCTACTTCCCACCCCATACTCTACTGCTTAAACACCATTTTTCCATAAGCAGTTGTGAACAGAAGATTTAAGGCATTCCAGCTGCAGGTCTATGAGCACAAACCCTGGTTAGAGTGGAAGGTAAAATCAGTCAACAGTAAAACATTGCATAACTGAAACTCACAGCAAAGTCCTCATCTCTCAGCCCCTTTGTTGTACTTCCTTGACATTTAAGAGGCTACTTTCATATGGGATGATTAAGGGAAAATATTATCCTCTGGAACAGAATTTGTGAAGTCAAGGTTATTGATCCCAAAACAGTCTCAAGCAAATCAAATGGGCTTCTAAGTGATTGTCAGCTCCTGGAATACTACACCTCACAATGCTTGCAAGATTCCTTACAGTTTACAAAAACTCCTGCAGCAGTTGACCATCATGATAAAGTATCAAGGTCTCCAGTATATCTGCTCAAGTCCTCCTAGTACCAGTCTGCTTGGAATAAACTGCACACCCAGCAGTGGCAAATATACATGTACATAGTTCTACTCCACACAATTTACCAAGTGTCTTGTGTTGAAAAAAATAAAACACTCTCTTTCTTGAACTTAATTTGCTCATTTAATGATCACCAGTAGGTGAGATTAAGTATTTTCTTAAAAGACAAGAAATAAAAGACATTGTAGTACTTTTAAAAAGAAACAATCAGCTCTAAAAGACACTACCTGAGCATAAATATTCCTTTTTGCGAAGTATGAACTGCTTTGATCTCTTTGCTGCAGTTAATTAATACATTTTGTCATGTCTGAGCAGGAAGGGGTGTGGGGGGAAGAAGGAATCAAAACCAAAAGACAAACAGCCTGAAATTCTAACAAAGGCCTCAGAAAACAATTTCTTCTTCTGCATCCTGCACTTACTCTTTCCACACTGATCCTGAAAACAAAACCTCAATTTTCAAGGCAAAGGACACCTAGGGGCACTTTAGAGGCAAACTATTTATCTTCTTGAAGTCCCCTTCCACAACATTAAACCAAGGTGTAATACTAATTAAGCCATACAAAACCCCCTCCAAATCTATTCCCTCATCAAACCACTACAAAAACCAACCACTGGTATGTTCCACCAATATTTATGAATGTACACAAAAAGGCTGAGTCTCGATACAAAGTTTGCTGAGATTTTTTCCCCATGTAAAAATCGCAGGGCTGGAGCTTCAGTTACCAATGAAAATGCAGTTTGGAAGTTCAGGACATGCAGGTTCAGGCTCCTGGAGGGAACATGCCCCAGTAATCAGACTAAAGCTCTGCCAGGGCAGATAGATTGCCCTGCCAGTGAATCTATTTAGCAGTTCTACCCTAGCCTGTCTCTCCACTGAGACAGTTCAGAAAAGGAAAGCTCTGTTTGAATAATCCTAAAGCTCTGGGCAGTTAAGAGGATGAATAAAAATATTGCTCTTTAAAAAAAAGAGTTAGAGATTCTTTTAATTTGGCTATTAATTAAAGGAAGGAGAGGAGAGTATTAATGGGAATGAAGCAAGGCTGTGGGGATGTGAAAGGGAAGTTGCTCTCTTCCATGCACCAAGTCAGTGCATGGGCCATGACCACTGGGATGCTGCAGCACTGGCCTGATTTACTCTGGCTTCTGCTTCAAGTGGTCGTCAAAGCAAGTTCAGGCATGGTACATCATTATTATTTCATCAATTAAATGCACTATGCTCAGCTGGCAGCCAGTGAAGTCAGCTGTCACAGATGCATCCAAATCCAGGTCAGAGGGGGTCTTTGTTCTTGCAAAAAAAAAAAAAAAAATCCACTGTGGAATGAGATGTTCCATGCTAATCAAAACAGAAATGGTGGAAAAACCAAAACCTTTCAGATCTAGCAGAAGTTGACCAAGGGGAAAAAATAGCTTGCTTTTGTCTCTCTTGTTATTTACTGGACATACTTTATCTTCTTGGATTCGAGGAAACTTCCATTAGGCAAAAAATTAGTACTCAGTACCACTTCAGCAAAATGCCCTTGTTGCAAAAGGCTCTGAAAAAATCCCAGGCATTTGAGGAATTTTTTTCTTCTCCAGAAATCTTATTGTTTTGTTTTGAATGCAGGAGACAAAGGAACAATACTGCCCAGTCACTGGAATGCCCTCTAAACTTCCAAAGCCACTGCTCCCAGCAGCTTTTCTCTCCTCCCAGGGCGCTGATGGAGGTGCAGTGACCTCAGCAAACACAAATCACACGGGTTTTCTTCCCTGAAACAGCCACCCACAAAATTTCTCTATGAGCCACATCACCACAACTGAAGAGTGACACGTATTTTGCTGCTGTTTTTAAAACACACATTTCCTTTGCTCCCCAGTCTGTTTGTAAACAACCTTGATCTTACAGATGCATTGAGTGATCAGTACTGCTGGCTGTTGAAATCACAGACTTTTCAAAGGAGTTTCATGTATTTTGTATCTCAGTTCTGTTAGCTCATACCATGATATTCTCATTTGTTCCAAGTCATTATATGCATGGCTTTATACAGCATTGATTGTAGGGGTGAGTGACAAATATGTTTTCTTTTCAGTGGTTATCAGCTGACAAATAACAACCATTAATCTTGGCTCTCCATCTAAAACATAGGGATTTAGCCCCATGTCTTTCAGAAATTTCTACTGGGAAGCAGTTCAGCAAAGAAATGGGTGTATCTTTTCTGGAATGACAGCCAATGAACTCAGATGCCATGCAGGAGGAGGAGAGCCCAACCCACACAGCTGACAGGGTTCCATTTCATCACAAGAAGCAGCTCTCTCATCCCTGCAGAAGCAGAAAGGCAGCCCAGGGGCTCTGCTCAGCATTCCTGAGGAGCCTCTGGACTATTTTTTCCCCAAGTAGTAAGATAATCAATACTGAAAATGACAACAACCAATAATGGTTGCAGACCTAATTACAAGCCATTCTCCATTCATACTGAACTGTCAGGATCATTAATAAAAGCATAAGTGCTCTGACCTAGCTCCCCTTGCAATCAATGGATTCCCAGCCATAACATGATCTTCATCCTTTATTTCCCTTCTTTTTGTAGAAGAGATGGAGCTGACTACCTACAGAAAAGGTGTGCCCACAAAAACTTGTGATACTCTGGGCATCTCCCATGTTTAAAGGGAAAGTGGAGCATGCTGTAACAACTTGGGTGGAACCCTTTCCTATGCAAATATCTCAAATCATTTGTACACATGAAAGCAGAGCTCCACTATCCTCAGCAGCAGATGGGACATGGAGGCCAGAGACATTTGCCCACAGTTACTGATGAGAAAATGGAAGTTGGACACAGTGTTTGGCTGTAGAGTGCTTTGCTTGTGGTGTTTTTTGAACCACAAGAGCCACTGGAGAGCCCCACCTTCCACATGCAGACACACAATACACATTTGTCTTCATGTTTAAGCGAGAGATTAAGATGAGCTTTGCTCACAAAATTTGAACATGACCCCTCTAAGTAATGATGTATGTGAAATCAGCATCTTCTCTTACTCTGCATTCCACAGAATAAGGGGTTATTCGAGAAGAGAAGAGAAGAGAAGAGAAGAGAAGAGAAGAGAAGAGAAGAGAAGAGAAGAGAAGAGAAGAGAAGAGAA
>JBBMKD010000053.1:66105568-66141345 GCA_037834095.1 Argya squamiceps | reverse complement strand
GAAGAGAAGAGAAGAGAAGAGAAGAGAAGAGAAGAGAAGAGAAGAGAAGAGAAGAGAATTTTTCTTTTTTGGTTGAAAGGAACCTTTCACAATCATCTAGTTCAACTACCTGACCACCTCAGGGCTGACCAACACTTAAAGCATGCTATGAAGGATGTTGTCCTAATGAGCATCCCTGTGCCACCACTGGGCCACCTTGGTCCTGCCAGGACAAGGAGGGCCTGGGGAGCTGTGGCTGAGCCTGGAGGTGGCCCCACACACTGAATCTAGGAGACCTCAACTGAGACCAAGCCCCACATCAGAGACTGCACAAACTCAGCACCTGGCAGTCCATTGTCCCAAGGCAGGAACTCCTTGATACTGGGGAACTAGTAAGTATGGCTTACTATATATATTATATTATATATATATACATACCAAGCCATATATTATATATATTACTTAGTAATATAAATATATTACTCCTTTGTATATTTCCCTTCATTCACGTATTCATATAGTCATTTTTCTTACTAGAAAGCCTCAAGGCTTTTCTTTCTTAGTAAGAAAAACCAGGCTATTCAGGAGAGATGATGCACAGGCAGGACAACACACTTGAGGGCACACTGTTACTGGGGAGGCTCTGAAATGACAACATCCTGACTGGTTTTCCTTCCACAGGAATTCTAGCCACTGACTGATTCCTCATCACCTGTCCACAAACACCTGCCATCCAATGGCTCTAAGCCTAACCTGCTGGTACAATTTACATCTCTCTCCCTGCCTTCCTCTCAAAGCAGCAGCTACTCCAAAAGCTGTACTTCTTTTTGCACTTACACAATAATGCTCCACTGAAAACCTCCTGTGGCTATTGCAGCTGAGAAGGGTGCTATAATAATCAAACTACTAAAAAAATCAAACTAATACAAACTACTGTCATTGGGCTGATCACGCACAGATGTCAAAAAATTACCAAAGTCTGGATACAAAGGCAGCAGTAAACAAAGAGATATAAATCTTCAAGGGATGTTAGGAGTTGTGGTCTTTGGAAAACAGCAATATTGCTACATAAAATTTCCTAGCTGATCCAAGCTTTTCTTGACCTCCTAAGGAAAGTTACAGGTCTTGGCATCTCTAGTGACACCACTGCTTTCCTCTCCAGTCAGCATCCTGGCATCCATTTCAGCTCCTGACACCAATGGGAACAAAGCAATAACGAGAAATATTTTCAAAACCTAGCTGACCATCAGTCCCTGGATCTCAGCACCAGTCTGAATCACAAGCCAGATGAAGGAAGCCTTTAGGAGAAGCCTAACCTTTGTCAGGCCGTGCTTTTTCAAGCAGCACTGCTGTCTGGAGCTGCCCCAGCTCTGCAAACCTCTGTCTCAGCCAGCTGAGCAGCAAAGCATGGATCTCACTAATGTGCTACTTCTGCCACAGATGATCCTGGACTGCAACACTTAGAAACACAAATATAGAATGTCCTGAGCTGGAAGGGACCCCAAGGATCATTTGTCCAGCTCCTGGCCCTGCCCAGGACACCCCAACCATCCTGTTCTGTGTCTGAGAGTGTTGTCCAAACTCTTCTGGAGCTCTGGCAGCCTTGGGGCTGTGGCCAAACCCTGGGGAGCCTGATCAGTGCCTGACCATCCTCTGGCAGAAAATCTTCCTGATATCCAACCTAACCCTCCCCTGACCCAGCTCCAGCTGTTCCCTCAGGTCCTGTCCCTGGTCATAGAGAGCAGAGCTGCCTCTGCAGCCCCTGGTGAAGTCTGACCTCAGTCTCCTCCAGCTGGACAGACACAGTGCCCTCAGCCATTCCTTGTGTGGCCCCTCCAGACCTTTCCCCATCTTTGTATCCTCCTTTGAGCACTCTCCATCTTTCTTATATTCTGGTGCCCAAAACTGCCCAGTGTAGTCAAGGTGAGGCCACAGGAGTGAGGCATTCACTCTGCCCTGAAGGAAGGGAAATGAGAGAAAGATCTGTTGAGAGCCTTCTCTAAGAAATACACAGGACAGGTGTGAACCTCTGCAGTCAATAGGACTGGCTTCCCTGAGCTTTGAATCTTGCCCATCCAGTGCAGTACCCCTTTTAAACTACTACCAATTATTCAGGAAAAGTAATAAAGAGCATTGTGCTCAGGAGAAATTTGCTTAAAACATGCTGTTTCCACTGAGCTTATCCACCTAGAGGTTATTGTAGCACACACTGACTGCAAACTGCCCAGTGGAGAGACAGGATGATAAAAAGTCACACAGCACAATTACCAGTCAGGGTTTTCATGACAAGCTACTACTCCTTAAAATAAGGCTCCAGAATGCTCAAGTGTAGTGGGCTGACCTTTGGCCAAACACCAGCACACCCACAAAAATCATCTGCTCATCCTCTTCTGCTCTAATTGAGCAAAGGAGGCATAAAGATCAATTAAAAATTGAGCTCATGGGGTGAGATGAGGATACTTCAACAGGGGCAACAAAAAGCTCAAAACCTTAAAAAGGTATAAAGAAAATTTTATTAAAAGAAGAATAAGAAGAACTAAAATAAACCTTAGAACACCTCTCCTCTCCCCAGCCTCTCTTTCTTTCCCACTGACAACGTAAAGAGACAAAATCTGGGATTTTGAGTCAGTTTACCACATCTAAAAATAAGTATTTCTTCAGTTCACTTAAGGAGAGGAGTCTCTCCTGCCATGCCACAGGAAACAGTTTCTTGTGGTTTTAATTTCATGGCTAAACAGCCTGTCTGGCACCTGCTTACATGTGGAATCCCTCCCCAGCTTCCATTGGTGGCCTTTTTGGATTATGTGGTACAATTTTTAAGGATGAGCTGTTCTAATATAGAAGCAAAGAGTCCTCTTCTTCTATCTCTAAGGGCAAAAATTTTCTCTCCGTGTTCAAGTCAGATCACAGCTTTCTCAGCATCTACATCCCCCAGTTCTCAGGGGCTGTGGGTGAAGGTTGCATCCCCCCACAAGCTTTATGAATTACAGGGAAACAGTGTATTTCTGGTGTACTGTAGTCTTCACCACGGTTTGCAGAAGAATTTCAGCCCCGAGGCCAGGACCATCTCCTCTTCCTCCTCCCTCTCCACCGACCTCGGTGTTCCCACGTTGTTCTCCTCACGGGCCTCACCTGTTTCTTTTCTCTGATTCGGGAGAGAATTGCTGTCTGTAGGTTCCTCCGTTTTGAAGCTCAGTTCATTGAAAAGGCTTTACAGAGTTCTGCAGGGCTGGAAAGGTTCATCTCCCCCGGGTTTGCACTGGGGGCATTGCCTCTCACATGTTCCCTGCTGGGCACTGGGATCTCTCCCAGCTCCCAGCACGGGATGGCTTTTCCAGCAGCAGGATCTCAGCCAGGGGCTGCACCTCCAAGGCAGGACAAAAACAACTTCCCTCAGTTTTTTCCTTCTTAACTCTGATTCACAGAGGCGTGTCCAGCCTTCCTAATTGGCTTAGCAGTGCCCCCATCCTCAGAGTTAACCAGCTCTTGCCAGGCACGGGGGAAGGAGCTTGTGCTTCTCACAGAAAAATCACTTCTGTGGCTGACTTCTTCCCTCTTCACCAAAAATCAGTTATTGCAAAACCAGCATATCAAGGCTTTACTGGAGTTTCAGTACTGGCACTTCACAACTGTAAATACCACAGTTCGTTTTTCTTAATTTAAAATTAATTTTATTATTCACATAAAAACATATTATCACACTTGTCTAGAAGTCAGTTCCTTCTAAAAGTACCTTGTGTTATTTCAGATAAAAATAACCCTGCATGAAGATTTTTATTATAAATTAAGGTAACTTAGACTGTAAGATCTTGGGACTGGACACATCCTTTTTTGATCTGCATTTCTGTAAAAAGCAGCAGAAAAAATCTTGAGCAGTGACTGACATCCATAGGAATTGTCACAATTTCTAGGAAGTTACAAAAAGGAAATAGTGATTTTGTGCTCCCGTTATTTGTCTCAAAATGTCACAGCCAATGCTATCACAGCTGTAGCAGGTGGTACAACCTCTCTTGTACATTTTAATATGGTCTGTGACAGAAAATCAGGTCACTTTATTCCCTCCTGAACTGAGAGCACAAACCCAAATACAAAAATAAGGAACGACAAAAGCCCTCCCGTGTTTTGAAACAAACCAGATCAGTCAAAACTAGTGCTGCAAACAGGAAACCAGAAATCCCAACTGGATGGCCAAGGCCAGACATTGCTTGAATGCAGAGTTAAATGTGGCTAAATGTTGCAATTCCACATTAAGACATGCTTGATACACATCCAAACTTTAACACTTTAACTCTATTTGTGTACATGCATAATAGCTATTTCTGGGATAATTACAATCACCCTGTAATGCCTTAGTGATTTTGAAATAAGCACAATATTGTAACGTATATGAACTTGAACTGCAAAATACTAACATAATTAATCTGCATGAGCACACTGAACTTTGTGACATTTAATAGCCACCCTCAACCTCTAGCATTAGTTAAGTAGCCATACACATGCACTCAAGATGGTGAAAGATGATAAAAAAGGTATCTTGTCAGCACCTCACTTGATTTTTGTCTAGAAAAAGAAATATCTGCTGGCTCAGAGTTTAACTGTTCCATGTTTTTTGAATTTCACAACAAACTATGCAAATGATAATCTCAAACCAGAATATTCTGCCTTTTGTCAAACTATTCAAACCCCTCAAATATTTGTTTTTAACATAAATGAATTGCCTAGTGCCCACTAATTTTTTTCAAAAGTAAAACAAAATAGAAACTCAATTTAAAAAAGAGCTCTTCTAAACTTTTAAAAGAAGCACATATACAATACACATGGAAACTGAAATATTGCATACTAAACACAGAACTGGAATAAAAATGCACACTAAATGTTCAACAAAATGGCTTCAAGGAAGCAACTTTCTCTCTTGGGTGAGGATACTCAGGTGACTACATTTAGTTAGGGACTTCTGTGGGTTTCCTGGGCAAATAATGGGCTCTAATCTCAGTTATTCATGATGAAAAGAAGACAAAGTCATAAGATGGCATTAAAGGCACATTATCTGCCAATACAGCCTGCTCCAAATGTGGTTATTACTTGTAGAACATCAGCTTTAACAAGAAATCCATTTGAAATCACTAGATTTTTTTTCCTTAGTGTTTGTTCTGGGCTAATTCCTGTGATTCCTGCATCCCTCTTGCTCTTAATAGCATCAGAGAGGCGACTGTGGAAGAGGAGATATGAGTGTTACAATCCCTGACAAATGGCTTGGGTGATCCTTGGGGTTCCATTAATGCATGGGAAGAGCTTTCCTGAAGATGAGTCAAATTAAAGACTAATTCAAAAGTGCCTGTTACTTACCAGAGAAGTCTCTTGGATATAAAAAGGCACTTAAAAAAAAAAAAATTCAAGAGCATTCATTTATCAGTCTTCCATATACTTATATAAATATATAATTTTAGTATTTTTGTAGTTATTTACGTGTTTTCAGGAATATATTTAATTTTTTTTTCCCAAGGAGCTCTCTCTATACATTCTGTTGCTCAGCACTGCAGTCAGTCTCCCTTATGCCCACCAGACAGAAATGGTGCATGACTGCAAAAGCTGGGATGACTAAAAACTGGGATGACACTTCTGCAGATCATCCTCAAACCATGCTGCTGGCAGAACCTGGAGGCAATAACACAGCTTTACACCATTTCAGCCACTGAAACATATTTTGTTTCATCTCTTTTCAAAATCCAAAGAGCCAGTAGACACCATCATGGGCTGAACGTTTCCCAAGTACAGCACAGACCAAATTTTTGCAGCTCTGCACACAAAGAAAGGCCTGAGAAGAGAAGCATTCAGGTGCTGACAGACTTGGCTGTAACAGTGACTGCATAAAGACAACCCTGCATTAACAAGGCACTCAGAGTTCTGGAAGCTGATAAAGATCCTGGAGCAGCAGGAGAATTCTGACCAGCCCATGCCACTTTGGGAAGTGGAGGATTGTTGGCTTGGGTTTACTGAGTGACACCCATGCAATGGCATCTAAGCACTGACCTTGCCAGCAAATTTGAGGAGCTGGCCTCTGCTGGCTTGACAGGTCTTACTGACAGGTCTTACTGACACAACTGAATTCCTAAAATAAAAGCCAGTCTGCATGGTTACATTTTGGAAAAAGACACAGGGTTTGGGATGGTTGCTATTACTCCTCTGCTAAATTTTCACTTTTGCCAAAACAAAAAGACAGAACACAAAATGCTGCCATGACATGACAGTGGCTCTTACTTGTTCACCTTTGCAGCTGGTACTAGTCAAAGAAGTGGAACAGGAGCTGAGAGCCTCTTTGCAGTCAGTAAATAAAAGCAATATCTATTGAGACAATTATCCTACATCAGGACTGGATTATTTTAATGAAACAAAACTCGCATAGAAAAAGGTCCCTAATGACCACACTCCTTCTCATGTCTCAGTGCTGCCTTAGAGCAGATGAAACTCTGGAAGAAGTTTAGAGGGTTCCACACAGGATCCTCAAGCACTTTCTCTTCCTACACATTGCACAGAGCAAAGGGAGAGATGCAGCCTGTGGGAAAGCTGCAGGAAGGCAGCGCCAGTGCACCACTCCCCATTGACACCAGGGTTACTGTCACTTTAACAAGCCTCTACTATAGTGCTATTATCATTCAAAGCTCCTTATCATGCCAAGTGCAAATATTATGACTTGCTGAACATCTAGAGTAATCATTACTGCAACTGTGTACGTGTGCTTGTGTTTAATATTGAGGGCTGTTGCTGTCACCAGGCTATAAAAACCAAACTGGCATTAACAGCAGGATTTGCATACAGCTGACAGGGACAGAGCCTGGCACAGTGCTGGGGGTGCACAGTGCAGGCACTGCCAGGGGAATGTCTGACCAACACTGGCCAGCACACAGGGCTCCTCAGCCGCTGCCACAGCCAGTGGAGCAAAGAGGGACACAGCAAACAGGCACTGGGCAAACACTGCTGCCTCCACAAAGCCAGAAATTGTCTTGTGGTTGCCCCACCCAACAGAATCCAAACTGAGGCCCAACATGTCTGGGGCTTTCAGGTGGGAAGCAAGGACCCTTTGAGGATGGGCCCCTATCAGACCACACCTACAACCAATGCTGCCTGGTAAAACCTGAGACAACACACAGCCTGGTGCTGTGCTTCACAAAGGTGAAGTACAGGCTCTTATTTTCTTGGAAAGATCTACCAATTGGACTTTGGTAGATTTTCACACCATGAAAGGTTTCAAGTTGTACTTAGTCACAGCAGACTTACACTGGTTCACGTCTGGGAGGTTACTCTGGGAGTCAAGGCAAGGGGTGCTGTGCTTGCTTCTGACACGGAGCTTCATGTTCCAGTGGCAAAGGGTTCCCACTGATTAGAGCAGGGGAAAGCACTGGGCATTCCTGAAAACCTCTCTATTGATTTCTCAGTGCCTCAGTGTGTAAAATACTAACATCTTACTGGCTGGGAGACTGCAAAGTTCAGACAAGGTAGAAAAGAAGAGGTACAGTAACTGCAGTGCCCCCCAACTAGTTCTGTAACAAAAGCAGTGCAAAACTGTCCTAAACACGCAGAGGTCTTGTTATTACTGTTCAAATGGTGAAGTACTGCAAAGGCTTGTGACAAACTGATGGCAGAGTTAAATGCACCAACTTACATCAGAGGCAAACCCACTGTCATTAACTAGGCTCTGCTCACAAATTTGGATTTCTGCAGTTCCAATTTCTTACAGAACAAAGGAAGCAGGATATTCTGCTAATGTTTAGTAGGATCACAAAAATCTATATAATGGGCACATGATCACTTGAGGAACACCTTCCATTACTGACAGCAGTGTGTTACTACAGCTACATGGATTTTCAGGAACTTGCTCCTCAGAAGGAAAAGGGGACACAGTGAAGGAACTGGACTGGAAGAGGGAAGAAGGAGCATGTGCACCCTGGGTATCTGTAACAGAATATGGGCTCTGCCACAGAAACACTTGGTTTTGCTGGATTGTTTCAATCTCACTTTTCACTGGCACTAAATTCATCAATATGAATGGACAAAGTCAAGAGCCCTCATCAGCAGCAGCACTAATTAATTTTTTTTCAGAGATATTACATCCTAAATCAGATGTTTCAAATTGCTACTTGGATCACTTGTGCTGGTACCAAACAATCTGAATTATTCATAACAACTGTGCTAATCAAATTCTGAAAACCCTGGTGACCCCCTGCTCTTGCCTGATAACTGGGAAGCAGTACTAGAGAGGGCAGGAGGTTGCAAGATTAAAGTTAAAGAGGTTCAGGAAGAAATTGAAGCCAGTGATGCTTTATGTGGCTACATTGTGCTAAGAAAGTAAGCCAGCAGATAGGCTCTCCTACAAAAGGAGAGGGAATTTGCAGAAGTTTCCAGTGCACAATATCCAGAAAGGAACTGCTCAGGTGTAATATATAAAAACACAATTATATTTTGCTAACATTTTTATACAGACAAATCTTTGGAGTGTGTAGTTGGATATTCACAGTGCTAAAACACAACTGCCTTCTTTCCAATGACTTTGGGCACATAATTCTGAGCACAGCAGTAACAAGTTCTAAAAAACAATCACCATTGCTATATTCCCTATCTATGAACAGTAGCAAATGTCTGCTCCAATAAGGTCAGGCACTTCTAGGGACTTTTTCATTTGCAAATGGATGGACAAAGCTGCATTGAGTACAAGCTCCTTTCAATTTCCTAATGCAGCTGCACACAGGCACCATAAGGTACCTGGCTGCACCCCCTTATGTCCGTGGTCCTTTGGTCTGTCATGTCACACAGGGTGACCTAGCAGAGGACACTGGGGATCAAACAATACTACAAAGTGCAAGAGAAAGAAAACTGGCTCTTTTGAATACAGGCAACATTCCATTCCACCTAGAAGGGCACTTTAAATCAGAATTTCCTAACTGTGATAGTAATTGAATTTCAACAGGGGAAGTATTATATAGTGAACACCACTAAGCATGTTTTATATAAAGATTAGATCTAATAAGACACTTGTCATATATTTCACAACCAGGACATGATTTTTCAAAACAGATTTATTGAGGCTGACCAGCTGTATAAGAGACAGTGTGACCTGTAATATTGTAGTTAAAGAAACATTATCAACTTCAAAAACCAGTTAAATTACTGTATCTATTATGGGTACAAATGGTGACTAACTCTTATAACTGAACTACAGCATCAAAGGGAAAACTGTTCCTTTTTAAAGTGAGCTTTGCTGTACATTTGACAGCATCTTTTGTCTAGATGGGTTGAGAGTTTTGCTTTTGATTAGCTGTCTCAGGCAGCAGCTATCTGGGGTAGTTATGCTCATATTCATTTACTTCCTCTTGGCAAAAGAGTTAGAAGCATCAGTGGGGATGTAGAATAAAGCTTTTATATTTTAAAATTACATATTTTAAAATAACTCAGTCAGGGTCTCTATTTTAAGGATGTTCTGTAAGTCAGTTTCAAAGACGAAAACTTGCAGGGATGCTAAAGCTCTGTTGTGCTCATGCTGAAATCACACACATACATACATAGAGATTACACACCAACATACACATATGTGTATACACAAGTTAATAAACAAACTACAAAGTGCAATCTGACTTCAGATTTGGTTGTTGAGATACCATCCCCAGTGCTAGAGGTGCTGCCATTTGGCCAAGTAACTAAGAAAAGATGTAGCTCTGAAGTTGGGCTCTGAGCTGATTTGGTGTCTCCAGGCTTTCTGACACCTTTCTGCAACAAGTACAGCAGGTCATGACAGGCCCTTAATGCAACATTCTGATCAGTGCAAGAAACCAAGTAATGGCTTCTAAAAACACAGTTTTTATTAGCTTGGTGTAAAGTTGTCCTAATTTCATTTTTAGGCATGTCTCTATTTTTTTTCATTAATGAAAAGTCATGGTCTTAGTTTTCACAGCTTTCAAAGAAACAGTTGCCAGTGTTGATCACTATAAATGTACACTGTCAGCATGATACCATTAGCACCTTTTCTTACATTAATATTAGGTAGTTTACTCCATCTCTAGCATATATCCCAAGACAATCAGTTCAATGGCCTATGCAGGTGACCTGCCAAAAATCAAGACAAATTGAGCATGACAGCCAGAAGGTTACTTTATGTCTCTTCTAAAACTCTTTTTAAAGTTACATTTAATTCTGAAAATCCAATTTTCCCATATTCAAAGCCCTTCTTAGCATGATTAATTTCACCTACTCTTTTTCTCCTTCACTTACATTTCCTGTTTCAGCTGACCAATATATTTTCCACCTTCTGTAATTCCAGTCAGTAAAGGAAGTTTTCTATGGACTGTTGTCATGACGTTGTAGTTTCCATACAAATGCTCCGAGGAAGCCATGCATTCACAGATGGCTTTCCACTCATTATGACAACCAGCTCACTTTATAAGCTTGTAAGGCTCAAGCTAGAGAAAAATATTCCATTTGCACTGGGAACATGCAGGCCTCACATACTATTTAAAGAGATGCTGTGCAGTTCCTTTTTGCTACAGCTGCAAAACCACATGGGCATAATTATTTCAGTGAAACGTCTTCTGCTGACTAGGTAGATACCACAAAGACAGTGCAGCTGTTCAGAATAAGGTCCAGATCCATAAACATATCTATAAGCTTTTGATTTCAAGGGGCTATTAACTGCAAAGAGTCCCTGTGAGTCTGCACACCAGTAAAAAGATTTCTTCCCACTCCTGCCACAAATTCTGATTGTGACTTCTGTCACACAACTTAAGCCCCACACCATTCCTCACCCATGTGTGAACAGAGGAAAAGGGGACAACAAGGGCTTGGGGAGTTTGGTATTAATTTGTGTTTATTAATTGCTTGGAGAGCTGAGGAAGAGAGGGAAATGCAAAAGCAAAGTCTTTTTATTAAAGGAAGTTGGATGACAAGAGGTGGGACACCTTCTGTAATCCTGAAGGAGGGCTCCCAGCTGGGAAAGGGTGTTCAGAGGGAGGCAGCACCCATGGGAGGCAGAGCCATGGTGAAGTTGCCATCAGGCTTGTAAGTACTCAGCCTCCTCTATTCTTACCTTCTGCACAGTCCCCCACCCTCTCTTTCTTAAGTACTCCTCAAATTTATTTCATTTGACATTCTTGCCCCAACCTCTGTAATCATTCTCTTGAATCTCTGCTCACTGCCAGCTCTGGGCTCTGTCCTGGCACGTGCTGAGCTCCCCTGAAAGGCCACAAAGCACCAGCCCAGGCTGCCCAGAGTTATGCAGAAGGGCAAAATCCCACCAAAGAAAAAAACCCAGCAAACAAATCTCTCCTAATATTTTCTCACAAGTTAGCTTAGCTGGTCCTTCCTACTTGCCAGACAGTTTACCCTGATTTTACACTGCAGGCTAACTACAAGCCCTAAGAACTGTACAAGATACAAGTAACACAGTGATCCCCAGGACATGACAATACAGGAAAATCCTTCAGTGCTCAGTATTATCAGAGCAGTGACCAAGGATAGGTGATCTGCCAAAAGAAACATCCAGAAATACAGCCTTACTGGCAGAGGACATAAACATCTCATCTCTACAATAATAAGATAAACTTTACATTTTAACTTTTCTATTTCAAGTTCGCCTCATAACTTCATCCAGCTGGAAGTATGTACATATTCCTAGCAGAGTTGAGGGCCATGAAGTGTCCACTCATGTAGTATTAGCATCCAAGACCTTTCTTACAGAGCAAGCTGTCCAGCAATCTTCAAATGTTTTCCAGGGGCAATCCCAAATGTTTTACCTCCGGCTTTTTCTGCCATGCTAACAAAAAACTGTGTCACACAAATCCCTTTTTTTTTGACCTATCATGTCTGCCTAGTGATGGAAGCACTTGGTAGAGTCTGTGAAACACTTATTTTGAAGCAACAAGCAAAACACATGCACAGCACCATAAGATGTATGTTTTGGAGAACCATGGAAAACATTTGGCTTGCACAAATTGATATTTCTAGCTTATCTGTCCCCAAATAGCTCACAGACAGTACATAGGTCTATATTAATACATACCATAATGCACTTTATTCTAGATGACTGATAATGGGATTATTGCTCACACACCAAAGCAAGACATCCAAAATTGTATCAGTTTATTCCTAAGGAACAGAAAGACTGTCAGAGCCTAATGTGTTTATCAACATGAGGCTAAGCCAGTGAGGTTAGCTTGATGTAGTTCCTGGAGAATATGATTATGTCAAATGATCCACAGCCAGTGTTCCACAGAGCATCTGTCCATAAAAGGGACACCCAGTGTGAGAAGTGATTCTCTTTGAAGCAGCACCTGCAATTCATAGGGATGTTTCAGGACCTTGTGATCCCCAGAGCAGTGAATCTGGGGTGGGTTACAGACCATGAACTGTAGCTCCAGAATGCTGGTCCTCCTTCCTGCTTGCCCCTCAGTCAGACAACAGCAATTAGGTTTTCATGTTTCCCTGCCACATGTGGACCTGGGTGAGCCAGTAGAAGAGGTTGTTTCTTCCCTGTGGGATACAGTCCCCCCAAAGGGTTTTATTCTCCCTAATCTGATCCCAAGGAGCCTCTTTGCCATGAATCCTGACACCAGTATTCACTCCTGTGTGTTACAGAGACCAAGGGCTGAGCAGGCAGGGAAGCCAGATTCCTCTATCCTGTGAAGGCATCTGATCCAAAGTCTTCCCCAGACAAAGAAGCAGTTCTTACGGTATTTTGTTAGATTAGATTTGAAGATTAGATAATTTTGTGGTATTTTTTGGATTAGACTTGAAGGACAGAGCTGATGGGCAGTAGCAGGGATGATGGGCTGGGCTGTGACCATTTCCATGGAAAACAAGAGCCCTTCTCTAGGACTGTCAAGCATCAGTATGAGCACATGCATCACTATGTGCCAGTTTTAACTTGCCTTTTAAGAGAATATTTGTATTTGCCAAGCAACAAATTGCAGTAGCCACAGTGGAGACTTCATCAGCAGACAGTGACAAGACAAAGATATCACAGGAAGGAAAGCCAAAAAGCACCACAAGGGTGAAGCACGTTCCTCTCTCAAAAGTGCACCACAGAAACACATCTGTCAAACAGTATTGCAGCCTGAAGTAATCAGTGCAACTAATTATCACTAATTGTAATATAGTTTCTGTCTTGCTGCTAATACATTTAGACTTGCTAATCAAATCAAACTATTCCAACTTGCTGTGCTGCTCCCAAATAAATATTTCATCAAGGATTAAAAAATGAACCTTTTTTCTTTCTTTTTCTTTCTTTTTTTTGTTGGAGTATTTTTGTTTGTTTGTTTGTGGCTCTTGTTGTTGTTATGGCTGTTTGGAGAAGCCAGTGGCCTTCTTTTCATTTATTTCACACTGCAACAAAACTAGTAGAAAATGCCATCAGGAAGACTATATGGCACTCTGAATGTTTTAATTTAGGAACCAGAGCATGTTCAGATCCCTCCCAGAAGAAGTGTAGAAGAGCAGCAGCACCTTTACAGGATGCTCATGTGGATAAACTGATAAAACTACACACAGAAGCCCTGGACTCAGTTTCCAGCTCTGCTGCAAACTTCTCAGCACAACCTTGGTTGCCTTGCTAAACACCTCTGAGCCTCAGCTGCCAGTCTGTGGAAGTGGAACCATAACCTGTCTTTTTCTAAACTGAAAGATCTTCAGGTAGAAGTTCTCCTCTGCATTTCTGTGCCTGGGTTAACACCAAGAGACTCCTAAAAGGTTTCTGGAAGCTCCTTTAATAGAAAATAATTGACATGTGGTTTCCAAAACTGTAATTACATTTGCAAATATATGATTTTCCTTCACACAGAAAAAAAGAGAAAGTAATGGGATGTCTCCCTTTAAAAATGGCACCATTCTATACATTTTTAATAAGTTTCCTTCTACTGGAGACTTTCACACGTGCCACAGCTCTGTGTGTTCTGGAAAGGAGTTTCTGGCAGGTGAACAGGCAGTTCCAGAGTACTGATGTTGTTGGACTGAGGTGAACTTGACTATTCCACCCAGAGTCCTGCACAGCAGAGGACAATTTGCTACAGGCACACACTGAACACTGACATAAGGTTGGAGTTTATTCCCCAAATTACCAAAATAGCCCTTAGAAATCTTTAAGATTCCTGAAAGATCAGACCCTAAGGCCTTTCCTTGTTTTTGAGGACTTTCTCCCATCCTAAATCAAATCACTTCCATGTATGCAGCCAACCACTTTCTGAGGGAAAACCAACAGCCAGTACTTTGTCTTGTGTCACAACAGAAATAAGTCCTCAAACTGCCGTCAGTCAGTCCTGCTCCAAAACCTTAGCCACTGTTTTTACAAATTCAAATCGAGAAAAGACCACAGTTAATGTAACAATGGAACAGGATTTCAATATTTAGTGGTGCCTAAAAACCAACAACCAAATTAACTTGCAGTTACCATTAGTTGCCAGCTTAACACAAACATCTGACACTCCTAACAAAAAAGAAAGAAAACAACTAAATATTTTATACCAAAGAGGGCCTCAGATTTTAATTAATGTTCAGACTTTGAACTTTGCAAATGGCTACTTGTAACACAGTTTACCAAGGCCATTTGAAATTGTGATGTTGATCTAGAAATCAATGTACTTTCACAAAAGGCAACTCATTAGCACTAAACACTCATAACTGCCAGATTTTCCACAGACAAGAAGCAGCACCTGGAGGCTACTGAAGTAAACAGTAATCACAGAGATTTGAAATTGAGACAAGATGACCAAAATTAGCTCAACATAGTATTAAAATAGAAAAGTCTGACCTTCTTAACTGAGGCTCAGAGAGGCACTTGGGTGTGTGGTCAGTGCCACACACCCACCCAATTACCAGTGCCAGAATTACAGAAGTACAGACAAAACTTCACAGGACTTCATTTGGACATGTAGTCCTTGCTTCCAGCCCACCACAACCAAATAAAATCTATGAAATAAGCCACAACAACAATATTACACTTGAGCAAGCCACATAACTTCCAGAAAATTAATTTTTTTTACATAGATTCTATATCTTAACACCACCTAAGTACGTAGAGTTGAGATTCAAGAAGTTTATCAAGGAACACTTTCATCTATGTAAATCAGAGCCAAATAAAAAACAAACCCCAAACTTTATCTGGTGGACAATCATGCATTCCATCAGGAATGAGATCAGCCTAAGGTGTGAGAAACAACTGGAGCTATTCTGCCTTTGAGGAGGAACCAGTGCTGTGGATGAGAGTTCACAGATGAGTGAGTACAAAGAAACTGTGGGAAGGAACAAGAGCTTGCACAGCACACATCTGTCAGCTCTATCAGACTTCAGCTACAACTCCAGTATCAATACATATCCCATGGGTTTTGCATGACTTGCTGAAGGTCTTTGCAACTGTAAATTACCACACTGATTGCACCAATGTACACATATAAATCCCTACTTCTGGGGGACAGAATATGGGTAATACTCCTAATTAGATTTTTTTTTTGGTGATTATTCTTATAAAATTGAAGTGCAATTTAATATTAGTTACTAACAAGTTATAAATAGTTAACTGCTACAGAACATTGTGTGAAAGAAAGCAACCAAATGGAAAGACTTTACATGACAGATCTGTGGGATTTATCCATTCTGCAGCATGCTGCAAACTTATCAGGATGTCAGGTGTCTGCTGCTTGTAACAAAGCTGCCACTGCATTACATGGGACATTGCTGATCTGTGCACCTTATGCTGCAAAATAACAGCACCCAGTTCTGCTTTCCTAAAGAATTGTTTGGGATGAATGACAGCCCTTATCCTGCACAGGGCTCTGACTTGCCAATCCACAGCCTGAGGGAACAAATAACTTCTTTTTGCGAAGTTAGCTTTGGGTGACTCTGCTCCCTAAGCCAGCTCATCCATTTAAAAATGAGAAAGGAGGCTGAGGTACACACAGCATGAAACCACCAAAACAATGCAGAGATCCTACATCTCCAACGACCTGGGCCAACAAGCCAGCAACCAGAATATTCTTTCCAAGTCACATCAACACTGGGGCCTTTCCATACCTTGTTCCTCCCTTTCTTTGTCATTGTCACAATTAAATTGAGCTTTTGCATAGCTACCAAGTGGTCAATTTCTCTGCTGCCCTTTCTCAGAGTCAGTAGCTAGATGGAGGACATAGATAGTAAATTTGATGAAGAACAGAGAGTCTTTTAGATCTGTATCTGCAGCATGTTACACCTGTGGCCTTGACTTTGGCTGGCAAATCACTCTGCAGGTAAATAGTAACACCAAACCAAAATCCTGCAGGTTCCAGAAAACATTTGGTTCATTCATGAGGTTCTCAGAGTGGTTTCTTCCAAGGAGCAAAGTCAGCCTGGAGCTTTGGAGGGGAGGAAAGTGGGGTGCTTGGCCCAGTCAAGACAAGGGGGTTTCCATTGCCACTGTTACCCAGACACCAGGGGGGCATTTAAAAACCTGCTCCATTTCAAAATTTTATCACCCTGTGCTAATTACAGTTTAAAATGCAAAATACAGTTTTACAATACCTTTGTGTGTTACTGTGAACCTGCTGTGCAATTTCAGCTAAACTGGACAGAAGGGTTGATATCCTGAGGATATTAAGTTATCAGCAAGCTGCACAAAAATGTGAGGTTCACTATTTGGACCAACTGAAGGTCAGGCACCACAGGCAACTTCTCAACAGGCTCTACAGAATTAATATTTGAGAACACCTTTGTATGCACCTGTCTCTGCAAAACATTGAACCAGAGTGTGCCTCTTCCCTAAGCACCAATATAAGGCACAAACCCATCAAACTCCAGTGCTCACAGTCTTTATGCTCACAGAACAATGTGTACAAGAAAGTAAAAATGCCACAGGAATATAAGGCCTAAGGATCACCTGCTCTGCATTTGCAGCAAGTTGACACCCACACCATTTTGGTAGCCTAACTTAACTGAGTCATGTTTCTAAAATGTTTTGAAGGTCAACAGTAAAGAAAAATTTCCTGCAATTTCTGTTTAAAAAAGCAAAACAACACCTATTATAATTCAATTTCCACACATGTACAACTTGGCCTTGGAAATGTCTGTTTGCAGAATTAATTCTGACTCCAGGTTCCCAATCAGATGAAACATCTCTTTGTTTCCCTTTGCTTTGCAGCACCAATGTTTCACCCTCATCTGACACTTTCCAGGTCACTATTTGACCTTTAGCTTTACCACTGGGAATTTTCTTAACCTGAGTGAAAGTCTTTTCTATGTTTGAGGATCTCCCAGACTGGATGTAAAGACAGTTTTCCCTTTTAAACCCATACTGTCTCAGCTGTCAAGGACTGATCTGTAGCCCAATGAAGGCAGTGAGAACTAGGCTAATTGGTAAGGAAATCCAGTCAAATCCAGCCAGATCCAGGCTGCATGCCAGGGACCTTTCCATTGACTGGAAATGGCTTTGGATCTTGCCCTTCCTTTACTGGTGACAACAACACTGACTAAATTTGAAAAGGAAAGAAGAACAGGGTTAAGGTAATTGGGAAAAAAAGTCATTTCTGAATATGTTTCTTGGGCAGTTTCTACAAATTTATTGAATTTCAATGAGCACCTGTCCTACTGTCTGTTGTCCTTTCCCAACCAGAAAACCCCAGGACCTGCTGGACTAAGGCCAACCCTGGAGAGAGAGGAACTTCCCTGATCAAGGACTTGGGGACAGGGACCAGCCATGCTGTGTGATGAGTCCCTTCTGGGAAAACACCCACATGGGACTGCAGTTACAGACAGGGTCCAACAGAAGCTCAGTCTGCTTTGTCAGGAACACTGGGACACTGTCAAAAGCTTTTGAAAATCCAATTCTGCATCATTTGCTCCACAGCAAAATGCAGATGTGCTGAACCAGAACAGTGTGGCTGACACTTCTCTGAGCAGATCTGCACTTCACAGAACTGCTCCTTATGCCACAGGGAACACAGCAATGAGCACCCTGGAGAGACAAGGCACCTACAGATGTAGAACTGCACTGAAACCCTGGTGCCCTGTGCTCCTCACAAGCCTCTGACTGTAATCCTGTAATGTTAGCTTTATATATGCATAGCATTTACCACCCCCTGCTGTGGTTAGTGGAGTTCCAGCTTGAAAATTCACTTTGTTGCATCATCTATAGACTCTTTATACTTGGAAGTATCCCATCTCCAAAGCGATTCACATCACACTGCACAGATCAAAAATTCCAGAATGATGGAACAGAATGTTTATTTCTAACTACTAACTAGTCTAATAAAATCAGATGGGAAAAGAAAGGGAAAAAAATCTGGAATCTTCCTCCAGTTCTTTCAGACTGTGACAGAAGTGAACTGAGTTCTGCTAAAATCCCACCTCTACTCATACTGAACCAAGTTCTCCATGAGCATAAAGGTACAGATTTCTCAACATTTTGAATGTGCAGAAAATATGACCCAACCCTGAGATGTCCTTGTGGATTCAGATGTCCCATTGGTAAAAACAAGATTACAGAACAGCAAAGAGCAAATTTCAAGTACCCCCAACCCCTGTGAATATTGTCATCAGTCGAAAAGCACATGCAGTATTTTAATCCTTACATTCCCTTACAGTACTCTGCCAACTTCTGCAGAGTTTTTCCTGACATACATCAAGATCAGTCTTTAATTAAGCTCTTTGCCTCAAAAATTCATAAAAGACCAAGTCACAGAGCTAAATTCAACGTGTCCTTAAAAAGGCAGTACCAGTGCCTGGATAGTCAATGGAAAAAAAAAAAAAAACAAACCATAACCCAAAAAATCAAAGCAACTGTGTGCTACAAACCCTAACTACACAGTTCTGTGAGTTCTACAATGCAGTGTCAGTGAACAAGAAACAACTGAATGTGGCACTTGGTGCCACAGTGGTGTTGACAAGTCATAAGTTGGACACAACAATCTTGGAGCTGTTTTCCAACCTAAGTCATTCTGTGATTTTATGATTTTATGATTATCACCCAAAGGATGTCACATGCTGAAACAATTATGGTAGGGGGCATAGTTTCAACTGGTTCTTCTCCTGTACTAATTCATTTTAACAGATAATTTTTAACATTTTTGTAGTTCTTTACACTTTTGGAAGGCTTGAGAAATATTAACCAGCTAGTCCACAATCTCAAACTACTCCACTGAGGGACCCTTTCACTAAAAGGGATAAAAAACCTTCACCACTTTCACCTGCACGAAAGAAAACTTCAGATCCAGTAAACGATGAGAGGATAGGCAGAGCCTGCTGGTCCTGCAGAATCCCACAAACACAGCTTTTAAAATACACTCCTGCTTCTTCCAACATTAGGAAAGTTAAAATGAAACAAATCTCTAAAGACTGAATCTCCAAAGCTTGCAGGCTCTGGCACTCTGGTTCAGAGGGTAAATCAGTATCTTAATATCCTGTGGTCATCATGTTTTTTCTGGGAACTGAGAGGGGAGAATGGGAAAGTAAGAGGGATAAGTCTGGGCTCTCAGCCTTGAACTGACAGACACAGAGGACATAAAGAAAGTTTTTCATCAAAATTATTGAGGGAAGGTGTATCTTTTTCAGTTACCATCAAGACCCCTTTTTGTCAGGCTGACTTTTCAATGTACATTACACCAAGATTACATCACACTTGCTTTCTTTTCACTTTTCCCCTCCCATTTTCTGTGCCATCCAAACTCAGAGAAGGATAGAAAGACAGAGAGAGAGAGAGAGAGAGAGAGAGAGAGAGAGAGAGAGAGATTCATAGATAGATAAACTGGACTTTAGTGCTGTCCCTTATTGGCAGAAAGAAGAAATGAGGATTAAAATACAGCACGTTGCTGCTTTTCTCTACCACAGTATTAAACACTCTACCCAAGATTATTAATAGCAATTTCACAAGCTCACTCATTCACTTTCCAGCATCTGTACAAACCATGCCATCTTCTGGTGCTTCCTGGCAGTTAAAAAAGAAATACCAGTGTCAGAACTTAAACTGTCACCTCTGTCTCCATGGAGGGAGTCCTCTGCTTATGATCCTGTATCTGAGCAGAGCACTGTACTCTGAAAAAACGTTTCATGGCTCTTCAGGGGTTTCATAGCTCTTCATCGCTCTTTCAGGTACCACAATCCCAATGAAAAATGAAGTGCCAGAAACAGCATGATTTACTGTGAAACAACAACTCTGTCCTACAAACTGAGCAATCTGTGCCTTGAAAGTCTCTGTATTCAACTTACTATAGAAATCTGACTCCTATAGAAATCTCACTCCTATGACTGATGCCATAAGAACTAGAACAGAAAACAATTTTGAAATCAGTTTCTTAATATGACAAAAGCATCAGTACATCAAGAAGTTTTTGACAGCTGGAACCAACTCCTCACATGGTGTAAAATAGAGATTGGCTAACATGTTGAGCTACCCTTTCAGTCCTTAACATTTTTTTTCTGAATCCTGCAGAAATAGTTCCAAACATTATGGCCCACAAACAAGTAGCTGCTATGCATTTTCTACTCCTGCCAGGGCTGCTCAGCATCTTTGCATGTCACAGATTCCCCTGGATAATAAAAGACTGGTTGTTTGCTTCCACTTTCTCTATTGGAAAGTTGTTCCAGAACCTCATTCTTCAAGGTTAACACAATGTCCAGACTTCATTTCTACTGTAGTTTCAGTAAGTGGAACACTGTAGAATGTACCTTTACACACTCTGTACCTCACAAGTTTTAAAGAAAGATTTGTTACTCTACAAGAACCCGACTACACACTAATCCCTCAGCACCCACAGTTCTCCATCAATTCTGTGATGTAGCCACGTGTTTCTATGCAGACTCTTTACTGTGGAGAAAGAGTGTCATGCCTTTGAAAAACATGCTGACAGCAGGAAATCATGACTGTGTGCCAGGCAGGAATTTTGTAAGATCAGCTATGCCTGCAGCAACTGAGGAATTGCTGGGTAAAACCCAGTCACTTATAGAATCACAGAATGGGTTGGGTTGGAAGAGATTGTCTTCTCCCACCTTCTCCCATGGGCAGGGACACTTTCCACTATCCCAGGTTGCTCCCAGCCCCATCCAACCTGACCTTGGACACTTCCAGGGTTGGGGCAGCCACAGCTTCTCTGGGCAACCTGTGCCAGGGCCTCAACACCCTCACAGGCAAGAATTTTTTCCTAACATCTAATCTAAACCTCCTCTCTCATAGTATTAAGCCATTTTTCCTTGTCCTGTCACACCAGGCCCTTGCAGTCTCTCTCAACATTTCATGCAGGTTCCCTTCAGGTGGAATGCCACTACTGGGTAACCCCACAGCTTCTGTTCTCCAGGCTGAGCAATCCCAATCCCCTCAGCTTTCCTCACAGCAGAGCTGCTCCATCCCTCTGATCATCTTGGTGCCTCCTTTGGACTCACTCCAACAGCTCCAAGTCTTTCCTGTGCTGGGATCTCAGGGCTGGAGGCAGATCTGCAGGTGGGATCTCACCTGAGCAGGGCAGAGAGGCAGAATCCCCCCTTCCCCTGCTGCTCATGGCACAAACCTTGTGCTTTTAGGTCACAACCCAACCTGTGCAACCCATTAGGTCACAATACAACCCAGCCTGGTGGGAGGAAGCTCCACTGGCATTTTGATCCCCTACCCAGCTGCTGCACAGCTCCTTGTAGGACTGAAGTTCAGCAGTGGTAAAGTTCTGGATGAAAGAATGCTACTGGCTTTTTAAAGGGAATGTTGGGAGACCACTCGTTTGTTCCCTTGTTTTGTAATAATTAATAGTGTTTATTTAACATTAAAAAATGGCACTTCTCTCTTTCAATTATATTTGCTGACTTTTCTACAGTGAGCAAAACATTCAGAGTAAAATAAGTCAAGCAAGTTTCAACTGTGTTTATGAACCTCTTTGATTTTTGGGGTCTTGTGTAATGCATAATACTACAAACAGATTAGGAATCTGAAAGGAGAGGCAACAATTCCTACTGAAAAAGGGGAATGGTGGCATTTTCTTAAGAAATATAAGGAGTTCCAAAGTGCTCTTCTAATGTTCTGTTCAAGCAAGACATCAAAATCAATGGATACTAACTTCTGCTAACACAGACAAGTTAAGTGCAGACTGCAACCCAAAATACTATAATGCTGTGGAAGAAGCTTTAACCTTGAGGGTCCCTGTTCCCAGCCATAGTGGGATATAGGTCTTACATCCAAAATAACAAAATAAAAGCTTTAAGCAGGATTCCAGAATTCCATTAGATCTGAAATGGCCCAGATCTTAGGGATATAAAACATTTCTAGCCCTCAGAATAACGTGGGAAATTATAATAGGGGTTGGTTCTTCATCCCCATTATGTAGAATACAGAGGAATGCACTTGATATACCCACGTCCACAAGCAGGGAAACTGCCTTCCTCCCTCTCCTCTGGTCATAGCCTGGGATATCATGACAAAGACAGAAGGGCCGGAGATGAGCAGTGCTGTTTTAAGTGTCAGAGGAGCCCACCAGCAAGGAACACAGTGGGTAAATCCACATCAATCCCTGTTTCCAAGTCAGGAGCTCATTTCTGAGGCAGATCACCCTGTGATCTGACCAAAGTGGATCTTGCACTTTGTTTCACAGTGCAGAGTAATTCAGGAGTGGACCAAGTGGATTCTGTTGGGATTAAACTCAACAGCAGAGCACGCTTCTGGAGCACACAATAATGTAATGTTACACACAATAACAGCCATTCAGTCCTTAGGATCAGACCAGGGATGGTTACCCTGAACCCTTGGGATGGGTACAGTGTCCTCAGCACCCAGTTCTGCTCTCCAGACCTTCCACTGCACTGCACAGTGGCATAACCACCACCTTCCTAGCAATTCCAAAAGCCCAAAGAAAGCATCTCTTTATGTTTCAACCTAAAAATCCTTCAGGGTGAAAGAGCCAAAGCCACACAGCAAAGACAAAAACCAAGAGGGGAGCCAGTACAACTACCAGTGACTGACAGAACTTCAGTTTTCACTGTACAATGATTTGTTCTACTCAGAGCATTTTAAACACCCACATTAGAAACTGATCATCTTACTCCTAAGGAAGTGACAGCATTAGATGTCACCATCTCCCAGCACTTTGTATTTTCCTCCTTGCCCAGCTGAGGTGGGTCTACCTACCAAAAGAGAGGTTCCCTTATGCATTTTGCTAGACCAGCTTTATGTCACACCTCCTGGAACACAAGTGAGGGAAGCAAAGTGACACATCATTCTGGGAATTAAAAGTAAGTTATTTCAATACTGTAATTTCTGAGCTTGAAATTACCACTCTGAGGTGGGACATCATCACTCTAAATAGAGGGTTATTCAAACGTTTTACCATGGACAGCTGAATACAGAAAGGCTAGTAATGACACTCCCATAGAGGAAAATCAATCACACCTCCAGTTACAGCTGGTAATTAAAAATAGATGTGGTATATTAGCCTTGAGAAATAAAAATGCACAGCATTTTGACAGCTACTGATTTGATATTACTGATTGACATTTTGACATTACTGATTTGAATCACATTAAAACTTCCTGCACATTTCCTGGGTACACATTCAGCAAAAGCTTGTTCCAGGAAAGACTGTATCAACTTCAAGCAGAAAAACAAAGAAAGAATGAAAAGTGTGCACAGGAGATGCAATCCTCATCCTAATACCCCTTCCAGCATCAAACTTGCAGAAGAGAATTCCTGCCTATCATCATTAGCTAATTAATCTTAAAATGGTCTCTTCTATTTCTCCTGGGAAACAAGGAAATGTGGGAAAAGGAGACTGCTCAGACCTATGCCAGTTGTGGGTATCCATAAGTCACAGTGTGCCTGCCAGCAATTCCTGCACAGAGGCTCCACAGCTTCCACTTTGCCAGGAATTGGGAATGAAAATCATCTTCCCACCTCAAACTTGGACCTAACCCTCTCTATTTCTCATCTGAATACAGGGACATCCCTGCTGTGTTCACAAAGAATCTGTAAGTTTCAATTTCTATCCCTTTGTTCTAGATATCACCTCAAATTCATTTTCTCAAGCTCTTTATGTGTTCTGATCTGTACACATTTGTACACCCCTTCTAGCAGGTGGAGGGGATTTTTCTCTTTAGAATATGAAGGGTTCTTGTGCCAACACCCTTCAGTTTGGCAGAATCTGGCCCTTGAAACATAAATCCCTGTATCTACTTTGTCTTCTAAGTAATTTCCACTAAAAACATTTGGGATGCTCTTAGACAACAGTCAGTTCCCTCAGAACAGTGAACAGGCATGTAAAGCAATCAAATTATTTTTGTTTGAGGCTGATTCATTGCACATTCAACACAGCAAATTAAATCCCCACAGAAGTCCAGCACCCACTGATGCCAATTTCAAGATTTTTCAAGTTGAAATAGTGTAATGACTTGGGAGGAATTGCACCTACCTAGTGGATCCTTAACCAGAGAAGGTAAAATTCCTTCAGTGGATAATAACTCAACAGACTACAAGTGTGCTGAGTTCAGTCATGTCAAGAAACTGCATTTTAACAAACACCAGGTCCCCTACATGTCTAGTCTGCTGAGAACTGTGCATTTTGAAAACTTTATATATTTATATGATAGGTTGGAACAGGTCAGCTGATGAATACAGAACTATCTGATGATCAAAAGATCTTTTTTGAGGCACAGTGAATCATTAAATAAATATGTAGCAATTTTCAGCATTATTATTCAGACTTTGTTCCAGAATAACATATTTAAAGCTACTTTTTGACACCAAAATCTAAACGTTTAGCTACAGCCTTTAGAGAAAGTCCATCAGCAAAGCAGTGGCTGATGCTAACCTAAACTGAAGCCAGCTTAATGAAAGAGCAAGAACCTGGGAGATCAAGACAATTGTTGTACCAGTGATTGGCCAAATTTGTAGTTTGGGGGTGGTGAAGGAATTAAAATCCACCTGGCCCAGATTTTGGGGAAGTATAAACAGGCACCACTCAGCTGAACCCAAGGAAACTCCAAAATTTTAACATGAAGATCTCAGATATTTTTTTTTTTCTCCCTTTTCTTCCCCAAACAATGAAGCAAAATAGAAGACTTTCAGAAATTGGAATTACTAGTAGAACTAATAGGGGCCACACAGTAGGAAGATCTTTAGCAAATACATTAGTCCAGCTTTCAGGACATTGGATCATCTTACAAAATCCATCATTATCATTTGACAGCACTCAGTTTAATAGGAGGCAATTTCAAAGAGCAGCCAGGGACTGAACTGCAAAATAACCCAACACCTTAACTTTGAGAGAACCATAGAAACACAGGATGGCTCAGGTTGGAAAGAACATGTAGCAGAGTTTTTGAAGATAGTGAATATTTGGACTGTGGGTGAATCACCTAGACTGGGGCTCAGGAGAAGGCCTGTAAGGCCTCAGTGGCGCAGCAAGAAATTCAGCTGAAAAATCTGTTGCGTAGCAAGAAATACCTCTTAAGGTGTCAACAAGAAATAGAAGGCTTCCTAATAGATAACATGCATAGTAAGTAGTCTGAACACCAAGCTGCCTTAAAGAGTTTATTCAACAATGTATGTTTGCATTCTTTTCTGTGCTGTGTACCAATAAGGTTGCACCTGTAGTGTAAACTATGTAAAAGTGTATTTAAGCAGCCATCTTAGTCGAAATAAACCAGAACATCATTGTTAACCACACTGGCTTGACCTGTGTTCTCTGAATGATCCAATTCCTTCTAATCTCGGGTTAATCCTGGAACTAAACATCTACAAGAACATGTTGTTCATAACTCTATGCTACCCCTCTATAAAACAGGATAGCAAGTTCATAACAGTGGGTGAAATGGACCACCTCAGGCAGCCCAAGGCAGGAAAATTCCAGCTTGCTTGCTCTGTATTTGTCACAGTAGGCAAAGTCACTCAAAGATGAGTTTTGGGGAAACTTTGTTCTTCCACTGTGTCTGGAAAACATCAGCTACTACTGCCTTCACTGTTTGCATTACCTTATGGTCTGTGAATCCTGGAGGAGCATCTCATTAAGCTACACCCTGAATACACACTGGATAAAGACAGGCCCAGACCCAAAGAGCTTCAGCATATTTAGGAGAACTACTTTAATTAAGGAAGTGCAAGAGGAAAAAATGTAAAATAACCAACTATGACCAAAAGGCCTGAAATCCAGAGCTTAAATGGAGATACAGTCTCATAAACTCCCAAACTGACTTTGGCATACAAAAATGATGGGCTTTTCACAATCCTCAGTTATATTATTCATGCAGAATGCACTCAGCATTCTATTGTTCCTGCTTTCATTGTTTATAAATGAGTCTTTGCTTCATCTGGGGATGGAAGTTCCTCTAAGTTTCTTTTACTAAAAGTACTCCTGTAATGAGGTAGAGTGATAGTACTCAGAGGATGAAAGAAGTTTCTGGAAATGCTTGTGCTTCTGGAAAAAAAAAAGATTTTTTTTTCATTGAAGGAAAAATGAAACACTGGATCTTGCTGATTTGTTTTAGCCAATCTGACACACAGGTTCCTAGTTCCTTCCTAAATGTTTCAGAAAATAATTAAGTTCTTCATTTTGTTCTCTCTTACTGTAACACTTCTCAGGAAATTTCTTTAGTATGTTAAGACTCTTGTTTTTATACCTCACTTAAATATTCCCAGCTTTATCACATAACAAAATTAACTTAGGACAATGTCTTCAAATGCTGTGCCTGGCATAAATACTATTTCTCATGACAGGACATGAATTGTCCCAGTAATGGCAGGTCCCTTTTGTTAGGGACCTACAGCTACAAAAAAAGATATAAGCCTTTGTCTAGCAATATTGCAAATGTCATGGTTTAGCTTGTTTGACAGTTCAGACTGCCATCATTCACCCTGGTGATTGTGCAAGATTCTAGTGCATTTCCCCAGGTCAGAGTTTTTTCAATCCAAATTGAGTTAATTAACAGTGAATTGTGAAAGAAAAAATAAGTTAATCACATGGCAACTGGATCACTTTTGGCTCCAGAGGCCATCCTTCTGTTTTAAAACCAGTATCACCATGGTTTAAAGGGGAGTGGGGCTGCATCCTTTACCTCTTACTGCTTTTGAAGTTCAAAGGATTTCTTTATGCTGCTGCTGAGGCTGAGATGTTGCAGATCCAAAAGGGACAAGAGGCAGGCTGTCACCTGACATCCTGAAACCAGAAAACTGCAGAGATCCATCCATCCATCCATCCATATTTTGGAGTGAAAGGAAACTGGGTTTTTTTGAACTAAGGACTCAAGAAATGTAATAGTTTGCCAGTTAATGGAAATGCATTTATATTTCACTGATTTGAAGCAGACAAACAATTCCATCTCTTTCAAAAAACATCTCCTGCCTACTTGCAAATATCAATGGACTTTATGAAATGGATAGGTTTTGTCTTTTTAATATCAACTCCTAATATATTAGCATTTAACTGAAGTTTAATGAAGCCATCCCCAAGAGCAGTACCTTTAAGCCAACAATCTCCATCTTTTGTGGGTTCTTCTAACACCCTGGACTGCCTTCATCTGCCTCTCCCCTCCTCACCTGCTTTTCTCACTCTGGCAATATTCTGATTTTTATCACACCAGTGCAAACTCTGGGTAACTCCAGTGAACTCCAGGGAAATATATTTCTGAACTTACACCTGCCTAGCCAGCAGAAAATGTAAATTGAGCTGAATAATATTCAGTTTGCTCATTAAAGGCATTTTTCCCCTTTAATTTATATTAAAAAAAAAAATAAAGTCTAGATTGTATTACTCATACTCATCTTCAATAACACCACATTCCTCCAAAGACCCTATTGAAAAAAGCTACCCACATACTTTCTCACTCAAAACATATGAGGAGAACTTGGTCTGCAATTAGTAGTGGAGAGAACAAAAAGTATTTCTTTCAACAAAGATAAGCCCTGTAGGTCATTTGAAGGAGGGACAGTAGTGCAGAATTTCAATTGGCTTTTGAAACAGCAGCTTTTTTTAAAATATATTTGCAGTTTAAGTGCCAGGTTTTGTCTAAGAAGACAAAAAAAGAGATTGCAAATGCTTCTGTGACTCCTATACTCCAATTAGTTTTGGAGGGGTGAAAGATAAGAGATTAAAACAATTCCATGTAACATGGAGAGTAAATAACCTCCAAATCTGGAAACTCGTTGGTTTGTGCAATGAGGATGAGTGCTGAGTGCAACACATCCATGGAAAAAAATAAAAGTGCACTGAAAAAAGCTGGGGTTGTTTTCCATTTAAATCCCATGCCTATTCAAAACAGTCATATCTGAATTTCTAAGAGCACGCAAAATCACTATGCATTTACCATAATAAATGCCTTTTTCATCAACTAACAAAACAGAACAGATACAAATGAACCAATCAGGGATTTCAAGTGAGCTATCAGTGTTAGAAAAGCTACTCTGCACATTCCAGTTGAGTCACCACAGAGGAGAAAAAAAAAAAAAAAAAAAAAAAAAAAGGGGGGGAAAAGGGGGGAAATAAATTACTGTGTGCAACTCCATCTGCAAACTGCTTCTCCCGCACTGGTATGTAATAAAACGTGTTGCTAAGATACAAGCTGCTAAAGAAGTTCATTAAAGGACACTTTAAACAAAGCTGCCAGACTCTTTTCCCTTTAAAGACTGCTTATTTGGTTCTGTCCCTTATGTTTATAATTAGATCCTCTGTATGAGAGATTGTGTTCCATTCAAGCTCACTCAGCAAAGAATGTTAATAAAATAATGTAAATAAGGCACTGCCTTTGGTTGTATATATTTATGGGCTGCGGAGCTGTTGATAGAAATGCATCTGGACTCCACCTATATTTTTAAATGCAAAATAAATGCTTTTCCAAGTAGTTTCTCCCCAAGCTGGAGAGCAGAAACATTAGCTTCTGCAGACAGCACTCTGACCTAACTTTTAGAAAATACTTTCAAGCAAAGAAAACTGGCTTCTTGCCTAAAGTTTGGAGTTTCTGAGGTGCCTCTCATATAGGCTTTTATGTGAGAGCCTTTGTTATCTACACTGAAATAAAGGACAAAATTGTTTATGTCTATCCCCTGGCAGTCTTTCTCCTTTTCCATCTGTATACAAGTTCCTGGATGCGTGTTAATGATTCGCAGGATTTCCTTGATCTAATATATTCACAAGTAAGTCTGTTTTGTCACATTTTATTGCCAGGAAAGATATGTTATCCAATAGGTCTTTATCTGACCTTATGTAAAATACTTTTAGTCTCCGTAGTAACACTTGCATGAAGGTGTGTTTTGGCTTTTGTTTTGGTTGAAGGGAAGAGAACGGGCGAGATGTACTTTGCTTTCAGTCATCGTGGTGAAACGATATCTAAAGAAATAATTTCGGCATTTATCTGTTTGGCACTTAATAACCCACAAGATGCATAAATCACAGATGAGAGTTAGTAGCAGTGATTATATAGGAAATGTTACTTGTCACTTTATAACCTGCATCTCATACTAAATCCTGTACTGCAGCCCCCAGTATGTATATATTTTTAATTACATTTTCAGGCTCATTTACATGCGCATATTGGCTTTCTGCCTGAATGATATCAAAGAGAAAGACCTTATGCTCACACCCAACCACACACACACACACACACACAGACACAGAAGCAAATTTATACACAGAGACACTCAAGTCTGTACATTTCTGAGAATGGAAGCTTCTCTCTTCCTCATTCTTAGAAAAGCTTCGACTCACCAATAAATCTTTAGGCAATCTTAGCTGATTTGAAGCACTTTAGAAAAACAGAATGTTATAGAAAATGTAGGTTAATCTCTGCTGCATGTCAAAAGTATCAGAGATTCTCACTTGACTCAATTATTGGAAATGTAATATACAATTTCACTTTCTATAACCTTATAAGATTTGTCATCAATAGCTGAGTTGCACAGAAAGACAATTCCACTCCTTCTCCCTGGATAATACGTAAGCTACATCACAAAGTACCAACAGGATCAAGCTACATCAATCTGGAAATGAAAATAACTCATACACAATACAGACTTTTAACTTCTGTTTCAAGGCCAATTATATATGTTTCCCTCAATTAAACCCAAGCAATCAGACCAACCTTCAGGTGAACGTAGTATCCTGGCCACAGCCTCAATATCCAGGCTCTTAAAACTGAATTATATCTCTGAAAATAAGATCACCTCTCAAAAGCCTAAATTAACACCACCCATCGTATTTACAGAGTTCTCAAGTACTTATTGCTTTAAATTTACTGCAGCTGCACTTATGGTCAGTTCTCTGGTTTACTTTAATTCAGTCAAAGGATCATTTTATAGTTTTAACTTGGACATATATGTAAGCTCTCCATGGGTTAAAAAAAAAAAAAAAAGAAGGAAAAATACATGCTCTTATTTCCTAGTCCTCTGTCTATTAAGCAGAAGGGTCTGCCTGTACATGTGCAAAAAGCCCTGTGGTACATATTAGATTTCAATAGATGCTCACTATTGGCAGTTGCAGGTTGGAGCGAGAACTAAGCCGCATCAGCAATTTCATATGACACTCTGGAAATTGCTACTGCATAACAATAAGCAGCTGATTCAAAAAAAGAGAGGGGTGGGGGAGAAAACATTTTTCACAAAGTACATTTTAACTCAAGAAGAACAGTTCCAAATAAAAAAAGTAGTGTCGCCTTAAATTTTAAAAAAACAAATAAAAAAAAAATAAAATAGATGTCTATGCAGACATAGAAGAGAAGTGTGTGATGAGGATTGGATAGACCAAATATGAGTCTATTACACTGAAATAACTGCCTACTTTAATGGCAGAACAATAAATTTGCATTTCAATTAGTCCACTTCCGGTTAATTTTTTTTCTTCTTTGTTCTTATCTTAAACTTGCAGCCTATTTTCAAACTTCCCTTACCTGCAGCTGCTCTGCCTGTACCAGTTGTCCTCCTGGACATCATGGCCACACATGCACCATTTACCATGGCCTTGTCTTACTGATTTGCAAATTTCTATCCTTTATTGCTTAAAAATTTTGTTGGTGTTTCAGATTTTGTTTTGGGGGCGGAGGGGAGAGGGAGGCATCATTTTATAATCAAGTACAAAAATGATCAAGTACAATCAAGTACATATTTTATCTTTGATCACAAAGAGAAAGGCAAAGAAGGAAAAGTTAAAAGTAACTTTGTATGAACATGTCTTTATAGACCTTCATGCTTTCAACTTGAAAATCAAATCTGCAATGAGATGAAAAGGGATTTTCTCTACTTGAACACAGCAGAAGTGCTTAGACTGATGCAGTATCCCATTGGAAATGACATTTAAAACCACCACTCAAAACTCTTCTCTAGCATCATGCTATGGAAAGAAGACATTCTCCTTTGCCTCCATAGATATGAGGAGTCTGCACCAGATCCTGAAACAACATGAACTTTTTCAGACATCTGCCACGACATACTGCTCTGGAGGAGCCACACGCATGGCAGGAACCAGTGGAGATTTGGTTCCATCAAACCAGAGCTCCTGACAAAGACTCCTGCAGAAGCACCCCTTAACAGCTACCCAAGCGTCTGCTCAAAAATTAAAACAAATTCAAACTCCAAGATGCAGAGTTCCTACACAGAACTAAAGTTTCTTTAAAGAGAGTTTCCCTGCTAAGTATTGTGTACATCTGAACAAATACCTGTTTGCTGCAAGTATAAATTAGGTATTTTAGTGTGTAACAGGTAGCAAGTGTCATTAGTGTAAAACCAGAAATGAAATAAAATGGTATTGTTGGCATAGTTCCTTTTTCTGAATAGACAAAGGCATTGTAAGGAAAAAATTGCTAAATCACAGGGATAATCATCATAGCCAGCTCCTCTAATGAAGCATCATGGGATTACTGGAGTTATTATAAGAGTCATCTTATTGAAGAAATTCAAAGTTAATTGAAATCAATTGTACTGTTCTGACAGCAGGTGTTTAAGTGGGTAAAATATCAAAGTGAACTCTTTAAAATGGTTAGAATGAATGTAACATTCTCTTTTCAACAGTTAGCCCTGCCAAGTGATACACTGGATAAGTAGAGAAAAGTGTACTGTCAAAGAAAAATGCTGGAATGAAATAATATTTCCCATGCCAGCTCAGCAGCTACCAAAAAAAACGGGGTTCTAACCCCTCTAATACAAATTTTTGTTACAGATGTGCGAATTCCATGAATCTTTATAAGGGAAGCCTAATGGCAGGCTGAAAGCCATACTTCCAATCCTCCATGAAAATGTCCTTTATTACCTTTTTTCTCTAATATGACATGGGAATCTCAGTATGCTGTTAATGAAAGCACAGACTGCTAGGATTGTCATTATGCAAACTGTATTCCTAAGAGTCTCCTCCAAGGAGATGAAGGTAAATCCTTTCCTAGTTTTTTCCCCTATTTCTACAGATGGCAAAACAAGCAATACATTGCCACCTGATTTTGCAGTTTAAAAAAAAAAAAAAAAAAAGGGGAACTGGAGCTTTCTGGGAGCTGGAGCTTTCTGAATTACAATCCAGAACTAATCTTTACTCTGATCCAGTAAGTTCATTTTACTCTGCAATTGTTCAGGATTCCCAGCAAAGTCAGCAGAACCTCAATATGCAGAAGAATGGCAAAGTCAAGCTCACATTTAATACCTGTTGTCTTGGTGTTTATAGACTCAGTGCAGTAATAGAAAAGTTGAATACTCCACCTGGGAGCCCATCACCCTGCCTCCCCTGACATCCAGAGCCAGACAGGGATGCAATTCTTGCCACAGAAATAGGGAGGGCTGTGCATACCTTGGGTCAGAGTTTGACATCAGGTTCAACTCAATCTGGAAATGCATTTCAGATTTTACCTGAGCTTTCATTGAAGCTTATAACCTTTATTTTACTTTAATCATTTTGGAAGAACCCAGCCATATGAAATACTGAGCTCTGGCAATATCAATAATTTATTCCTTAACTCATGTAAATAATGCTGCCATTTGCAGGCACAGCCCAGCATGAACTTCAACAAACCCAAAACCCACTTCCTCTTCTTCCCCAAAACAGAGACAACATCAGCACAATGAGACATCTTGAGCTAAACCATCTCCAGCAACTTGCACAAGAACTGTACTTCAATTTTAAGAAGTTTAACACTTCCCACAAACAGGTTTTGCTGGTGATCACCACAGGCAAAATACATTCAGTGATTTCATTTCAGATATACTACCCCAAAAAAACCCCTCCAAACCAGCAACAACACAGACTGGGAAACTCTGCCTGAAACTAATGTTGAATTTCTGCATAGGTAGTAAATTGTGGTAAAGAAATGAGGCAGCACACAAGTGAATGGCATAATGTCTTTCAGGAAGGCATTTTTTTATTACTGAGCTCCAGGACAGACTGTCTGAATTCAGAGTTCACCATGGTCAAGAATACAGTGGCCCACACATGTCCATTGTTAAAGATCTGGCTTGCCACCTAACATCAGTAAGGAGGAACAAGTAAAAAGGAACTTCCAGTAGAGGTTAAAGATTTGTTTATTTTTCTTATCCTGATCTATTAATTAATAAGAGACAACTTTCTAGAATTAAAAGACCCTAAACAACCCTTTAAGGATATAAAGAGCAAGAAACACAGGCAGCAGAGCACCTCTGGTGTGCTACTAAAGCCAATGCTAGCTCTTATGATGGCTCTTTTATTTACATATAAATGCTTGTTGCTTGACAATTTAGATAAAAATGTTACTGCTGCTCTGCATGTGCTGTAGACTGAAGGTGTAAAACCATTGGACTAACTAATGGAACCTGCACACATCATATCTTGTCAAAGAAGAGGTAACCCACTCTCAAACGTGATGACAATTAATCAAAACTACAGCATCTGAAGGATGTACTTGTGACAGAAGTTTAACTTGTCTTTCTGAGTTGGATGCCAAATTAAGAACTGATTGAAGCTGTTGCCTTCCAGTAATGAAAATTATGGATCTACAGTGTTTATTTGAAGACAAAAATATTAAAACTATGCTAAATTCTATATTTCTCTAACCCATCAACATAAAAGAAGCATTAATGACTAGTCAGGGATCCTTAATTAGGATGCAACTTTAAATCCAGCTGCACATAAAAGTCTACTTCATAAATGTCCCTCAAAAGTTGAGTTTGTCATTCAGTTCTTCCATGTCTTCATTTGTAACTTTCAAGAAAAGTACACATTGCCACAAATGCCATTGCAGCCATCTACAATGAAAAGTGATGAATAGGGGCACTGAGAGATAACACTCACCCCTGCTATGTTTCTAACAAGTGTAGATGGGGGTTTTTGTTTGTTTGTTTTACAGTTTCATCATTAACGTGTGCAGTTAAATTGAAATGCAATTTTAGTGTCTTTTGTATTCAGTGCATGCACAATCAAAGGTATACATTATTGAATTATGAATTAGTTGTGCCTAAACAAACCTTTAGGGGGGATAAAGGAGGAAGGAATGTAAATACATATGAAAAAATAACCTCCCTACTTGAACTGTCTATTTAATTTACACTGCTATTTCCATGAAAGTGAGGGCTTGAATCCACCAAATAGCTCCACCATTAACCCATCTGTGGTCTCAGGGGTCCTCACTGCTCCCTCTCTATAACCTAAAGGATGCAGAGCTCATTTACAAGCCATTACCTAAGGAGCAACTACTAATTACAGCAAGTCTGCAAAGTTACACAATGGGTTTGTGACTTGGTCACAAGCTAAGACCTCCAAACTCATTTCACTTGTGACCCAAGAAAGATTTCAGGGTAGACCTCTGGAGGTGGCAGCCTGGAGCACGAGGACACCACCACCAGCCAGGCTCATAATTATGAGCTCTTGTTGCACAGAATGTTGAGAACAGTAAAAGAAATCTGGGGGTTTTGCCTAAAAATAGGAGGTTTCCTGCTAGGCCAAATTTCCTGTTTACAGAATTTAGGTATTTTATGTTTAATTACTTCACGGTCTATAGATTTATTTACAAGATTATGAGAATGGCAAGTCATAAATATACAACGATTGTTTACTAGTTAGTTTGGATTATACATAAATATGCTGTGCAAGCTTAGCAAAAACCATTTTCCCCAAGCTGAATCACAGTGTTCAAACTGAATTTTCAAATGTGTCTCTCTGCCTTATCTAAATTCCAACACCACATATAATAAATAGCTTCTCATTTACTACGATCATAAAAATTTAAACAGCCTTGAAATAGTTGCTACAATATAGGGGGAAATGATCAAATCTATGTTCCAAATACCCACTTAGAACAGTAAAACTATTTTGATATTTAAGAAACAACACATAAAGATGCATTGTTGCAGGAAAGGCTTTAACCTTATTAAAAAAAAAAGAACCAACAAGGTTCTACCCAATATAGTAGTATTAGAGTCAACAATTTGCTGTTTTACACTGCAAAACACGGACTAACAGCCCTTACATATCATGTAGTGTCAGATTTGCTTTAAAAAAGAAACTATCTGATTTGATTCTATACAGTGATTAAACATCTTTGTGCTCTGCTGAGTAGGGTATTCTCTCCCCTCCCCCCTCCAAAAATGGCATCAAAGCAATCAAAATGGTAATGTTCAGCATGAATGGGGCCCCATCCCCCACCGGCAAACTCCGCAGACTTTTCTCCATGTTAGGAGGAACCAACACCCCTTCCTCACAAAATGGAAGCTTCCACTACCAAACTGAGAGTGCTGACCAATTCTCATTACAATAAACTGGGAGGAAAAAGGGTGGCGTGCAGCCATCGCCCGCAGGCACGCACCGCACACGGGCACTTCGCAACTTTAACCACAACTCCGGGGAAAACAAAACAAAACACATATACACAAAAAAATAAATTTAAAAAAAAGAAAGAAA
>JBBMKD010000053.1:66055512-66075757 GCA_037834095.1 Argya squamiceps | reverse complement strand
CAACAATTGGTTTCAACAGTTGATGAAGATGGTGATAGAATACTTTGTGCATATCTTATACTACAACCCAGGACAGGCTGACACTTACAAATTCTAAACATGGCACAATGAATGTGTCAATTAGAATATCTGATCCTTCACAAGGGGACTGCAAGTAAACAGGGTCCCATACATAAACACAGTTTTTCCTTGGAATACTGACTTTAACTTAGAGTTGAAGTACAACTTGTATTTTGTTCCCCACACTTGGTTCCTAAAGATAGATGTCAATTTGTACTCTAAAGAATGAGGATCTTCACAGGAGGGTGAGGGCTTCCTGAAGAATTACAGGAAAGATGCTCTTAAATGGCACAGGACACAGAGTAATGCAGGAGTTGACCATTCAGAGGCCTGGCTTGCTGACAAGCCCAAAAAGGTAAATTAGGGTAAAAATAGGCTCTCGAGACACTGAATTTCTACTGCTGGGCTAGAAGAGTGTGTCAGGTGAAGAGGTAGCAGGAAGTCTCAGCTGTCCTGGTAAAGTGGGTGGGAATGGCACTGCTGGAGCTTGGGCACTGTCACTAGTGCACACACCAGTCCAGGGCATCCCTCACCTGCCCCCACACTGCCAGGCCCTACCCCAGGACACATTTGCTGCCTAAATCACAGATACAGGTAACAGGCAAGGAGGGACTAGAATTTGTGCAATAACAGCCTCAACAGTGACCATGAGTTTCAAAATACAGAATTTCATGCAGTACACAGAACTGGATGATGCAGAAGGCACTCCTCTACTCCTCCCTTTACTCTCAAGCTGTGCATAAACTACACCACAGAGTTTCATTAAAGTAATGGATATATCTATATCCAAGTATAGATATCTATATCTATATATCTATATCTATGTCTATATCTATATATCTATATCTATATCTATATCAATGTTTATATAGCTATATCTATGTATCTGTATCTATATCTATATCTTGGATATATCTATATACTTATAACTACTTGGCACAGTAGAACTACATTCCCACACAGCTTAACTGAGGCTGCAAGAAAAATGGTAGGTTGTCCTTCAGAAATATATTGAACTGCAGAAATGTCTGACTTACATTCATTTTGTGAACTTTTAAGATGACTATTTCTATCTCGACACCTACATATGTTCCCACATAAAATACTGCACTAATTTACAGTAAAAGAATACAGAGGGTTGTATCCTGACTAAGACTCTACCTAAAACACAATAGAAATTGTAACAATCAGAGATGCAGAAACTGCAGAGTGAAAAGATACATTGGGGGAGAAGGAATAAATTCATAAAATTGACTAAAAATTGGGTTTGTGAGGGGAGTTTCACTTGTGTTGTTGCAGCTAGAAAGGGGAATGGACAAAGGAGAGCCACGCTCCATGACATGACCAAACCTTGGTTAACATAAATCAGAATTAGGATTGATATGCAAGTATAACTTATATAACAGACCTATATCTGGTTGTCTTGATTTAAAATATTATATGAAATATAGAAAACATTGGTAATAAAGATTACACAGGATTTTTCCATCATTTCACTGTGGGCTTTTTTTGTTTACAGTACAGCACCATGTTCTGATTATTTTTGGGTTACTATTTGCATTCTTCACCTTTTGGAGAGCAAATTTCAGATTCATCCAGATGATGTTTAGGTAAAAAAAGGGCTTTTAAAAAGAGTCTTCTCTAGGACATCTGCATTTTTTCATCCTGTGCTGCATATGTAAAGCCAGTAAAGGAGATAGGTGAGATTTTTCCACTTATATTAGTTACAGTACTGCCTCCAGCCAAAGCCACACACCAAAACCCCAGAGACATGGCAGCTGGGTATCCTCATTTCACTATCTTTTTTGGAATTCATGGGATTTTTACCTTTATTTTTCACACACCTGCCACAGATAGGCAGGAAGACTCTGAGGAAGCCCCATCACTGGGAAATATTTCTATTCTCCTAATTTACTGAATGCAAATAATGATACTTCCTTCATGTGCTGTAGTCCTGTAGGAAAAGCCACAAAAATAAAAGCCCAATCAGTTTTTACAATTAGAAGAAATTTTCTATGCACAGCTGTTGGCTAAAAGAAACATCAGAAAATCTTATTGGCTGCATCTCACTGGTCCCAGTTGAGACTCTCCAATATCTATGCACTTAGAGTTATGCTGGTTCTGAAAAATGAAAAAGCAGCAAGGCAGTGACTTCAGTCTTCTATTCCAAGATCAAACCAGCACTGCCATATAACTCAAAATGCTGCCCTAGTGTAAGTTCACTCTTTGATTCCACAAATGTTCAGGAAGCACTGGCAACAGGGTGCAGCCCAGGCAGGTTTTTATTCTATAGCAAATAATCTCTGTCCTCCTGCAGCTGGGGCAAAGCTGGAATAAGGTGCTCTGGCTAATCTGATGGAAACAAAGGGATATTTTTTAATGAGCCTGCACGTGTTCTGGACCTCAGTGGTGCTGCAGGTCACCAAGTCAGGCACAGACCCAGGTTTAGCTCCTGTAGCACTAAGGCCAAACACCCTGTGCAGGGTAACCTTTGCAAAGCCACACCTGGTTTGATCTCTGCATGTTACAGGGGCCCATGATCAGCTCCACTGCCCACAACACTTGGGGTAAATCCCCAGTCTTGGCACTCACGGTGTCACTGAATGAAACCAGGATCAAATGGATCATCATGTTGGATTTGCTGCAGTCTCCAATAAGACAGTTCTGCAAGTCCACTGAACAGGACTTTTTGGCTTGAGAAGCTCAGCTGTATCACAGTCAGAGAGTGAACTTGTAAAGAAAAGACAAAAAATCCCAGACAGGTTTTCCCTGGATACCAAGAGCTGCATTTTTCTGCTCCCTGCAAAACTGCTTTCCCTGCAGCCATCTAGTGGAACACAACCAGAATGTTCCCAGTCAGGGAAAAATGAAGAGAGGGTTATTGCAGGCATTCAGAAGATCTCAGTACAAATAGAAATCAATCAGGCAGCAAACTTGCTGAAAGTCTTCCCAAAGCATCAATTTTCAGCTACACACTTGCAATTTTATTAGGCAAACTCCTCTCTTTAAGGAAAGATAACATCCCAAATGCAATAGGCTGGTTTCTCCTATCAGCTTGGCTCTACTTTGACATAACCCTGTTCTGCATTAATGAGCTTATTTCTGATTACATACAAGTAAATGAGGTGGGAACAGGGCATATTATGTGTATATTGAGCTGCTTTCCTGAGCAATCTTTTTTTCAGACCCAGAGACTGTCTATTTGAGACAGATGTAAGCAACTAATAGAAAAACTAACTCAGCACTTGATGAATCCTGGGTTTGTTCCTACCATTAGCACAGCCACAGGTGGCCCAAAGGACTGAAATTTCCCTGCAGCTGTGAGTAGGTGTGTTCTGATCCATTCAGGAAAATCCCTTCTCTCTTAGAAGGGCAAAGAAAATGCACAAAGTACTATACCAAATTAATAAAGAAACCATGAGGAACAAGTAGGATATTTATTTAGCTAACTGCAATAACTAAGTGAGGGGACAAAACAGAGTCAGGTCACACTGTATACCAGGCAAATACCTCTTTTTTCCCCACACACTAATGAAACAAAAATGCACAGCTACACTACCTGTCCTTTTCCCTGCTTCCTTCTTCACTCCAGTACTTCCATTTTAATTGCCAGCTGGGTTCACAAGAAACAAAGTTACTCTGAAGGCCTGCGAGATGCTTTATTGAGGAGCAGCAGTGATAACTGAATGTTAATTCTGCTCCTACTTCCACTCACTTTTCAGACTGGAGCAATTTACAGCCATGTTCCTCCCACAGTTTTTCCACCTTTAAAAAAAAAAATGGCAGGATAAAAAACCACTAGAAGTTAGAACTCTTTTACTGTAAGATTGGTCTCATCATGTAAATTTTGACATTAACAGTATTGTCCTGCTGAAATACTTCTTCATAAGAGAAACACTGACAAATTATCACCTCTTTGTGGCTTTGTCCAATTTACAAGTGCTGTGAACCCTGATGATTTCAGACCTAGGTCTGGGTTATGCCAACGCATTAAATGACAAGAAAATATGGTTGAATATTTGAAAAGCCTTTTGAGGATAAAAGGTACCCATAAAATGCAAAATGAGTGTTACTGAATCTATGCAGAGCTGAACAGGAAAGGTGAAAATACCAGTCTTACCAGTACTTTCAGATCATTGAAATAAAATTCATCATTTCAACATGATTCCTCATGTTGAAAACTGTATTTCTGAATGACACCAACCGAGCAAGAGGATAACCCTATATAGGAAATGTATATGAAGGTTTCAGGCTGGGAAGCAGGAAGTTCATACTGCTTTATTCTGAGTTCCCTTTTACTCCACACAAAGCTGGGATAACTGGACAGACTTAGATTGTCTGAAGAGCAAGTTACTCTCTAGGCAAAGCTAGGACTGTAGAATTTGTCCTTAAGTGGGTGACTTTATTTATACTTGGAGCTTTTTCCCATCCAAGATTGTCCTATAATAGAACCAATTACAGATTGTCAGTTACTCGAGGCTTTTGGTTGCTAGAAACACAAAGGTCTCAGGTTTTATTTTTCTGAATTCCCAGGGTTTACTTGCACAATTCCCATTAATATTGATGCGAGTAAAATATCTTAAAAATCCCAATGCACACAAAGAAAGAATAGACTCCTAAGTGAATGTCTATTATCAAATGACAAAGAGCTGTAGTCTTTGCAAGAGCCAGCAAAGAGTTTTCTGTTTAATGCCTAAGAAGTGTCCTATTATCCATTTAGTTCAATTACATTGAATGAGTCTGGCTTTTCCAAAGCCTTTCACTTTGCCACAGTGAGTATGGGAGGCTGACAAAGAAAGATGAGCCACTGTGAACTCTTGGGTTGTTACACTGATCTCTCCTGTACCTCAGTGAGAGCTGGATCCACTCATTAGCAGAGAGGAAACAGGCCTGACAATGGCCCCCAGTAGAGCCCTTGAGGTACCCATCTGACAATGATCCCATTGTAAACCTCCTGCCACCAAAATGTTTTTATTCTCATCCATTACTCAATCTTCAGGGACTCAGAAAACAAGAAGGAAATTACTCCCTCCTGAACTGCTCTGAGGAATATAAGACACTACTGAAAATTTAAGCCAAGAGCTGCGTGTTTTTTATATGCTGCTTAATTCTCAGAAATTGGTCTTGCTGTTTTTCCACAGCAGTGCCTTTTTCTTTTACATGACATCACTTATCTTTTTAGGACAAGCCCTCCATGGTGTCACAGAATGGGACAAAAATACACAGTGATTTCCAGCAGAGAACACAAACACACTGTAGTGCTTCCCATCCAGAGGTATCTCAAGCATCAGTGACACCATCACGAGTCAGTTAATCTTGTCCTACCAAAAGGGTCACCATTTGAAAAGAAGGAATGTAAAACAATTACTGGTTTCAAAAATATTTCATAGTATTTTAGTATAAGCTAAAAGGTGGAGTATAGGGGCAGAATTCTGTTTTATCACACCTAATTTTTCATATTTCATGTGCTAGCTATCCATCCAGCATGCAGAAGACCTGAACAATAGAATTATTATTATTATAAACCTTCTGCAATGGAAGGGACTCACAAGGATCATCAAGTCCAACTCTGACCAGTAGCAGAAATCTTACATATATGTTATTTCCATTCAGTAAATCACCCAGTTTCTTTAACTATTGAAACCCACATTGTGTTCTGCTCTCTCCTGGCTACAAAGACCAGGTTGGTTTAAGGAAGCTACTGGGCACTCCAGCACAAACCCTGGCAGGTTTCTGACCCAGAGGCTGCTGAACTCAGAGAGGATGGGAATCAGCAGCTCTACACTTTAACGTGCACTCTTCACCCCAGGGATGTGTGGAGACAGCAATGCTAAATAAAATGAAAGGTTTTACATTGAAAATATTCAGTGTATATTTCAGCTATGGTTAATACAGACAACTGCCCCAGCACTAATGATCCCTTCAGTTTAATATTAAACTCTCCTTTTATCTTCACCAATACACTGAAAATCCAAAGCATTTGCAATCCCAGGTGCACTGCACGCAGTATTTTTAGCAAGATCATTTAAGTTGCCATGCACTTTGCACAGGGATGACTGACCCAAGTGCATCAGCTGTCAGAGAAAAGCTGTTGGAGAAAAGGTGCCTGTCCATGGACAGGCACAACTGGCACATCAGTCAGGACCAGCTACTAACACCCAGATCACCACTCTGGTGAGGAAAAATGCACCATCAAGAGTCCTTCAAAATAAGAATATTACAGGACTGATGTAGTCATGTCAATAATGGACAACACAACTAAGAAGAGGCCATTTATTAAATCCTGTTATTTGGCTTAGTGAAAATAATAGCTCAACTGCTGCTAAGTCTTCTTTTTACCTGTAAAGCATATTATTTCATGTATTTCTAGATGTGAAATGAAGGCTTCATTATCTTGGATTATGAAAAATAAAGTAAAAGATGAGAGAAAATCATAGTGTTTCCTGAGGTTTTTTAATACTTGAATCACAAGGACTTAGAAAATATCTTGTACAATAGCTATGAATACCATTTTCCTGGAACATTTGATTGTGTCAAAAGCAAATAGCAGTTTCAAATAATTCAGACATCAAATGTAACACCCTTAAATGTTGTTCTCCTTAGAGTTCTCATTTTAACATTTATATCTAAGTTATTTTCTAAAAATTCCCATTCTCCTTTTCTAAAGAATTCTGAAGTTTATAATTTGTCTCATTTCTGACACATATTAGTTACATGCACTGTGTTGGATCTCCAGCCAGTTTGGCTGCCAGAAGAGCATTACTCCTCTCCTGAGCAAAGGCAGTGGAATCATGTTCTATCTACAGAGCCACAGAAGTGGCCTCACCTGTGTGGATGATGGATGGAGAAACAGGTGACACATTTTGCAGCAGACCTTATCCTAATTAATTCAAATGAAGTCCATTCATAGTGTAGCTCATGACTATTGAGATGAGAAAACAAATGCAATGGCTGCAAACTGAGCAAAGCAAAGGCAGGACCAAACTTTCCTCCTAGCTGGTGTTAGATGAGCAGTGGAAAGATCTAGTTAGTTTTGGTTTTAGGAAAGATCATAGAACACATTTCATGGATATACATTATATAAATTTCCTCAAATTTTGTGTTTAAAAAGCTCTGATGGTAAGGAGAAAGTTACTCTTTGGAGTAGGGTGATTGCCAGGAACAAGGCATAGGTTGGTTATTCTTTTCCATAATGACAGCACATCAAACCTCCTGTTGTCTCTATAAGGGAGATATGCAATGGCACCTCCTTGTTAAAAGAGACAAACAAGCAGAGAAGTCAGCAAAGCAGTATTCCACAACTTTTACTAGACAAAATACATCTCTTACTAAAAAAAGGCTTAAGCATCTTGGCTTTTTCTCAGACAACTGTTCAATTACCCAAGGGGCTTTGGCCCTTTTAATTCTGGAATAATGTATCCATGATCCCACTCTATCCACCTTCTACTTTATCCAGTTGTCAATGGTTCTTGGGAAGGTTCCCCCCACTTTGGCTGGAGCAGAGTGGTTCCCCAGTGTTTCAAGTAGACCCTGTCAGTCTCCTGACTGGAAATTCTGTGCTGGTGTGTCCAATCCCATCAGTCTGGAAATCACCACTGCTAGCTACAAATCCTGTGAGGTTTTACTAAGAAAAATGAGGCAATTATTCAAATCAATCTCTCTTTTTACATATGGGCTTCCTGGAATATGTGGTAGGGTAGGGTTGACCAAATAGCAGCTCACAGAGGCTCATTTTGCTGGTGACCCACAGCTGAATTCTAATTTGGAGTAACAGGTAAGACTTGGAGCCATGTCAAGGAGGTGTCCTGACAGATTTTACCCAATTGCAACTTGATTGCAAAATTCATTCACTCTGCTTTGCCACTAGCTTGGGGCCTACAAAGACTATGAACATCCCAAGCCATTCCCAAGGCCTTCCTAATCTGTTGTACCACTTCTGCAATAAAGTGGGACCATCTGTCTGATGACATTCTCAAAGGTAGTATTTGAGCCAATAGTATTTTAGTCACTTCCCTAGCCTGACTGGTGTGACAAGGGAAGGCTTCTGGACACACAGAAAATGTATCCACCAAAACTAGGTGGATTTATACTGCCCTTTCAGTAAAATCAATCTGCCAATATTCACCTGCAACATTTCCAGATTTTCTGATCCCTAGCCTTACTTTGTTAGGGTTATTTCTTTAACAAACTACATTGCTGGATTCTTGATTGTACAATCTGAGCCATTTTAGACCCAATTATAGATTTTTTGCATGTTTCAAAAGTTTTTCAGTACTCCAATGTACACTTGGCTTTGTCTTCATGCTCAACTACTTCACACAAGATTGTTTCTGGCACAACTACTTGCCCTGTCATGATAACTGCTGAGCCTCGTGGATCACATCTTGCTTCTAAGGTTTCAATTAATTGGCAGTCCCTAGTAGCATATTTTATTTTTTCTACTGGAAGAGGTATCTCTAGCAGGGGTATTAAAGATAAAATTTTGTTTTCTAACATGTCTTTTTCTTCAGCCTCTTGGCTAAATGATTCCCCAATTTTGGTTTGCTCTTACCCACTGGGTCTACTCAGCAATCCATGATGGCAACTTCTGCTGGTTTCTGGATACTTTCAAATAAATCCAAGATTTGTTTTCCATTTTTGATCCATTCTGATGTGTCTTGAGATGTCAAAAGGCCTCTTTCTTCCCAGGTGGCCCCATGTGCGTGCACCACTCCAAAAGTGTATTTTGAATCAGTCCAAATGTTAACCCATTTTCCTTTACTCAGTTCCAAAGCTGGAGTGAGTGTAATTAGTTCTGCTTTCTGGGCTGAAACATTGGAGCAGAACGCCCCTGATTCAATTCATGGTGTGTAGTCACTGAGAACACAGAGAGCCATTTGCCATTTCAGACAAAGCTGCTCCCAGCAGTAAACAATTCTCAGTCAGGTCTTTCCAAGGCTTTGTCTCCTAAGTCAGGTCTGCTGGAATAGACTTCTATAGTCTGCAAGCAATCATGATCTGGGCTTCCTTCTGCTTGTCAAGCAGGTAAAAACACAGCAGGGTTAAGGACAGAAGTTGTTTTGAGCGTCACATCACCTTGCTCCAGCAAGATTACCTGGTATTTCAGCATTCAGCTGGGAGATAGCCAGTGGCCCCCTTTTGCTTAAATACCAACTGGGTCACTTGTGGTACAGAAACAACAATGCTTTGGACCAAAGACAGTTTTCAAGATTCCTGGATCAAGAGAAAGTAGCTGCTGCTGCCCTCAGACAACTTGGCCAGCCTTGCCTGACATTATCCAGCTGCTTTGAAAAGTAGGCCACAACCCTCTTCTGGCCCCTGAGGAGCTGTGACAGCACTCCCAGGGCTGTGTTTTGCCTTTCATGGGTAAATGGTTCAAAGGGGTCTAGGAGCCCCAAAGCAAGGCCCTCTCTTGGGTTGGCATGGCCTGGTTTTGGTAGTGGGGGGATTTCAGGGGTGGCTTCTGTGAGAAGCTGCTGGAAGCTTCCTTCACATCTGGCAGAGCCAATCCTCAGCAGCTCCAAAGATGGACATGCCACTGGTCAAGGCTGGGACAATTAGAAATGGTGGTGAAGCCTCTGTGGTAACATATTTGAGAAGAAATTCAAACTAAAAGGTCATTGTGCAGTTGTAACTGTGGCCAGAGTGGGGTGAGAGTATGTGAGAGGAACAGCTCTGCAGAAACCAAGGTCAGTGAAGGAGGAGGGGCAGGAGGTGTTCCAGGCACTGGGGCTGGGATTCCCCTGCAGCCCCTGGTGCAGACCATTTTCACTTTCATCCTCTGGTATCCATTTCTCTCACTGGCAGAAAAAAAAGGAGTTATTAAACCCCTCTCTCTCTAAAGAAAAACACTCTAAAATGAGTGTTGTTCTCCTAGAATTTGCCTCTGAACCAAGACAAGTGAGTAAAATACTGTTCTTATACAATCAATGGACCAAAGAAGTATAAAGATGGCCACCAAAAGTCCTTCTAGGAACTGGCTGCAGCCCTCACACTACAGTGGAAGAAAAAAACTTCTCTTCTTTCATAGCCCTGCTAGGATCTTATTTCCCTCTTATCTCTCTTATCCACAGCCGAAGCAATCTACTTCAGGCCTCCCTATTGCTGCCTTTTTCCCAAGCTGGAAAAGAATCTTGAGATAATTTTAGTAAGGAGGTAATATAAAAGAGGATCTTTACTTGAAAGCCTTTAGGAGCAGTTATGTAAAGATGTCCACAAAAACCCACACCCCCAGGGGTGAGCACATCTTTATAAGTTTTAGGAAATCAGTGTAATTGATAAAAAGCACCAATTAGGAGGACAAGTGGTGATGAAATTCCCCCCCAGGTCAAGCCCCTTCTCTGGAGTCCCCTCCCCAGCACTGGCTGTACTTTGTCCATGAAAATGTGTCTCAAAGAGCTGTTCCCAGCCTTGGTTCCCAGGAAGAACCAAGACAGGATAAGGGCCTTGTATCTCCCAGGGCTTGGAGCTCTGGAATTTGTTTTGTCTTTCTGCCTAGGGAAAGGCCATGGAAAAGTGGGAAAACTAGCTACTGATACAATAGGCTACAGAGCTACAAATATATGTGTAAAGAATACAGAGAACACACAAAAGCAACAAGGGCAAAACCCAAATGGCATCACTATTATTCCCACCAAGATGTGATCACAGAATGACCTTTGCTGCTGCCAGCAATGGGATACCACAGGCAACTTTGGCTTTTACCCTAAGGGTGTCAGAACTTCATTTTACCTCCACTGCTGAGAAACACTGAACTTGCTGCTTGCATGTCTAGCAATGTTTTTCCTGAAATGTCTGTTATTCAGAAGAAAGACATTTCAAATTGGAGCTGTAAGAGCAACAGCCTTGAAGAAATTTCAGCGATGGGAGAAGTATCATGTTTACATATATGTATGGATACATATATGATCATTGTATTGTATATATATAGTATATATATGAATATAATTTTACGTATATAAAAGGTAATGCTGAAAATCAAAACCAGCCAGCAGTTCAGCATACTTAATAACCAAAAAACTATCATTTGAAGAAAACAGAAGAACACTCAGTATGGAGAGAAGATTCACTAATCCCACACCAGTAAATCTGTACTTAAAACTACAGATGTATTCCTTGAAGGAGGTTGTGCAAGATCCCTGTTTGCCTACCAAACCAATACCCACGTAACTTACTGCAGAAAATAGCATCAGGTGCTAACAGCAAGGAAAAGTGGGGCAGTGCAAGGTTGTGCTGCTCCTGGGCTATACTGTTGGTGACAAAAGTAGGTATTGTGTAAGGCTGGGGTAGCTATTGCCACTGTATGAAAAAGGGAAATACTCACATGCATTCAAAACTGAAATACACTCAGGACTGCACCAGGACTGAGTACTGTTATCATTCATGCTTTCTACTTCCAATCCAATGGCTGCATATTTCTTGTAGACAAGGCCTGGGGGAAGAGAGAATTCAAATGAGATACACCGAAGCTTGGCTGAGTCAGTCTGAGTAGACTTTCACATATTCTGGAAGATTTACAAATGGATTGTGTGACTTTATTTTGAAAACACCCTTGTCTACATGACACCCAGCCAATCCAAAGCTGCTGCCCTTACAAGGACACTTGTCCTGAGCACAGGAAGGTGAAAAAATATTGACAATGCAGTTCAAAATCTTCCAGCTTCTCTAAAGCAGGAAACGTGAGACAGCCTGGAGGTTTTCAAGAACCTCAGATAAATAAATATTAAACACATATTCTGTTGGTTTGAAAATGGATTCAGTTATGAAAATTTAACCAGGACCAAACATTCACCTTTGCATTTTTTTCTGTATCTCCCTCACAACACTATCTGTATTCTTACAGTGTAATTCAAAGTGTTCCTGCAGTGTTCACATAACTTTACATTCCCTTCCTATCAGCAGGCACTGACAAGCTCTGGGACCTTTACACCCATCCCCAGGTGCCACAAGGAAGGCAGTGAAGACCTTCAACCACCAAGTTCCCTGCTGCCCTCTCACGTGTTGGGAGCTTGATTTCAGTGAGTGCCACGAGCTGCTCTCTAGCTCCTTTTCCTGTCACAGCCATGGTCACAGCCGTGTCACCTCGCTGCTGTGGCCACAAAGGTTTGCCTTGTGCTCAGCTTTCCCGTGGAAGCATTTATTCCTTGCTCCATTATAATCTTCCCAAATCCTGCCAGGAAATGCTGCCTTGCTCCCACTTTTCCCACATCACAATGATGTGATGTTAACACAGGGCACAACCATGACTTGGCTGAAGAGACTGAAGGGAAAACTGCTGTTGCAGAGGGTACAACTGACAATAGTAACCTCTGCTAGAAACTTCCTTTCTGAGCTCCTTACCTCCTCAGCCTGAAAGGAGCATGGAAAGAAAATTACCCTAGCTGTGGGGAGATAAAGAGTGAAATCCCACTATTGAGTCATTGAAGAACCTCACAAAGAAATACCTGCACTCCTTGTAAGTTTAAAATGTTGTTTTAAGTTTCCTACCAAATTAGAAACACCTCCTTAATGCTCCTTTCAGGTTTCCCCCATCCCATCTTGAAATTATCTCCTTAAAATTGCACCTCGCAGCTACATTTGAAGACAACACATAACAATTGAACAAAATTGTGAAGGATATTTTGGAGACTTTTTGGGGACTCATTTCAACTCAGAGTGATACCAGGACGATCTATCAGTTTTATCAGAGATTTCTTTCAAAGGAGAATTGTGTGAGAGTGCAAGATCCTCAAGTGTTAATGAGGAGCACTTAAAACAAAGAGTACTGCAGGGGTGTGGAACAGTCTCTCATCAATATAAGGTAAGATTTCCCCCTAATTGTGTGTAAAGTTCCCCTCCAGGAAGTGCAACAATTTAAACACAAAATGATTGATTTACTTTATGACTAAAGAGACACACTTTTTCTTGCTCTCTTAGGGAGAACCAAACAAACAAGTATTTTTTTAAAAATGGGACTTGCAGTTCCACAGGTGAAAATTTTTCCCATTATTTATCATATAGGGGGAAATACTACAGAGATCATATGGGTATCCCAAATACACTCAGGGATTTAACAAACACCCAGCACATATCTTCAGTACCATGACACCTGCAGAGTGTTGTAAAAATTTAATATCTTTCTAAGGTTAAAGTTCATTAAAAGTCCTCTTCCTTTATTAATCTGTTGCTCTGCTCTTCTGCCCATTCATTGATATCACAGCATATCATACCATAAAACAGGACTGTACTCCAATAATGATGCCTAGAGCAGCAAGCTTCCCCCAAGCATGGATAAATATGTTTTAAAATATTTTCTGTACTTTTGAAAATTATTAGAAAGTATTTCCATTACAAGCTTATAAATAAAATTAATTTCCTTTAAAAAACCCCAACAAACAGTATATAAAATTTCCCCCATTTTGTAAATGAAACTTCTTCCTCTCAATTTCCTTCCTAAAAAATGACAAAGCCAAAAAAGCATTATCCATTGAACCCAAATCCAGGGATGTTGTACACAGTGTGATGTATTTCCATGTACTGAAATTCCTGCCTTTATACAGGTACATCATAAACCAAGTTAACAGCATAAACATCCATTTTTCAAATGCACAGAGATATTCCCAGTCAGGTGAAAGGCAGATAAAAAAAACAAGAGCAAAGCACTGGTCTAAATCCCTTCCCTTATACCTGGTTGAGCAACAAAATTATTTATCACCTCATTTAAAAAGCCAACCACTTAAAAACAAGAAAATGAGTATTTAAAGACCCTATAAATCTTAGGCTGCCTGCATCATAGATGCACCATTATTTCTAAGTATAAAAAAAGTCTATTTATTCATAACAAAACAGCCTTCACCACAAACATCAGAATAAACATTATTCTATATGTAAACATAGCATAAAAAACCCTGCAAAAAAATAAGCATGAAAGCATGCAACACTGGCTGAAAAAATAAAGAGAGAAATGTAAATAATTTCTCTATAAAACAGAATTGAAAAGTGCTCCTCTTGGAGGCAGATACAGTATTATTGTCAAAAAACAGGACATATAAAGATTTTATAACATATTACTCAACTGAGTTTTTCTGAGTTGAAGGGACATGGCCATACCAAGGTGTCTAAAGCACAAAAACCTGTGGTGTCCTGCCAGTGTCCTCCAAACCACCTCCAAGTTTCTGCCTTATGGAAAGTGGCAGCCACAGGACACCACACACTGCTGGAAAAAATGCTTTTTTGTTTCCTCTTATATTTGGCAGAATTTTTAGATCAAAAAAAAAACTATGCCATGGAGCACAGAAGGCTGCTTGCTCACTCAAGGAGAGACTCCAGTCTTTCTTACTGAACACTATTCAAATCCTGCTCCAAAAATTAACATTTTCTCCTTTGCCCTTTGTATTTTCCACTGTCCTAATGCTTCTCATCAAAACAAAATTTCATGTGCCTCTCTTGAGTAGCTAATCTATTCTCACCTAGCAGAGTAAAAGAGTGGTGCTGATGTCTGAAGACCTCAGATCACAAGAATCCACAGATTTTAAGTGTTAAGTTGAGCAGAAATGAGAGAGAGCAATCTCAGCAGAGAGTACCATTTGTGCACCAGGTTTTTCCTGGGCAGTGTGTATTAATTTGAAAGCAAACCAGTGAGAGATTCAAAGTCAGAGCTACGATTTAATTGGAAAATTAAAATAAATGCATTAGTACAGGAACACTGACAGAGTACACTGACAGCCAGGGTGGTGGCAGCAGTCCCATTAAATGGTGTCTGCAGTCCTGCTGAAGTGGCAGATGTGGTTCTGTTGAAGTGATCCAGTAGAAGGGTCTGGTTTTCCTCTGAAGGCCCAGTGGTGGTCACACAGCTCTTGTCCTCTCTGAGTCCCGCAGATAAGGCTGCCCCTGGTGTTCCAAACCTTGGATTCCATCCAGGGAGGAATGCTTGGTTCCTCCCCCTGGGCAGGGTGTCCCACAATGGGATGGTGGAATTTTATCAGTCATGCAGTGAGGCTCGATGGCACATTAACAGGATATCTCCCTCCACAGGGAGTTATCAGGGATGTGCCATGGAAGAGATAAAGAGCACTGCCACACCTGGTTTTAACAGAAGGTGACAGAGTACATTTGGTGACATCTCACCTTGGAACCCAAGTCAGTGGTGCTAAACTGCACAGGCTGCCCTCTGCAGCTTTCTCTTAGTTTGGTATTCCTAGGGAACAACTGCAACTTCTGTCCATCTGAAATATCACTGAAGTGCTTAGCAAGAAAGTTCATGTATGAAGAATGTTGTGGCTTTAAATCTACTTGAAAACTGCAAAAATCTTACCCAAAGTATAGATTTTTTTATAAGTGATCACTAATAGTGATCATGGACTACAATTTGCAGAGATCTCAAATACTCAAAGCCTTAAATCAATTACTGCTGTCCCTAAATATATGAAGTAACTGAATAATACTAATTGGTGAAAACAGTACCAGCAAAAACATGCTAAGAGATGTCTCTTTCATCAAACCACTTCTCTTTCTCTCCCTTCAAGCTCTATGTTCCTCAACTCACCAACAAAACTGGTTATTAGACAGCACAGCCTGGCCCAGGGGAGAAAAAACCCCAGGTTACCTGACAGCCATGTACAGCAGGTGACAGGCACAAAAGCTGCAACAAAAAAATGAAAATCTATTGCTTTTAGATGCAATATAAGCATGAGTGTTGCACATCTCCACCAGAAATTATCCAGAAACTTGGAGAATTCCAATGGATTAGCCAGCCATGGATAAATCCAGCAACACAAAGCCCACAGATGATACTCATGGTTACTGAGAACCTTCAAGTACTCCAAGAAGAATTAGCTCTAGACTGCTCAAATCTTTCAGTAACACTTCCAGTGATAATTTTTTTTTCCAGAAAAATGTTTCATTTGCTCCCTATACCTCAGTAATTAGTGAGACTTAAAGGTATTTGGTTTGATGACTCTGGGCTGATTCTGTGGATGTGTAAGTAGGTTATTGTGGAGAAAATAGGTTATTCTCAGACAACAGAGAAAATATTGACTACTGTGTACAACTTGAGTTTTAAGGCTTAGAGATATCCAAACCACCTTAGTAAATATATTCACAATTTCTGCAGAACAAAGTTAAATTAGGACAAAACCAAATATTCATTTGTAAAAAGCTTAACAGTTTGATTCTTTTAAAAGCTTGTTACCTTTCAAAAATCTATTTATCCTTGCTGTCACAGCCTTGGAAGAGGTTTTCCTCAATACTGACTGAAAATCCCAATTAATTTCTTAGATATCCCTTAAGCTCAGCAATTCACTTTCCCTATATATTACTTTGTTCAACTGCTTCTTTTATAATCTATTAAAAGCAAAAATACAATTCCTTAGGGAAAAATACCATTATGCCCACCTTTGATTACTGGGAAAAAGAAAAAAGTCAAAGTTAAGAGATACATCAGAATCAATTATTTCTATACCTGACTTGCATTTTAACTTGTCTTTACCCAGCCCCCTTGGACTAGACAGTATTTTGAATCAGTACAATGGGAAAACAAAATAATCCTGGTAGTGTTACAACATTTTGAAAGCTGCCTGCCTTGACCACCAGGTTAAATCACCAGTTATCCAGAGCACTTCATGCTCAGTGCCTTGAGTTTTTTGGCTCAGAGCTGGCAGCAAATCAAATGCTGCCCAAAAAAGGCTGGTTCCTGTTGATTTCCCCCCAGCTTCCTTCAGTCAATAGCAGATGGAATCTCAGTTTTCTCACAAAGGCTATATAGCCTTAGAATAACAACTCTTCCATTTCCAAAAGAGATGATGGAAAGCAACAAAAACAATTTAAATAAACCACCCCACACAAACATTCTGGCCATCTGGCCACTGAAAGGCAGATCTGAAGCTCCACTTCACAGAGGCTCTTGTGATGTGCCCACAGTGGCACCGTGGGAGAATCAGGTGCTGTATTTCTACCATCCAGCAGCTGGAGATTACAACATAACCTGATATTGGTGAAGAAATAAGTTTCTAGAAAATGTTCATAAACCTGATGGCTTCCTAAAAGTTTATGGAGACACAGGCAAAATGATGGCAGCTGTTTCTGCAATGAGGAAAAGCTTACATGTGAAAAACACTTCAAGTAATTAGTATTTTTAAAATTAAGACAGTTACTGCTGGAAGAAGCTGAAAACACAGTACAAACTCATCTTTTGCTTGAAGTCTGGTAGAGCAGAATTTACATTATAGTCAGAGAAAGAAAAACTGACAGTCCTGACCTATTTTGCCACTAAGAATGAGTGGAACGGTGCTGTAAGCACTTTTGGGCCCCTGAGAAAATATTCCACTCCTTCAGAACAAGATTCACCTTAAAACTGTATTTGGTGTATTTGTAAATATGAATTAGGGCTAATGACCCCACTTTGTAGTGAGTAATTACCATTACAATGATGAGAAGGTAGAGTTACAGTAGGTAACGTACACAAGAATCTTGAAAATGGCCTAAAGAAATCTCTTTTCACAGACATTTTTCCAAACTGAGCAGATATATCCCTGACTTAGAATTTTAACTTGCAACTGTGGCTTCTTTGGACAAATCTGTGATGTCTACTTAGTGATTATATATTAGTTGAGAAATGTTTTACTGAAGTTTTACCCCCTCCTCAATATAGGGAAGAATGCAGAAAAAATACTACCTTTTTCTTTCCTTTTCCCAATTTTCTAAAAGAAGAATTAAAACACCCCCACAAAACAAACAAACAAAAAACAATGGAAACATTTAGTTTAATTTTGGACAAAGCTTGCCAACTTGTCCTCAATTTGCAACTTTTGCCTCTCTTTGCCAACAAAAACTTCTCAAGTTAACATGAAATTTTTATTTTTAGAATATTTTAGGGAAGAAACCATGAATAATTTGTATAGATCCTCTGCTGTACCGACCCTCTCTAAGATGTTGTGGAGATCTGTCTCCTCAGGGAAACTGGGTGTATGTCTTGCAGAGCTCTTTGATGCCTAGAAATGAACCTTCCTTATGCATCATATCTTCAAATCCCCCATAAATATTCTAATTACATTAGACAGCCACCTTTGGCCATTGTTGTGCTGGAGATGAGCACAACACTTCAGAAATAGTTTATGGCAAGGACAATGCTATCAAGAGACAACAAAAATGACAGTTGTGCTCCTTGCTTCAATGAGTATTAAAAAATGGGAGTTCTGATACATTTTCCAACATCCTCCTCACTGGGGAGAACAGCTCTGTTCAAAGCACATTGATTTTAGCAGGATTGGAGAAAATAGATTAAAAATACAGGAAAGAGGTTTCAGGCCTAACTTTACATAAATTAATAGATTAACAACTGGAGTCAACACATCTTAGAGACCACTAGGAGAATTTTTTCCCTTTTTTACCCATATTCATCAAAAAGTTTATTTTTAATGCAAACATTAATCCTTTTCTAAGAATTGCATTTACTACTATTTCCATCAAATTTCAAACCTCTAAGTCAGTTGATAATTCGAAGTGCAGCGTTTCTAAAAGATCTCCCACATGAGCTCTGACTTTGCAATTGTGATTTTTGTTGTTTAGGACATATTTGGTTTTGCTATCTAAGAAAAAAATGAATTTCAACTCATATTCTTTCCCACCAAGGACCAAGAAACAACGTGGTATTTTGAAGGGCTAATTAAGAGATTGGTGGTGACATTTTAGTAAATCCAATTCCCTGCTGGGAAATATTAATTCTTTCTTTTGTAATTTTAGGGCAAGACCCAAAAAGCCAGGGAAACAAAGGCCTTTAAATATAGTTATTTTGAGGCACTTGGGTTTTTAACAGTGGATAAGTAAATACTGTAAACCAGAGACAATGACAAAAGGAAATTTTGTCCTTCTGTCCTTTTGTTTCTAACAAAACTCTAACCCTGGATCAACACCAAGTTTGTTACCTGGTACCTGCCAACAGGAATAGGTGCCTACCCCACATTACCACACAGGGCTGAATATTTCAAATCATCAATTCTTTTGCCTAGTGTGGATCAGGAGTCCTCATACAACAGAGCAGCCACGTTTCCAGTTAAAATACTTTGTAGGAATCCCTCAGAAACCTTCCAAGCAACTGCACAAACATAAAAAATATCAATGGGGACATGCCTGGAATCCTATTAAGTGACCCTGGAAAACTCCTTATTGAAAGAACATTTTACAAATGGACTTTCCCTTCAGCACTGTGAATGCCTTAGTTACAATAAATAAGAGTTGACAGACAAAGGAATTTAAAAGCTACACTTCTGAAATAACAAAATGCGCAAACAACAGAGAAGATGCTTAGTTAAATAAAAAACTGATTTTAAAAAAGAAGACCTTTTTATTTTCCTGCTTCTTACGGTTCAGCATAATATCTGTGTTCGACTTTCTCGGTTCTTTTCAGCAAATTACACTTGAACGCCTGACCCTTGGTAAAAGCAGGCAGCCCCTCACAGCCTCACACCTCCAGCGGCCGTGGTGATGCAATCACATGAGCAGTGACCTTTTCAGCTCAAATCGAGTGTGTCTTGGCAGGGCAACGCTGCATTCTTCTCTCAGCTGCTCTTTGCTGTTCTCTGCCCCCACCGGGCCAAAATCACCGTCTTTATTTTCGGCGTTCCGGCCGAAGTGAGTTGGATGAACACCCTGTGACTTTCGCCCTGACGCCGAGCTAATTCCGATAATCATCGGAACAAGCCACCATTTAGCAGGTTTTTGGACCGTGCTTTCCTACAGGTCTAGTGCACACACCAGCACGCCGCTTATAATTAATATTCTTATTAGTATTAATTAAAACAATTAATAAAAAATTAACGAGAAAAGTGAACCAGCGGCAGGGACGAGGAAGCGGGGCTGAGCAGCAGGATAGCCCGGGACAACCCAGGGCACGGCCACCCCTTAGCCACCCTGAGGCGCCTCCCGTATTGGAAATGACGAATTATATAACTTAGAACCGGTGAACATTAATTTGATAAAAATGTACAAATAGGCGAGAAAGTGTTTTTTTTAATCAGCTTTTGCGTGGAGGCCGAAATTTTGTCGGGGCACCCACGGAAGGATCCCGGCCAAGACATAAAGTAACGCCCCACTCGCTGACACGACGACGAGAGTTTATTAAAAAAACGACGTCACGGGGTTTATTTTTCCGACGATTTCGGCGAGACCGCGTCCATCGCCGGAAGTCACGTGACCCGCGACGCGAACGGGG
>JBBMKD010000053.1:66022891-66054518 GCA_037834095.1 Argya squamiceps | reverse complement strand
CACGGGGGCGCGGGGTGGGCATGGAGGGAGCGGGGCGGCGGCGGGGTTTTGAAAAGGGGCCCGAACTGGTGTGGGTTCGTAGGGTGCGGATGGGTCTGTGAGGCGTGTGGGGAAGGCGCGGCGTGTCCCCGGCACGGAGCGAGCGGAGCCGGGAGTCCAAGCGGAACGGCAGCTCCGCGGGGACGGCAGCGCGGGGTGGCCCCGGCGGCATCCGGCTTCCGCTTCCTCCCGCCGGGACCCGCAGCGGCACCGCAGCGACACCGGCGGGGCCCGGCAGCCGGCTCCGCTCCCCCCGGCCCCTCGGTGTTCAGCTGGTGCTGCACTCCGCAGAGCTCCGGCCAAACCTCGCTTGAGAACGGCTGCGTTAAATAGGGCAGGGGAACTCCTGGGCGGATCGCTGTAGGTCAGCGAAGCATCACTGTTGTGTTATTTTTAAACAAGAGGGGCTTGTTAATCGAACAAGAGTTAGGCTGGATATCAGGGAAAGGTTCTTCCCCCAGAGGGTGTTGGGCACTGCCCAGGCTCTCCAGGGAATGGTCACAGCCCCAAGGCTGCCAGAGCTCCAGGAGAGTTTGGACAAAGCTCTCAGGGATACACAGGGTGGGACTGTTGGGGTGTCTGTGCAGGGCCAGGGGTTGGACTCGATGATCCTGGTGGGTCCCTTCTAACTGAGGATATTCTGTGCTTCTTTGATACGGTTCTCGAGATACTTGTGTCTCAGCCCGTTCAGAACACGTGCTCCTAAAACTTGGTGAAGTTTGTGAACACCAAGCAGATGTAGGTTTGTGTTGGTTCGTGTTTTATGGGATAGAATACACCTGAGGTTCTCTGAGAGATTGCTGTTAGATTAATGCATGTTAGATCCTCTGCAGGGCTTTTGAAGAGAAACTGTGAATACAGGCAGGTGCAGAAAGCCTGGAGCCCAGGTTGACAAGGTTTTCCCTCTTTTGGTGAGGGACAGGCTTTGTAGTTAATATGCTTTTTCAGTAACTCAAATTTTAAATGTAATAATCAAACTGATATGTTTAATTAATATTATAGTATATTATATACATAGTGTGAATATATGCAGAATATATAAATGGAATACTTTCATTTATTATGAAATAAAGACTACAATTAAAATGTATTACCTAATATAATACATTCTATATAAAATAAAGCAATGAAACAATAATTTAAGTAAAGGTGACTTTAAAATAACTTCTTTTTTAGCTTTTTAATGGGTTAGATTGAAACAGTCTCCCAGGGATCAAGCAAGGGTATCTACTTTCAAGACAATGTTGAATAGGGCATTTAAATATGTATATACAGGCCAGTCTTTGTCTCTCTACTTCCAGAAGCTCTGGAAACTTGACCTTATTTATGATGGACTTGTGTGTGTGATTTCCAAGACTGCTGTGCTGCTGGATTTACTGTTTTAAATCATTTCAGCATATAAACAAGATATCCTGTAACAACGTGGTGTTACAATTTCTGGCTCTGAAATTCTACGTGAAAATAACATATTTCCTTTGGAAAGTTTTCATATTTAGTGTCAGAAGATAGAAGCATAGTTAGTAAACCCCCTCTTTTTTCACATAAAATTCCAGTTGTGTGGTTGCTTGCCAGGTTTTCTAGATGGAATCCAGCTACCATGTTTCCTTTCTTTGGTTTTGTACACAGCTCATAAGTTGTACTTCAGTAAAGTGGGACTCAGAACAGTTACAGACATTCCTTCTGCAAAGCTGATTTTGCTTTACATCACAGAGATAACCAGAAAAATGATGATTTGTCTGCTAACAGTAATTGCTCTAAAATCCATGGCATACCTTATGTATCTAATCTCATTTATTTGTATTTTTTTTTCAACTTAGAAATGGCCTACCAATCCAGTTTTTTAAAGGAGAGCATTGTCTTCAGTCTTAAGCAAGTTCTCTGCTCAGTTGATTCAGTGGGTCCTCATTAGCTTTTATTTTAGATGTTATAAAGCAGTTTACTTTTTCCTTGCTGCTTGCATGGGTACCCTGAGGTGGCAATGTGGAGTGGAAGATGGAATGTTTTAACCACAGCTTTGGGGTTTTTGTATCCCTTCAGAATCAAAGTATATGAGTTACAGTTCTGAAAGGCATTCTTATAGCTGCTAAAGAAAATTTATCCCATGACTGAACTGTACATTTCTAGTGTTACTTTAATTTAAGATTGAATATAGCTGATCACCACAACTTTAATCTCAAGTTCTGCTGATTGTTTTTGCCACAACACTTGGTTTTCAACTGTCATTCCAGTTTTAACCTGCTTCTACATGAACTGCAATTCCAGTTTTTTTGTTCTAAGAACACAAATTGAAGATCACTGCTACTTAGAATTTAATTTCTGTGCAATTCTTTCTAGGATTTTTTTCTTTCTTCCACACAGGTGTGGAAAAATGGCAAAGAGAATTGCAGAGAAAGAACTGACTGACCGAAACTGGGACCAGGAGGATGAAGCTGAAGAGGTAAAATACACATTAATTCCCTCACTATCCACCCCTGCAGGTGGTAGAGCAGCTCTTTACATCTGCTGTGTATGTTGTGCATAAAACCTACAATAGAACTGGTTAAAAGTGTAGCAATTGAAGATAATTTTATAGATGTGGATATTTAAAAATTATTTTTATAAAGCTTCCAGTTATGCAGACCATATAGCAAAGCAGCTTTTAAGAGTTAAAATTACATCAGTGGTTGTGGGGAAAGGAACTTCATGTTTCTTGTGGGAACCCCAGGCTTGTTAAAATGCTTTTGGACTCTTAAATGTGTGATAGGTATGTATTGAATTGACAGGAAAAGCAGATTTGATTTCTGGAAATAAATACTCTGTGTGCCTCCAGTTTTTTTTTTTTTTGAGGGTCAGTGATAGTTAATTTCAGAACTGTGTTAATTTTGGCTGAATGTCCCCACACAGCCAGAGGAATTAGGCAAGTAGTCCAAGTGGTATGTTTCACCTGATTGTAAAAAGAGATTTTCACCTCTGAGGTTTCACACTTCCTTATGGCTCATGTTTAAACAAACTGGTTTAGTTTTTGTCTGACTGAAAGTGTTAAATGCTTAGGCCTGTAAATGTAAGGAAGAAAACTGACTCTTCCAGCAATTTGAATACCAGAAAACTTAATTTTCTCATTTATTGCAGAGTAGTACTGAGGCATTAGCTGTCTTTGCTGGTGTTTGAACTACAGCAGGCTGCTGGAGGCTGCCTTAGAGCCCACATCTCCATATCTCTGCTCTAAACTGTGGATTACTGACAAATTCCCTTCAGCAGAGAGAGCTTAGAGCTGTGTTTTTAAAAAGCAAAGCAAAACTTACATTATTTGTTGCAATAAAATGGAGATAGCACAAAGAGAAATGTCGTGCAGAACCAGAAAGACTTTTCCAAGTATCAGCTCAAGCTCAGGTAGCTGACAAACTGATGACAGTGCTGTATTTTTGGAGTGGGTTGGTTTTTAACTTCTTCCCCTGTTTGTTTGGTAGCAGTGTTCAAAACCTGATCTCAACCATCCCTTCTTCATGTTGTGTGTTTTGAGAATTGCACTGATGATTCCATAACTTCCTCTCCCAGGTGGGAACGTTCTCTGTGGCAAGTGAGGAGGTGCTGAAGAACAGAGCCATTAAAAAGGCCAAGCGCCGCAACGTTGGCTCAGAGGTACCGTGGGCACTGAACACCAGTGCTGGGGTTCTGCTCACAAAATACAACATCATGCTCAGCTTTTTGCTTCCTGGGCTTTGTAAGGGGTGCTGAATAGAGTTATCATTTCAACTCACCAGCTCATATGTGCACAGGAACTTTGGCTTTACTGTTCCATGCTAAGGATAAGGCTAAGGCAAAAAAAAGGGTAATACTTGTTTGACTGGGTGAGGAGGGTGTTCTTGCATATTTTTGAAGTAAAAATGAGGAGTGTTTCAGACACAATGTCATTTGCAAATGGGCAAAACTTCCATTTTTTGCAGAGATGGAAATATGGAAATGCAAAGTTACTGGTTATCCATACTGGAGTGCTGGGGGATGTCAGAGGCTATATTAGAAAACACCCAAATATGAAGCTGCTCTGAGAATGAAAAACATGTCTTTTGTTAAGAATGCTTCTACTTTTTTTTTTTCTCACTCCCTGTCAAGAGCTTTAGTGCCATCTACTCTTTGCAATAACAAATTAAAAATTGAAAGGAGGTTTGCCTTTGTTACAGGTTTAGTCCTTGTGAAAGCATTAACCCAGTCCAGCCAAATTGTTGTCCTTTTAGAAATCCTTGACAAATACTTTGTTGTTTCTATGTTTTTCCCAGACATCCTTTGAACAGGGCATCATGTTAGAAATAGGTCTGGAGCTTTAGCTGTTACACAGATTGCTTTAGGATTGGATGGGACTGAGCACAGTCAGGAGCTAGACATCCTTCTCCTATGCTTTTGATTTTCCTCCTGCAATCCAAGCACTGTAAATGAGGCAGTTGTCTTAGCCCACTAATGCATTGAGTAGTTTTAGCCACAAATGTGGTAGAGGGTACAGTTCAATAAAGGATTGTACTGGAAAGAGGTGATGCAAAACACAAACTGCAACTTCAGCAGGGGAGATTCAGGGGCAAATGGAATAGGAAAACTGGAACAGAATGAGAAAGGGGGTCAGATGGGTTGTAGAAGTAGTCAGGAGACTGGGAGCAGGCTGTTAGAGCTTGTAGAAGGGCTGGTGCACTTTAACCCCAGCTGACAACTAAGGACCATGCTGCCCCTCACTCTTCCTCCTCATGGGATGAAGAGGAGAGTTGGAGAAAGGATAAAACCCCTGGGCTGAGATCCCAGAGATAAGAACAGTTTGAGTTCTCAGTGTTGAAATAAGAACAGTTTGATGACTGAAATACAATGATGATGAGGAGGAGTAAAAAGAAAGAAATAAACCCCAAGAAAAATCCATGATGCACAGGACAGTTGCTCACTACCCCTGACCTCAACCCATCCCCAAGCAGCAATGAGCTGTCCCCAGCCATCCCCTCTCCCAGTTCCTGTGCTGGCCATGACATTCTGTGCTCAGGTCACTGCCCTGGCTGTGCTCCCTCTCAGCTCCTTGTGTCCTGCTCCCTGGCAGAGCATGAGACAATGAGAAGTTCTTGATTGCAGGGAGCACTGCTCAGTGCCAAGTAAAACATCCTTGTGTTATCAACATTCTTCTCTCCCTGAATCCAAACCACACCACTGTACCAGGGAGAAAATTAACTCTGTCCCAGCCAAAAGCAGGACAACAGGATGGACAGAGTTTAAAACACAGAAGAGATGACAGGACAGCTGAAGTTGTGTAAGAAACCTGTGAAATATTTACAAAAAGATAAACTTGAAACTTACTGACGTTCCTACGTTGAGCAAGCAGACAGCATTTTAACTGGAATGTCCAGAGAGAAAGGTGGGACTGATCAGAGAGAAACACAATGAAAATGCCTACCTAGGAGTGAGAAGCAGAGGACAGCAGTGGGAAAGACAGCACAAAAGGAAGCAGGGAGACCCATAACCACCAGGTCAGGTACTGAAATACAGCCTAAAATTGACAAGCTTTGCCATTTCTTCAATGGAAAAAGAAACTCAGAAGCAGTTCTCCTCTGATGGTTTTCCAGAGACACTGAAAGTTCAAATCCAGTAGTAAAAGTTCATTACCTCCAAAGACCTCAAAGTTGCAGTGCTTTATGTGCATGTTAATCATACTTTTTCTTTTAGAAACATGTAGGAAACTATACCATAAAATAATATGGTTGCAAAGGCAGTGATCAGAACTGGGTAATGGAAGGGTTGCAGAGATAGATGTTGTGTGGTGAAGCACAGTCTCTTTGCATCTTGCCTCAGTCACATTGGAATATTTGGGGTAAATCACAAGAGGTTTCATAGGTGACTCCAGAGTAATGAGTGATTAAAGTATTGGGCTCCTGATTGCCATGGTAAATGCTAAAAGTTGTTGAAAATAAACCTGAAATTATATAATTTCATGTAGTTATTTAAAAAAAGCAAGATGCTGTGAATGTCTAATAGGTAGTCAAACACATCCACAGCTCTGAACAACTTCCATGTATCCACATCCTAGACCCAGTTTATTTTCATTCCAAACATCTGAGTCCTTTAAAAACAGCAGCAGTGTGTGTCATAAGGAAGCTGTTAATTTGGTTTGCATAGCTGACACAGTAATGCATGGAATGACACCCTGAGCTAGGGAAAAATAAACCAAGGATATCAGGAATGTTAAGTGGGGATAGAACTTGTGTGGAGAAGATGTGTGTAACTGCTTCTCTCTCTTTTTTTCTCTTCCCAGTCTGAAAGTGGAGGAGCTTTTAAGGGGTTTAAAGGCTTTATATTGCCTTCTGGAAAAGGTGGAGGTGGCTTCAGTGGATTTGGGAATGGTGCAGGAGTAAAGCCTTTGGAGGGGCTGTCTAATGGAAGCAGTGGTGTCTCTAGTGCTCCTCCTTTCAGCAGTTTGAAGAGCACCTCTGAAACACAGTCAGCATTTGGTAAGTTTAAAATAAGCATACATATTTATCAACACCTTCAGTCATAAAATCTGTAGGGTTATTTTAGTAGTGAAAAAAAACAAATTTAGACCATCTTATAGTTGTGTTTTAAGGTTTTGAGACTTTATACCTCTTTGTAGGATTTCTTAGTATTTTAGAGTGCTGGAGGGACAAGTTTTCACGTGGATGCAATTTAAAGAGGTGGCAACTAAATTCATATTTCTAATACTGGAGGTAAAAGTTTCCTAGGCACAGATGGAAATTGAAGGCACTGGCATAAGTCAGTCTGTAAAAGGTATAAAGCATCTGGTAACATGTCCCAATTCTTTAAATTTAAATAAAAAATACATTCTGCATAACTGAAGTCTCCATCTTTTTTCCTTGTACATCTGACATTGCAGACAGTCTGACTAGAATTTTATCTGTAACAGTTATAGATACATTTTAAGACATTTGAAATACTTCGGAATTCCGTTAGGAATATTAATTCTGTCTCTTTGTGCTGGAGATGCAGAAATGTTAACCCTGCCACCACAGAATTTTGGAGTCACCATGCCATAGAATAGAAATGGTGGAGTTTGAAGTTTAGAGTAACTTAAATTTCAGTGAGCTTGAATAAATTAAGGGGAACTGAAACATTCAATGAAATTCTTTCTAGTTTGCTTCTTAGGGTTTTTTATACAGAAGTGCTCAAGAGCTTGTAAAATTATGGGCTAAGTGCACTCAGGGTGGTTTAAAGCACAAAAGGCAAGAGATAAGTTGAGTATTTTGATTTAATAAGTGTTACAGCTTGTAAAGTTGTTGGATTTTTGTAAGATTTTGAAGGTTTTGGCAATATATAAAACATGGGGTTTTTTTAATGTTCTGTACAAGATGTCGTTGGGTTTTTTTTAATACACCAGTGTGCTCCATCTACTTTGTCTGTCCCTAACTTGTCTAAATTAAAACTTGGGTCTGCTCACTGCCATGGCAGTACCTGGGTCAGAGTGTGGTTGGTGACCCAAAAGAAGGAGCTCAGCTGAGTAAGGGTGAGTGGTTTCATTACGAAATATTGAGTGTGTTAGTGAGGCTTTTAAGAGAGCTGTGCTTTCTGGGGAGAAAAAAACTTCTAAGCCACATTTCTCACTAGGTCAGCAAAGCATCTGTGTTGTTTTGTTGTGTTATTTTTTGAAACCAGAGTTTATTAATTAAATGAGTTAATTTGGATATCAGGAGAAGGTTCTTCCCCCAGAGGGTGTTGGGCTCTGACCAGACTCCCCAGGGAATGGCCCAAGGCTGCCAGAGCTCCAGGAGAGTTTGGACAAAGCTCTCAGGGATGCACAGGGTGGGATTGTTGGGGTGTCTGTGCAAGGCCACGGGTTGGACTCGATGATCCTGGTGGGTCCCTTCTAACTTCTTTGATATGGTTCTTGAGATACTTGTGTCTCAGCCCGTTCAGAACACGTGCTCCTAAAACTTGGTGAAGTTTGTGAACACCAAGCAGATGTAGGTTTGTGTTGGTTCGTGTTTTATGGGATAGAATACACCTGAGGTTCTCTGAGAGATTGCTGTTAGATTAATGCATGTTAGATCCTCTGCAGGGCTTTTGAAGAGAAACTGTGAATACAGGCAGGTGCAGAAAGCCTGGAGCCCAGGTTGACAAGGTTTTCCCTCTTTTGGTGGGGGACAGGCTTTGTAGTTAATATGCTCTTTCAATAACTCAAATATTAAATGTAAATATCAAGCTGATATGTTTAATTAATATTATAGTATATTATATACATAATTGTTGGGGTGTCCTGGACAGGGCCAGGGGTTGGACCCGATGATCCTGGTGGGTCCCTCCCAGCTCAGGACATTCTCTAATTGTGTGATTTCTCTTGTGACAGGATCCCCAGTGTCCAATGGGCCCAGTGGGGCCGTGTTTGCTGAGAAGGCAGCAGTGAGCCCCAGGGCCAACGGGGGCAGCCAGCCCTGCCCGTCGGGCACCCCGGGCTCCTACCACAAACAACTGGCCGCCCTCAACTGCTCCGTGCGCGACTGGATCGTCAAACACGTCAACAGCAACCCCCTGTGCGACCTCAGCCCCATCTTCAGGGACTACGAGCACTACCTGGCCACCATCGAGCAGCAGCACGGAGCCAGCAGCGACAGCGGCTCTGAGAATGAGAGCAGCAAGACCCCCGGCCCGCGGGCCGTCCCCGTGTTTGGGAGTGCAAAGCTCCAGCAGGGCTCCACGTTTCTGTTCAGCAGCAAAGCTGAGGATGCCTCAGAGAAAAAAGCTGAAGCCACGTCAGAAAAAAGAGACCCGTTGTTAGGAGCCGCATCAACTGTCTCGTTTAGTTTTGGCAAGAGCGTCGACAGTTCTGCTCTGGGTCCTCTTGGTTCAGGAACACTCAGTGGTTTCTCGTTTTCTTCTGGGAGTTCAGGTTTGTTTGGAAAAGATGCAAGCCAGGCTAAGGCTGTCACTGCAGCGTCCACCAGTTTATTGGAAGCTCAGACAGACGCTGGCAATAGTGATGACAAAGGTAAATTCTGTGTATTTCTATTTATAGTTATTTTAATGGTCAGCTGTGAGTGTGTGTGACTTAAGAATACTAAAAAAATTGCAATTTTAGGTTCATTGAGATGATGGCATGATGTAGTGTCAGAGGAGGGTTAGGTTGGCTGTCAGGGAAGGTTCTTCGTGGACTGTTTGGACAACACTCTCAGGGATGCACAGAGTGGGATTTTTGGGTTGTTCTGGGTAGGGCCAGGAGTTGGACTGGATGATTCTGGTGGGTGTTTTCCAGCTCAGGAAATTCTATATTCTGTGATCATCATCATTCTTGAATTTGAAAAGTGCAGAATTATATCCCTAATCAGGAGAACCCAGCCAGCCTTATGTAAGCAACACCAGAAGTATGTGCTTATCAAGATTTACATACTTCTGTCAGATTTATACTTTATATAATATAATATATAATCTTTTATCTAAGGACAGGACTTGAACTGATGAAATTTAAAGTAGCTGGTATGTTCACCTTTGAGCCTGCTGGACTTCTCAATCCCACTACTTTTCCTAGTAGGTTTATCAAGAGATCCCTGCAGTAAAAAGTTTGAGATACAGAACAGTTTAGTCCATTTTACTTAATATATTGTCAGGCCAACAAAGTTACACAGTACCTGACAGCTTTACTCTGCTCTTTGCCTGTGCTGGGTACAATAGGCTGATAGAAATCCCAGTAGCTGCAGGGCTGGAAAGGCATCATCTGCCACTCTCTCTTATCTGTCATTCTGCAACTAATTCCCTTCCCCCAGATTAAACCTGGCTCTTGGGAATATTAATTGTGCTTTACTTGAACCCATTTGTGGAGCATATTCTTTGAAGTGTGAGAACTGTTTCTGTTCAAACAGAAGGTTTTACTGCCTAAGCTTTATATTGTTGAGGTTTGATTGTTTGGTATGGATTGGGTATTTTCATCCCACTTAAACTGAAGGTGAGGATGAAGTTGCTTTAAGAGCTGAATGAAAAGCAAGTGGCATTTTTTTTCTGTAGCTGAAGCTGCTGCAGAGTGCACAAGGTGTTCTGGCTGTCACTGCCTGGCCACATGTGTCCCTGTCAACCGTGGTGGGCATAAGGGACTTCCAACACAGTGCCAGAATCTGTGCTCACAATGTTAACATATTAAAACTTTCTATTTAAAGGAGGGGAAGAGGAGGAAGAAGAGCCACCAAAAGTCATTGTTAATGAAATAAAAGAAGATGATGCTTTCTACTCAAAGAAGTAAGTGACTTTACCTTGGAAAATAAAATTAATACCTGCATATTGCTGTTCTTCACCACTGCAGTGCATAATTAATGGCATGTTCCTGACTTCCTAATTAATAAAGCTTGTTAGGAATCCACATAGAATATGAACTTGTAAAAAAAATTAATTACAGGCAGGAGTGTGGAAGATCTTGCTAAAATTCTTCTATATCTTGGACACAGCTCTTAATAGTTTGTGTTGTATATGTGATCAGCTTTTTTACAAGTGAAGATCTTTCTGCCTTCATCAGGTTTTGTACAGTTAAATTGCAGGACCTGGGGCCTTAGCACAGAAATCATGTACAGTACTGCTGGAAAATCCACCAGGTGGATTTGCATAGCATAAAATAAGATTTTTCAGTTGGAAAATGCTGATTATTATTATATAAAGAAGTGAAAAAGTTGTGCTTTTAAGCTCAGGATGAAACTAGCTCTACTAGAAGCAGTTTTTCAAAGTATGTTCAGTAGTCCAAGTAATTGTGTGTCTGCTTGACACTCAGCACAGAATGTGTCCTGCTACAAAAAGCCATTAGGTCTAGCTGAAAGAAGCTGTGTGCTATTTTATTAAAATGGCTTTAGGTTTATTAGAGCTTAATTTAAAAAATGTTTGTAAATTGTACATTAAAATCCTGTTATAACTGCAGAATGATACAACAAGTTCTTATGGCTTTCTAATTAGTGTATTTTAAAAGTAGCCTACATTTATTGCTCCTCACAGACCCTGAGTACAGGTTGCTGTGCCTTTTACTTTTCCCTGAAAGAAATACATTTATCATTTCAATACTGAAAGAAATAATTCTCTTTGATCCACTGTCCATTAGCACGTGAAACAAGGTCAATAATAATAAAGATTTAAGTTACTCACAGCATGTTAAATCCTGATTACTGTTACTGTGAGTCAGATGGATACATGTATCTGGGAGATACCTTGTGTTTCATCTCTACATGGCTGCACAAACAAGGATTTGAGATTTCTTTTTTCTCCACAGGTGCAAACTGTTCTACAAAAAGGATAATGAATTTAAAGAAAAAGGTGTAGGAACATTACATTTAAAACCAGCAGGAAATGAAAAAACTCAACTCTTAGTACGAGCAGATACCAATTTAGGTAAGTACATTTATTTTATGTCAAAATTCCTTGTTAAGCATTAGGATTTTTTGGTCTTTTTTACACAGAATTAGCAGATACAATTAGTGAAAACCTTTCTACTATTTTTTTCCCTGAAGTAATTTAGAATACTGACAAACAGTTGGATCCGTCTAGTGAGCATTACAAAAGAGAGCACATGAAGCAGTGCAAGAAGTAGAAGGTTCTAGTGTGTATTTGGGGATATAAAGTACCTGTTTTACCCTGGTTTGTCCAAATTAACATGTCTGTCTCTATCAGAACATTTTGCTTCTGCATATGAGCTGTGTCTGGTGGTCAGAATGAGTAACTTGGGATAAACTAAGCACTGTGAATGGATTCCTCATGTGCTGCTTCTCCCTTGTCCCCTTCCCTTTCTCCTGTGTGTCCCTACTATCATTTGATACTCAGGTTCCTCCATTTAAAAAAAAGGAGGATGCAGTATTTGCAGAGATTTTCTCATTTCTAGTGAGGAAAGAAATCTGAGAGCAATGGCCATGAACAGATGCTTAGGGAAGAGGCAGACAAACATACATGATATTTGTGAATTTCCTTCCTTCCAAACACCACCCTAAATCTCTAGTCAGTACTTACATTAACACTGTATTACAGTAAAAAGCTAGAAAATGGCTAATCATCATATTTTTTCCCCTCCTCAAATGCAGGAAATATCCTGTTGAATGTTCTAATTCCACCTAAGATGCCATGTACAAGAACAGGAAAAAACAATGTCCTTATAGTGTGTGTTCCTAACCCAGCCATCGATGAGAAGAACCCAGCTGTTCCTGTCACCATGCTGATAAGAGTGAAAACAAGTGAGGATGCAGATGAGTTGCACAAAATCTTGCTGGAGAAAAAGGAGGCTTAAATAAGTTGCAGTCCATAATTTGAGGAATTATTGCCAAACTGCTGCTGCTCTTTTTTTTCTTCCCTAACTTCACTTGAACATTTAATTCTTTACTCTGATATTAAGAACTGTTATAGGAATTCTGGAAAAATGATGTGAGGAAAAGCTAAACTAGCTAATAAAAGCTTTAATAGAACACAAGTGTTGGATTGTGCTCCCTCATTTTCAGTGTCTAAATGCAGGACCTCTTCTGGATAAAGCACATGGATGTAAATCCAAGCATTTGTTTTTAGCACCAGTCGACCAAATGGACAGAAACCTGAGTAGAAAAACATGGTACCAGAGCTTCCTCACAGACTGTAATATAATGCAACCATCTCCTGTCTTGGGAAGGGAGGATGTTCAAGTCTACCTGTTGCAACTGTTTCTAGACTGCAGAATTTTAATTGTCTGTTGTATTCTGGTGAGACTGACTTTCTAGACTCAGTGACAGTACTGCACCCCACCAGCGATGATCTCCATTGTGCTGGAGACCCTCGTGCTTTCAGGACTCAGAAACTGCAGATATTTAAAAGAGAATTTGCTTGTGTGGTCTTGTTGACAGTCGTGGTTCCTGCAGAGGAGCTGTCAGTTCTGTTCTCACTGTAGCAACAAGTGAATGATGTGCAATATAGTACAAGCAGACAACTGGAAGAGTTTTATCTTGGACACACTGGCAGCCCCTGGCTTCTGACAGGTCAGAGGCAAAGGGCTGCACTTCCACAAGATCCTTCCCAGGTGTTTGTCCCTAGTCCCAAAACCCAGCGAGGCACAGCTGGATGTGCTGCATTGCTCCTGCTGCTGCTGCTTTGCTGAAGAGAGCTCTTCCCACCAACAAACTTCAGGACTTTTAAAATGACCTTTCTGTTGCCTGTGGCCCTTGGCAGGACACACATGCACAAGGGAGTGTGTCAGGATGTATTTTTCCATGTGATAAAAGCAGCAGAGTGCAGCTTTGGCAGAAGCTTTCTGTTGCATGTGGGGAGCATGGGGTAATTTGTAAACATAGTTTTCAGCTGTGATAAAATTAACCAGGTGGCAATAATTTGGGGATCAGAACATTCATTCTGGTCTTGGTTTTCCTCTCAACTTTGTCAGACTGTGTTTGGTGGTTTAATCCTTTTCTTTTTTTCAAATGTTTGCTGGAAAGTCCTTCTCTAGTAACTTTTTCTACTTTGCTTCCAACTCTGGGACTTCTCCAAGAGCTTGATGTTAATATGAAACTTGAACTGCTCTCAGATGTGTTGCACTGACCAGCTCTGGCAAGATGGAACAAAGATGCTGTTTTGCCTCTGGCTAATGTGACACAGAGGGAAAATCCCCTTTCCTTAAAAAAAGTCAGTGTGACACAATTCATACAGGGGACCTGGAAATCCACACAGTGGCATCCTGTGGGCAGGGAACAAGGAATAATAACACCATTTGGTGAGGTGCAGCTCATCTCACCTGCACCCCTGCTCTGGGGGGGAGCAAATGGCTGCCTCTAGCCCTAATTCACTGCACAATTCAGGTTATGGCCTTTTTTCCCCCTCGTCATTAAAAGGAGGAAAATCTTGATTTTATCTATAGCCCTGTTTACCAAAGTTCCAAAACAAAGGCCTTTGCTCACATTTCAGCCACGCTTAGTGTACAAGAATTCCATTTTTAACACTGGAGGGTGAAGGGAGCTTAGATGCCATTTGAGATATTTGAAAAATAAACTGGTGCCTTTTTGGGATTTCTTTTTGCATCTGGCTAAGTACTTAAACCATTAAAAGTCAGTGACATAGCTTTCCTCAAAATTAAGCTTTTTTTAGAAAAAAGTCTTGCTGCTACCTAAATTGGAGGCCCAAAGCTGCCAGGGTGTGTCTAAATGTGTATGAATGAAAAGCAGAACGTTGCCTAACAGTTTAGTCCAGGCTCTGGTCCAAGGGCTCAGTTAATTTTGCATTTGTCTTTTGACTGTAGTGTCTTAACCCTGCCTGTGTACAGAAGGGGTTGTGGACAGAGCTCTGGTTGTACATCCCATAAAGAGGAGCTCTGTCTGTAAAAGCTTGGCCTTGCCTTTGCTTACTTCCAAAAGCTCATGGGTTTGGAACTGTTCCTTCATCCTTAGAAATGTGGACCAACAAACTGAACTTCACACTTGTTTCCTTATGCTTTGCCTCTGAAGAGGGCCAGCTGTGGGCTTTGCACACGTGGGTGTGGCCCAATTCTGACAGTACATCTCTGGCCTGGTTCCAAGCAAAGGGCACAGAGTGAATAGAAAAATAAGTAGAAAAATAATAAATTGTGTTGGAAAGAATTAAACCTTACTCTAGCAATCGTAGCAAGTAACACTTGAATTCTTCTGTGCATGTATTTAATCAGTAAAGCCAGGGGAATGTAAAAAATAGGGATGTCACCTTCACTAGAATGTCAAATATATGCATAAACATACAATTTTGAACATTTTAAATGGGGAAAATTGCCTCTGAAAGAACAGGGAAGAATTTCCCTGCAAAGCAGATTTTAATCAACATCAATTCATGGTGACCATACCATTATGTGGACTATGAAGCAGGAAAAGTCAGTCACACACTGACAAACTTGGTGCTCAGGTATAAAGCACAGCCCTTTTCCAGCACTGTTAGAAATTTTTGATGATGCTTCAGTTTCTATTTAAGAAATACTAAAATACAGAAATGCTGTAAAAGGCCAGAGATTGTTACATAGAAATAAAGGCCTTAAATGAAAAAGCAAATTTCATGGAGAGCACAGACATCAGTGTTCTGCTGCCTTCATAACAAACTGGCACATGCTATCCAAGAACTTTGAGCAGAATTCCAACTCAAGGAGGCATTCCTGTGTCTTGGTTGGTAATGTATTTAACAGCTGGATATCAGACACCTGATATTAAAGATGCAACTTTCTGCCCCAATTTGCATTAATGCCTTCACTGTTCCAGCTGGATGTAGATGTTGGAGTGTCTTGTCCATTCTTCCTCCTCTAATTTTGAAGTTTTGGCTGGAAAATAAACATCTCTGCTTCTTTTAACTCTCAGAATAATTTCTAAGGGAGATTATTACAGTTGGCTTGAATTTTCTTTTAAAATATTAAATTGCAATATGCAAGGTTTAATTTGTTGGGGGGTTCTTGGGGTTTTTTTTTGTTTTTTTTTTTGTTTTTGTTTTTGTTTTTGTTTTGGTTTTGGTTTTGGGTTTGTTTTTTTTGGGGGGGTGGGTTTTTTTTTTTGGGGTTTTTTGTAATGTATTCAAAATTACCTATTTGGGAGGACAGCACTGTATTCCTTTAATCCCTTTTGGTTGATGGATGTGAAAGTCTAAATTAAATTTACAGTTCAAATGAACTTACTGTAGAACATAAACCAATCAGGAGGTTTGCTTTGCTGTTAAAACTGAAGTTCAGCTCCCTTTGCAGCACTGTAACATTTAAACTGTCGTTCAAGACTTTCTTTCTGATGCCTTAACTTATTTGCATTTGATAAAATTTTGTAGCTGGTGCGTGTGTGCAGAAATTACCTGACATTAAACAATCTGAAGTGGCATGAGCTAGTCTAAATCCAATGAAGATGCTGAATGTGATGATTTGTTAGTTGTTAGTAGATTTCAAAATGCTCTGAATTTTTCAGTGGATACTTAAGTTTTACATGACACGTACGTTAATGTTTTCATTAGTTCTGATACACTGAGGACGTGTACAAAAATCCATGGAAAATGTGAATAAATGAATGGAAGATTCATTTGCCTTGTGTGAATCACTTTCATTTTGAGTGTGTAACAGTGCATTAATAAAATTAACTATTACAACCAGTTGCTTGCAGGTGAACTCCTGCCTGGAAAATTCTGCTGCTAAAAGAAGGAAGGTCCTGCCCTGCCCATTCCTGACTTGGAAGCAAAATGCTTCCTCCTTGCAAGGTCAGTGAGCTGAGCCAGCTTGGAGCAAGGAGCTGGGGCTGCCCTGGAGGACAGAGGGAACATAGTGACAGAGTGACTGGTGCAGAGACTGACCTCTAAACCCTCCCCATGAATATTAAAGGATTTAGAAGCCACATAATCTAGGTTTACCTGATGACCCTTGCTGAACTTATTCTAGGTCTTGCCTAGAGGCACTAACCTAAAGTCAGGCCGAAGTGATATTTTTCTTCATTGCTTTGGGACAGTTTGCAAACACAAGGGAAAAACCCCAAAGCCCTCACTGACTTGTCATGCCAAGTATAGTTCAACTTCATGCACCTGGGATGTGTGCTGGAATTATTCCACATTTTGGATACTTCTTTTACTTAAAAAGACTGTCATCACCATTTAGAGTCTCCCAAACTTTTGGCAGCCATAAAACAAAAGCCAAGTAAGAGCTCTCAAGGGCAGAATTATTTTTCTTTTTGGGCTGGGGTAACCTAGAACATCTGATGCTTAGTGCTTTTCTAATCACCAAAGATTTTAATCACTTGCATAAGAGGAAGGGGCAAAAGCAACCTTGTGCAGAAGACATCAAGTCTAAGACTCAGAAAATGCAACACTCCAAGAATGGAGTGTGATAATCAAAATCAGGCTCTTTCCTGATCCAGCAGGCAAATGCTCTTGCAGGTCACAGCAACCACAGCATGCAGCAGTTGGAACCATCCATGTGAAGAGCACAGCAAGAACTTAAGGGGTGCTGGTTTGGGCTGGGATAACTCTTAATTTTCCCAGTAGCTGGTAGTGGCTGTTTTGGATTTGTGCTGGAACAGTGCTGATAGCACAGGGATGTTTTAGTTATTATTTAGTTTAGGCATGCACAGAGCCAAGGCCTTTTCTGCCCCTCTCCCACCTCACCAGTGATGGACCTGGGGGGGCACAAGGAGTTGGGAGGGGACATGGCTGGGACAGCTGTTCCCAGCTGGCCACAGGGACACCCCAGACCATGTGGTGTCATGGGCAGCATCACAGAGCTGGGGGGAGAGGGAGGGAGGCTGGACATTTGGAGTGACTGTGTTTGTCTTCTCAAGTCACTGTGGTGTGTCATGGAGCCCAGCTTTCCTGGGATGGCTGAACACCTGCCTGCCCAGGGAAAGTGGGGAATAAATGCTGTTTTGCTTTGCTTGTGTGCTCAGTTTTTGCTTTACCTATTAAATTGTCATTATTTCAACACACCAGTTTGCCTGACCTCATTTATGTCAGCATGACTCCGGAATTAGCTCTTAAAACAACCTACAGCATCATTTTGGACTTAAGATACTTAAACTAACTGGGATCTTTGTGCTTAGTTTTTTGTTTATTACAGATCTTAGGCTATTTTCAGTTTCCCTGAGCAGGATATAACTGAAGGAGCAGGAAGTGTCCTTGCTGGAGGCAATCCTTCCCTGCCTCCCTCAGTGCTGCTCTAGGCTATCACCTCCCCTTTATGAGGATTAATGAGAGCACCAAGGCAGGACCCAACAACAGACTGCAGGAATGGATTGGAACATGCTAATCCATAGCCCCAGGAAGACAGTGGGAAGCATGCCAGTGCTTCCAGAGTGCATTTGCTAAAACATACACAGCCATGATAAAATCCAAGTTACCTTCATAAAACCGGATCTTGTCCCTCAGGATCACCATGCCTTTTGTGAGCAGCTGATTCTGTAAATAAAATATAGACCACATTTACTCAATTCTGTACTTCCCTTCAGCCACCATATTTCACACTTTGTTCACTCTTAACTTTAGACAGTGAAGGGGGTCTTTTATTTTAAAAACTAATCAGCAAAGGACTCTTGCTGTGTCCATCTTACTGAAACCACTTGGGACACTTGTGAAATGATGCTGTAATCACCTGCTGTTTATAGGACAAAGGATGCATTTTGTGCAGTACAAAGTGCTTCTCAAACTTCAAATGACTGACCTACAAAACATGTATTCAGAGAAGCAGAAAGAATATTGCTTCAACTGACAGTGGTACTTACTCCTAAAAGTCTTTCCTAGTAATAGTAACTCCAGTACAATGAACTTCACTGGTTTACTCAAGGACTTCAATTTTAAGCTAAAAAACAATATCTGAAACAACATCTGAAACCTCAAGAAAGACAGCAGTGACCTACAGAAACACAGTAATAGATTGGGCTTTCACTATCTAACTATATGTATGTATATAAAATCCAAATCTCATTAATCTGTTAATTTCAAAACCACAGAGAAGTCAGTGGACATCTCTGAATGGTTTCAAGGGTCTCCACGTCATCATTTAGAGCGGGCAAAATTATTTTTCTCAGTAGACTAAAACAAAATTGGATTTCAATACAGAAAACACAGGCCTACCTGCAGATACTCTGTGAAAAATGATCCCAGTTCTGTTTTCAGTAATTGCCTGTATTAAAAAGAGCAAGAAAAGAATCAGTGTAATCAGCAAATCACATTAGCTACGCACTGCATGAATGAGGGAAAGTCACTAACAGCAAATTACTTTAGTATGAGCACAGAGACTGTCATTAACAACTAAATAAGGGTCAACAATACTGACTCAAACCAGCATTTCTGTATGTTGAAAAATATTTGTTGTCATTTTAGATGCCTCAATTGCACATACAAAAGGAAAATAAGATTTGATGGAAAGGGGATGCTTTCCATCCTACATCCACTCAGGAGACTCAAGATAGCTGAAATTTCATATGGTTTCAATGAAAAGGCAGGTAGAAATTTAACAGTTTAGCTCTGCCTTCCATGATTCCTCTCTGCTAAAACCCACAAATGAACCTCAGAGAGCAATTGAAACTCCCATACCAAACACAATCCCACAAATTCTCAAATTCAGAAACTGAATTCAACTCGGTCCATAAGCCTGTTTGTATCAGGTAAAATTTGCCACATGGTTAAAAAGCTGTGTTATTTAAATCTCACCCACTGGATGCTAGATAATACCTCTCTTCAGTCAGGTCACTATTTAGATGCATAAGCAACAGCTCAGACCTCCTAGAAAACCCACCTGGGTTTTCTGAACAAATCTCTTTTGAAAACCTGTCTGTGTGACCATGTCAGGTCCCATGAAGAAGTGATGTCAAATGTGACTTAAAATCTACACACCTACTTCAATCAGGGTAATTATGTGAATTATATGTTCAACAGCATGTCATCTATCCCTTTGTGTTATATCTTTAACTGACAACCGATTAATCAAATTATTTAACAAATAAACACAGAGACATCAAACCAAATCCAGCATATCCCTGTATTCCGTGACAGTCTACAGGACTTGATTTTGATGTTTTTACAACACATGCTTCAGCACAGCCTCTTGAGCTCTCCTGAAAGTTCAGGGAAGAGAGAAGCATGTCAGTGTTGAGGAGGCTGAAATATGGTTTATTTATCCTTAAGCACATGTCCATACTGACCTCACAGCTCTGGAAGGTCTAGGCAGAAATTAAATAGAAATAAACCAGAAGGAAGGGCATTTTCAGATGCTCCTTAGCATCAAAGACCTTTTCAGCTAGAAACTGGACTAATCTGGACAAATAATTTATTGACAAAAGTTCTGAAAGCCAGCTGAGGCATTATCCATAGGTGTCTTGCTGTCAGGAAGAGCTGTTGGATCTCCAGCCCCCTCAGCATGTGGCTGCAATCTGGGGGAGAGGACAGTTCTGGCAGTGCCCTGAGACTCTGCTCTCAACAGTAACACTGACAAGCCCCTGGCAGGGGTTAAAACCCTCCTCACTCAAAGGCTGCTCAAGCTCCAGTGCCTTCAGAGAAGTCAGGGAGAACAAGGTTGTGACAGCCAAATTGCAGCATGTTCACTCCAAGTGGAGATTTAGTGTCCAGTGAGGTGACTTTTTTCTGGATCACAAGTGATGACACCAAAGGTTGATCTTACTTTGAACATGGATAGACAGATCATTTTTAGGTTGAACCAACAAGAAAGTCACAGATTTGAATTTTCCTACGAGAGTGACAATTTATTCTCATGTTTCTCTTTGTGCCACTGTTTCAAGAAAATTAATTTTATGCTGACAGATTTTGCTTAATTTTCTACCCTCTCCTCAAGATAGCAGCTCCAGATGGATTCCTCACAGTCTTGAAGAGGTGATGTGCAACTGCCTTCTCTTTTAGTATTTTAGGTTCTACTGATAAATTCTGGTATTTAGGTCAGGAAACAAAAATGTATGTTCTACCTATCCAATAGCCAGTCCTCTGATAAAAGAAGATTCCACCACATTTCTACTCTTCAACTGAAATCAAGCAACCAGCTTGTAGGAAATTATAAACACTGGACTGCACCACATCAGGCAGCTCTATGACTACATTAACATCTCTGTTTACAGGGCAGAAGAACTGACAGCACAATTCATGCATCTTGGTTTTTGAATCCCTAATAATACAGATTCTTCAAGCTACTTAATTAATTTCTAGTGAAACAGTGAGGCCCTCAGGCCAGATGAGAACACTGGTGTTTGATATTCTTTGTATATATTCATTTAAAAGAGATCCACAACAAAACTGGATCCAAGACATTGTTTGCAATTTCTTTTTCATCCTTGCTTCATTTCCTTTAACAAAAACCAGTTAGCATGTCAGATCCTGGGTAATTTCAATTACTGACCAACCTCATCTAGACATGTAGCAATCATGATGGAATCCAGGTAAAAATCTGACTAAACCTAAAAGAGATCCCTGGCCAGACAGCAGATCTTATGTCAAGTACACCTGATTTTTCAAGCAGGCATTCTGCACTCATAAAGCTTCTCTATCATTGGTATCAGGTCTTCATTGCCTGTTTAATGACTTCATAAATTAAGACGATAATATAAATTCCCTTAAAATGTGCTAAAATAGCTCCTGAGTTTTTTTCCCCCCTGATGCTGTTTCATTGGTTCATTTTAAAATTAACTCTTGCAACAGTACTCAGAATGGAAAATGTAACACTGCATAAGAGATGTTAAATAAAGTGAAATGAAGCAAAGGGATGGTTTTACTGGGTTTGAACTCTGGCTGCAGAAGAGGAAATGCCACTAAAATGTGCTTTGTTGGCATCACATCAGTATCCTGAGACTCAGAAAAGAGGAGGCTATAAATATACATCAGCTTTAATGCAGGACATCCAGCTTCCACTGTGTTTCCCTTTGCATCCTTTTCTTCTCTGTTTTAAAAGTGGTTCAAATAAACACTTTGAAGTGACATATATCACATGAAACGAAAAAGGAGAAAACACTATTTGATTATTAATATTGCAGACATGGACCAAGAGAAAACTAAACAGTACATATATGCATGGAGATTTTTATTACTAGACTTTTGACTCAATCTCCTAATAAATCACCCAGTAAGGGCCCAGAAGAAGGAGTGCACAAACCACATACTGATGATATTCCCAGTGGCTGGGACTTTACTGTGCTTCATCAGCTTTGGCAGAGGAATTCAGGAGTTCCAGCAGTGTGAGAGAGACTCAACTGCCACACTGGTTTTATTGCAATGGGGATTCTGAGGGCTGTGCATTAATTCCATATTTAAGGCCACTCTAATGCCACAGGAATGCAAGAATGTTGTCAAAAGGCATTGGTGTAAACAAGTGGCAGCTCTTATGAGCCAAACCTAAAAGAAAAGTAAATGGTACTGTACAGATTTGTGCCCACTGATGTTTCCTTAAATACTCAGGGTTCAAAAACCTTGAGGTGTGTGTTCAGAAGAAGTTTTACATATTTGTTTGCCTCTATGTGACACATGGTAGTTGAATATATCTGACACTCCTGAGTCAAAACAATGGTATGCAAATATTGTTCAAATATTTACACTTGATCTGTGAGTCAACTTGGATATTCAGGGGTTTATTATGAAAAATATTCCAGAATCTGCTCTAACTAAAGCGGTAAAGTAAAATAACTTCTTTCACTATCGTGTAACTATTCAAAAATGCAACTAACTAATATTAACCATTCACCTGAACACTTCCACACCCAAATTCTGCCCAGTGGAAATAATGGATTTGCTTCACATTTTTTACTCGTGAGAAGATGCATCTAAAACAATTTTAAGGCAAGTATACACTTGTTCCACTTTTGTGGTCATGTTTACGTATCAGGTATTTCTGCACTCAGTAATAACATTAACCCAAAGAAAGTTATTTTGAAATAACTAACAAAAGCAGTAAGACAGGTATTTTTGGCACGTGTCAGATCAGTAATTTCATCATCAGCTCAGGTATGAGGCAGCAGGCACCCTCCCTGCAGTGAGCTATCAGCTGATATACCAACAAAGCAGAATTATCCCTATCCAAACAAAAAGAAATGGGCCTAGCAAATGGCAGCAAAGCCCTTCATTAAACAGGAAAAAAAAGAAATCAATGTATTTCTAGTCAGCTTGCCTGTTCATCCATATGAGATGCTGCAATAAATTCAACTCAGCTACGTTATCAAGCATCATCGTGGTGCAGGGTTTACAGCCAAGTAAATGAAAGCAAAATTTGGGCACATTTCTAGCTATTTGTTGGCCCATGCCAGATCATATTTCTCACACATCAGGAGAAAATTTCTCCTGTCCTGTCCCTCACCAGAAGATGAGCATTAAGGGAAGTGCACTGGGCCAAGAAATCTCAGTCCAGAAGTGCCATTTTTGTCACTCAGATAAAGCTGAAGAATCCTAATGGCACTTAAAATAATAATGATTAACCATTATTCCAGTAAGTAACTCAACATGATTGATGGATCATGCTAACTGACAGACATCCTAGAAAAGCTATTTTTTGTATGCCATTTTCTCACCAGAGAAGTAAGAAATAACTGAAGAGTAGGTTTCCTTTAATTTCAAAAAGAGCAAACACAGGCTAAATATCACCTGGCTGGACTTTTTTGAAAATATTTTCACAATTAAAGGAACCAGACTGGGCCAACTATCCCAGACTGACAATCAGACCAGGACAGATAAACCCAGAATATCCAGGTATTCTGGGGAACATACTAGAGAGTCAGAATCCAGTGTCCAGACACAGCAGCAATAACCAGTAAGGGAAAGGGAATAACTAAGGATTATATGTGAAGACAGCTAGGGAATGCAATAAGCTGTCTGTCTCTTGTAAGTGCAGATTCTTTCCACCATTTATTTTAGAAAGCACTGGACAGGTTTGTATAAGGGAATCCACTACCTTGACCTTGCCAGTGAGAGGGTTTGGTAAGTAATAATAAGTGCTGAAAAAGTAGTAAAATGTGAAGTGCTGTAAATCCAGATATCAGCTTGTATCTTGGTAAATTTTTCTTTCCAACTATCACCTAAATAACTCAAATGGTAGGGTTTTCACTTTCTTTTAAAGGGAAGGAAGTTCCCACTATACATCTCACTGGCTGACAGTCAGTCTGCTGCAGACAGTATCATCAGAACATGGGAAAGTTCTAAAGTGTGAGGGCTGGCAAACAGCTCTGAGCATCTGGCTGAGAACACCTTGCAGGGCCAGTCTCTTACCTGACTCCTTCATTGAGGTTGTAAAGTTCATGGTCTGGGAGACCCTTACGCTGGAATACTGCTATCACTCCATTGTGGATGCTGAAAGAGGACAGGATGAGAGTCATTAGCACCCAGTAAGATTCCAGAAGGGCATCACCTCCACAAGTATCCCAGCATTTCTGTCTAGACTCTTCAGGACTTTTTACAAGTCATAGATGACTTCCAGCACTCCACCCATCCCAGATGCCTAAAAGGAAATTATTGCCTAGAAAATAGAAATCATCTTTGAAAATCAATTCTTTTTGGTTTGTTCCAGCTCAGTGACTCCAACAGCAGTACATGCGAAATCAGTAATTTCAAAAACTTAGGCCAACATTTCTAAGTACTTCAAGTATGTCAACTACAACTTATGTTCACATATTATATTTGAAGTATTTGAGAATACAGTTTTTATCTCTATGGCTCACTGCAGAGACAATTAACAGCTTCCATTGCCCTGGAGTCTGTGCAAGGCAGCAGCAATCAGTTTTAGCACTCTGGAAAGCAGGACAAGGACCAGATCTGCCCATCCTGGAGGTACAAGGGTGTGGGGTTGCTGTGCCTTGTGAGGAAGAGCTAGAGGTGGTGGGTATCTGGTCACAAGGTCTCCGGGGGGGGAATATTGATTCCTACTGGTGGAAGAGCTTATCATAGAATCACAGATGTCCTGGGCTGGAAAGGACCTAAAGATCATCCCATCCCACCCCCTGCCATGGGCAGGGATGCCTTCCATTAGAGCAGATTGCTCCAAGACCCATCCAACCTGGCTTTGAATGCTTCCAGGGATGGGGCAGCCACAGCTTCTCTGGGCCAGGGCCTCACCATCCTCACAGGGAGGAATTCCTTCCCAATATCCAATCTAAACCTACCCTCTGTCAATTTGAAGCCACTCCCCCTTGTCCTGTCACCACATGTCCTTGTAAAAAGTCTCTCTCCTTTTTTATTGTAGGCTCCCTTCAGATTCTGGAAGCCTTGGTCAGCTCTGGCCTGATCCACGGCCAGATCCAGCTGCACAGGGCTATCAAGGAGATGTCATTGCAGGAGCTATGCCAGGCAGCAGCAGAGAGTGCCTTGGGAATGCCAGTGTCCACGTTAAACTTTCCCAGGCCCACGATAAGACAGCTCCTTTTAACCCCAGCTGGGAGCAGAGGACTGGTTGGAAGGTAAACTCAACACTGTTCACTGACAGATTCAAAAGGCAGGCACACAACAGCAAAGAGGTGCACTATCAGAAAAGCTCAGCCACCTTCATCTAAGGAAAAAGGAAACTAAAAGGGGCAGGTGAAGGGTCTGACCCACTGTGGAGAAATACAGATGCAGACATATACAAGAACCATGATCTTCTCTCTTGTTCTTTTGAAGGAGTTTCTGAGGCCTTACACACAACTGCTGCCACAGCAGTCCCTCTTCCCCCCCTACACCCACAGCACAGACATACATTCACAATCTAACCCAGATTATTTTGGCTGGCTCATACAGACACACTCAATTTATGATTGTTTGAAAATCAGCAGATAAATCTCTCTGGCATACAGCAAAGTGACTTGGGTATTTTAATACTATGAGTAATATGGGAAATAAGATTAACGTAGTGAATAAAACAAGGAGTCTTTACACGTTCTTCTGGTTCAGAAATGAACTTTGCAATGCTCCCTGCCAGATTTCTGTGGGCAAGAATGACTAAATAGCTCTCCTAAAAGGCAACATGCTCTCTCTGGCACTCCTTTTTAAATGAGGGAGAAGTCTTCTTTCTTCAGCTTAACAGGTCCATTATTATTCCTCAAAGAAATAAGAGAGAAGAAGCTTTTTTAACCAGAATTGAAGGGGACAGGTTGTGAGCATTTAACTTACTACCTGTATAGTAGAACAGCATCTACATAAAACATCCTAGCAGTGAACTTTTAATCTGCCTGGCATCTCCCTTGCAGTGAGGGACAATATCCTTGTCTGGAAAACAAGTTTTGACCTCATTAAGCTGACCACCTGCCTTTATTTCCCATCACAGACAGCAGTGTCTGTATGGAGGGTGCAGGATATACCCCTGCCTGCAGGTTATGTGGGAATAGCACTGGAACTGGTCCCCCACACTTGCTTAAGAGCAGACACAGAGGAGTGTTTGGCCTCAGCTGCTGTCAGGATAATGAAAAGTTTGCTTATATCTTCTTAGTTACCTCAAGCTAATGAAAAAAAATAAATCCAGGCCTTGCTCAAATCAATGGGTTTCTATAATAAGTGATTATTCAAAAAGATTTGGTCAGAATGGTTCAACCCTTTGTTGTAAGGAAAATCTGAGCTGTTGCTTACACATGGAAGTCCTGCAAGATGCTTGAGGTGGGTGGATCACTTTACCTGTGCCTGCAACCAGCTTTCATTGAGGCTTAAGTCAGTAATGCACGTAATTAAACTTATATTGCAATAGTTAACCTGAACTAAAAATGCCTTGCAAACTCCCTTCTGGAACTCTTTTACAACATGCAAGTTAATAATGGGTGCACTCATGCACTAATATTACTGTGAACACCTTCTCTGTAGTTGCTTTGTGTTTAAGTGTGTGCACAGGAACTTGGTACTGCAGGAAACAAATAAGAGTCCAATAGAGCCCAAAAAACTCTACAGAGCAGGCTCACTGGAGGAGTGGAAATCAGGATGTGAAAACTCAAGAGACCAGGTTTTTTGGGGGGCTGCCTTTAGAAAGACAACAAAATGTCAGATGGCTCCAGCAATGTATTGTACTTATCTATCCCACAGTAGCTACATTGCCAAAGAAAACTACCTACAACCAAGGCAGCACTCACAGCCACAAAAATCAACTCAGCACCCTAAGAAACTTCATCTCTTTCAAAAGACAACTCATTCCACATTGGACTGAACCTCCAGAGGAGGAGATGGCTCCAGCTGACCAAAACGTGCAGCACACATAGCACAGACTTTCCCCACCATCAGCATGAAGGGATCTGGAAGGTGTAAATCCCTGGAGCACAGAGCTGGATGCTTGCTGATGGCACTCCCAACCAGCCCAACAGGGGAAGGGTCAAGGTGGACAGGGTGAGGTGGATTATTCTGATTTTTGCATAGTATCAATCAATCTATTACAGGCTACTGCCTACAGAACTCAATACCACCAAACATACATTTCTCCTGAGTTGCTGTTTGTCCATCCAGACCCCACTGGGGTGGGGGCCTTGCTCCCTCCAATACCACCCACGTTCTTTTACTGACATCTGGAAGCCAAGAAGGAAAAACTATTGCAATTAAAACAGTTTTCTGCCAGCTCAAAATCAGTTTGGCCACAGATATGAGAAACAACTCCAAAGCTGGGCTTGCAAGTCTTTTAGGTTTTAAGTCCTGATCTTCTGTGTGTTTCAGCTGTGGCCATGGCCCTCCCAGCTCAGCATTTCCTGGCAAAGCAGCAGGACTGGCCAACGTTGATATCCCATAAACATCACACAGATAATTTTAATTCTCTAAAGCAGTCACTGCCTTTGTGTGCAAACAGCATAGGTGAAAATATCACAGTGATTTTTATGCATTGTTTGCAAATTCTCCCCTTCCCAGAGCTCCAGGTGAAGTCCAGAAGAAAAAACAATGCTGTATGACACCCTCTGACTACCAGGCAGCTAAAGACAACATTTTCGCTTTCAAAAGGGACTAAATTAGTTAGGGCAAATTTCCTCTGCACAGTTACATGAACAGCTAATTAACAATAATTAACCTGATATACTTGCATCAAAACCTTCTTGAAGACACCCTTGCTCCAGAGTAAAACATCATTTTCCTGAATTAGCTTAATCCAATTGGGAAGAGCCCATTTTCAGCACAGCTTCAGTCCAGCTGCAACTCCACCAGCTTTCCATGAGGCCTTGACCCTTCCAAATTAAGCTTGCAGATGCTAGTTCACTTATGTTCCAGGAATTTCTACCCAAGGTAAGGCAACCTGCAAAGAGGGATAGGCTGCAATTAAGCACTTGGTCACACAAGTGAAAATAAGCTGGTCTGGAAAACTCCCTCTTCAAAGAGTTAGGGAGGCATTAGTTGACTCACTTCACCAACTCTAATCACTGCTCTTAGAAACCAAGAAATTGAGACAGGTGAGGGGACTTCCAGGAGGTGTTACTAAGAGTTAATACTATATAGTAATAAGGGTTAATAGTATTATAGTAATAAAATAGTCTATGGACTATAGGATAAAGAACACTGATTCCCTGCATTCAAGGAGGTATAAATTATTCTGGAGGGCTACAGGGGAGCAGCAATTCCCCACCACCACCTTCTGTTACTGAAGTCATGGCTGGAAAATGCTCCATTTGGTGTCTGGGCTAGGGGGAAATCTCCATCACCAGCCCTGTTCTCCCTCCCACCCCACAGTGATTCTCTGTCTGCCCCCCACGCACACAGAGCACCAAACACCCCACAGAGGGCTGCAAATGTCAGGAAAATGAGGGTGATCTGACAGAGGATCTGTCAGAATATTTCTGGCAGAAATATTTTTAAATATTTCTAAATAAAAACTGAATGACAGAAGAAAGAAAAAAATATGCTGGTCTGGAATATTTTCTCCACTGGAAAACCCTCCCTGTGATCTGAAAATTATTCATCTTAAATTAGGAGATTAAATATGGTTTTCATGGCTGTAAAATTTATTTTACAGCAAGCTGTTGTGCTTATTACAACCCTGTAAAAAATTAGCCCAGGCAATAAAATGATTTGATATGTCTCCTCAGATTTACTGCTGATCTCACTGATGTCACAAGCAACTTACCTGTTTTCTTCACCTTTTCTTTGCTATCTCCTACTCCTTCATGCCTCTGTGAATTTTCCATATTTTCTTACATCAAAGAGGATCTAAGAGCCTTTGACTAGAGGCTTTCCCAGAGCACAACTCAGACAGTATCAGCTCCTGATTAAGCAGTCTGTGCTAGCTCAGTCAGAATGAAAACCCTGCCATGGATTTTATTTGGCCTGAGTGGGCCCCCTGGTGTGTGAGCTCAGGATGAAGACTCCTGGGTTTCTCAGTCCAATTGGTTTAGTCAGCATTCAGCCCTCATTTTTTTGCGTGAAGCAGAAATGGGGGTTGGGGTGGGAGAGAACAAGAACTGAAGACAGTGCCAGTGAAAAAATCTGAACTATTTTAATCCCATGCAAATTCTCTGAGCGGCAACGAAGTGTATTGTTCCTCTATGTTGCTGTTGGTTGCTAGTTAACTGCACTGACAGTGTTTTGCTGCACAGATCTGGGGTTCATGGGAAAGCAAGCTCTGAAAAAGCCACGATATAAAGTCTCATTTGCCTAATAGCAGACAGCAGCTTGGCACTGATTTCCCTTTGATGTAACAGCACTGAGAAGTTTCACTGCATTTTCACTCAGACGTGAAGGGAAGCCACAAGGGAAGAAGTGACCTTCCTTGCTACCACAGTGCTACATTCCCCCAGGAAGCTGAATTAGGTTCTTCAGGTTGTCCTCCCCCGGTGTCAAAGTGCAGAAAGAATTCTCAGGTATGAACACTCTCAGCTGAGACTGGTGTGAAGGGAGCAGAGGTGACGGAGGGGACATCACTGGACTGCGGTGGCCACAGACAGAACAAGTGCAGAAGGGCAGCCATGAATCCACCCCTCCTCCAAAAACGCCTGCAGTGACAGAGCTGCTGTCCTGCAAAAGACCCCACCAGCAGCACTTCAGCTTTTCAGTCCCTGGCATGGCCAGGGGCAGCATCCTTGCTCTCAAAGATCTGCCTTTCAGCATGGGATCAGCCAGTTTGTGCAGGGCCGAACCTGAGGTGTGCTGTGCTTCACCTCTCCCCACTTCAGTTCTCATGAACCTGATTCAAAGCTTCTTTGAAAAGCAGATACACACAAGCCACACCCAGGCACAGCTGCTAACATGAGGCAAGAAAACAGCAGATATTTAAATACAGAACTGCCAGGCTTGGTGAGAGGGGAGAGCTCTGCTGGTGCATCTTGACTTCCTTGATCAGCAAGCTCTTATGCTTACACAGAATGGAACAACACAAGCAATCATTTCATTTGGAAGCGAAAATATTCCTGCAAACCAAAGTATGCAAAGTGTCCTGCATTGGGTTGTTTCAGTTTTGTGGCAGAGAAAATAACAGAAATTCCACAGCCCAAGATTTTAAAAACCCAGAGCAGATTTCTGGTGAGTCAAACTTTGGATGGCCATGAACATTTGAGTCTCTCCAGGGGAGATGAACACAGATTCCCTCAAGACTAGACCCTGCTATGTATGTCAAGATGGGCATGCACTGGTGATAAGCAGAAGCTACAGTGGATAATTTCTTAATCCATCTAATTCAGCATCATTTAAGACCTGACCTTCCCCAGGATAAAGACCCAGTTTTACAACCTGTAGAATATCTGAGTTTCTTAAAAGCAACAGATGATACAAGTCTTTCTGAGCCTGAAAGAAGAATTACCCTCACTCCTTCACACAGAAGAAAGCCTTGCACTAAATAAGAAATAAAGGGCCTTCCCTTTGCCCGTGCAAGGCAACTGGCTCACATCTGCAATACCTGCCCCAGCTCCAGGCAGCTGTTAATGCAGGCACACAATGATGCCCACTTTGCACCCACAAACAACCCCACAGCTGCTCTCAGGCATTTCAGGGGAGCAAAAAGGACAGCCTGGCAATCCACACCCTGGGAAAAGGCAACCCAGGGGTGCAAAGCACGGTTAGGTCTGAGTTCATGCAAAGCAGTGACAGGAGGACTCACAGACACCTATTCAAGGAACAGCAATGGGACAGTTGTGTAATTGTTTGGATGAAATGTGCAGGTGTCCAGCTCATTGACTGGCAAGCACTTCTGGCCAGAGCTGTACCTGTCCTGTCCAAATTAAAAGTAACAAACTCTTGCTTCATCTCAACTAGGAAAATCCTCTAGTTTGAGTATCAGCAGCCCCAAGCCTGGAACTCTCTGCCTCCCAGCAAGCTGGGTGCCTGACTTGCTCTCTCTCACATCTGCCTCCACAGCTCCCTCCCCACATGAAAGGCCTGGAAAAGCTAACCCCTGCCAACAAAAGCTGTAAGCACACCATCACAAAAAGGCTCTGGGGACACTACTCTGTCACCCTGATTCCCACCCAGGAGTCTCTTACTCCCAGTTGCTTCCCTTAGGGGTACTAGTCAAACAAAGTCCCAGCTGGCACAACTCAAGATGGCCCAATCTATCCTTGAACTACCATCACCATCCATCCACACATCAGGTTCAACTCAGGGCCACACAAATGCTATTTGAGAAGACACTCAGTCTCTTTTGTGAAAAGCACAGTTTCAGAGTTTAGTGCACTTTTGGCATTCAACAACTAATTCATAACACAGACAGGAAACCACAAATCATGTGGTGAAAAACACAGAAAATATGATATTTTATATATTTTATTTTTCTCAGAATTTTAGCAAATGTGTCTGTAGATCACTGGTATTTTTCTTCCTACACTTGTACCACGATTTCATTTTCAAAAATGACCTAAGAATTTAATTCCTAACAATTTAGAGACTTAGATTCATCTTTTAAAATTGTCATCAAAATGGACATTAGGACGCTTTCTGAATAGCTGAGCTAATGGATACATTCACAGCATAATGTTTGCATAGGTTTTCTTGTAAAACAGCCAAAGATTTAAAATGTATAAACACAATAAAGAAAACAATCAGGGCTTATTTTCCCTGTCCAAAGTGCAGGTGTTTGCATGTGCACATACACACACACACATCTATTTGTACTAACATGAGCAAACTTAGTAGACTTTGTCATAACTATATCAACTACCAGCAACAGCCATGGATATGCAAATAAAAAGTATGTATTTTAATAGTTGTGCACATGTAATTGTTTTAAAAAAATAACCTAAGCCAAATAAACTCCGAACGAAAATATCTAGACAGACACAAAGATATATTTGTAGCTGGACCCACAAATATGCCTCCTTACAAAGGGGTGAAAAAAAGGGGG
>JBBMKD010000053.1:65980055-66022791 GCA_037834095.1 Argya squamiceps | reverse complement strand
GGGATGGCTGAACACCTGCCTGCCCAGGGAAAGTGGGGAATAAATGCTGGGGTTTTTTTCTGTTAAATAATAAATTGCTTTTGCTTTTCTGTTAAACTGCCTTTATCTCAACCCACCGGTTTTCCCACTCTCATCCTTCCAACCCCCTCCCCATGTCAGCAGGGGGAGGAGTGAAGGGCTGAGCTGCTCCTGGGGATAGAGAAGGCTCTGTGTCACTGGCTAGTAAATACTGATGGTAAAAAGTACACTTTAATCATGATCCAAACAATGCCTCAGCAGACAAGTTACCTGCCATAACAAACCCCATGCTAAAGACAAAACTGAAAGGCAAATGCAGAGCAAGAACCAGCCAAGTAACCCTGGGCACCATCTTTGCATAAAGCAGTTCATGTGAAGGTGTGAACAAGTTCAAAGTTTGGGCAACAGCTTTGGTAAAATACTTGCTTCATAGGATGTTTGTAAGAAAGACAAGACAACTAAAATTGAGGTGGACAAAAGCAACAAACTGCTCAGAATACTCAGGAGATGATGGCTGGAAGGCAAACCTCTGCACAAGCTGCAGTATATTACTCTGAGCACATGAAGCTGAGTGAGTAGCATGGAATACAGCAGTGGCACCAAGGAATGAAAGGCTGTACAAGATGAATAAAGAAGCAGCAGCAGAATTTACACTGTTTGAAGCAGTCAATATACTTATACCAGTTTCTGTTTAGTTTGTGTATTGCTCATTTTTTCAGGCATCACACTTGTTTAGAAGTTATTTGCATATGAGCATCCTGCATATGGATATTTATTTTGATTACAATCAAAATGGATTATAGTCAGAATAAATACCCATAATAATCAGTTTAGTGGGTATTACTGTTAGAGACATCATAACCTTTACTGAGAGGTAACAAAGAAATTCATAATCTCTGGAAGTCTGCAGAGGTTTCAAAGATGTGAACAGAATTTTCTTGTTCAGGTAGTACCACTGAGGAAAAAGTGTGACTTTAGTTCACTACCTTATAGCATGGATGACATAAAACACTACAAAAATTCTGGTCTGAACTATGGTTGATGCTATATGGACCCCTAAGTGCCCACCACCTGGACTGGTGGGCACTTAGGGGTGTTCCTCTCACCTGCAAATAGAACAATTCTGTTGATGGCAATTCCAGGGAAATCTTGCAGATGGTTCATTGTAAAAAGAAATTTGTAACACTGAAAAGAAAATGGTGGTTTACATATCAAACTTACTTTGGCAGTTTATGAAATCTGTGTTTCCTTACCTTTCCAGTGAAGGCAGAAATGACACCTGTGCTGATCTCCTGTGCTGGGCAGGGTAACCACAGACACCCACAGCAGGAAGCATGGCATTCCCACCTCTTGTTGAAAAGCAAGCTTGAATAATAGTAACAACTCTTCTTGTTCCTTGATGACCCATCTATCACTCTATTTTTCAAAGGAAAACTTAGTCTGACACTTGCTGTGATGACAGAATAGGCTCTGGCAGCTCTGTTGTCCTTCAGGAGCAAAGGAAAGCATCTAGACTCAGTGCAGGCATTCCCTATTTCCAGTAGGGTTTAGATGAACACAATGATTGCATCAGAATTAAAGGTTGAGTGCAGGACTTCAAACAGTCTGTAGACGTGTACACTGCTTTTGCTGAATCTCCACAGCAATGCTGCTCCAGCAGGAAAACAGAACTGCAATTATAACCACATTTTAACATCGTAGGAAGATGGGAGGGAGAAGAGCATGGGGTGAGTCAGCACACACTGTGAAACAGTCATTCATGAATCACCTGAATCACCCCAATATTGGCATAAACAGGTAACAGGGAAAACATTAGTGCAACTGTAACCAACCTTTCCAGACAAAGCTTTTTTACAGTGTAGGTGCTCTCCACTGAGCTGTGCAGGCAGACTTGGTACTTAATTATCAGCCAGCTCCATTCATTTCAACAAGGGTTTAAAACTGTTTATTCCCATTTTCTTTGAAGTGAACTCAGGAACACACAGTTTAACTACCTGCACAGCTATTATTCAAACATTTGTGTCATTACCTCAAGTTCATCCGTGTAGCAGCAGCAGCTCCAGCACAATGCTCACACTGCCCAGGAAGCAGCAGCAGCCCCATCTGCTTTGCTGAACAGGCACATCCTCATTCTCTCCCACCCCTCCCACTCATGTTCTGACCAGGAGGTTTTGCCTAAAGATCTTTCTTTCTGTGCAGATACATGTGAAGGTCCAAGGACAGCTGTGTGGCAGGTCAACTTGATCTTCTGCAGTGGAAGGGCAAGTGCCTCACATGAGTAAATCCTGTTTGTGCACACAGACCTTTCTGTCTGAACAAAAGAGTGGATGATCTGCCTTGGTTTTCATGCCACCACCCCAATAAGCATTAACCCTACCAGGAAAAGCCAACTAGCTTGTCTTGGGGAAGTTTCTTGGCATAACCAAGTATAAATTACTTATTTCCAACAATGAAATCACTAGATCTCACAAGTACCTCTGTGAGGAACCAAGCTGGGGACAGTTTGAATTAACTCCTATTTTCCTTGATGTTTCTCAATGTTTTCTTAACTAAGGAGCATCAGCTCCTCCCAGATTCTCATTTACACTGTTAATGGAAAATCAGACCCATATTCTTCCTTCATTTTACTCCTTTGCTTTCAGCAAAGTTTCATTAACAGGTTTCAGGAACAACACACTTCTGAGAAGAGTACATAAATAACTGCTAACATGCCTAGTTTTCCTTTAATCTCCAAAGTGTTATTTTACTATGTATAATCAGACCTTGATGATAAACTCGTGTGCCAAACAATATTAGGGTATTTCTAGGGAGGATCTCTGCAGGTGTGGCCAGGCAGGACACAACACTTCATGACAAAACAACATGAGTTAACTTGGCTGCCCAAAGCAGGCAAAATGTAGAGCCAATAGAGCAAAATGTACTGCCACACTGTTAGTTCCATATTTGTCTTTTAGTATATTCAAGAAATTAATTCAGTAAAGCTGGGATAGCTTTTTAAATATATACATTGCAGTCTTTTTTTCTCTCAGCATTTGGATTAAAAACTAAACCTAAAACCAGCAAACCCTTTCCTGCCCAAATCCTTGAATGACTAACCAAGCAGGGGAGGTTTATTACCACGAGGTTCTGCTGCTCTTTGCCTTTTGTACTGATTTAAATAATGCATCTCCATTATGGCTGCTTATGAAACCTTTCAACTTAAAACATTCAAGGAAAAAAACCCAAAAAATTCACCATTTGTTTCAAAGCCATATTTTAGTATTTCCCAGCCCAGTTGCATGAGCAGTCACAAAACAACACTGCCAACAATCTGCTCAAATATCCACGCAAAGAACTGAGACATCCTATTCTTCTTAAGCTCTGTGTTTTAATTCTCCCTAATATGCCACACATCTCTGAGCTATCACACACATGGCTTAGGATAAATGTTGTTACCTACCAGATGGATTCATAAAACATCCTGCTCTGGGATTCTTTGAAATGAAATCATCAGGATATCAACTCATGGACATAGTTGGTAACATTTGTTCAAGGAGTGTTTAACTAATTTAGACAGAAAAATCCCCTGAAGGTTCCTTCTACTGTGAAATGTTAAAATCACACAAAAATCAAGTGGAGAGAGAGGATTCAGAGCCTTGCATGTCTTTAAATCAAGGCAGATCCTTGGCAGTACACACAATTCAAGGCAGTGTAAGCAGTGCAGATCTAAATGCAATCTCATTTTTGTGACTCTGCACAAACCCACACTGAAGTTCTTCCCGAATTAATCAGGAAGAAACCATCAGAGCCATCAGTCCTCACTATTATACACTGCACAAACATAAATATTCATGACTACATAATCAAGTTTAGAACAAACCACAGGTCAGTTTAGAAGGGCTGTTCTAAAGGCAAGAATGAAAACCTTTTATAAACAAATTCAGGACTTTTACCTTCTTCCTGCTTATCCAATGTCAAGTTGTCAGGGACTGATCACAGAATCAGAAGAGATTCAGAATCAGAAGTTGGGCTTTGCTCCAAGTGCAATCAGAAGAGCAGTAAGGCCACTCTGCCACATGAGTTTCCATCTGGCAATGCCCACACAAGTGCCACGGAGCACATTCCACCACTGGTGCCTGTCACCAGGAAGGAATCCATGCAAACCCCACCACCACCAGGCACAGCAGAGAGAAAACACCACTAACAGAGTTAAAGAGGTCTGTTTATTTGCTGCAGGGTCCAACACTTTCTTCACTGCTGCCATAAGCACAGTCAACTTTATTTTTGGTGCACAATGCTCTCCTTGCTCTTTGTTCAAATGGCTCAGTACAGTGCCAGCACGATTTTCAACCCATCACCTTTTAAGCAACACCAACGACTGATGAGGCAAACAAAACCCAAACCATGCAACATGAGTTAGGCTGATAAAATTAGGCTGAGAATATTTATATATTTACACAGAGAACGTTCAACATTGCAAACCTGCTTGCAGACTTGTATTATCTTGACCAAGTATCCAAACAGCTACATTCTGGTGTAAAATACTCTTTTGTTTAAGGTTTGGTGTAAAAGCTACTTACTTCACAATGCCTTTCACTGGATTCTACCATACCTACTTTTGACACAGAATTTCTACACACCAGCACCACACACTTGCAGTCATACCTTGCAGAATGTGTAAGGCATTTGCAGACATCTGATTGCTGTGACCACAGGAAATCCACTTTCCAGAGCTTTTAGCCATGACCTTTGGAAACCATGAGAGTCTTTCAAACACAAAGGGTGAGTTCATACGAGAGACACTGTTCATCCAAGAACTATAAACTTTGTATTTCTTGACACTGCTACATACAACATAGATAGAATTTAAGACTGATAAATTATTTTCCTAAATAAAAATTTGTTCTTAAACCCCACTGGGTAACAACAGGGCTTAGGCACTTCTGAAGATTTTATCTTACATCTGTCTTTAATATGGAAGCTTCAGACTACAAAATACAGGACAAGCAATCATCTCAAAAAGGAAAAATGAATGACTGCCAAGAAGCAGGTCAATAGTCTAAGAGTAGTCTATTTCCCTGGATTCCACATCCATACAGAATTCAGTGACCAGATGGGATTCTGTACATGAGGATTTGCTGGAGGAAATCTGTCTGCAGAGCCAAGGACTTCACTGTCTAAATAATGACCATAATTTGGGAAAAACATATTACTGTGAAAAGCCACCTGTGCAAACAATTCTCTTTTCTGGAAAGCACACCATGCCCAGAAATAGAAAACCATAAAAATAGTAACAGCAATCCAGAGCCTAACATGCCCAAGCCTTGTAAACAATGAAGACTGGGAGAATAAAAAGAGAAGGAACAGGGACCCACACAAACTGGAAGAGCCAAGACAGCTGAAAGACTCAGAGTTTCCAAAAGCATCTTCTTTTAAAAGGAGATTTGGAATCTGACTTGTCCTGGCTGGCAGTAAGAGAACATAATTTCACATACATGGTGGTCTCTAAGGCAGAGCAATAATCAGCTAACACAAAATAATTGATTTAAAAAAAATTTAAAAATAAAAAAAAAGCTTTTTATACTGGTTAAATCGATAGCAGTGAAGAACTTGTTCACATCCTTGTATTTGACATTTATCAATCAATATACAACATCTGTGAAGAGCTCAAGTGGTAAGCCTTGATCTCCAGAGGGAGGGAATGGACAGAAGGATGGAAAGACTTAATTGAGCAATGAGGTATAGTGGAATTCCAAAAAGAAAAAAAGCTGTTCTGCAAAGTTTCCCAAATCTGTTAACTGAGCTGCATCTTCAAACATCAGCATAACTGATGAAACCCACTGTGCCCCAACCATTAAGACACTGACAGCCAAACAGCCTTCAGGACACTGCAGGGCACACCAGCTCCATCTGCAGCAATTTCTTCAATGCCCAACAGGGCCTGAATCCAGTTTACTGCTTAGGAGCTACAGAATTAAACCCCCTCCAAATTAATAGGTTGAGAGGTTCTTACTGACATTCACTTTTCTTTTTTGATGTAGTGCAATAGCATGCTAAGGGTTCAGCTGTGCCATCCTGACCCAAAAAACCCTTTTTGATCAAATCCCCTGACAGTATGTACACGCAAGGACAACCAGTTATAATTTCCAGGGTTTGTTTAAAAGCAGAACAAGATGTGGAATTTGATAACAAAAAGTGGGAAGCACTGGCTATACATAAGAAGTCCAAGACAGTTGTTTAAAAAAGGAATAACTGAGAATCTGGCACATCTTTGCTTCCAAAAAGCACTATTGACATTCAGTAGATTTTTTGACCTCTATTTTCCATGGATGTCCATGAGGGCATACTTGTAGTCCTTTTCTACTAGAAAAGGTGAGTCTTTAATGTACCTATAGCATATCCCACTAACAAAATACAAGAAATAAATTCACTTTTTTAGGACATTACAGCCCTTCAAACACTAGACATCAAATTCCAACCACATACATGTAACAAAGCAGATGATACCTCCTGAAACACAGATGTAGGATCTAGACTGTACCTTCCATAGCACTGCTTTAAAACTAATGCACTAGCTTAGAATCATTCCTCATCTGCTTTGAAATCTTACACAGCAAGATTTTCTCAAGTCTTTCAAATCACACAAAGTTAAGCCACCTAAACATAACACACAACACCGAGGGAGCTTTACAAATTCCTGTCCACTGAGAAGTGTCCAGGCATCTACCACTGAGGGTCCTATCTGGATACACTTCCTTTTTACATTGGTCCTCTGGCTGCCTGACTGAAAGGTATCAATTGTCATGATTAGTACAAATGTGAACCCTCTCTCCCTTCCCTCTGCAATGAACATTTGAAGGAAAACCAAGCACTGATTTGCCCAGTCCAGCAGTATGAAAGCACAGAGTAAGGAGCACATTGAGAGGCCTGTTTTCTAGCTGAGGAGTGGTTTAATTCTCAGCATGGGTAAAGAGAGAATATTTGTACTGACTGATGCCAGGAACAGCACCTGTGGGATCTCAGGTACCCACCCAGGCTGCCTGGCAAGCTCCTTGAGAGGGCACTTCAGCTGCTGAGTGAGGACTCCACCTCTCCCCAGGCTCAGGGGGAAAGCCTGGGGTAACCATGGTGGAAACACCCTCACATCCACACAGACCACAGGCAACATTCCAAGGTTGCAGCATGAAAAGGGGGTGTGCTGGTAATGACAAAGGGAACATTTTTCTAATGCCTTGCAACACGTTTGAAGCCAACTGAAAATTGTTCAGTTGTCCCTGTCATACACTCATGCTGTCAGTGTAAGAAAGGCCATCATGCTGGGCTAAGGTGACAGCTTCCAGGCCTGGCCTCAAATACAGACAGGCCTCCTTACCATGCTGGAGTCACCAGGTTGGGCTGAAGGGCAAATTTGGTCTGCCTTTATGCTGAAGTGGAGCTATTTCCATGGAATCTAGCCTGAGGAAAAAAAGCAGAAAGTCCTATTTGAGAGGTTAAGTCATCAGATGCTACTGCGAGAGTAACAACAAAGCACTTAGGAAAGACCAGGTAAGAGGGAGACAAAGGTCTGGGCTCAGAGCACATGCCACAGCATCAGGTTTAGGTGCTCAGAGTCTGCAAAGTGACAAAAATGGCATCTTTGCTCTCCCTTTGTGCACGTACTGGAGTCTCACATGCCCCAAAGGACACACCACCCGTCCCACTGCTGTGCGGTCCTAAGTAACCCCAAGTATGTACTGGCTCTCATCAAAACTGTCAGCCAAAGCACAGTAGCCTCAGCATTCAATCATTTTGTTTTCAAATGTCAAGGACAGCAGTTCTGCTGTTTAGAGAGAGCTGAACTTCATGTGTAAACATAAGGCTGTTTTCCTGAGAGCTCCTGACACACCATTTTCAGACCTCCCACTATGCAATTCTTCAGAAGAGAATTGTGTTTCCATCTTTTGTATTTCAAGAAAGCTCTCTGTGCTTCAGCATGTAACAACCAAAGATGGAAAAATCCGGGCAAGCTGCCTGACCATACAGCAGCTCCCATGCCCTCCTTGGCTACAAAGGGTACTGCAAGGACAACTACAAACTCTCAAGTCCAGTGCATGCAGGAGGATGGGTTATTTATTGGTAAGGTTTTAGGCCTTTGGAGACCAATTATATCTCCTGTTTTTTCACTTTAGACTCAAACTGGTATTGACTCAGCTGAGAGAAAGACAAGCAGCATTAGTACTGGAGATGAACCTCAGCTTTACTATAGCAGCACATTTTAGCCTTCTTTTCACTGGCTCATTTTCTTTAGCCAGCTCTTGAGGATGAAAATGTTGCTGTTCTTTGGTAGATACGGAAATCTGTCAGCAGAGTTCACCTGTCCTAACACTGACACAATGAAAAATGGGAACATTTTTTTCAGCCTCTTTTAAGCTCTGACCCGACCTGCTGCACATACCAAAACAGCAATGTACCTTTTTCCTTTTCTTCCCTTAGCAGGAAGCTGCTCTCTCCCCCCCCCCCCACACACACACTCACACAGGCTCTCACACGGCCAATCAGACAAGGAGAGGGTATGGCCAGAGTCTATGGAGCAATGTCCAGTAGCACATTGTTATGAAATTCTTAGAATGTTTCTCCCAAAGAATATATATAAAGTTTAACACATTCTGTACATATTGTTGGCTTCTTAAGTTATAAAGTAAACACAGTAGGAAACTGTCCATAAAGTGTTGACTCAGTTTAAACGCAGCCCCTTCTCGTTTTATCTTGCTGAAAAGTCCTCTTCCAGTCAGAAACACTCTCCAGTGATGTGGGCATTCGGTGTGTGACAGCAGAGGAAGGAAGAAAGAGGCACTTTTGATCGGCTGGTATTCCTGGACTTCCCTGTTTCCTGCGGAGGTCTATGTTCCTGACACTAGATGGTAGTGTTAGCACGGAAAACCGCTGTGGAGAGGCACTTGGCAACAAGGCTCCAAGGCAGTGCCCGCCCTCTGCTATGTCATCAGGATTGGTTTCTGCCGCACTTCCAGGATATCTGGGCATGGGAGAGAAACAAACAGACACAGCCAACTTCAGAGGCTCTTGAAAGCAGCCACAGCACCAGGAAGCATGAAGAAATGAGGACAAAAGCGTGGACTGTGGCACAGCCCACCAGGAATCTAAAACATGACAAGCACACAGCTTTGCCTGTTAAAATCTGAATTAACCAGGATGCAGCTGGGAGGAACTGAAAGATGACAAACTGCAAATACATCCCATCATGTGGAGAGGAAAGCTGATCTACTATCACTTATACTGGGACCAAGCAACATACATTAGACAAGGAGTGGGAATATTTTCCAGAGAAACAAGTGTTACAAGCCATTAACAAGAGATGCCAAGGGGTTTCCCATTCTTGAACAGGCAAATGCAACATCCCCAAGGAATGCAACATTCCCCTTAAGGAAACTTCTGTGGGCACAAATAAATCAACTCTTTCATTCATTCTATAGCCCAAAGCCTACATTTCTGCACTCAAAAAGCTGCCACAAAGAAACATTCATCTTTTTGGCTCCTCAATTTCATATTTTCCAAGTGGGACAGAATTTGAACCTTAAACACTTATGTTGTAATCATGGGTATCTTTCTAAATATAAAAGCAACATGGCAGGGCACTATGCAGAAGTATCTGGAAACTGGGCTGTGATGTCCTTTTCAAGGCTACACAAAGAAAAAGGAACATGGGAAAAGGGAGTACACAATTAAAAGGCTGATCATATACAACTGCACAAAGAGGAGGACATGAGCAAAAATTGATCCCCAGCTCCAGAGGGCTCCAGCCACACCTGTAAAGAATTAAACAGTGGAAGGAGTCCAGTGAAGGGCCACAGAGGAATGGGATCATCTGACATATGAGGAGAAGGTGACAGAAGTGTGATCATCCAACATGGACAGAAGGGTCAGAGTGAAGTCTTATCAATAAACTCAAGACATTTTAAAGAGTACTTTGATCACTGTCACTGGGATTAAAATATCTTAGCACAGGTTTCCTGAACTACCCAAGAGAAATGAGCACTTTTCCCACTTCACCCTACTGCACAGGTAATGCTCCTGCTACCTGGAAAGCTGCCAGTGCCACAAATACATTGATTACAAAAAGGCCTTGGAAACAGGGCCTACACAACATGTCAAGTTAAAACAAATGTGGGTAGGGAAAAATGGCAGATGAAAATTCTGCCTTACATCCCAGAAATTTCATGCCCTAATCCTGAGTATCAATATATACCCCAATTCCTGCCACAGTATGTTCAACAAATTAAGTCTCAGAAAGGATGTTCAAGCTCAAAGCCAGTATTTGAGCATGGAGGCATTTGTGCCACCCTCTTGAGCAGATATTAAATGCCAGCAGAAACAATATCTCTTCTGTGAATTCCAAAATGCCTGTGGTGAGAGAGTAAGCAAGCTTGGTAACTCCAGCTAACTTGCTGCAAGATTATCAACACAATGATCATAAGGAATAATTATGTATTTTGGTGAAACATTGTTCAAATTCCATCCCGAATTATAAATGACCAATTTTTTATTGGAATCTGTAACAACTTCTAAATTGAAATCAATTCCTATTCACAACAGCATTGCAGAGAAACACTTGCTCCTCTGTCTTAACAGCAGAATCCCCCAACATGGTGCACAATGCATGTCAAAACTCACCTGTTAAAATTCGATGCAATGGCAAAGTGATGTATGTTAAGTGTGCATAGAGTAGAAAGTTTTCATCTGTTCTGTTCAGCTTCAGCCACGAGCCCACCAGCGAGCGTCCCGTTCCGGACAGCGAGCGCGAGCGGAGATTGGTCGCGTTGTGCAGATCTGGAAAGGCAGGAAGAGACAGCAAGCCTCAGGGGATTGCACTTTACTGGAACACTTCTGAAACTCAAAAAAAAAGAGGAAAGCCTCCTATTTGTTGTTTAGAGACAAATCCCATGCAGGACACTATCTGCACTACCTATAACTGCACTATATCTGCAGGACACTATCTATAATTGCTCTTCTAAAACCAGACAGACCTTGCCTAGCACAGAGTTCACCATTTAGACTGAAGTTAATAAATGGTAGCAGCTGAAAACAACAGACAGACAGGAGAGGGCTTGTGTTACCATCCTGCACCAGCAGAACACTAACTCAGCCTTCCCTCACACATAAAATCATAGAATAGCCCTAAAAGTAAGTACATACTCATGCAGAAATTCACCAGGGTAACAAAATAGAAATAGTTTCTTTTGAAGAAAATTGCCATCTAGCAGACATGGGGAGATTCAACATTAATACCTCAGTTTCCTGCACAACTCCATGCACACCCTGAGCCACACCTAGGACCCTTCAGCTGAGCTCAGAATTAGTTTAGATGTCCCCAAGTAACTTTTAAAACAAAAAGATACTGAGTCTTCTGTAGGCCAGAGGAGTTTTTTACAGGTGCAGGTCTCTCTCACAGCCATGTGCTGCATTTTTGGAGGGTTTTTAAATCTTTTCTCTATTGCCCTGCAAAATTTAGCCCTGTCCCACAGTGCTACAATCAGATGTCGAAGTCAACATATCAATTCTGAACCAGAGAGATGGATCCAAGCTCTGGGACAGAAAGCAGATCCTGATCCAAAGAGGAAAATACAAGGTGGCAGCTACTCTAGAAAGATGCATAACAATGTGGGAGGAAAAAAACTGAAAAATCCTTCTCTCCTTCTCTATACATCTGTATAGCCAAGCTGTCTATTACCTCTCCCCGTGCATGACCACTGTGCCATGAGCACTGTGGTGATCAGAGCAGAAGGAGCTGAATCTGGAAGCTGTATTTAGCACAGCTCTCCTGGTGTATCATGCTTGCACACAGCCAAGCCACTGAAGTGAGCCTTGATGGGCTGCTCCTGTTCACCACAGGTCTGTCTGCACTGGTGCAACTCTTAATTTGAATAAATTAAGCTTCCTAAGCTGTTAAAATATTCCTATTTTTATTTTTCAGATGAGGAACAATAAGGTCAAAACACTTAGAAACCATTTCTTGGTGTTTTTTATGAATGCTATAAAATATCTGAAAAACCTAGAATTGGTTTGCTTCCATAAATATATTAGAAGGAAAAGGATATGAAAATAAAAAGGATGTCCATCATTATCATTAAATACTCTAGGATAAGACCCTGCAAGACAACCCTGAGTAGACAACCCTGAGCAGGCACTGCACAACCCATGAGGGCTGCCAGAGAAACACCTTGAACTCTGTTGTGTCCCGGACAACCTCCAAAACAAAGATACTAAAAACAGGACTACATGTGGAGAAAGCTGCCCTTCTCCCCACACTACCCTGTGCCTAGTAAAACATACTAAACCACATGTCATTTGAAATAACATATGTTCTGATTAGGCAAATTAAGGAAAAAGAGATGAGCAAAGGTTTTTTATTGGTGGAACACTGAATTAGTACCAGCAGTTTAAGCTGCCACAGAATTTGCATTGAACATTGTCACTTCAGTTTGGTTTTTAATGTGCAATTCTTTATTAGCTAAGGTGGTCTAGTGGCTTTATTAGCTAAGGTGGCTGCTGCTAGGCTAGGCAATATCTTTGCTACTTCAAACAGAGCTTGCAATCTGGAAATTACCTTTGGGTTTATTTGCTAGAATGCTAACAGACAGATTTGCTGATTGAATTGTTTGTAAACATAAGAAAAGCAGTTTGACATTGACATTTTTGAGTTTCCTGCCTCACAAGACTGATGTGGCTGAGATGTACATACTATATTCTGAGTCAGGCTCCATCTTGCCAGTTGTTTCCTGCTGAATAACTAGAACTTAAAGGAAGAGTTCCACAAGGCATTAAACTATTATACAGACAAACTCACTAGGTTTTCCTTTGTAAAGTTCAGAACTGATTCAAAGCCAGTTGAAGTAAATGCCTTCTCACCAGCTTTAAGCAACTCTGGATCAAATCAGAATTCAAAGAACTCATGGCTGAGAACATGCCCTACCCCACTATACCTGGAGAAGTGCCCCCAGAGACTGTGGCACCTGGGAAAGGGGAGGATCCCAGCTGCTCCAGTTTCTCCCAAAAAGGTCCACACAAAAGAAATAAGTTTCAATATATTCAGGAGTTGTGGGCTCCAGCCTTCAAAGAGATGCTTAAGCCTGTGAAAAACCTCATTTTCAGAGAGGCACTGGCTGTATGTGGAGCTCCTGTTTCTCCACCCTGCAAACCTCCTTGAAAACCCTGCACTGGGATCCCTTTCCACAGCTCTGTGCCCTCTCCAGACAAGTCTGTTTAGCTGTCAACACTCCTCTCACCTCCACCATCATCATCTCTGAAGAACTCCTCGCTGTCGTTTGCTGAATGGGACTTTTTCATCTCAGCAATTCGATTCCGGGGCACTTTTCTCTTGAGGGATGGGGAGAAGAAGGATGGGCGGTTGTTACGTTCTGGGGTTGGTGGTGTGCTGAAAGAAGTAACCTGAAAGGGAAATAGAACAAATGCTGGAGAAAAGTCTTGGTTTTCCCTCCATGAGCCACGAGGCAATCACATGTGTAAAAATCAGAATGATGACCAGCATCTAGCTCTGTGTTTACCAATGTGGCTAAAAAATTTAAACTGAACAATCATCTCAAGACGCTCATCGAGGGGAAAATATTTTGATATATCACAACCCTCAGCTGTTAGATAAATAATGAAAGACCTCTCTCCTCAGATGACCACTTTTAAAGAGGATTTACAGTCATAATGGCACAAAGTTAGTAATTTAGGCACCCAGAATGTCAATCTTATTTTTGCATGTTGAAATGCAGGAGACTTAATATGCACTAAGAATGTACTGTATTGAACACACTCAAAATGTTCATCTTAATTTCTCTGGCACACACAAGGCAGCAGTTTCCCTACTGGGAAGGTTGTCCCACCCATGGGATCCCTGTGGAAGGTCCCTGGGGATCAGGGTCACAAACTCCTGAGCCCAGCACACTGAGTGCTGGAAGCGAAGTCAATGTTCTCTTTTGTGTGTGTCATGTTTCAATAATACTGGAAGGAGAAAATGAAGCTGTGGTGCCTCAGAAGATTTGGTTAGTCCAAGTGATGACAAATACAGGGATGGGAACTGTCTGTGGTGAAACTCAAGTTAGGGACAAAACTATAGAGACACCCTTCCTTCAGAGCAGTAGTTGCCCTTGAGTAAACTACAATTAAAGCCAACTACACCTGTTTTGGAGAGAGCTGAAACATAGTGCTGATGTACTGGCTTTGACTGCAATATTTTAATAGTTTGATTTCAAAGGGAAGAAAATAGGGATAACTACTTTGCTAATGGATGTGAGTAATTTTATCTTGTCCTTCCTTCTTCACACAGTCAATTTAACAATCCCATAACTCTTCTTGAGCTGCCATATGACACTGCTCATATCTGTCCAAAGAAATGCAGAGGGAGGTGACATGGAGTGATGATGGCAGCCAAGCCAGGTTGAATGCAGAAACACTCCATGTTGTCCCTCTATCACTAATGTTAAAAAAATGAAAGAAGGGCATTGTAACACCCAACTGGTCCTCTTCCCAGCACACTTAATTTCTAATTTGTGCTTGTCTCTGTTTTTAATTTGGGAGTCATTTCATATCATACTGTGGGGGGAACCAGAAACAGACATAGCAGTGTAAAAACTATTAGCAAAAAGCAGTGGTAACACATTATCAAATCTAATTTGACATTTTCCAGCTGACATTGGAAGCCTTGAAGACAAAAGATCATGTTGTCCCTCCAGGCCTGATTTCTTCAGGCTGTGTTTCTGTGGTAGAGAGCAAGAACATCCAATAATGAGTTTTGTGCTGGTAGCTCATGTTGCCTTTTACCAAGTCAGAAACAAAACCCACACTGCCTGCATGGAGACCTTTAGAAGCCATTTTGCAGATCTTTAAATGATACAGGTTACCTGCACTACACAGAAAACCATGCTAGACTCCATAAGGTACTGACCCAGCCCAGCTTTGTGCAGGCATTTTGAAGACATGTTGCCTAATCCCCATTAACCAGGTAAAATGTCTTCATGGAAAAGAAGGCTAGGATTGAATAAAGGCCAAAACAGCATCTGTGGTCTAATTCTATTGGCATTTTACTGCACTTGCATTAAAATTAAGCAAATGTATGAATACGATGCAGCATCTGGATCTGTGATCTTTGCTTTAGCATTAAACAGGCTTCCTGTTGGCAGTATTCCTCAGTGGCAAAATCTAAAAGCACCACTCTCTGTGTATTATATAACCTATATAATACACAAATTCCACGTTCCTAGGTAAATCCCATCTCGCACAGAAGTGGAATCTACTTTTTTTTATAGCAAACAGGCAGAATCATCGGTTTCCCTGGCATCAAGATTGCTGTTGTTTCAACAAAACACTCCTCCAGAAGCATGAATCATCCAGTCATCTCTGTATTCAGTGTTTGCTCAGGGGAAACTCTGTTAAAGAATCCATCTCACATACTGAGTATAACCAAATTACACACAGGCAAAACTAAGTGCACAGCCTCGATGGGAGTTCACCCAGCTTCAGCCTGTCTCCTGGCTTTGGAACAAAGCATGTTCATGCTTCCCCTAAAGAGGGTATTTCTGTCTGCTACTTACTCTCTCATGCACTGGGGAGTCTGGATTTGAATCTTCTTCTGTCCCATAGGGTGAGGTGTCACCAGTGGAAACTCTGCTCACTGCCATCTCTGCATGTCCTTTTCCCTGTGGTCCCTTCATTCGGACAAACTCCATGTTGTTGTATTTATAAAAGCCAAAAGACATCCTTTGAGCCATCTTAGCTGCAACACTCACCTACAATGCATCAAGACAGGAGAGAAAAACATGTAGTAACAGCTCTTCAACTTGAAAATAATATCCTCTGAAAGCAGTTATCTAAGAAGTCAGAACCACAGAGGATAATGATTCCTAAGAAACATTTTAAGCCAAAATCTGAAGTGATCTCCAAAGGGAAAGTAATTCTACAGAGACAAAAACAGGTTCTGACAAGAACCAACTCCTTCAGCCATCCAAAAAGCAGAGTTAGCAGTGGCATACTGAGAGAAAACCAAAGGTTTTTATCCAGGCCCACACAGTGTGGCACATGAGAGCACAGACAGGCACGTGCACAAGTCGATGCAGCCTGTGCTGGGGCACTCATTTGAGTCCAAAAAGCAATAGACACACACACGAGATGCCTCAAACCAGCCAAGCACACCCCACAACTGGGTCACTACTTTGTGCCAAGTCATTTCTGACATTTTTATGTCCACACTATCAAGGCCAAAATATAAGGAACCAGCCCCATGCACAGCTAACCTGCACTGCATGGCTCACCAAGACACCCTGACAGCTTTAAATCCCTTCAACAGACACAGGGGCTCAATTTCCAGTCACCACAACTGAACTGAAAATTGAACTGAGAACTGAAAAAAGGAACAGACCAATATGAAAACAGTCAAGGTTTTGCTAAGTGAAAATGATGCCTTAATTTTTCAGCTTTTATCCATAGGTTTAAGTGATTTATTGCAATTTTCATCAGTTTATAAACAGGCCAAGATGCTCATCAGCCTGTAGTATACTGAGGATTAGAGAATCCTAGAATAATTTAGGTTAGAAACAACTTTTAAGATCATTAACCAAACACTGCCAAGCTCACCACTAAATCATGTCCTTAAGTGTCACATCTACACATCTGTTAAATATCTCCAGGGCTGAGGAGTCCACCACTTCCCTGGGCAGCCTGTTCCAGTGCTTGACAACTCTTCCAGTAAAGGAATTTTTCCTAGTATTCAATCTAAACCTTCCCTGAAACAACTAAAATCAAGTAATCTTCAAAAGCATAGAGATTACTCCTGCTCTGTAAAAAGAATGGTGAAATTTGAAGTTTTGCCTCTGGCCATAATGAAATGTTTGAAGAGTTAACAATTTTACTTCATCTCACAAAATAATGTCAAGTAGCTGTGTGGTCAATCAGGACATTCCTAGGCTATGAGGTGACTTTACCACATCAGATCTTATCTTTCCACTGCAGGGCTTTCTTTTTATGTTGTCTTCAGTGATTCAGCATTCCCACTTATTTTAATGAGCCAGCTGCTGACAGTGTAAGGCCACAGGATAATGGTGGGAGAGAAAAAACTTTTATTTCATGTTCTCTCAGAAACCTGCTGGAAGAGTGTAATGAAGGGAAATTATTCAGGACCTCTCCTGACAAGGATAGAAACAAAGAAATTTAGAGACACAGTAGATATTGTGAGAATTACTTCTGTTTGTTTATAAAATCATCTCAGGATTGTCTTCATAATAAACCATTTGAGAAGTTTATTGACTCTTGATTTCAGCACTAAGTACTGAATTTGAAGGTGAAAGTGCTGGTATTTCATGTTTCTGTAGAAAGCACAGAAAGCTTCTGTCAGTGGCAGTGAGACTACAGGGGTCTTTTGAAAACAGCCACGAGTGCAAAATATAATGAAGAAAAACAGACTTTATCACAAGGTAGTTACCAGAGTTTAAAATCTCCCATGAAATGACGTCTTCTCTGAACACAGATATATCTATGACTTTTCAAGAAAATGAAGGGGCTCCAAGAACTCTGGCTCAGGTCCATTCCAGTGTCACAGTCTTGACTATGTCTCCCTATCTTCCCTCCTTCTAGGAATATATCCCAGTCTGAACACCCTCAGTTATCTGAGCCAAAACCAGAAGCTTTCAGCTAACTTTCAAAGCTAAAAAAGACAGACTACGATGCAGCTGATCTAACAGGACAAAAAGCTGCCAGCCTCAGCCACAAAGAAAATCTAGTCAGAGCACCATTGCTACAAAGGACATTGTCTTTCAGAAGCTCCTTACCCTGTTGTCATAGACCTTTTTGAGTGCTTCATAGCGGATGGACCCCTGGAAAATCACCCCTTGGAAGGTGTTGCTTTTATCACTGGCCACTAGCTCCACACAGACCATTTCTCCTTCTCCCACAGTCATGTCACTGAAAACCTGCCAAAGATGGAAGATGAAACACTTAGCATCAAAGTTGTTCAAGTCAAAATACAGATTCCCATGGCTGTCCTTTATGCCCAAGGAAGTTTCAATGTAAATTGAAAGGGAGCAAAATGTTCCACCCCAGCCTTTCAAAAAAACAGACTCCAGGCAGTGCACGCTGCAAGCCACTTGTTAATATGAGCAGCTCTCACATCAGCCTGTCATGCTTCAGCTAATCATGGACACTGATGCCAAAATCCAGCTTTAAGATCAGATTTCAAACATTAAAGAGAGAGGAAGGTTAAATAAAATAAAGTAAGATCTAGCAGAAGATAACCCTCAACTAGCCAAGAACATTTGTTCAAAATGTACAAGAAAACAGCTAATAAGGACATAAAACTAGAACAGGACAAAACTTCAAGGAACTCACCTCCTCAAAACTGTCAATCATGAAGAATATATTGGGGTAGCTGATCTTTGACTCCTCTCCTTTACTGTCCATCGGGTGTTTGCTTGGAGATGCAAACACTTGCTGAGAAAGATGCAAAAAAAGATACCACTTCTCAGTTAAATGTGCTTGGGAACAGACACACCAAACACAAGGCAAGTAATTACAAAACACCTCAGGCTGGCACTTATACTAGAGATGCTGGACATCCTGCAAGCACAGCTGAGCTGGTTTCTGACTAAAGCCAGATTTGCAATAATGGCAGTTGAGAAATCCTTGGTTTTCACACGCAAGTAATCAAAAACTCTTTGCTTCATAGTAAATGTCCCTGTGTGTACCTGACTTCTCACCATAATACAGTACACCATCATACTTTTTCATCACCACTTTCAGGTGCCTTTAAGTTACTGCAATGTGCTGCAAAGTGAAATGCCACAATGCAATAAAGTTACCATGAAGCAGCTGACCCAACACCTTTGCTTTGTTGTTGTCTACTTAGCACCCCACTAAGATCAACCTCCCTCAGTGAGGGTAGCCCTGTCTATCCTGGTGTGATTCATAATGTTACTTTATTCCATATTTACCTGCACTCAAAAATTGTTACTGTATCATTACAACCTTAGAGCTGCAGACTTTGTGTGTGTGGGGTGCTAACACATTTTTGAAATTGATTTTTGAAATCAGTGCAGAGGCAGTTTCTGGCCTCTTGGCTGTGTAGTATTCACTTCGCTGGCTACTTGGTCCTTGTTCACACAAAGACCTTCCTTCCCATTTTTCGTCTCTCTTAATTTAGGGTGGGGTTTTTTTTCCTTGTCTAGGGGAGACTGCAGGTAGTGATTTTGGGCTGTCTGAGGGCAAATTTCCACAGGTGCTCACCTATAGCAGCCCTTGCTCCAATCCAAGCCCTTCCAGGAGAGAAGACCATGGAGAGGCTCTCTTTCCTATCAGGGCTGGGTTTGCAACTGTTTCTACTTGTAGAAACTGCATTTTGCAACTAGAAACTGTTTCAAAGTTTTGCAAAATCTGCCAACAGCCAGAAAAAAAATCCAGCGAGTTGCTGGGGCCAGGCCACGGTGTGGCAGTGCCCTCAGGCTGGTCCTCTCCCCACAGCCCCAAGGGGCAGCAGCAGGGCCCAGGAAGGGCAGGAGGGAGCGGCTGCAGCAGCGCAGACCCCACACAGGCTGGCAAATTTCCATCTGCCTCTAGAGCAGCTCTGTGGGCTCCTGCCTTTCTGGAAGGGGTGCCACCATCTTGTCACTTTGTTCCTGGGGACACAGGGTCACACGGGAGGCACCATTTTGGAGGAGAACCCTTGGCTGCTATGGCTGCCTCCTGCAGGCGCCATTTTGGGAGCAGGTGTCTCTGGCATTTTGGGTCTGTCTTTGTTCCTGTGGGGTTTTGAGTTATAACAGTTTGGTATCTAGCAGTTACTTACTTTTTCTCCCTGACCATTGGGTGTCTGGTTGATAATAAAATGTTAGTTTTTTTCACTTAAATCTACTCATGTTTCATTCCTTATTGGGGGAAAGGGATTGGTTGGAACCAAGGGGGAGGTTACTCATTTCAGAGTGCCCGCCTCTTTAGATTGTCTCAAACTGTTGGAAATTATACCAAGTTTGATTTTTTTTAATATAACTTTAGTCAGGGGTTTTGTTTGCCTTTGCCCAGGGAGGAAGGGAATTGAAGTTTCTTTTCAGAAGACTGCTTCATCACTTGAGGCCTGATGAGCTTAACATCTCAGCAAATTGCAAGTAGCACAGAGGATACACAAAAGATAATGACCATTAACAAACATCACCTCCAAACATCACCCCTGGTGGGAGAAACCTGGTCTGGGAAAAGAGATAAGAGAATGAAGAATGAAACCCTAATTAACATCTAAGGCAAAGAGACTGATGATCAACAGGAAACCAAATACTAAAAACTGTGTAATGTGTGACCAATGACCATTGAACCAATGAATTTCTATGGATTTTGACTCTATAAGTATGTGAAAAATCTAGTAAATATTGCGTGATAGAATGATTTTCTCTGCACAACCCAGGCAATGTATGGGTGAAATGATTTCTGTTGCACATCCTGGCCAGAATAAAGTAATGCTTTGATTGTCTTACAGTAAAAAGGCTTTTGAAGAGTTTTTGCTTTTCCCACAGTTCTGGTGACAAAACCAAGACAATGGCTCACAGGACCAGCACTTGGTTTCTCATCCTCGTCTTGTGCTTCTGTTTCTTTCCCTATCACTGTGCTTCCTCTTGCACATTTCTCCCTCCCGAGAAATTAGTGAACTCCTTTAGTGACTTTGTTTAAATAGCTAAAAGCTTTAGATTTTATCATTCCAAAAAGATTGATGAGTAGGTAAGGTGGGAGAAGGAATTCATACCAAACAGCTTTCTTGCTTCCACATTTGTTTACAAACAAACCCTTGAATTGAAGAAACCTGTTAAATCTTAGCCCACTGTGAACATGCTGAAAGCTGTGGATCCAACCAGGCTGTCAAGCTCATGACATTCTTGCTACAAACCATTCAACACAAAACATAATTAAGGATAGGATATTAGATATTCATGAGAAAATTGCTTTTCCTTATTTGTACTTATGCAGCCTTTATGCACATTGAATGGAATTAAAAAGAAAAGTTGCTTCAAGACTAGAAACAATTAGAAAGCAATCAGACTCCTCAAAAATGTTACTGGCACCAATGCCTGAAACAAGGACCTCTTCCAGGCATCCTTGCTCTCACGCTAGACAATGAACAACAAAACACACTCCCAAATTCATCTCCAGTTGGGCACACCTGAGAAAATACAGTTTGTGGAGATCTCATTGTCAAGCCAGCAGTTTGCAAAATGAAGTCAGCCTTTTTCATACTGGCTTCGTGCCTTAGGCACTCATGTGAGCAGAGTAGATTTGTCATAGGTCTCAAGTAGGACAGCAAATCTTAGGCCTGATAACAACATCTGGCTGCACATGGGCAGGAGAAGACACATTTTCTAAAGCAAGAACCATCAGAGCAGAAATGCAGAACCAAACCAGCTGGATTTTCTTCATTTAAAACCAACAGCCTCAGTAGTGGATGTGACAATGAAATGCCCAACTGCAAACATGCTTTAGAATTGCCTTTGCTCTCTCTATAGATCAAGAAGATGATGCTGAAATGTTACTGGTATGTACTGGTAAATTTGATGTGGAAAAGGAAAGACAACAATTTATAAGCAGTCCCACAGTAGGAGCCTCTGGAAAAGAGGAACAAAAAACTTCCTCTTCATTCTAAATACTGCTCACATGCAGTAAGGGCATATCCCTCATCTTCCCCTTCCTAGTTTTCAAATCTGCAAATAATACATACAGATTTTGCTCAAAAACATTTGCAGAAGTTAACTTGGGGTGAAATTTGGACTAGCCAAAAGAGAAAAAAGCAATGAGAAATAACAAGCTTAAATCAGCAGTGCAATGTGGCATCTCAACAGCACCTGAAGAAAAAAATTATGTGCTTAATCAATGTAAATCACAGAGACAATAATCAGCATTGCTAGTTCTGTTTGTTGGCAAAGAAAAAGTTCTTTTAAAGTGGTTAAACATAACTAAAAACTAAAGAGCATTGGTTTATTTAAGTAAAGCCATGCAAGTAGCTGCATGAACTAAGAGAATGGAAAGGCCTGGGAGAAACAGCCATTTAAATGCAACAGGAGCCTTTCAAAAGAAGAATTTCTGCTAACTAGCAGAAACTGTTGCAAGATCTACATTGCAAATTGAAATTGAGTAGGGAAGCCTGAGGTTTCTTGTTCCTATCCCCTTTATGCTTATTATTCAGTCTCTTCCACTATGCTAAACCCTGGATTAACTGCAGACAAAAGATAAAAGCCTATGGTGTGGACATGAAAGGAATGAGCAGTTTAAGACACTAAGAATTTTGTAAAATAATAAAAAAAATAAATTGGTAATCAGTGAATTGTCTGCTGTTTAGCAACTCTACATTAGAAACTCACCCTGAAGGCTCCCCATAATCCAGATCTCGTACAATTTCAGGTTTAATCTTGGACTGGGGAACATTTGAGCATCATATTCTTTCCCCTGGCACCTTCCCTCTCTCCCCTTAATCCAGCAGGCAAAGATATACACCCTGAAGCATGCAGGGGTCTTCACAATTTTTTGAGAGGGGCTATAAAGGACATTTAGACCTCACATATAGATAACTGGCAAGAAATGTCACTATACAAAGACTTGAGATGCTTCACAAGGATGAATCTGTCAGATCACAGCCTGAGAACCAGTGCCTCAAGTTTTGGAGCAGTTTTTAGGATTAGGTAATACTGGATACCAACCTCTGATCCAAAGAAATAAAAGGGGAAGCTCACCTGAGATTTCTTTTTGTGAATATGAATATCTCCTCCATCGGAGCGTGTGCACACAGCACATGTCACCACATAATCCAGCTGGAACAGGGCACCAGAGAAATCAACATTTGGAGTTGGGAAAACAAAACATTCATGTGCATGAAGCAGAACACATTCTGTCCCACTTATTTTAGCTGTCTAAAAAGTGAGATATTTTGGTGTTGCCATTTTCTTTACTCTCTTTACTAAACTGAACCACCTATAATTTTTAAGCCTGTGTTTGCTCATTAACTCAGTGACACCAAAATCTCTTGTACAGCTGCTTGCTGAGGTGACAACCAATGGGCAAGGAAAGTCCTGCCAATATTGTTTAACACAAGCTTAATTGTTCAGCAACACACACTCTCACCCACTCCCACCCCACACACCCCTAAGCACACTTGACGAGAGAAATGGAGAAGACTTCCTCCCTTAGAACAGGAAAAAAGAGACACTAATGAACACCAGTGATATGTTAGAGAGGTCAGAAAACACTAGCTCATCCTTCCGGACAACCTGAAAAACTTACAAGGAGCAAGTGCAATAGCTCTGGACAGCAATACCCAGCTGTAATAACACCTCTGAATTTTGACTGTGGCAAATGTATCCTGGTCTTATTGAGCATCAAATAAAGGCAAAACCTGCTGTCTGCAGAGTTCTGCAAAGAGACTTCTGGGAGGAAGGAGAGAGAATGAAAACAATTTATTTTCCAGGATGTGTGCCTGAGCCAACAGTTTCCCATTCTGAGATCATCATGAGCAAAACTTAAGGGATCTCGAATGATTGCAGCAATATTCAGCTTTCCTAAGCACCAGTGTAACACACACAACAACCAAACAACCTATGAGTCAATTAAAGAAGTAATAAGTTCTGGCTTCATGTTCCTACCACCAAATGTTTTATTAAAATTCTGTTGTCAAGAGCAGTAACCCTTCAGCACAATTTATGACACTGCATTTACACTCTTGTCTTAGCTGCAACCAATACTATGAACTCTAATGGAAATGCTGCTTTTCTAAGTCTCATTCATTCTCAAAAACCATTAAACTAGATGAAGCCTTTCTTTTACAAAACTTTGTCAAGGAGCATAAAATTCAGCTTCACTGCATACAGTTAAAGTTTTTTTGCAGAAAGCTATTAGGACTCTTCAGAAAAATAATAAACACCTCAGTTTATGTTCATTTTGATTCTGAAAGGCAAAATTGACTAGTGAAAATTGGATAAGCATCACTGTTACCTTCTGCAGGATGAGGTTCAAGTAGACACTCTCTTCCCAGTCAATGTCAGGGTCTCCCAGGCCAGGAAGCTTCTTAGAATCTCTCCGGTAAACTTCAACTTCAACCTGCTAAGAAAATACCACACCTCTTTGAAAATTATTACTTAGAGGTACCTATTTCCAGACATAAAAGTGGTATCAGAAGCTGCACATCACACAGCTTCCTAGTTTTCTGTCAGGGTCAGATTTTGCTGATGATGCAAGGCTTTTTGTGGAAATGAACTCGGGAAACATATAGGCAAACAGGGAAGAAAGGCAGGAAAATCACAGTTCTGGACAGGAGCTCCATTTATTTCAGTAACAGGTATGTTTCTGCAAAAAATGAAATAAATAAAATCAGGGATGCACACACATGTATTTCTCTTAACACAACCCCTCAGAATCAAGCATGTCACTACACTAATGCTCAACACAGTCCAGCCCAAGGGATCCACACTGGAGCAGTTCCTGAAGGACCCTCCCATGGGAGGAACCCCACTCTAGATCAGGGAAAGAGTGTGATGAGCCCTCACACTAAGGACAAAAACGTGGAGGCAATGTGTGAGGAATTTGCCATAACCTCCAGGAGGAATACCCCATAACCCCGTGTTGCTGGAAGGGTGAAGAGGTAGAGAAAACCAGGAAAGAAGGCTAGGAGGAAGGGAGGTGTTCTTAAGATTTAGTTTTATTTTCCACTGGCAATAAATTAAATTAAATTGAATTCCCTAAGTTAAGTCTGTTTTGCTTGTGACAGTAACCAGTGAGGAATCTCTCCCTGCCCTTATCCTGACCTACAAGCCTTTTGTTGCATTTTCTCTGCCCTGCCCAGTGATGAAGCCGTGTTGGTGGGCACCTGCCAGCATCAACATCCTGCAAATTCTTCTAAAGGTTTCACACTGATTAGACAAAACTACGTGCAAGATTTTCAGCTGTACCAAAAAACAAGCAAATGAAAAATCACAAATAATCTCAGAACATAGAAACAACTCTACCTATCCCAACAAACTGAAGCAGCTGAGACAAATATAAAATGATGAAGTAGTACACTGAGGTGAATGTAGTTTGACACTTTCAGTACAAACTAGAATAAAAATAAATAAAGCTAGGATACCAAAATATAGTGAAGATCAGAGAAACAGTAAAATTTCAGGATTGCCACTATAATCAGATACCATGAAAGCCAAACACAATGTTCTTGACCATTAATTTTTAAACTTAGAAATATTTTTAAAAGGTCTATAGACATCATTCTTCTTTTGGTTTGTTTTGTTTCTTCCAAGGTTCCCATCCATGATTTTTTAATGGCAATATAATTACAGAAACTAATGACAGTTACTGCAAAAAAATAAAGATGTGAGCAGATGAAGGAAACACTCTAATTTAGATTATCTCCAAAGATAATATTTGCACTTCTGTGCCTAAAAGCAAAGAAACATGACATGAACAAAATTCCAGAAATATCCTGTGAAACAATAGCCATCCTGTCTCTGAAGGAAAGCAGCAGTGAGAAAACAGGGTGAAGGCAGGACTGAGTAATGGCAGGGTAAAACTCCAGCTCTAAGTAACACCAGGGAAAGCAAAACCAAGTGCACAGCAGACACCATTTCAGTCTCTCCTGCCTCTGTATCTGTGGAGCCTTTATTTTAAGCCAAGTACTAATTAATCACCTCATAACACTGAAGTTTAAACCTCCCTCTGCAGAAGCCAGCCACTAATTCTGCTGAAATTCACTCACACATGAACAAATTCTCCCCAGCAATTACAATGCCAGTGCACAACAACTCCTTCATGGAATGTCAGGCAGGTGTATCACAGATATTGACAGGAAAAGGGCTTTCTTTAACCATTCTTCCCCCGTGCCCTAATTCAGGGTAGGATTTCTTAGTGTACAACCTGTGGGTCAGGGCAGAGTGGATCTCCATGAACAGGAGAACATGCTGGATTTCAGACAGCTGAGTCCTCCCAGGAAAAGAAATCTGTCCCAGCCAGGCATCCAGGACACACTGGGTCTTTTCCAGGTCTGCTGCTGATTCACTTGGCCACTTTGTGCTTGTTTACCTGGCTCTAGATCAGATGTGCCCTCTTGCAAGCATGAAAAGTTATTAATAGAAACAACTATATAAATACTAATTATTTACTCCCAGTGAAATCCAAAAGCCAAGCTAGATATTTGCTCATTCAAGTCAGTGACCCTTCTGGATCTGAAATCCATGATGTCACCTTTGTATCAAGTTTTCACAGGGCTCCTGAGCTAGAGCTGTAAAGGAGAAGGACTTCAGCCAGGCTGATCTCCCACGTGCCATGGACATTTTACCACATTACTTCCTCACAAATCCCAGTTAAATCACTTTTAATTAGAGAGTACCTGGGAAAATACCTTGCTTTGAGAATTCATTCCAATGATTAATCATCCTCTGGGCTCCTAGTGTGCAACTCCATTTAACTCAGCTGCTTTCCTTTTGCCAGCCTCTGGATCTTGTCATGCCAATTTATATATTTTTATATATATGAAGAAGATCTTGAATGCTCAGTTTTGGATTTTTGGTTTTGTGCTTGAGCTTTTGGGGTTTTTTTTTGGTCATGTGTTAGTCTTTGATAATCTTCTACATAAACCAGAAGAAACACCTCTAGGACACCTCTGAGCCCCTCATTAGGCACCACCTCAGAACTTCTGCTCCTTTGCCACCCACTTGGTGTTATATAATGCATGTCTTAAGTTATCCACTTTCAGACAGCTGTTGTACCTACCATAAAACAGAAAAATCCACTTAAGATCCCAATCTAGGTTTAAACTCTTTGTGACAGGGTACAAGAAGCAGTATTTTGTTGGCAGGGAGAAACCAGCCAAAAAAAGCAGATCCTGGTTTCCTTCTAAATAGAAGTCTAATGGAATTACAGGTCTGTTTATAAGTAGAACCATTTTCCAGGGGGTTTTTCAGACCACATTCACTAAAAAAGAGTAAAGGGGAGAGGATTGAACAGGAAAAGGGAAAGGAAAAAGACACAGGGAACAAAATTCAAGACTTTTTCCACAAACACAAGTTCAACAAGAAAATACTTCTACTGTCCACAGAGTCAGCTGCAATACAGAGACCAAAATTTGACTTCTAGGATCTTACATTGACAGGTTTGCTTCAAAACATCAGGAAAAATCCACAAAAGTAAAAAGCTTATTTCAAATGGATCCATCTGGTATGAAATCAGAATGACACCCCAGCATGTGCTCAGGTGTGGAAAGCCCCATCACACAGCATGTCCAGCTCTAGAAAAATCCAGTCTGGGTTTTTCTCCATTCTGGAGTCTGGTCCGGGTTGTCAGGTTCCAGAGTCTGGGGAAAAAAAAATCTGGTCCAGGTTTTTGCTCCAACCGACTCCATTCCAGACTCTGGGAAAAAATCCAGTCTGGGTTTTTTTCTCTAACCAACTCAATTCCAGACTCTGGCAAGGAAAAATCCGGTCTGGGTTTTTGCTCCAACCAACTCCATTCCAGACTCTGGGAAAAATTTGGTTCAGTTTTTTGCTCCAACCGACTCCATTCCAGACTCTGGGAAAAATTTGGTTCAGTTTTTTTCTCCAACTGACTCCATTCTAGATGCCAGGAAAAAGCCTGTCTGGCTTTTTGCTCCAACCGACTCCATTCCAGACTCTGGCCAGGAAAAATCCGGTCCGGGTTTTTGCGCCAACTGATTCCATCCTGGATTCCAGGGAAAAATCCGGTCCGGGTTTTTGCTCCAATTGATTCCATCCCAGATTCCAGGGAAAATCCGGTCTGGGTTTTTGCTCCAATCTACTCAGTCCCAGATTCCGGGAAAAATCTGGTCCAGGTTTCCCCTTCTTAGAAGAGTCCTGAAAAAGGGTCTGATAACCTCAGACAGCCATGTACCTCCACTGGAAGGCAAATGCTAAAGAGCCATCAGTTTCTTTACTTCCACCATAGTTCCCAAACACTTCAAACCCAAGTATGTTTGCTCCTAGTGAAGTGAACTAAAAGAATAAAATACATATACACGGTCTTATAACTATCAAAATATTATTTTAGCTAAAGATGTGGACACCCTAAGGTTCGAATCAGCCTCACAAATGTTCTAAGCTAATTTAATACACTAGTAATGGGGAAAGGATGGGTTATATTGATTTCTGCAACTAAAAAGTCTGAAAAAAATTACATGTGACCCTGATTTAATGCAGAGCACTCTTCCTAGGTTGAATGTTTCATGGGGTTTTTACCAGCAGATGCCTAGTTTGAGATTCACAGAAGGTAGATTCAGTCTGAGCAAGAGCTACTCAGCTTTGGCTGGGTTTGTGTGCAGTGATTCCTGCTCATCTGGCTCTTGAGGAGAAGGTGCAGGTAATTCATTAAAAAAAGGAAACATATAAGAGTGCCTGAAACCAGCAGCAATGCAGGTCTGTGTGCCAAACACTGCAATCTTTGCAATGTCTCTCTCTAGCTGTAGCACTTCCTTCAGCTTCAGCAAGGTTGGTTGCACAGACAGTGGCCTACCCAAAGTCACCAAAACATGTCCAAACTTGCCCTGCAGCAGGAAGCTTTTTCTGGCCAAAACTCCCACCTCCAGACATGGAGACAACAGTCATTCCTAGCTTCCCTGTCTATATACATCAATAGCATCATGCAATTCAGAAAAAAATTTTAAAAAGACTGTCTCAGGAGCTGCCTGGACCCTTTGACATTGGAAAAGGGCATTTTCTCAGACCAAGAAACCACCACAAAGCATGGGGGTTGTTGTCTAATATCCCAGGACTTGTGCTTCTCGTGTTTTAACAAGCTGGGAAGCCCAGACATGCAGAGCCACATTCAGTGCCCAGCAGTGCTGGAGAACAGATACTCAACAGGACACAAGCTGGGCTGGCCAGTTGGCCATGAAAACCCATCTGCTCATGCATCTGCTCGCCAGTGACATCCCTGTCTCTGCTAAATGGGAAGGAAATCAAAGGAGCCTGCTATTTTCTGGAGCATGCAGAGAAGCCCTGTGGGAAGGGTGCACTCCCAGTCCTGTCACACAGGGAAGCTGATGTTACAAACCTCCATTAGAATATTTATATAAGATAATATTTAAAAGGGGACAACTGTATTCAACAATGTAACAATCTCCTAAAATGAAAAAAAAAAAAAAGATTCTTTCAGATATTCTATGGAGAAGCTTTCTTAAGATTATGGCCACTGAAATTTTCACTGGTGCTAACAGCAGAGGACAGTGTAAAGAATACCCTCCAAGACAAAATTCCTACTCCCTTTTTCTGGATACTATCAATCATTCAGAATTTGCACCTGATCCTCCTGGAACACACTCTGGAGCCCACATGAAGGTAGCATAATGCCCAGTAGCTATGGCAACTCGACACCCACCACAGCTATAAAGCTGAAACAAAGCCCACTGCAATAAAGCAACTGCAAACTGTGCAAGAGGCAAAGTTCAGCTACAGACAAATCACCCATTTTGAAAAATTTGCTTCTGTGTCAATGACTTGAATTCTGTGCCCACAACCCCCTTGTACAACCAAGGGATCACAAACTTTGGGAACTTTGCCTTGTGTTAGTGTCTCGGTTTAGAGAAAAGTTTAGGAGAACACTCAGGAATAAGTGTTTCCTCTAACAAAAAGGGGGTTCCAACAACCCCTTTCCGCCAATCAGAGATTAACACTAGTGGATGAAAGTGAAAAAAACCCAACTGATTACTGACAAACAGAGTGCCAACATGGCACAGGAAAAACGGTGAATAAATATTAAATACTGAACTGTCAGACCTTGCCCTCCCCCACCAGAACAAAAAAACCACAATGGCTGCAACATGGTGGGGAGGAGGAAAAAAATGGCATTGGCTTTTGTCTCAGGGAAGGAAAAAAACCCAAAGTGTTCATGCAGCAGCTGGAGCAAAAACAAATGGGAACCTGGTGAATCTCTGATGTTGATCTCCTCTTCACAGCAGATGAAGTTGGTGGATTTAGGGTCCTTTTCATAGGAAAGGTGTCTTTACAAATAATGTGATGGGTCAAAGTATGGGTGTTACCATCTTTGAAATGGGTCTTAATGTCTCTAATAACTTCAAGCAGCAGGTTTGTTGCAGAACCCAGAGAGTCTGACTCCCCAAACAGACAAGGGGGTCTGCACAAGCCACAATTTCAGAACTTTGGGATAAAATGCCAGGTTTCAAGGGGGGGGATATGGAGTAGGTGTATTGGGAAGGCTGTACCTTCCTAGTAGCTCAGCCAATGGGGAAAAGAAGAGGGAAACAAGCACTGGGAGTTCAGGATAAAGAGAGGCTGTGCCCTCCAAAACCTCGTGAGGGAAAACCCCACGGGCACGTGCTCTGGTGGACTCTCTCCCTTTATTCCAATAAAGCTGCAGGTCACCTCTGTCTCCTTCATGGACACCGGCTTTTCACAGTGTGATTCCTGTACACTTTCCTTCACTGGGTTGGCTGTTCTGAGATCAGGGAGTGAGATGGAGCAGCCCCTCAGCTTCCTGCCTGTCCCCCAGCTGATTCATCTCCCGTCAATTCTCCGATCTCAAACCAAAACCGAACTGAACAGTTCAGGAAAAAAACAAAGGTTGCTGAAGGATTGCTGTAGAAATCTCCAAAGCCAGGGAAAGAGTAAAAAAACTTTTTGCCTAAGCTAACAAAAATCCAAGCTAGCCAAGGAATAAAGTAACGCTGTCACCTGGGAGTGAGGCTTTGAAAAAAGCCCAGGTAAGAGCCCCAAGGCTCCACCATCCCCACCTTTACTAAAGCCACAACAACCATTTCTGGGCACAGAGCAGACAATCAGGGAATAGAAAACCACCCCACAGCAACTAGCCAAAAGCTCTTAGGGAGAAAGCTTCACACAGTTGTGAAGGAGAGCAAAGCAGAGCTTTTTCCCTTGAACAAAACTCTGGGTAAGACACGCTAAAATTGTGATCTTTCACCACTTTATTATCCCACCCTGGTACCTTGTAGGTACTGATGGTGCTCAGGCTGGGGCTCTCAGATCCACACACTGTGGATCCCTTACTGTCTCCACTGAACAACTGCAGTTGCAGTCTCAGCTTGAAACAACAAAGTCAACTCACATGTAGCCTTTATTCCCCTTGATATGCAAAGCTACTCCCACTATTCACATGGGTTTCAGTGCTGTAATTCCTCTAATTCCTTACAACCTAATCTTTCTCCTGTCATTTATGGATCTGGTTGCAGGTCGTGGGTTAATGACCTAAGACTGCCCTGGAGTTAACAATTCAGTTTACCTTAGAATGAGAAGTGCTCTGATTTGTCAAGTCCAGCCCCTGAAATTTAGGATTAATTACACTGCTTGTTATCCTCACTCTTTTTGAAAAGATGAGGTATCACTGCAAACATCTCCCAACTTTGGTTGGTTGTTTGTTTGGTTGGTTGGTGCCCTCTCCTCCCACCCAAGTATCCTTTTGGGGGAAGAACAGACACTGCTCTATGAGTAGCCCTGAACTGAATGGTGAAGTTCAAAAGTCAGATCCCACTTAGCTCTTAATCAGAACAAGAGTAAAAGGCATGCAGGGCAAAGCAGCTGGAAACAGCAGCTTCCTCCATCTTCAAAGACAGAAAACTCTCCTGTAACCTCTGCCCCATATCACTCTAGAACAAAAAATTGCTCGCCCTGCTCATCTGAGGGCACACACCAACCAGCTTTTTTAGATCCTGCAACTGCCTTGAGATTGTGCTTTCTCACTGAATTCTCACTTTCTTCTTATTGGTATGTAAGTTTATATCTCAATATTAAAGAAATCACCTTAAAGTTAATTACAGCTCTTGCAAAACTACTTCATCACAAAGAATGCCTACTGAATGTGTTCTGTTTTCTTCTTTTCAAGAAGAAAAAGGCATTCCTTCTGATTGGCAAGTCACAACCATAGAAAACAAAAGCTTTAACAAGCCTACACATCTGCTTTCAGTATCTGCACATTGTATATGAAAAAGATTCTGAAGTGATAAAAATGAGTAAATTATACAACTGAGAAATGCTAACAGGACTCAGAGAATTAAAAGTTGACTTCAGCCAACCACAATTGAAATTATGTAAGTGAAAAGGACCCCAAAAATCTAGTTCTGCCTTTGTAATTCCAGAAATAGCAGAAGAGGTATAAAAGATGAAAAATACAAGTGTAAGTTGTTCAAATTACTGGAGCGGTCTGAATGCTTGAAGATGCTCATCAAACAAATGAGGAAAAAGCAAAAATGTGCAAACCATAAGTCACAGGGGTGTGGAAACTGTTTATCCCTAGCCTGGCTGTGGCACCAGGACAGTGGTAAACAGTGGCTAAGTAAGACAGAGCTGGGAGCTCAAATATGCTGAGCAGCATCAGCAAGGCAAGAATGACTTGGTTTTGGGCTCCTGACAAAGTCATCTTTGCTGCTGCCTCACACTTGCACTATGAGAATCCCACTGACTTTCACTCTCCAAATGCTCCATGGATCTGCTAAATCAGCTTTCCAAAATGAAACTAAGAGATACCTGTGTGACCATTTAAGCATTATCAAATGTGGTCCGAGATCACAGAGTAAGCTGTATTTTCAGGTGTTACAAGTTGCTCACTGTTACCTTATTCCTGAATTGTTATTTTCCAGCCTTTCTGAAGCTCCTGGAGAAGCACAACTGCCTGAAGCAACACACAGTGTGCCTTCTGCAGTATCCAGGAAGTATATGCAGTATAGGAAGATATGCTACATGCATAGGCAGCAGACACAGCCAGGGGAGAAAGAGCATTACAGAATGGTAATAAATCAGTGTGTTTCAAACCATCTCTGTTCAATACAGAAATGCATAACCTGGGTTAGTGACCAGAAGACAGAGTGGGGGAAAACCCTGGTGCAGACCTGAGACAGTTAAGTGCTAATTAGGGTTACTACAAACATGATGACAATATTCCAGAGCTCCAATTCAATTGCATATTAATTTCAACACTGAACCCAGACCTTCCCATGCCTCTAAATAAGCAAGTTGACCAGGCTGTAACCCACAGATCAAATCCACCAAGTGGTCTGATGAACCAGTGGCTTCATGAGGCTTTTGGGGAGCTCCAAGCAGACACTTTTAGCTTTTCCAGGATGCAAGCCCAGCTTAGCAGTGCTTGCTTTTCTGTCCCTCCACTCCCCAGTGACTCAGACAGATAAGATACATTTCTGATACTGAATTATTCAGCATAATTCATCAGATAAGAAAACTGGGTCTGGGCTTCTTCCCTTCCCAGTGAAGCTGCTCTCTGTAGCAAAGAACAGAGCATCTTCTTGGCTGCCACATTTCAGTGCCATTCATATTAAAATCACATCTGATTCTGGCTTTCTTGTCACCCAGTGTGACTTCTTAGGAGTTCTTCAGAGACTGGGAGCAATATAGAGCAATTCATTAAAAATGCCCCTGCAGCCCACACCCCTTCCTTAGTCTGGAATTTTGCAACTGTGATGCTGTGAAAGTATTTCAGCTGTACACTTGATTGTCTCAGACAGGAATTTACTCTGGAAATAGGGCAGAAGATGACAGCATTACCACCCTGAGTGGTGTTAGCCTGCCACATGTGCCACAAGCATAGTGCAGGTCACAGACAGCCTGGATCATTCTGTGTGGAAAAGATGTTTCTGTCACACTCATCATAGAATTTTCTTCCCCTGGCTTTTTTTCCAAGCAGTCTGCTACAGCACACAGAAGAAATGGAGATGGCCTTGATGACCTTAAAGGTCTTTTCCAACCTGGATGATTTTGTAAGTGCATCATGAACAGAGGCTCCCAGGTAGCAGCTCCTTTATGCTCACACATTTAGACAATCAAAGTAGCACAAGAAAGAACAGGGATTTCTGGCAAGGGAAACTGCAAAAAAAAGGTCTTTACACGGAAGACGTTGAGCTCCTTACAAAAAAAATCAGAGTATCAATCTGGTACTCTCAGGGTTCCTTTGTCATGTTTCAAAATGAAAGCATCAGTGCTGAACTCTGCAGGAGTCAATGTTCCTGCTCACTGCAACACCTCTACAAACAAGTTCAGCACAATGGAAGAGCTGAGGCACAACAGCCAATTCTGCATCAACTCGGATGTGTTGCAATCACTGTTTGCTCCCACATACTACCCATGAAGGAGGAGAAAATTCATTCAGCAAAAGAGATGCAATTTTTGGCCATTTGTTTCTCTTCAGCATTTGGCTGGTGGCATGGGATTGCCATGAAGTATAGCACAGAGCTCTTCTGGAGACGTCCTGTTTGCTTGCAGTGCTGAAAAAACCCCAACACTGGAACAGAGCCAGCAACGAAAGATTCTTAAAACTTGTATTTTTATTAGATGCTGAGTTGAGGTTGTTGAATCTTTCAGGCAGCCAGACAGTGAATTACAGATTCAGTTAGGAAAATCTTGTGATTTTCTGTGCAACTCATGTGCCTGAAGTAACTTAGGTTTGGAAAGTGACTGGTCACACCACAAGCAGTATTTGTTGAGTCACAGGTCCAGATGCACATGGACATGTAAACCATAGCTCTGTTCAGTACTGTCTCTGAAGCTGCAGTCACAACATCAGTAGCTTAAGCTTTTTGAAGACTTAACAGTCCTAATGACTACCTTGTGCATTTGGCAGCAACTCTACTCCTCCACATTCAGAGGATACTGAAGAAAATAGGAACTACTCCAATATCCAGGCAAGCTCAGAATATATGCCCAGGGTATCTTACATTTATCTTTTTATTGCTTTGCCCTATAGATATGGCACCTTTTCAGGTGACAAGTCATGATGAAAGGCAGAACACAACCTGCTGGTCTAACACTGAAGTTTTATCTTTGTTTCCCAGCTGTCTGTGTAACACTATATACTTACATCTTCTGGATTCCTAGGAGAAAGTAAAGCTGCTCTCTATTGGAGATACTCAATCTTGACCTAACAGCATTTTAAAATCATAATCCTAAGTCCAACCTTTCAAACCTGCAATGTCCAAGACCCTCTGGAAGTGAGGATCAGGGCTTACATTTTCCAGTAGGTCACATCAGCTGGCCTGGGAGGCAGCATAGCGTTTTTTGAGTCTTGAGTTAACAAAGAGTGACAAGTCAAAGGCATTTCACTTAACAAAACCCTGCTAAATTCCTTAACCTTGGGAAAAGCTACACTCCACAGTACCTTGGTCTACAAAGAAACTGACACAGGGGTTCTGTGGTTTTGCTTAAAGACACCAAGAGAAGATGTATCTTCAAAACTTGGCAAGAAAAACTGCAAGAATGTTATTGTGACATGCCAAGGAAAGAGATTTAAACGTACTTCTCTGGGATCCAAGAGTCTGTGCAGTGGATATAGCCCAGAATTCAATATGGCAGTTCTGCCCTGGCATTCACATATTAGGAGTTTAATTGCTGTTTCACCAATCCATGCTCAGTTTAGAAATTGGTGGGAAGGAAAAGAGAAGCAAATGGAAAGTCACTTAGACCAGGCAAAGCGCAAAGCAGATAATTTAAAAGGCCTTTTAAAATAAAATCTATGATGGTAGAGGAGTTTATCACCAGCACCTACTGGACATACCAAATGGTACAATTTATTACTTCAAGCTGTCGTGACTAAGCTGCATCCAAAGCCCTCCTCATTCAGCCTTAAAACTGAACAGAACCTCTAATCTCGATCCTATCAGGTTTTTTCTGCTTATCCTCTGTTACATTTCAATTTAAAATCAAATGTTATTGCCAACACTCTTCAGCTCCAGTAAGCACAGAAAAACCTAAACCCACAAGCAGGAACTACTTTTAATCACACAGGACAGGCACCTGGGAACCACTGGATCCATTGACACTTGTTTCATACTGGCACATACCATCACACCAGGGCATGGAGATGACACAAACAACCACCAGCATTGTCAGCATTCAGGCAAACAGCCTCTCCCCACTCAACTCCTTCTGTCATTGCCATCAGTACCATGATTGCTATCCTCAAAGCTGCACAGATCTTATTTTCATGAACATAAACTAATGTTCTGAGCTGACATGGGACAAGAAGTCACCTCTGCCAGCATTCCTCAGCCAAAACCTGCAGCAGCCAGCTAAGCACAGAGCACATGCACAGTAGTGTTTGTGGAAGAACTACAATGAACTTGCTTCACTGTACACCCAGACTACAAAGTCATCTTCAATGCAGTCCATGAAGGAATCATCACCAGACCATTTGGCTCAGCCTGGCATAAAGCAGGAGCCAACAGCACAGCTCCAGTTCTAGTCCTAGATGTCCCCAAACAACTCTGAACTCTTCCCTTCATTTGCCTTTTCAGTCTACCCCTGGAAATCTAAATGAGAGCACAGTTTGGTGGGTGGCAGGGAGGCCTGCACTTCTACCCAGCTTCTACAGATACCAGTCTCCATTTCCCTCCCCTTCAACAGCATGACTTTGGCATTTTGGCATCATTTTTCAAGAAAGGATGTCCAAAACTACAAAGTAAATTAATACCCCATGTAGTCATAATTCAAAGTGTAAGAGTAGATGTTTGGTGTCTCACTGCACTGGACAGGCTCAAAAATCAGATAAAAGAGAGGTTGGAACTACAAAGCAGTCAAGTGAAATCAAACAGGAGGACAGCTGAACGAGTACCAGTGAATCACCAACTATGAAGTTTCACAAAGCAATTGAAGTACTTCAAAGTCACAGGAAAGGTTCAATTCTCAGAAGCCATGCAAAACAACCAGCCAAGGGAGAGTTACAAAATGCTGCCTGTGCTTTAAGGCCCACTCCCCATCCCAGCTTTTACCACACACAATTAACTAATTTTAAAATTAGCTGATTTTGTAGTAACCACCACTTATGCAACCTCCTCACAAATAAAAATTATTTCTGGTGCTTTTAGAAAGCTTAAATAATGCTCTGAGAGCAAATACAAGAGTTCATGCCACTGTTGTCTATCCACAAGAGGTGCAAACACTTTAAGCTAATGAATCAGTTAAACAGATTGATCAGGGCTCTGTGAATGGATTTAAGCAACTAGGCTGTCTCTGAGATTCACTTTCCTTGTTGAGAAGGACAAAAGGTTAAACAACCCATGCTTTTACCAGGCTGAACAAAGCCATAATATCATTTGATGTGGAACAGTGGTGCTTTTATAGGCACTTAAACAACAATCAGGATGGAAGTTTCCCCCACAAGTCTTAAAGCTCCAACTACACCAGCTGAAGACTAAACCACTCATCTGATAGAGAAAGAATCATATTTTGCCATCTTCTCCTTAGTGGTTGTCACGATGGTAGCTGGAGGGCCAGGGAAAAGAGAGAAAATAATTCTGTTTATTTTCTGTATCTTCATCAAAAGTGTGGGAAAACCTTCTGTAAACTTTTTCTCAAGAGAGCTGACAACTGTGGTTCTTTACACCACACATCACATCTGAACCCAGAGAACTCCTGTATAGCTGGTTACAAATACCCCATGCACAAATACCTGTGATTCAACAACAGTGTAAATTATTTACATGTGTCAGGAAATTAATCCCTGTCTTTTCCTCCTCCATTTATCTTCCTGCAGCCACCAACCTTAATTCCCAATAAAACCATCCTACCTCTTGCTTCTGTTTCCCGCACCTAAGATGAAAGCTGCCATGGAATGCTGAGAAGTTTCTCAGATCTTTAATGGGGAAATGTGCAGCAGCACCAGGATACCTGACTGTGTTTGCAAGGAACAACAGTTCTTTATGAGGGACATATTGTCTTAAATGTAGATTATGGGAATACAATAGTTTCTCTGCTGTTTGTCATTGCTGTATCCCAGCTCCAGGAGGCTGCTTGTATTCTGCTACTGAGTACACCAACAGGTGTTCATTCCTGATGCTCTGGTAACCTCAGCCAGTTTTCTTCTAGAAATACCACTATGACCATCTTCCTTCTTTTTTTTCCTCTCTTCCTACAGACTTATGCTTTGAGTTTACAAAGCATCATCACTGAAAAGCAAACCAAAAATCAGCTTTCCAAAAAGAGACAGGCAAGTTTTCTGATTTTCTCAAGTCTGTGATAGTGCACCTCATTCACACTGCTGTTGATGTTACAGAATCACAGAATCATTAGGGTTGGAAGAAACCTCTGGAGATCATCCAGTCCAACCCCCCTGCCAAGGCAGGGTCACCTGGCATTCACAACCTTAACCACGGCATTTCCTTATGGATCAATTTTGTGTAACACCATGTCGTGAGCAGAGCTGGAAATTCCTTATCCTTGGTTTGCAATTCTTCATGTGTCAGGTACGCCATAACACTAAACCCCACGTCACCTTAAAGCTTCCCTGTCAGAGTCCAGGGCATCCCTCTGGGGGCCCTGGAAGGTCACAGACCTTGGCAGACCCGAGCAAGAGGGTTTGAAACCTGGGCAGGGGGGTCTGTCCAGGGAGAGTGCCTGGCACAGAGCCCAGGAAGACACAGGCTTTGATTTCAGTCCATGAGAAAAACTTCCAACACAGAGAGGAATTACAAGTCACAAGGGTGTGACAGACAGTAGTGTAGTTTATCACCAGGTGGAAAATTGTGTAGTTTTGGGTTTTTAGAATGGAGGTGAATGGGGGAACAAGATGGAGGTTTTAGGGTGGTGCCCTGGGTTCTTCTTGTTCTCCCTTGGCATCCATTTTCTGCAGTGACGGGGACACTAAGTAGTTTAAGGAGATTGGGTCAGAGTAGAGATGACCCCTTTAGTATAGGTGATAGGCATTGGCACAGAATTGTAAATAATAGACACATAATTATCTGTATAAGAGGCAGCGACCTCCCATCACGGGGGGAGTCGCCGTGTCCGAGCTGCTGTGAACACCTTGGCCGGGCACAGAGAGAAATGTAAGATAAGAAATAATAAACACGTGAGAAACCAAGAAAAAACAAGGCCTTGAAGACTGCGCTTTTCTCTTGTGACGCGGCTCAGGGCTTTTAGAGGGCCAAGGACTTTCAACAACCTGAATCTGGGGTGAGAAAGCAAACCCGAGACTTCCCAAGTCAAAATCCATCACAACTGACCTTTTTGCCCTCGGTGCTCTCCCCGCTGACGTAGGAGAGTTTCCGGCGGACGTAGAAGAGCATGTCGTCCTGCCGGGGCGCCCACTTCTCCATGAAATACGTGGAGAACATCCAAGTCCAGAACACAATTCGGTCATCTTTGAAACACCCTAGAGAGGCACAAAAGAAAGGAGAGGGAAGAGTTGTGAGTGAGGATGTCTGAGGCTGTTTTACACCACAATGACACAGACTCCGGGCTTCAGAAGGCTGAAAATGACTCCTTTATTTTTGGGACGTGACTCCCTTTTCTACTATTTTACACAATCCAATCTGATGGGTGAAAAGGGCAAACCTCTTCAATCACATTGGTCAGAGCAGAGGGACATCAAGAAGCAGTCCCTCCTAGGAAAAGAAATGAATAACAAAGATAGTTAAAAAAACATTTCTTCCTTACAGAAAATTCCCTGGGAAAAGAATTTCAGAAAACCAAAACACATCAGGCATGGAACCAGGGCTACAGATGTCACTTCTGCTTGTGCTTAACACAACACCAGAACTGTAGCTCCAAGTTCTTCTGTGGTGCACAGAGCAGCTGTCATTTGGCCTGAGGCCACAGCCTGTCTTGGGCCCATTGTCAAGCACATCCCAGCAGCCAATCTGCCCCACAAACACAGGTCAGGGTCAGCCCCTGGTTCTGCCTGTGCCACAAAGAAGTGCAGGGTCAATATTCTGTGGGAGAAAACATGAAAGCCACACTCAAGCACTTTCAGACACGTGGGGACAGTACATGCTCCAGTTAATGACCTAAAGCCACAAGGTGCCAACAGATTTTTTTTATGGGGTCTTGGGGATTAGAGCCAATCCCTCAGGAGCCACCAGCTGATGCCTTCCCTAAGCCAATAGCCAGGAACAAGAATGTACCTGTGCAGGGATGACTGTAATTCACTCTCTCTCTGACAAAGGAACAAAATCCATCTCAAGGAAACGATGAGTTAACAAGACTTGAATCCCAATTACACAATAAAAAGTGGGAGGAAAAGGGCAAAAATGGGAAGAGGAAGATGCCACGAAGTCTCATTCAAGGAGACTAATGACATCAGCAATAGCACTGCAGTTGGGCCTCTCCCCAAGAAAAGGAGGCACATTAGAGGTGATATTTCATTTTGTGAAACTCTTCAAAGCACTTAGCTGTAATAAAACAGCAAAGGGTGCTGCACCTTTTGTATTGTTAAAGATAAGAAGAGAAAGCAGTACTGTGCCTAGTGATAGGGGAGCTGATTATTACTCCATGGAGTGATTGCATCCCCTCCCCAAAGCCCTACTGAGAGATAACTGGATGTTACAATCGAGCTGTTCTAAACACACGAGGAGAGAAACACTAAAAGGAATTACAAATAATTATATTGCTGACAAACAACAAAACCCTACAATGGATAGTGGGGGTAATGGATGGTTATTATGTACAAGACAGCAAGACAGGTGGAGGTGTATGCACACATGTGCCACTGCCAACCCCTTCTCCAGAACATCTACCCTTTACAGGACATCCTTCACATTTTCCTGCTTCATTCTGTGTGCAGTATTTGCCAGACAAATCTTTCTTCCAATCTTTAATTACTGGAGTGAGCAGGAGATTAGGCTTTCAAAATTTTAGGAGACAGATGTATGACTGAAAGAAAAATATTAAGTGTCTCCAAACTAAATAAAAAAAAAGTAATATTGAAACCACAATAAAAAGCTACTGATGGACCGTGCACAGAGTACATTAATCAACATCAGGCAGGACAGTATTTGAATATATGTATATAACTGATAAAAAAAACCCAAAAACCAAAAACCAAAAAAAACCCCACCAAAACAAACAAACAAAAAATGAACCACAACCAACCAACCAAACGTAGAAAGACTGAGGAAGAACAGAAAAAGGCCAAGGCAGTTAGTTCCCAGTGCAGGTTAATTCTAAGCCACTCTGCAATTACTTTATTTGCATGACTGCAGTGAAGTAGTTTCAAGTACTTAAGGCAGCATGGAACACAATGTGTAATCCTGAATAAAACCTGCACTAAATACTTGAGTAGTTAAAGAGCATCCATTTTTTCCAGTGGACAAATGGAATCAAGCTGGAGAGATCAATCTGGAGAGATCAGATACAGGATCCTGGGCATCTTCATCATGGGAATGGTTCTTCAGGGCACAGATGAACAGGACTGTGTATAACAAACAGTTACACCTGAGAGCATTATCATGCAAGAGTGGATTCCACTGTGTTCAGACTCACAAAACCAGTCAGAAAAAGGACAGGATTATCACTTGTCTGTATATTCACACAGGACTATCAAGAAGAGAAAAAGAACTATTCAGGTTTAAGGATAAACCTCGCTGACACAAGGACAAATGGCTCTAAACTACCCAGTGATACCTATGCAGCTGGAAATTCAAAGCTGATTCCTAAGCATTCAAGCCATGGAAGTTCAGGAGCAATCCCCTCACTTGGAACAGTGAAAGCAAAAATCCCTGCAGCTAAGACAGAGCTCAACCTGGTTAAGAAAGTTCCTGTGGTGCCCGTGACAGCCGAGGACACCATGACCCAGTCCTGCCTCTATATTTAGCAAAGAGCAGAAAATGGCACACATTCAACATGATTAACTAATGGTGTCAAAGACACTTATTAAATCTCATGGGGTTAGAGTACCTGAATGCCCAGCCTTAATTAGAGGGGGAGGGAGGAGAAGAGAGGGAAAGATGATTGCCCTGAGTTCCTCTGAAGTTCTAAGAAAGGCAAAGGAAAAGCTAAAAAAGAAGGTACGTTTTGTAAGAACTATCTCTGAAAGTGCTCTGGTGTTCAGAAATACACTGCTTTGGTGTGTTCCACAAAAAAGGAAAAAAAAAACCAAAACAAACTCTAGGCAAGGCACTCCTACATTTATAATGCAAAATCAAGTTAGCCAAACCCAGCATTATAGAAAAGGGTTTATTGATCACTTCTAGATTCTCACAGTACATGCAGAACTCTGAGAAACTGTCCATGAGTTGCTGCTATCATCAGGTGTGTTTTAGGCTATAAACCACAGGAATTACTATGCTCACCTGAGTATTTAGGGGTGGCCATAGCAGAGATATTTAGCATGTATATATATGAGATATATATCACATATATATGTTTATTTATATATATTTTAAAAGATATAGCATATATTTATAAAGCATATATATAATATATATGAGATATATAGCACATATTTATATAGCATATATATACACACATACAGTGCACGTATATATACACACATATACAGTGTGTATATATATAGTGTGTATATATATACAGTATGTGTATATATATACATATATACAGTGTATATATATACACAGTGTGTGTATATATACATATATACAGTGTGTGTGTGTATATATATACACACATATACAGTGTGTATATATAGTGTGTATATATATACATATATACAGTGTGTATATATACACAGTGTGTGTATATATACATATATACAGTGTATATATATACAGTGTGTGTATATATACCTATATACAGTGTATATATATACAGTGTCTGTATATATATACACACATACAGTATATATATATATACAGTGTATGTATATATATACTCATACAGTATATATATAGTGTATGTGTATATATATACACATACAGTGTGTATATATACAGTGTATATATATATACACACATATACCCTATATATATATAATATATATATACACATACACCATATATATATACAAGGTGTGTGTACAT
>JBBMKD010000053.1:65963702-65979955 GCA_037834095.1 Argya squamiceps | reverse complement strand
TATATATATCGTATATGTGTATATATACACATATACGGTGTATATATATATAGTATATATATATATACACATATACACTATATATATACAGTATATATATACACATATACACTGTATATATATACAGTGTGTGTACATATACAGTGTATGTACATATATACACATACACAGTGTATATATATACAGTGTATATATACACATATATACAGTGTATATATATACAGTGTATATATATACATATATACACTGTATATATATACAGTGTTTTTTATATATACACACATATACAGTGTATATATATGCACATATACAGTGTACATATATATACCATGAGTGTAGATAGATAGATAGATAGATAGATAGATAGCATATACATTTCTGGGTGGTCATACCTGCAGGAGAACAACAGAACTAGATAGGATACCAGCATTTTGTGTCTGTTTTCACCCTTGCTGGGGAACACAGGACAAACTGATTCCAGGGATTCAGCCTTAGTCTAAACAGAAAACCGGGGGACAAAAGCACTGCAGCACTGAACCTACTCCAGCACTGCAGCACAATGCAGGGGAAAAACCCTGGAAACCCTTAGAGCCACCTTGGATCACTGTCAATTCCAATCCCACCTGCAGCTGATGAGATGTAAAACTCTTCTCTATGCTTCAAGGATGCTTGCAGATTCTGCTGTAATTAAAACCAGCCTAAGGATGCTGTGGCTGTTGTGACTGCAGTGACTAAAGGATTCATCTTGAAGCCAAAAAGAGCCAAACCACAGCAAAACAGCAGCTTTTATTCTATTCTAGTAGAAACAGAGAGGATGTGCAACAGCACACAAGAAGAATAGCCTTTAAAATCTACTATTAAATTGCATTAACTTGCAAAGGAGACAACAATATTTTTATTTGTAACCAGAGCTTCTTAAAACTTGAGAGGGAGAAAATCTATTACAATTTAAAGCCAGAAACTGTCAGATCCAGTATGTCCACTCAGGAATGTCTTTAACTATTAGATCCCTACCTTACAGTAATATTGGTCATTTACAGCATGTCACTGGAAACCTTCCAGCTTTGCCAAAAAGAAAATTGGAAACATCTATAGTTGAGAGTATGTAGCAAGTCAGCTTCCTGAAAACGCTCCTCCCCTAGCAAATCCTGCTTCTAAAGGAATAAAATGGAATTAAGAGTTCAGACTATAAATCTTAATAAACTCAAAGCTGGTTATATAATTATGAGACCTTTGTCATGAACAAATCCTAACTACAACAATTACTGTAATTATTCATTTACATTTATTTTATCCTCATTAGAAGCAAAATTTATGCCAACTGCTATGTAATAATTGTCTTTCTTACCTATTATTTTATACTGAACATTCATTTCAGAGAACTGACTTTATATCCACATAGGAAATCGTGAATTTAATTTTTTTAATGCTTTCCAAAAAATCCTTGGATAAAGGAAAGTGTCAGGTTATTATTTTGCTTCAAAGGAATAGAAGAAAAGATTTCCCATTCAGTGGATAATCATTTTTTCAGCATGTACAACTCAGAGCTTAGAAGAACAATAATTTCAGCTAGACAGGGTTTATTCCTATGCTTTTATTCCTTCAGTCTGCCAGGAGATAGTCGTCACTGTGAAACATTATAAAACTCATTTCATCCAACACTGCCACAGTGATCATCTGTAAAATAACCATCCTTAGATGTTTAGGGGTTAATTAAACACAAATGAAGATCTTTACAACCCCAGCATGGTCACAAAATGAGAGTTCTAAGCAATTCACACTGTACTTAATTTTTATTTTGAGTTTAGCCAAGTATTCTGCAAGGACAATATAAGAAGAGCTCCACATACATTAAAACTGCCTTTGATGTTATAAGGTTGCTATTCTGACTGCATGAAATTAGAATGGATGTTCCCTGTCTAGAGATAGTTGCCAGCTAACCAGACCATCAGAAATCCAGAGTTCAGGCCCCTTCCCATGACTAGGTACAGGGCCACCACTTAATCCCTTCAGCTTGAGGTTACAAAAACAGGACTCCAGTGAACTTTCAGAAGTTCAATGGCAAGCAATAGTTGGAAGGCAGGTGACACAGAAGGAATAAATTTTACTGGCAGAACTTTAGCTAAAAAAAGAAGGCATCATGGTAACAGCAGCAACAGGGGCAAGACTGATGCCACAGACACAACCCTCCTCCTTACCCTAAAGTAGAGTTAATTATTCTACCCCACCAAGTGTGGCATGCACACATCTATTAATGTAAGATGATGAAGATTCAGTATTATCCCAGTCAGAAAAACTTGAGATCCGTAGCTTATATGTTTATTCAGAAAACAGCTGGAGATGAGCCAAGAAATCCATAAAAGAGTGTGGAACCTGGCTGCAGGGAGGCAAGGATTGATTTCAAGGAAATCCATACCTGCACACTGGGCTCCCCAGCTGTGCAGTTACAAATTCAGGAAGTCTCATAGTGCCTGTGCCATCTCACCAACTTTTTGGCAGGATGCAATTAAATGGTCCGGAGATAACTAGAATGGAAGAAGCTCTCCCCCTTCTCCCAGCTAAACTGAGGAAGAACTCAGCCTTCCTTCCTCCATTTGAGTCTGGGAAAATGAGCGGCCTCCCTCTTTCCTCTCCAGCTTCAGAGACTGAAGAAGCCCATTAAGCTGAGCAGAAGGGAGAGCAGCAAAAAGCATCACCACAGAGAAGCAGACAAGGAAGAACCCAAAGGGTTTCTGATGCTGCTTCACCCAGCAGCAGAAAAAAACCCAAACTGACTGAAAAAGAAGAAACCCTGTCAACAAAAACAAGTATCCATTGTCTTTTCTTCAGCCTTCAAGTGATTTTCAACATGCACACAACCTCCACCTCCCCCCATCTCCTTCTTCCCGAGGTAAGAAGCCCTGCCAGGTGCCTCCAGCCTCCCAGAGCTCCACTGGCCAGGAACTGAACAGACACCTCATTTCAGATCCAGGCCCCCACCTGCCACCATAGATGGGCCAGTGCTCTGCCTCACCAGGCAGGAATGACCCAGTGCCACGTGATGCTGATGCCTCAAGTTTTAGCCTTCATGTCTCCAGATTCTGTGCTGCCTTGGTGTGTAGTTCTGAGCCTCATATTAAGTGTTAGTAACTTCTCTTCACAGAGTAGGGAGACAAAACAAATCTTTTTCCTGCTGAAGACCAAGGACACCGAGTACAACTTGCAGGTCCAAAAGCACAAACAAGGGTGGGCTGAAGGGAGGAACAAGAAGGATGGGACTTCACAACCTGAAGCTGTAACTGGACAATTAAACTCCAATATGCAAATGAACCAAAACTTATAAAAATGTAAGACCTTGTGACTGATCAGCCATTTTGTGACCATTCTTAGTCCACCTTGGGTGTAGCCCTGGTCAGTCCCTGTCCTGCCCAAGGTGTACCCTAAAAGCCTTTCAGTGAATATCTACTTTACTGTCTAGCTCTGTCCAATCTCTGTTTCAGGTCAGCCTTCCCAAGGCATCAATGCCACTGACAGCTTTTCTGGTTCCATCACTGGCTCCTCCCAGCACTTGGCAGAGCCCCCAGTGGGAGAAACATCCCAGTGCTCTGGAAAAAAACCCCAAAAGAGCCACAGGAACCCCCTGAGCTCACTGGAATCTTGTAACAGTTGTCCTTGGTCTCCAGCAGGAAAAGGATTTGTTTTGTCTTCCTACTCTGTGAAGAGAGCTGACTAACACTTAATATGAGGCTCAGAGATGCATCCCTGGGCAGCACAGAATCTGAAAAACATGAAAGCTAAAACTTCAGGCATCACAAGCACAGCAAGAGACTCCACTGCAGCTCCTGCAGGAGGACTGCCAAGGCACTGCTCCCCAGCAGCTCAACAGCCACAAAAACTTCTCACCTCCAATCCCCTTCCCGAAACAGCCACAGGAAGGATGCAGGAACATCAGAGTCCCTACCCCTGGTTGCCTTCCAGTACTCAAGCACTGCACCTGGGGTTTGTATAAATTTACCCTGATTTACAAGAAGTTTGACAGTAGAACTGAACTACCAAAATCAAATAATTAAAGGCAAGGATAGCTGGTGCCAATCTAACACATGTGCACAGATTTCCTAATAAATGCAATTATGGTATTTCTATAATACTTTTTTGGGGGGTTTTCTACCTTCTGATTAGTCCCTGGCAAGCAAGAGGAAGAGTGCAGACACAGCCAGCACTCAGAGATCAGAGCAAGGCTCCTCCATGAAGCTGCTCTCATTTAACTGAGGACAGCAGAGCAGAGCAGACCTTTAGGTTGTTGATCTGTCTGTTATTTCTGGTTTATTAACAGTATCTGTAATGATCCATCCAATAGAGACAAAGGACTGACCTATTTGCAGACTGTTGCAAAAAGCCCCAACTTTGTACAACAGAAAGTGTGGCAGTACATTTATTCCACCGCCTGCTGATTTTGTGTAGAAGTCCACATAGTCCAGGCAATTATGCATAACTCTTACCAGGTGTAACCACATATTATTCTGACTTCTAAAGCATGTTTTTTAAGAGGTTACCATAATTATCCGATTAAAAAATTATCACTAGGGAAGTATTTCCTATATCTCATCCATCCAGTGGTGTCTTTTGAGTTACTTTGCTTTTTCCATTTAAATAATGCTTTTACCAAGCTCAGTGAAATTGGTCTTGCTATCCTACACCAATCTCTGAAACCTACAATGTGTTTCCCTGCCTTTTCCTGCAGCTCCTACTGTTTTAACCTCTCTGCCTCTTCTCTGTGCATCTACCCAGAGTTAAAGCCAGATTAATGAATATAATACCATGCAGTCCTTTCAGGTACTGGTCATTATTGCTGTGCCTAAGAACCCAGACAGCCCTGCCAAAGTTACAAACACTTAATGCATGTCTCATGTATTTAAGGACTTTACATGGCCCCAGTGGTATTCATAGACTTATGGAATGGGGAGAGGAGGTCTCAGGGTGAAGAGAATCTTCAAACACAACTATGCATTCTACAGTTTGCAGGAAAAGTTTAGGAAAGGGAAGGTTTCAGCTGGTTTTCAAAAGAAAATACAGTACTTTGGGATTAAAAAACGGTGTAAGAGATGGCTCTAGCTCACCTAGGAAAGGCCTTAAGGAAGAAAAAAGCAGCCAAAAGAGGTTCTGGCCTTGCAAACCTCCCCAGCCAGAGAACACAAAGTAGAGGACAAAGCACAGAGAGTATTGCTCAACAACTCATCACCTGAAGGGTCTTTTTCAACATTTATTTTAGGGCCCAAAAGTTTATTTACTTCCTCAGCCACAAAGGGGAGTTGGTGGAGGGGGGCAAAGGGTGTGAGGCACAACACTTCTGCACACTTGAATCATCAGAGAAAGAGTCTAATCAGGAGATAAAACTGAGAGCAGAGTCAGCACCTGTCAATTTTGAAGGAGCTCTTTCACATATTTAGACACTGAACTCAAAAAGAAGTATTAACAAATGATCTAGGTTGCACAGAAGGCACGAAAATTCAAGTCAAAAAACCACCAGAAGAGGGTTGTCTGCCCCCAACACTAACTCTTTTGGTTTGAGTCACTTAGCAGCCCTGCCTGACTATTCCATCTGTCAGGATAAGGCAATATTGTCATCCTCTCACAGAGACAGATCAGTTTAATAGATAGATACCTTCCAAATATTTCATTTGTACTTAATCAGAAACATGCTTTAAGCCATTCTTTGCTCTCAGATACATAGATTATGACTCTAAAGTACACAAGCAGAGATGAGCCTAAAACCATTCATGGAAACACAGGAAAGATACCAAGGACCTATTTAGACCCCGATTATCAAAGTGTCATCCAGTGTCTGGAACTACAACTTGGAGTGTCCTGGCAGGACAGCACAGAACTGCAGTTTAACCTCTTCCTAAACAATCTCCCTGCCAGCACTTTGATCTGCCTTGGTTAATTAAACAGTGACACAAAGAGCTTATTTTTCTTGTCTCTCATGAGCTTATTGGGATTAACCCCGGGGTATTATTGTGCAGCACAATGTCTTACATGGGGTTTCATGATCAAAGTTATATATCCAGTAACTCCACAGAGTTACTAAAAAATCAGCACAGAAATACCACAAAGCAGCTAAATTCAGATAATCAAAACCAGCACGGTACGAAATTAAAGAAGAAATATTTCACACTCTCTCTGTATTACACCTCATAGTGAAACACTACTACAGGGCATTCCTGATGAGGAAATCCCTTGAAGAACACTTTCCTTTTAATTCCAAGGAATACAAAAACATCATGTAAGAGCAGCGAGTCAAGCCCAAAGGTTGTTTAGCCCAGTATTGTGCCTTGACCAGCCCTGGAGAGGGACAGGGAGGAGCAGAGGACGATGCAGGAGTGCATTACCTTTCTCCTCAGTACCCTCAGTGTCTCTGTGCCAGAGACCAGTGAACAAGGCAGCTCCTGCTGGATGGCCATTCTGGTCACCTGTCCATCATCGCCTTGGACACAACTAGACTTTCACAACCTACAATTGTTTGTGACCGTGAATCCCACAGCTTCTACCACACAGGAGGTGGTTTCATCTGGTTTGAGAGTTTTTTAGGGGCTTGGGGATTTTCTTTCCTTCTGATTTCCAGCTTTAAGCAACAGTTTTATTCACAGAAAGGCACAGTGAGCACTTACTGCCTGCACACTGCATGTTCACACCATCCACTTCACAAGTATTTTGTGGCACCCAGGACCCAAAGCATCCCTTTACCAGGCTGACAAATCCTACCCTACCAGATTGGGGTTCCCTGTACAAAAGTCATCCCCATAGCACCTCTACTGCCCTTCTCTGAACCTTTTCAAGTCTACAGTATTAAAGATGAGGAAATTCCATGGAAACTTTCTGTGGCAAAACACTCATTTCAATCCCTTCCCTCACAGCTTCTAACACCTGACACTCTCTTTTGACTGCACTGAACACAGGAACCATTGCAGCTCCCAGATTAGGGAACACCAACTTGCTCTGTGAAGATGGTGTTTGCTAATCAGCTAAAGCCAGGGGCAGAGTTCCTAATGCAGAAAGTTTTGGGGCACAAACCTGCCTTTCCACAAAGCTATTTCCTCTTGTTCCCTGCTCTTCACATCTCATTGCAGAGCTGCAGCACAACTAAAAGGAAGACCCCTGATGGCACAGGCAGAACAACAGTGCAGGTTTCAAATGTGCTTGTGCACAAGTGGACACATTACCAGGCCTAGGAGAGGGCACATCAGAGCTTCTACAGGCAACACTTCAAAGACAACCAGGTGTGAAAACTGCACAGCTTTGCTCTAAGCAAGTCCATCCCAGTGAAGAGCCCATCTTCACTTTCAATGCATCTTTATCAACAATACCTTACACAGGAAGCCTCAATATTTAATATCCTTTAATTTGCCAAGATTAAATTTATAAAAACCCACTTTGGAAACAATTCCACCCACCTGAGGAATACCCTTCACACTGAAGAGCAATCAACCAACACAAGTTTCTCAGTTGCCTCCCTTGCTCCTAAGATCTTGTACAGCCTTTTCTGAATCCAAACAATTATTATCTGCTATTTTAGAACAACTCAGCTGATCTTGCAGCTGATGCTAAGGTTTACACAACAGCCATGCAGTGTCATATATTACAGTACTGGAATGCACTTGATGCTGGCCCCCAAAATTCAAGGGACATACAAATGTTTGTGTAATATTTTGAAAGTCCACTAAAAGTGACAGAGAAAGGTGTAACTGGACATGACTGAGGTTAAACACTGGCCACAAAGTTTGGTGGGGTTTCAGAGCTTCCTCAAATTTGGACCCTTTGATCCTGGAAAATCCTGGCAAAACCCAGTATTGCTGATTTGTTATTTCATTTAATGCAGGTAGTGAGAATATTGAAGACAAAGAAGTGCTCACTTGCACAAAAGCATTAAGGAGTCTCACTGTTTGGACTCTGGGCATTGCAGTTTCCTCCTTTATTCTCCTTGGGATGGTTTCTGTGTTACTCAGAAGTGGAAGGTGGGAGAGAGATTACTTTCTTCAATCCCTATTGGTTTCAATTCTCCATTTCCATTTCTACCTGCAGTTCTTCCACAGCAGAAAATTGCTTCATAGCATCATTGCTGTGAAGACAAACACAATCTCCTCTAGAAAAAAAAAATGTTTTAAATGTATTCCTAAGGTTCACACATCTTCCTGCAGGTTTCCTCTTTACTATTACATCATATGGTGAGGAAACCATCATTTCAGTTAACATTGAGTCAAAGCCCACATAATTTGAAAGCCTAAACTACTGTGCACCATCTACAGATTTCCACTTTGAAAAAGCAGAATTCAAATGGAACATGAGAAATATTTTCCAACAAGCGTAACTCTAGAAGATAAATTTAGAGAGAAATCATCAAATCTGACAGGTCAGTGTGAAACACCAAATAAAGAATGAGCATTTTACAGGCATCTGGCAGTTTATTTTGAATATCTAATCCTAGGAAGGGTCAACACAATTGAAAGGGTAGGGTTACCTGCTACTGAACTGCAGTGCACAGAAATAATAAATCCACTTTCAACCAACAGTTGTCACCCACTTTGCTGTACTTCAGCCTCTCAAAGCAGGTGGTAGTTCAGCTCCCTGGAAACAGCACCCAAACTCCCAAACCATGTGCAATTCCCCAAAGGACTGCAGCACCACTTCCACAGATTTAATTTATTCATCAGGGAAACACCAGAGGAATCACCTTGTTATGCCTTTCATAAGAAACTACTGCAGAAAAGCTGCTGTTTCAGAGCTGGCCTAACTGGGGATTTAGTGCAGGTGTAAATATTCTCCTTCAACAGGGGCAGCCCCACTGGATGTAGGCACTTTAAATCCAGTGAAAGAGGGACAATTTTTTACACATTTCCTACTGCTGCTTGCAGGATTACCCAGCAACAGTCTCAAGCTTTCCAAGACCTAGATCCAACCTGGAAAGGTCACTTGGCATCTTACAAAGCATGCTGGCACTGCTGGAGTGCAGAAACTTGCCTGTAACAGTACAAATGTGTGTTTTCACTGCCAAAACCCATGCTATTTTTGTTCCCTGCCAAAGCAATCCCTTCGACCAAAGACTGCTACTTCTGTAAATTTATGACATCCAAGGTCCCTATTTTCACACTTAATAAATGCCACTGTCAAAGCCCTGAGAGACTACTGTGGTAGACCAGGTAAAACCACCAAATTGTATTTTAGAAGTATTCCAGCCTTACAAAACTACCAACGCTGTGGTTATTACTGATAATTTCATTTATGTCCCTCCCCCAGTACCTTATCTTTGTCCAGGCTGTAGTTGGCAACTTGCTGTCAAGGCAGAAGGAAGGAGCAGTTATCACAACAGCAGTTTGCAGAGAAGCAGAGTTATTTCCTGCCCATACTCACTATCACAGGCTGGTATTTTCCAAGTTCAGTTTCTTTTCTGGTTAGAAACCTCAGCAGCATCTTTCTGAGTGAGCACTTGGCAGCTTTGCAGTGGAAGCCATAATTCTCACTTACCTTCTACACCATAAACCCACTCACTTTTAGAAGCTGACAACCAACACTTTCACCTATCTTGCAGCCAAGATTTTAAAAAGAACTTGTTTGACACTGCCATCTCTCAGCTGGATGTCCAACCTGACATGCACACGTAAGACAACCAGTCTAAAGAAGGATGTATTTCTAAAAAAAAAAAAAAAAAGCCCTTTGAAAATCACACTTTAGGTTGTTCAGGGTTGCATTGTCCAACAAACTGAGTGTCTTTGCCAGCACCTAGATCTGTCAGCTAATTAGGCAGCATTCCCTTGAGCATTGACATTACTGTTAATGCAGGTTTCTAAGACAACAAATACAGCTGTTTAGCTAGAAATAAAAGTGGACTGCCTGCCCACTCACCTACATCCCAGTGAAATCTCCTCTTATGGCAAATGCAGGCCACTCTCAGTCATGCATGGAAGAAAAATGTTTTCTCTAACAGCTGATCACTTTACTGTGAAACCATCAAACTGTCCAGGAAGCACACCCAGGCTGTCCTGCAGGCAGTGCAGGGTTGGGGACCATCAGCACCCCAGGTTTTCATGCTGCAGGCACCTCATGCATGTCAGGATAGGAAGAGTTTCTTGATAGTGCCAAGAATTTAATTTAGTCCACAGCCAAATAACTGGAAACAAGAAAAAAACTGGCTCTCTGGAAATGGTCATTATTGATGAGGAGAGGAGAGGATTTTATTAACAGAGGTGACATACTACCTTCAGTCAGACAGAACCCAAAAAATTGCCCTAAAACCAGCACCCTGCTCCTTAAGGGAGAGCAACTACTGCAAAGTTGCAGTTCTATTTCATGAACAGAGGTCTTCCATTAGTATTTTAGCTACTGAAAACATGCCATCCCTTGCACTGGTAACCAGCATCACTGCTCCACTTTCTCCTCCAAAGGGGAGACTTGCACAGCTACAAATCCCTGCAGATCTGGAAGGTTTGTACAGGGGTGTATTACACCAGCCTGGCCAAGGGAACAGAATGCTGGGCTAAAGAGTTAAGAGACTTGGAAGTTTTTTGCCTCCAACCTGCAACGTGACTATTGTTTGGTGTCGGAATGCCAGAAATTTAGATTTAAGATTTTAGTATATAGTAATATGTGTGAGTCAAGATGGAGGATTTTGGGTGTTGTCTGAGTCCTTCTTCTTCACCTTCTTCTTCATGGGTTTAGGTGGTTTTCTGTAATTGGGTGAAAAAGTTGGCATTGCAGGCCTTGGGTGGTCATTATTGGGTCAAAACCATAAATAATATAGGTGTCACCTCGTTATTGGGGGATTATTGCTTAAATAACATTGGAAAGAGTTAAAAGCACTCCATTTTTACCTCCTATTTCTATCTTGCCAGTTAAGCTCATGGCTCTTGAGCCTGTAAATACTGTAAATATATAAGAGATAATAAACATTCCAAGCCCAAACTCGAAATCTACGTTTCCCATGTTTCTATCCCGACCTTGGCAAAGGAAAAAAAGAAGCCAAAACCGTCACAGTTTGGCACTTCAGCTCTGCTTCTTTCACCCTCCTTCCCTCTCTGGGTCTCCCACCCACCACATCACTCTCTCCAGGCTAAAAAGAGTTACAAAAAAGGGTTTATAAACAACCAGGGAAAGTCACAACCTTTATCTACTGAGAAATCACTTCTATCTCATGACAGTTACAAGGTCTCAAGCAGGAACACGTGAGCTGAAAAAGAAAGGTCTTCCTTAGCAAGTTCCTCAGCACAATCACCACAAGGCAATGTCTTTTACTGCCTCTGCCCATCACTGGGCTGACAAACATCCTCCCTCGAAATTTTGATTACAGTTTATTGTCTTTCGATGTTGCAACTACAGTTTAGAAGAATATAAATCTTAATATTCTTCAATTCAGTCATTAAAGCACTGAAGCACAGATCCTGCATTTGAAGAGACACACCAAGACTTTAGATACAGCCACAGTAACTCCAATTTCCCCCTATCCTTTAGTTTTCTGCAAATTTTAGGAAATACCCTTAACCTCAGGTTTCATAGACAGTGACAAGCAAGTACAAGGTAAGCATTACATTTTTACTTGCTGCATTCTTCACAGCATTTTGCTGAAGAAACATTTGTGATTCCTTTCAAAGTTTCTTACCAGAAAAGGAGACAGAGGAAGGACATGTCTATACTTGATTTTCCCCTTTTGCCCCATTCAGAATGATATAGGGTGAAAAATTTGAACCTGGAGTTTTCTTAATTTCTGGCAGTCGTAGAAAATAATTCAAATTGGAATGCAACTCAGAATTCAAGTTTTGCTGCAAAAAAATCACAGACAACTCTGTGTTTATGGTTTTTTTGTTAATAAAGCAGATTTTATGCTATTTACAGGCCAGGTGGTGCTCCTGGCCATGTCACAGGAAGGCACAGAAGACAGCACAGCTTCTAGGAATGGGACACCAGCCTGCTCTGAGTGCAACCCTGACACTGCTGGCACCAGCTACAGCAGCCTCAGAGCAAAACATTAGAGTGAGCTTCAACACAGCAAGTCTCAATTTCTAGTCTCTTTATTTTGTAGATACCTATAAATATCACTTTAGAAATTAATTCAAGACTGCAAAATTGTAAAAGTGGCAAACAGCCACTTTTACATACTTGGGATCTTACACTTTGCCTGCCTTTCCACTTTTCCATTGGAGACTCACAACCACATTTTCCCTACTGGCTTCTAGGAGCAACTAGGAGCAGTCAAGTGTAGAACAAGTGCAAAAGGATCATTCTTCCATTCAAAAACCCTTCTGTTGTGTCACAGGATTAATGCATGGTATTAAACATACACACACATATGACTACTTAGATATTTATCACCAAATGAGTTTTGTCTGACAGTTGTTGAAGAGAAGAAAGTGAAAAATCTCAAAATAATTGTTCTGGTCCTGTAACATTTTTAAAGCACCAAAAGCAAACTTTTAAATCTTTGTTCCTTCATTAACTGGAAGAAAAGAAAAAACCACTGATGAAGAACAATCCAGAATGAATCTGAAGAGCCAGAGCAAAGAACTCAGCATAACGTAATCCATGCTTTTAATTTCAAAGATTGAAGAGAATGAAATGAGTTCCCCTTTAATCATGTAAAATATGGGCTACTAACAATTCAAACAATGCTTTGAGTAGAGTTTAGTCACCCTTGTTATGAAAAACCAGGGTCATCTGTTCAGACCTTCATTATTTAGGCAGAATTAAACTACTCATTAGAAATAAAAAAAAATATTCCAACATTCCTACAAAGTATGTAAAAAGCTGGATCATCATCATTCAGAAAAACACCTGGGTTTACAGAGCTTTATCTCCAAGTTGTGTTGCCATGAACTTGCTGCTTTCCTTCTGAAAGGATGAGATCAGGCAATCACTGAGCAGGAGTGACCCCCATGAGGCAATAAACTCATCTCCTCAAGACTGATTATTTCACTCATACTGAACAGCCTGTGTATTATTACAGAGCACTGAGTTTGAAATTTGAAACCCACCTCTCAGGGTCCTTCAAGACAGGTAAATAAACATATCCCTTTTTGGAAATGTAACACTGCCAGATATTCAAGATCTCCTGTATCTGCTCTCCAACAACACAGAGGAATAAATCTCCAGTTAAATCCTTTGCAGCTCTTAGCAGAATGTTATAAATCCATTTCAAAACACTTCCCTCATCTTGATGGTGTTTGGGCATCTCAGGCAATTGAATCAAGCTCTTCATAGTGCAAGGACAGCTCAAGCTTCACTGGCACTTTAAGCCATTTCTCAAGTTCCTGCTGATCACACAAAGCCCTGCAAGGTAGGACCAAGAACTCCCAATACTTTTCTGTCTTTTATCCAAGCTTGGCAGTTAGACATGCAGAGTTTGGAGCTAAAACTGCCTGTGCTACTTCCAGACACAGACAATCAGAAGTAATTTATCTTCCATCTCCATGTTGTCAAAGGAAACCTCACCTAAGGGTTCACCCATATTCCTACAGAAGACCCAACACAATGCAGTGCCAACAGATTGATCAAATGGCAGCAACACCCAACACAATATTCCTGACACTGGAAATCACTCTGGGTGTAGGGACAGGGCAATTCCTGACATGGGCTTTTGCATGGGAGCTTATGAAGAGCTGGGTCGCTATTGAGCCATAAAGATTTTTCAACACAAACAGCAAAGCCAGGGGCAGTCTCAGCCTGACTCACTGAGCACATATTGCATAAAAAGGAGGGACAAAAAGCCCCATGATGTCACTTTCCAGAGGGAAACACAACGAAGTTCAACAGATCAGGTCACCTCAAATGCACTTCTGCACATGCAGCACACTGTTGTACCTGGAAACAACCCAGAATGCTTCAAATGTGAAGGACTGATGATTGCCTGCCATCTGCTCTGCTTTCTGACATAAGAAAGAAAACTATGCAAAAAATATTCTGAAACATCAAATGAAGCCTCAATACCAGCACCAGTAGCTGTTTCCTCACTGCTGTGACAGGACAGATGTGGCTCCAAAATGAACTGCTCTTCACATCACAGCACATTACCTGCCTGCAAACTACTGCATTCATCTAAAGTGATTTACCTTGTGGCCCCTAAGGAAATATGTCTAGGGAATCCCCAGAGTAAGAAGATAAAGAATATTACTGTTTTCAGGGTTCAATTTCTGCACAGTACTAGCACACTGCCTATACTAGAGACCAGGCAAACCAAACCCACAAAAACTTCAGTTTTAAAGCTTTGAAGTTGCAGAAAACCCCATAAATCTTCACACACATAATTTGTGCCTTAAAAAGTAAGAATTCAGGGGAAAAAAATTACTTAGGATTGTTGGTGCATCTGATAAACTTCAGCCAACAGAACTGCTGCTGCAGTGTGCCCAGGTGACCACAACTCCACAGCAGCAGCAGCATGAGTCTATCTGCTGTTCCTGTATCCTGACTGCATTTTATTTCCTGCACAGAGAAAGGTAATCAAAACCCTCTTTATGATCACACATCCCCCCCAAAAAAGAGAGCAGCCTTGATTTCCTGAAATTCACCCTGTTCAACCCCAGGGACTGCAGACAGACCAAACCCAGCTTGTTTCACATACTTTTGAAGACTCTGTAGAAAGCAGCTTCACTATTCAGTGGGCTCCTGACACCATGAATTGATTTTGTGCAGACTTTCTCCTTCCACCTTATTGTTCACTTCCCAGTAAAAACATCAGTGACCTGCTACCTGATCCTACTGAGCCAGATAAGAAGATGCAACAATCATCACTAACTATTTAACTGCAGGGTTTTGGTTTTCCAGAAATGCAGCTGGACATAAGACACTGTGTATTTCAGCTATTGAAAAGTCTGCATCCTCTAAGCTTTTTCTGTTGATCAACACCCTGAACACTAACAGTCAGAGGGGAGATCAGCACACTTCATTCTTCAGGAAATTCCAGTTTTCATTCCTTGGAAAGAAACAGACAGAATGTTTAAATCTTTAAAAGATCTATCCTGAGCCTTATAGGTAAGATGTGTCCTAATCCCTAAGACAAACCTCCCATCCATCTTAAATTTCAAAACAGAAATCAGGCTTCCAAATGGATTTATGACTTAGTAGCCTAGTAAAGATTTAGAGCACACTACTAGAACAACAAAACGAAGTAGCTAAGGTTACTAGAGCTATAGTATTTCATAAATAAGAGATGGGTGTTCTTAGATACCCTGACTGCTCCCATTATCAGGCTTATGGATTCATAATTCTGCCTGGAGGGACACTAAGATTTTTTTTTAAAGGGGGAGTGAGATCCAACAACTTCTACTAGAATCCAAAAATGAATAGCAGCATGCCATGCCTTAGAGACCCAACTGCTCATTTTGGCAGGGCAACAATAGTCTGGAAAGTATTTGTGGGGATATTTTTTTGAGGTGGTGGTGTTGGGTTTTTTCCTAGCTTTTATAAAAATCTTGCCTCTTTATTTCAGCATCTCCAGTCTGACTTTGAAAATTTGAGCATGTACACTCCTGAGCAGGGCATGAAAAATCTCATAAGGTTTCATCTCTATTAAAATGAAAGAACAAACTAATAACCGAATTGTAAAAAAAAAAAAACATATGAAAGCTGTAATAAAAGACAGTCTGTTACATTATTGATGTGGCATGGAATATCTGTCACTCTCCAGACAGAAGCTAACCTTCAACAGCCACATGACAAATCCCTGAACACACCAGTGAGGGATGACAGGCCATTAGTGCCATCAGCATGAGCAAGGTTCTAAGGAACAATCGAAACAGAATTTTAAATGAATCACCTTTAAAAGACAAACAAAACCAACCAAAAAAAGAAACCAACCCAAAACAACAACAACAACAAAAACCACAAACAAACCCAAAAAACCCACCACCCAACCAAAACAAACAAACAAACAAACAAAAACAAAAAACAACAAAAAACCAAACCAACAAACAAAAAACCAAACAAACAAAAAAAACCCAACAACAACAAGAAAAAAACCCAACTCACAGAAAAAGGTATTAACCCTGGAGAGGCTGCAGCCCTGGAGTTTAGCCCCAGATAGCCCAAGGACACAAAACCCTTGGACAAGCAGAAACACATTCCCATCCCCTGGACAAAGCCACTGGATCTAAGAGTTTGCTCCACCTGTGGTTTCTCTCACACCACCCCATCCAAATGCTCAAATACACATCAAATGTCCACCTGTATTTGATTGCAGAAAGGTCTTCCAGACATTTTTCAATGCCAGGAAAAAAAAAAAAAAAAAAAAAAAAAAA
>JBBMKD010000053.1:65935162-65958802 GCA_037834095.1 Argya squamiceps | reverse complement strand
GCTGCCCGGCCGCGCTCCGCCGCTTCCTGCTACTGCGGCCGCCGGGCGGGACCGACAGGGCCGGGACCCGCCCGGGCACGCCCACGGGGCGGATCTGCCGCCGACCGTCATCCCGGGCAACCCATCCCGCATCCCTGACATCAGCCGGCATCCTGGGAAACCCATCCTGTGTCCCCGACTACCCACTGTGCATCCCCGACAATCCATCCTGCATCCCTGACATCAACCAGCATCCTGGAAAACCCATCCTGCATCCCTGACAATCCATCCTGCATCTCTGACATCAGCCAGCATCCCAGAAAACCCATCCTGCATCCCTGACAATCCATCCTGCATGCCAGACAATCCATCCTGCATCCCTGACATCAACCAGCATCCCAGAAAAGCCATCCTGCATCCCTGACAATCCATCCTGCATCTCTGACATCAACCAGCATCCCAGGAAACCCATCCTGCATCCCGGGAAACCCATCGTGCATCCCTGACAATCCATCCTGCATCCCTGACATCAGCCAGCATCCTGGGAAACCCATTCTGCATCCCTGACATCAACAAGCATCCTGGGAAACCCATCCTGCATCCCTGACAATCCACCCTCCATCCCTGACATCAACCAGCACCCTGGGAAATCCGTCCTGCATCCCTGACATCTAATGGCTGTTTCTGGTCAGGCTTTCTGGGCACCTTCTTCACTATCCTTCCTCCTCACTGTGTCCCACAGTGTCCCCTGTCACTGCAGGCAGATCTCTCCTGCCCACCCCACTGATGTCATAGACAAGCTGCTGCTTCCCTCTTGCTCTCCTGCTCCCGTGTGTCCCCTGTGGGGACAAAACCCAACCTAAGGTGTCTGCTGAAGTCTCTACCAAGATCTGTCACCTCTTCCTTAGCATTAGCACGTCTTGTTGTGAAAATCAGGAACTGGTGATGTCAGGGAACAACCCAGCTCATGCTGCAGAGATTGGATCCCACATACTCCTGCTGCTGGAGGTGGCTGTCCATAGCAGATTCCAACAATGGCTAAAACTTCCTCAGAAATTTATGACTTTCTAAGCCACAGTTGGAGAGCAATACCACCACCTGCTCAGTTCTCCTGCAAACAATTTGCTCAATGTTTTTTGCTTATATTTCTCTAACCTCTCCTTAGTTCCTAAAAATACTGTGAAGGTTTTGGCAGACTATTCTGGTCTCTGAAGCCCCATTTGAAAGTTGGCAGGCCTTACAAGTGGTGGTGGGGAGAAGCAAAAGGGTCATGCCACACATGAGTTGGCAACGTTTGAGAGTTGGGCTTTTTGCTACAGCATAATAACAAAGAAAAGTTTTCAAATACTTCATGTCCATTCTCCACAATGGCATACATTTATCCCATGTTGCCAATTTCAGTTTCATGTCAGCTTTTGACACCAGTAAGTTAACAATCAGACACCTGCTGATGGCAATTTACAGTCATGCACTTGTTTCCCGTGACACCAATATGGATAAGTATTTTTTGTGGAAGGCCCTTATGCTGAAGTAGACAGAGGAGAGAAATTTGAAGTTGATGTAGCATTTTGCTAGTAAAATATCTAGTTCTTTCATAAAGCAATAGAAACAGGGACATACAGTCAGGATTTAAGCACCTCTTCCATTGTTAGATCCGATAGTTCTTTTCCTTGAAGAGAATGAAGTTTGCAGTCTCATGTTAGCCCTGTAAATGCATTCATGAGAGTTATTTAGCCCATGGGGAAGAGCAGCAGAAGACTGTACTGTACTGTTTCCCTCCAAGTTGTTCCTGATACTGTCAGGAGGAACAACTCTCTCTGCTGCCAGAGGAGCCACAGCGTCACTTCCCTCAAGTCATGCTCTACTCACAAAGGATTGGATCTTTCCCCTGCAGATTGCTCTGGATCCCACGAGCACTGTCAGGTTGGGGGCACACAGGAACACTTGTCAGGAGCCAACCTTGCAGCAGTTTCACCAGATTCTTCAGGATTTCAGCCTCTCTGCTCTGCCCTGAGCACTATTCATAAAGTTCCAGCCACCCTGCTTTAAAAAAACAACTAAGGAAACCTGCAGCCCTGTCCAGGCCTTTTAGAAAATGAAAAGATATTCTTGCTCCTTCTTAGTTCCCCACCCTACCTTCTACTTTCTCTGGCTTCTATCAAAAGACACACATGGGCAAAAAAATGTAGCTGTTTTCCTTCTTGTAGGCTTCCCTAGCCAAACATACCTCCTAGTAGATCACAGCACCTGAACAGAAAACACAGGAATAAAGTTTTTTTTCTTAAAGGGACGATTGGTTAAGTACCCTTAGGATCAGTTAGAATCCTAGAATGCCTTAGGAATGTGTGTTTTATACAGCTGAAAGGTAAATACAAAGGCCTTAGGCTTATTAAAAATATCTAATTGGCTTAATGTTCTGGGGTGTGCCTTTTGCACCAGTCAATAAAAGTCACCTTTGCTATGTGAAAGTCATGCAAGTTACTCATATGAGGCTATATTTTTCTTACTATATTTATTTCAGTAGTAGCTAATAGTGATAACCTGCAGTGTGTGCTGATAAGACCACATGGGGTATGAATATCTAATGGTGAAAATGAGTTTGCAAGTTAGCAAATATGAGTTTATTGAATGCATTTGAGTGTCTGTCTAGGGGCTGAGTCCTAGATTACACACACCTGACAGTCCTGACCCTGTCAAACCTGTGTGGCTGCTTACAACCTGTCAGAGACCAGCATTACTCAAGTACTTCAAGGTCCCTGTGTGCATAAATTACTGCAGGAACAGACTTTGTAACTCTGAAGCTTCGAGAGTTCTATTCAATCCATTTTAAACATCTGAAGTACTCCCATTTTTCTCATGTGTTCCTTTACTGAAAAAAAGAAATTAAGATTAATAACAGCTATATGCAGCAAATGAATGTTATGTCTAGCTTGAACACACAGGGCGTGACATGCAGTTTTTTGAGGAAGAGATTAAGCAATTTAAAAATTCAAATCCTGTTTTAGTTTTAAATTGGGATATTGCCATCTCTGGCAGTCTGCTGTTCTGCTGAGGGCTCCTATGGGTCAGTGGCCATCCAGGCAGTTTATATGCAGAAAGGAATTCTGCAATCTTTACTTAATTGCCTCCTTGACTGCATCAAAGCATTCTGACTTAGAGCATGGCAGTTTAGGGCCTCCCATTATAAACTGTGTTAAATTGGCCAGCCTGAAAGATAACTCAAAGTTACTTCTAGAACTTCCTTGTGTTCAGCACAGGCCTGATTTTGCTTCCAAGATTAAACATACAAATTACTGAAAGTGTTATGTATAGACTGTTGCAAGATCTTTTTTCAACTAAATAACTTTCTGGAGTTAGATCTCTGAATGAACAGCAGAATACTTCAGATCATGCAATTCTGAAGTTAAAGGTGCTCTCTGTGTTTAGTTTTCTTTTGCTCTTCCCCTTTTCTTTGTACCAGTTTTGTTACCCCTGCTCCTCCTTTCATCTGTTAATTGCCATGGGTTATACTGAATGGAAGCCAGAAATGCTCAGCCTTGCACTGTAGAAGTAGAAACACATCTGAACTTGTATGTAGAGCTTTCAGCCCAGACTGATCCCTCTCGTCTTCAGCCAAAACCACTGAGCCTTCTGCATCTGAGCCTTTTATCCCAGGCTGTTCCTGTGCTGTTCCTGAGAGGATAATTACCTCAATAGGAGTGACATATGAACCGTAGCCTTTGTGATAACAGACTTCTGAGATTTATAAGCCACTTACACAGAATCCTTGTCTCGTTGTTTTTCTTGAGCTATACTTGTACCCAGAAACCCCTCATCACTTATGAACCCACCCCAAGCTCTTCACCAGCTCAGCAAGTCTGAAATCCATGTAGGAACTACTTTTTTCATATAGCCAAGCTCTTGTATAAGAGGAAATGGGGCAGTACCCTGACAAAGGCAAGGTTCTTGCAGGAAAGAAGCCCCTGCCAGGCTAGGCAGGGTTTTTTATTCAAGGCATGGGATTCTGAACTGGCTGGAAGCCACCTCAGAGAGCAGTGGTGGTCAGGACTTTGCACAGGCCAAGGATCTGCTGACAAGTCTGTCCCAGGGAGTGACACAGCATTGCTTTCCACGGGAATCTTACTTGATGCCAGTCTATTGCTAAATTCCTTGACATGTTTTCTTATCTGTGTCTCACCTTTGTGTGCCTGAGCCCTTGAGCCTCTGTGTGTCATGGGCTTTGGGTTCATAGGGGGCAGCTGCTAAAGAAATGCTCACCACCTCTTGGACACAGGATTTCAGAACTTTTAATGTGTAAGTCTGTATCACCTGTGTCCTTTGAGAGGACAAATCTGGTGGAGGAGAACAGGGTGGTGAGGCCACAGGGCTGGGAGCTGACCTCGTGTCACACTGAGCTGAATGTCTGCATCCACTTCAGGTGGTGCTCAAGGCTTGTGCAGGACCTGTTTGTAACCTCAAAGAACAGTGTAATGGTTTGAAAGCAAAACAAATGAGAGGCTCCAAGTCAGAAATACAATTTAATGAGAAAAAGAAAAAAAGGTAAAATAAAATAAATGCAATAATACAAAAGACCACTGACAGAGTCAGAATACAACCTGAGTGGGATGATGGAAGCAGTGATCCCGTAGAAAGGTCTGGTAGCTCTGATCCTCTGGGAATACAATGGGTAAAGTCCCAAATCCCAGATTATATCCAGTTGAGAATGCTTGGCTCCTCCCCCTGGGCGGAGCATCTCACAATGGGATGATGAGTCGTACAGGGGGGTCCTTGATGGCCCATTAACGAGAGATAACTCCCGTTGGGAGTTATCTATCAGTCATGCAGACGACCCATTAACAAAAGACCCATTAACAGAAGACTCATTAACAGAAGACCCATTAAGAGAAGACCCATTAAGAGAAGACCCATTAAGATAAGACCCATTAAGATAAGACCCATTAACAGAAAAGCCATTACAGAAGAGCCATTACAGAAGACACCTTAACAGAAAAACACCTTAACAGGAAAGGGAGAGGGAACCTGGAAGAACACTGCTTCAACAATTAATTGGTTTCAACAGTTAATGAAGAGGGTGATAGAATACTTTGTGCATATCTTATTCTACAACCCAAGACAAACAGGTTTCAGCCTGCCTGAAAGAGAAAGGCAGTAAGAGAGGGTACAAAAAATCCACTAAAAATTCCAACAAGCTGTAATGGAGGGTATTAAAAAAACCACCTCTCCAGAGAAGTGATCAAATCATGCAGTTTATAAACAATGCAGTGATTACATCCTTAATTCTTTTGGGAAAAGATATGTGATTATTTTCTAAAAATAAGCTGTCTTTTCACAATTAATTTCTAAATAATTATGTTGTAATTTGGAAATGATTTTTTAAACTCCTGATTTAGTGTGTACACTTCTAGAAGTATAGCAGTGTGAGTAATCTGAGTGTGAGTAAAAATTCCATGAATGCAACTAGTAATGATGGACTCTTTTTTGTTCTTTTTAGAAATGTCTAAACAGGAAAAATATCTAGGTATTTTAGAAATATCTAACCAAAAGGGTGTTTGAAAAGTTTAGAATTTTGGTAATAGTGTGATTTTACTTTAGTGGTTTTAATGCTATATTAATTACACTGTATTGCATTATTATGATAGTATTTCAGTATTAGTGAACATATTAATATTTTGAATAACAGACAAGACACGAAAGAATCTGTGAGCAAAGAGCAAAAGAAATTGCACTTTCCAGAAGATCTGTTTTTATAAACTGGGTTGCTTTAATAAATGACTCAAGCAGCAGCTGCAGATAAAGAACTTGGTGTAGCAGGTTTTTTAGATTCATATTTACTTAAGCAAACATTCAGTAGGCCAACTACACTTAAGACAATTCAGGCAAACTTTGGAGCTCTGAGCAACTTGGTCTAGTTGAAGGTGTCCCTGCCCATGTCAGGGGATTGAGACAAGATGAGCTTTAGGTCCCTCTAAGTCAAACCAGTCTGTGATTCTGTGATCTTCAACAATTTACCTCTAAGATTTTCCTCTGCAGATTACCTGGCTGAACTCTGCTCTGACATGCTCTCTCATATAATGAAAATACTTTTTCACCATTGCAAAATATTTTGGTGCTCATACAACTATATATAATAAATACATGAATTAGGGAAATCAAGTTTCTGATTAGAAAAATGCCTTCCCACATTAAAAAAATTATCTCAGTTCTCAGGATGACTTTGAGTGCAATTTGGTCTTACTGTAAAAGGAAGCAGTCAGTGGGTGTTGATAAGGTCAGGAATTCACCTTGAAGGGTTTTTATTAATTGTCTCAATATTTTTCCTACCTCTGTAGAATAAAGACAATAAATGTATCTTACAAAGTCATCAACTCATTTGCTTGTGCAAGAAGCTCCATCTCCAATGTTGTAAGAGAAGTTGTGTTCAACTTGTAAAGCAAACAAAAGAAGTTGAAGGCTTAAAGTACTGTTCATGTTCAAATAAATGTACATGAAATGTTGCCTTTTTCTCTCAAGTCAAAACACAGTAATCCCATTTGGTCAGAGGTAGGAAGAAAGAAAACGTGTGAAACAGGAATTTTGTTCTGAAGATGGTTCTCTAAATTTTACAGTGTGTTGGTTTGGAGGATCTGAGCTGTGATGACATGCACTTTTCTGCACACGAGCTGAGGCATTGAGCCCAGTCAGTTGTCTCCATGAGATTTTCCTTTTCCACCAGTGGTGAACTGAGTAAATGAAACTAGCTAGGGTAGCTTCAACTGTGAAAATGGTCTCAATTATTTTGTGTTTTGTAAAGCATTTATTAGTGCCCAAAGTGATTATTACATTTTCAACAAATGCTTTTATAAATCATGTGATCTGCTATTCTTGCAAAAAAAGATAGAAATTATACCTGTATGTATTGTATGTACCCATCTAATAACCTGACAACAATTTATGATCACTTCAAATAATCACTTTTCTTATCCAGTTGAATTACAAACAATTACCTCCTCAGTTTCAGACCATGTACCTTGACAGACACACACTGCACTTCTTGTGTATTATACAGTGTTTTATGTGTAGCAATGGCTGGAAAATATGTCTTATATTTGAAGCAACCGTGCTTCTGACAATGAACATATATTTACTAAAATTGAGCAAGTTCATCCCAAACAAGATGAAACATAAGAAATAGATAAGTCAGATTTAAATCCTGGTAAGGCCCAGATATATCCAGAAGTGTTGGAAATGTGTAGTGTGTTTTGCTGTATTGTGACACTGCCTCCTGTTAAAGACAATTTATATATGTGTAAATCTTAACTGGGCTTATGGCATCCTTTAACAATGCCTAAAGAATTCCCTAAATAGGACTGTAGAAGGACAGTGCATGTTAGAAGTAAAGGTTTCTGTACTGCTTGTAGACAAGCTTACTCTGTGCTGTAAGGCATTTATGTCTCACCAGAAGGAAAAATCAAGATATTTGAAGAGTGCCCAGTACCCTCCCTGTTAGTGGCAGGTAGTTTCCTGGCCAGTTGCACACTCCCACACTGTCCTGAGGGGAATGTTGGTCACACTGGTGCAGGCAGAGCAGGAGGAGATGGAGCCTTAAGCCAATCAGTTTCTGGGTGTCCCCAGGCACAGCACTCCTTCATGTAGTGCTGTTCTTCCTTAGCCAAATATTTTAGACCATGGATTATAGGCTATAATCTATATTATAGATTATAAAAAGTGCTCCCCAGATCAGCTTAAAAGGTAGAGACATCTGATAGATTTAGGTAGCTTAGTATCTGCTTATTTCAGGCAGAAGGCTATGAGATTTTCTTTCCTCAAGCAATTCAATGAAAAAGAGGCAGCTATGGAGCTTCAGGAGGTGGGATGTGTCTTTCCACTGAAGAAAGGCTGTTCTTAGCATATTTAAGATAACTAAGCTAAAGAACATCAATTTGAATTTCACAGTTCTAGTGGCTTATAGAACACTGAGGATTACTTGATTCCAGGAATTTAGGCAGAAACTTTTCACTCTTGAAACATGAATTTGGTTGCTAAGGCCAAAAGAAATGCTGTATTGCAAACATCTCTTCCTCCTTCACAGCTGTCCCTGTCAATCCACCCAAAGTGTGGTTGTCAGGAAAATCCTTTCTCCAGTCAGTGCTGCATGTGAGGAGTGCCAAGATGTGCTGCCTTGCCTGCTCTGAGCTGAAGTGCACATCAAAACAACACACCTAATCCTGCCTGCTTACAGGGACTGTTGAAGATTTATCAGCTGATGAAACACATCAGGTGCCAAATTCTCAGAATTTTTTTACTGCATCTTACCAGTTCTTCATGGAAACATAAAGGGAGAAAAACAATCTCCTGTCAGGAAGATTTAAAGTTTCTATGTGTAAGCACCAAGTCCCTGCAGAGCAGGGGTTTCACATGCTGGATCCCTGAGCCAGGCACCATCAAGTAAATGAGAAAACTTGTGAAGTAATTAGTGAGTGCTTCGTTGTCTTTCCATGGATGCTTGGCTGTGTGTTATCCCTGACAAGTGCCTTCATTCACAGTGTCATGGACAGCTGCCAGAGTTTCTCTCCATGAGCTAGTTTGATGTCATGCTTTGTTCCAAAGGCTTGCTTGTACTGTGTGTTCAGGGGAAGCACACCTGGAAGGCTTTGCAGAGGCTAGAAAGGGACAATTCCACAAGGGAAGACCATACTCTTTTGTTGGGCAGTATGAAAAAAAATAAGGGTAATATTTTCAAATTAAACTAAAGGATAAATGCCATGCATTTAGCTTTGAATGCTACAGTATCCCACACACGCAATATCTAGAGGCTCTGAATTATGCTAGGTATAATTACTATGCATGGACAAAGGAAGAGAGTCCTTGTCTCAAAGAGATTAAACACATTAGTAATTACTTATGAACAAAGCTTTAAAAATTAGAGGTCAGAAGGCTTTCAAAAATCACATACAGCAGCAGTCAGACAAAGAAATTGTTATAACAAAACCATCCTGAACGTCAGGTCTTTTCTTTAACCTGGATGTCGCCCAACATTTCATCACCATAAAAGTCTGCTTTCTATGTAGCTGTTTGCAAGCCTCATTCCTTGTTTGGTTTCGTTTTTCCCATTTCTTCCCATCCTCCAACCTTTCTCTCAAACCTAGATAAATCCTGCAATCCACGAGGAAAAGGAGCACTGTTTACAGCTCAGGCTGCTGACCTTTGAAATGTTTTTACCACAACTTTGCAAGCACCAAGTACACCTGAGACTGGCCCTGAACTGTGGCATTGCCTGGGGCTGTTTTGACCCAAGGGCAGGACCCAGCACTTGGCCCTGTTGTCCTTCAGTCCATTTTCCTCAGTCCAGGGATCCAGCCTGTCCAGGTCCCTCTGCAGAGCCTTCTTGCCCTTCAGCAGCTCTACACTCCCACCTAACTTGGTGTTGTCCACAAATTTATTAAGGATGCACTTGATTCAGGCATCCAGATCATCAATAAAATATTAAATTAATCTGGCCCTAATACTGAGCCCTGCAGCTTTTTCATACTTCTAATATATCTTAATTTAAAAGGACAAATCCAGTGACAGACAGTAATCTGGGTTCTCAGTCCAGCAGTAGAGTAGAGTAGAACTTGGCTCCTTCCATTGCCAATAAGAATGTGAAGTGCAACTGCACTGTTTAAAGCATATAAAAAATAGCTTTACCTGACATTAGGTCTTTATGGTCTTTATGGTCAAAAGGACGAGTGATGCTCACAATACTTGGCAGCTCCATCCAAATGTTTCACTCCATTTCCAGAGCCAAGAATGGATCACATTAACCATGTTTCCACAGCAGCTGATAGAAGTGCTGTGAGCTATTTATTGTTCACTAGGATCCATGGCTGTAATGAAGAAGGCTTCAGAAGCAGAAGAAATGAGCACAGCACTTGTGATGGCATTGAAGGGTCTTAGGTATTCAGGAGAAATCAAGATACATGACTGGTCAGATTTCCCATTTTGGAAATATTTGAGAGAAGACAAAGTACTGATAATTCCAGTGTGGTTATGCTCAAGAAGCAGTGCGGTAATGGAACTAATTTTATCTACTATAGTTAAGAAATCAGACCAGTCAAAGAATTACTTCTAAAGGCAAGATTAAATGACAGAATTTCATGTGGCTCCTGAAGTTGTGTAGATAGAAATGGTCATCAAATCAACTTGACTAAAGTAGAATGATGGACCTTTAACAGATTTTGCAGTGTCTTCAATTATATGCTTCAGTGTTTTAAATGCAGGATTGAAAATGTTGAAAATCCTGACAGGTCAAGGGATAGATCTTGTTGACTTTGTGAATATGGAATCAGAGAATTCACGTGATTTGAACCTGTCAACAGGATGACAATAATTGGAGGAAAAGTGTCAGAAACCCCTTTGAAGAGCAGTCACTTGTTTTTACCTCACACAGGAAAAAATGGCAGCAACTAGAGCTCACCTTGTTCTAACCAAAGAAAAGTAACAGTCCCTTCTGTGTCCTTCACATTTCCCAGCCAAAGTCCTTTGTTAGTGATGCTGACAGAGTCTCTTGTACACAACCCTTTTGTGCAAACACACTTCAGAGCTTTTTAAGGGCACTGGTTTCTTGATTTCCCTGTGAAAAGGGCCAGAGGACAAATGCAATAGCACCACGTGGCTCCTGAAGGTGAGGAGAAATCCTCATGTGCTCTGAATTGAAGCTTTTGGTTTGTATCAAGAAAATGAAACTTACCATGAAATGCTTGTCTTAAACTCTGAAAGTCTGAAGTTTTGACTCTGGTTCCTTGTTTTATTTTCTGGTTCTAAGTAGGATGATAGAAGCTTACCCTAAGCAAGCCTTATGATGTAAAAAGCAACCTTGACCCATCAAGATGGTTCAACACCCAGGAAAAACATCCAAAATTCTGAACCTGGGCTATGAAGTTTAGAGCTTATTCTTCCCTTAATTTCTCTATATGCATAGACTAATGGGATTTCTGTGCCTGTTCAGCATGTTCCTGTGGAAATATGAAGTGAAGAAGGAGAAGTAAGAATTAGGGAGGACAAACAACTCCCTAAACTTAGATAAAAATCAAATCTCTGACTTACTGTGGCTTGTAAGTGAAGTTCACTCCAGTACAGAACCCTGTGGCATTGTTTGGCCAGGATGTTTTAAACAATTCAATGCCCACAGATAGGTCAAGGATCAAAAATATTTCTTTTCAAATTATTTCTTTTGAAAAAATTGTGCTAGTTATCGTGCTAGCTGTGGTTCCTGAACTCTGAAAAATGTTGGTCATTGCTTAATGGTCTCCATCATTATTGAAAATCTGGTTAAATTTTTGGCTGACTGAGGCTTCTAAGGATTCATAGACATAAGAGCCTTTCTGCACAAAAGTAAATAACCTGTGTGCAAAAATATGATTTATTTTCAGTTCTTCAGTGGGATGGTACAGCAGATGTGTTTTTTCTTAGTCTCTGTGCTGTAATATACTTAAGTATTTCATTAGAATTGTGAAATAAATCAGAGAATTGCTAGGAGCTTCCATTAGATGAACCTTATGTGAAGATTATAGCAAATCTAATAAAATAAAATGGATATAGTAAGAGGCAAAATGAAAGAAAAACATTTCCTTCCTCATGGTAGACAGTTGTGTGTAGTGAAAACTCTGTTGAAGACAAATTGGGTATATTGTAGAAAATGTTAAGATGCTTTATAGAAGAATCTATTAAAAAATAGCCATCGAAGTCAGCAGGATGCTTGGGGAAGTATTGACAAGAACATGAGGATACATGGAGAGGCACATTTGATGTTCTTGATCACAGAAACTATGTTTCCTCTCAGACCGTTAGATGCATTTTTATGAATAAACAAAATTCCTTAAAAGACATATATATTCCTTATGACGTCAGTATTTGAGTCAAATAGAAATGAACCCACAACTCTGAATTTTGGCTGTTTGAGAGACAGTCATTTCTTGTATGTTGAGAGACAAATGTATATTAGTTTGTTGTTTCCAAACAAGTGAAATAAATTACAGCACAATTTTCCATCTCTGCACATGTTTTTTTGTTAAGAAAGGCTGACAGAAAATAAAAACAAACAAAAATGGCTGCAATATTTACTCTGCATCGGTCAAGTAACTGCATAAGAATAGTGCTGGATCTGGCTTGATAATTCTAGTTCCAAGAATTCCCTGTGTACAGTGTATAATAGGTAGAAATACCACAGGTAACTCAAAGAAAGCTTTTTCAGATTTGATGGCGCTACAGGAAACTCTACCTAGGCAAGTTCAGCTGAACCTGTGCTTGGCTGGAGGCTGCTCTGCATGTGTCACTGGAAAATGTACGTAAACTTGTGCAACTGAGAACTGCTCAGGCTTGGACAGTATTTATTTTGCTGAAGAGAATAATGGCTCTGCACATTTTGTCATATTAGCTGCTTATAAATCCAGAATTTACAACATCACCAAGAACTGCGATCAGCACTTGGCCGAAGTTATTAAGTGGGTAAGTACGTTTAAAAGGAAAATTTTGATATTTTTCTATTCTGTAAAAATCAAAGCAAGCTGAAGTTAACATGCTCTCTTGGAATTGATGCTGAAATGGGAATGCCAGCTCTTCCACTCTCCCTGCTAACCAGCTTCCAGATGTGGCTGCCTTCCAGGGATGGCTCAGCACTTGCCTCACAGCTCTGCAGGGTATTCTAAGCCCAGCCTGTGGGCAGCACAGGAAACGTTTCTTCCTGCTCTGAGATTCCTGTCATGATAAACAGCCAGAGCAGCAGAGTGCCTGCTGACAGGCACGGGGCACTCCAAGCATGGCTGGAAAGGAATTACACAGCACATGGGCCTGCAGCAGCTCAGCTACCACTGGCCTACCACAATTAAGGCAGAAAAGCAGTCATGCTGGGCTCTAGTTTTGTGTTGTTCTTTTTAATTTCTGCATGTGCAACAAAATGAACCTCAACAAAAAAGCCAGATGTATTAAAATTATTTTGATTTTAGACGTATTACACTTTTTCAGTGGGGAGACCTTCTTGTTATTGATATTTGTTTCAAGTCAATATCTTAGCTGGACAGCAAAAAATGCAATGGCACCATGTCTTTGAAATGATTTCTTCAAAGTTATAATGCACTTGTAGAGTGACTGGTTTTTAGGAAAAGTCAGTGAAAAGATATAAAAGCCTTCTAAACATTCAGACATATACATGTACACCCACCCCTTTTTATTATTCAGTTGATTTAGGATTGTGTAGAGAACTAACTTGAAAGAATGTCTCTGGTTTAGAAACTAGGTATCTATCTAGTAAATATCTCCAGGAGAAAAACACAGCTGAAACAAATCTGGGCTTTTCATGCCTGGACAAATGACAAAAAATATAATAGCTGTGAAAAATATATAGTTCTTGTTTTATTATGCAGATATTCCAGGTGAGTGTAAAATTTTTTGTGAGAGTTTCTGTGCCTCAGCCTTTCAACAATCAAATGAGTAAAGGTTTTGAAGGCTGCACTCCCAGCTGGGATGTATTGGCTCTGTACCAATAGAGCTGTGCAAGCCTAAAGTGCTAAAGATATGGCCATGTGTCAGTAAATATCATAAATCTTTAATATAACTACCTTGTATAGATATATTAGATAGTCATACATTATCTACTTTTCACAGCATGCAGTGTACTTGGGTTTTGGCTGTTAATGAAAGTGGAGTGAAATTTCACAGCTGAATTTCTAAGAGCCTCATGAAAGTGAAACCTGAAAGGACAGCTATAGGACAACACCTTATTTCTGGAATGAAATTCACATTCTATTGTAATCCCATTTTTCATTTTGTGGTTCTCTGATCTATGACATTCCTAGCAGGACCCACTGCACTGTAACACTGTGCTGCAGAGGCCTGTTTGTACCACAGGAAAATTCAGCAAATACATTGATAAATCAAAATAACATCAACTGTGGAGTCCACATATGTGTACATGCACACAGAGGTTTCAAAAAACAGGTGAGCTTATTTCTCCACTTCAGCCACTTCCTTGCTTTATATTTTCCAATTAGCAAAGTGGTCTGTGTAATCCTGTTTTCCCACAGGCTGCTGCATCCTGTGTAGGGAGCTGTGTGCTCCGTGCTGGTGTGGAGCCAGCCATGCTGCAGAGGGCCCAGGACAGCCAGGCCAGGGACAGCTTGTTCCACTGGTTACTCATTCACAGGGCACAGCTGGATGGACACAGGAATGGGGCCTCTGAGCAGGGAGCAGTTTGGGCCTGAAATGACTGATGACCAGGGAGGGGCAGATTCCTTCTGGTCTGTGCAAGGTCCCAGCATGTATCCTTGTGCTGGGATCTCTTGTTGTTACAGTCCTGGTTCATTAATCACCATGAAATGTTTCCTCATAGTTGTCCTCTTCATGGCTCTTTGTGGCTCAGGGAACCTGTGGCTGGAAGAGACAGGGTCCAGACCTGAGGCACTAAACACCACAGCAGTGCTTCATCTTCTCACCCCTTTACTCCGTGAGTAAAAACTTTCAGACTTCCAACACACCCCACTCCTCAGCCTCCTTCAGTCCTGCTTACACCAAGAGTTGAAATCCTCTTTGAACCCTGTCCTTTGAACTGGCATGAGGAGCACAAGGCTCCAGTGAACAGATTGCTGACCTGAACTCTGGCCAACACTGGAGGAACATGATCAACTAATTTCACCCTCTGTGAGTTTCTCCTCTTCTAGACAAACCTACAGTGTATGAAACCAGTCAAAGATAAACTTCAAAACATACCCAGTCCTTGCATGAAACTACTAAGCCTTTTCTAGAAGTAGGAAACACAAGAAGAGCTGAATTGTAGTGTGACTTATGTAAGCAATGCAAGGTACAGAGCAGTCAGAATAAAGTGATGTCACTCAGCTTGCACAGCGTGTGGTTAAATGTAGGCACTGCACTGATTTATGGATGTACCTGCTGGACTCTAAATTTAGAGTACGTTCTTGGGGTTTTTTAGGGGGAAAACCATGGCTACAAACATGCCCTGTGATCTTGTCATCACTCCTGCAGGAATCCTGGTTCTGTCCTCTGCCTGGCCGTGTTCAACCCACAAATGATTCAGACTGCATGTCTCTGTGTGTGTGCAGGAGTTCATGTGTGTGCTCGCATGGGAGGCAAGATCTATTTTATGAACAATATTCACTCTTTCACTTGTATGATACTGCACAGTATTAGGATGGGATATATATTTTTTTAATGTGGGATTTATTGCCTTATCTTTATAAATATTGATTACTCTATCACTGCATCAGATTGTTCCAGTCTAGGTGAGGTTCAAAGTGCTATAATGATTTCTTATCACATCCAGTGGAAAATGAAGGATCTGGTTTTCACTTTCACAACCGTAAAGATGGAGTTAAATGACTGGAGAAGTAATAACATAAAACCAGTCAAGTCAGTCATCCAATTCTTGCCAAGAAATAAAAGCAGTGTCTAAGAGTCATATTTCAAGATAAGAGCTGGCTGGGTATGTGCTCCCTTTTTATTTGGAAAGAAATTCCCAGAGAGTGCTGTTTTTGTGCAGCTTGAGAAACGTGCTCAGCCTGCTGCTGTGCAGCTTTTGGATGATTTCAGTTTCTATAAAAAGGAGGTGATCTCATCCTCACTGCTTAAAGATGCATCACCATATCTTTTCCCCTTGGCCCAGCACAAAGGGGAATTTGAATTTATGAAGCCTAAAGTGACTATTAAAGGATTGACCTGACTGACAAAGGCATTAGTGTTAACCCCTTCACTTCCAGTCTGTCCAGACTCGTGTGCTGGCACCAAGAGCAGCTGGGAATTGAGATCCATGTGTGGTGCAGCAGAGATGCTTCATTCCCTCTGAGCTTGGGAATCACTCATATGTGGCAATACCTGGGGACAGACAGTGTGTACATGCTCAGCTCCAGGAAAAAAATGGGGATAGAGCACCCCATGCATTCCCTGGTTAGATTGTGAGAGAACTGGCAGCAGGGAGAAATGCATATTACAAGCATTTATCAGCATATTTACCAATAGCAGAATAAAGTTTGAGCCATCATATTTTGGCATGGCCATTAGGATTTGATTTTCAGAAGCACATATTTAAGTCTGTGAGAAATACTTCAGGTCAAGCTATACATTTGTGGCAAAATACTAAAAGTTCTTTAGGCTCCAGAAACCTCTTGTTGCTAAATTTAATTTGAGGATTTCAGAATTAAACTCGAAACATTTGCCCTGAGGTTCTTTTCTTCTGCCCATGTGCATGAAACAAGGCAGATAGGTGATAATCTGTTTCACTTTAGCTACCTGCTTGCATTTTGATGGCATAACAGTGGGGTTTTTTTGCAGGGTCATTTAGTAAACCTAGTCTAATCCCAAAGAATTTTTTTTTTAAACTGTAGAAGGGACACACACTGTATTGAGGGGAAAAAAAAAAAAAGAGAGAGAAGAATGGTGCATTTGATATATAGATCTTTGTGGGTTCCACAAAGGTTTCTCATTAAGCCAAAGTTTAAGAGGAGGTGGACTGGAATGCAGAAATGATCAACAGTGCTGTACTTAGAGCATTTCACTGCTAAACATTCAGCTCTTTCTATCCTGCCACTGCTTTGTTCCTGCCTACCACTGACAGCACATACCTCAACATGCAACACAGCCATGTATTTAAATTTCAATCACTCCTGTTGTGTTTCTTCTTAAGAAACTCCTTAACTTCATTCAGTAGTTTTAAAATAAGCTATAACAGGTGACAAGTTGTTCTGAACATAATAGGTGTCCCAACAAGAAAGAAAGGTTTCAAAATCCTTCCAGTGACTTATAGAGTGGTATCACAGAATTGTTTGGGTTGGAAGTGACCTTAAAGATCATCAAGTCAGGGCAGTGACAGCCTTCTTTTTTGTTCTTTGTTTTTGGTTTGTTTTTTTTTAAAACATGAATCTTTTGAATTGATTGCAATGCAGTTTAGCCATCTCAATTTACCTCAGCCAGCACTATTCTTGGAACGGTTGCTCTATATGAAAATTAATTTTCTCCTGCCTTTAAGCTCAGGCTCAAATCTTACTGCCAGGTGCAGCACCTCTCATTATGGGTATCACTGCTTATGTATTACATCAGAAAAGAAACCTGACGTGGAAGATGATTTCAAAAGAAACTATTTTATACTGTGATCAGTAGATTCTGATGTTACAACTTTGTTTGAAAAGGGAAGAGAGAAGCTGTGGATTTTGCACAAGGCCTGTTTTCCCTTAGGTTTCTCATTCCTCATTCCTCACAGAGTTCAGAAGCTTTCCAAGCACTCCCTAAATGATGGGATTTCACATAGTAGAGAAATAAACAGAGCAATTAAAAGGTACTCAAATAATAATTACAAATAAAAAATACATCACTTGTGAAAAATGTCTTTCAACGAAATCTTTCCAAACTCCTTTTTTTAGCATTAACAAGAGCTCAAATATTTCTTAAAGGAAGATGAACAATGTTCCTAGCATGGGATTTACTGGTAAAATGCAACTTCTGCCAGGGTGCAAAGCCCAGATGTGCAGTAATTTTGTCTTCCTGTAAAATTACAGTTAAGAAAAAAAGGAAGCCATGAGGATTCTGCAAGTTAAAACACAGGCTAAAATGCTGAGAGTAAAAGTCTGAATGGTCTCAGCTCAGAGTTGGCCAGTGCTCAACAAATTACAGCTCTGAGAAGTCAGCAGTGACTGACAAAGGTTAGCAGGCAGGAACATCCTCCTGTGTTGCAGACAAGCTGGAGTGTTGCTAACACTGCAATAAAACAATAGATCCCCCCAGATTCCAAGTAAGACAACCCTACTGACCCCTTTCTAGGAATGATACCAGCAGGGAACAGCTGCTTTATTAAAACCACAAATCACAGAATGGTTTGGGTTGAAAGAGACCTTAAAGATGAACCTGTTCCACCCCCTGCCATGGGCAGGGACACCTTCCACTATCCCAGGTTGCTCCAAGCCCCATCCAACTTGGCCTTGGACAATTCCAAGGTTTGGGCAACCACAGCTTCTCTGGGAAACCTGTGCCATCCTCACAAGGAAGAACGTCTTGCTAACCTCTAATCTAAACCTACTTACAGTCAATTAAAAACCATTCTTCTTATATATAGCTTATATATAGCTTCTTATATATAGCTTCTATATAGTATAATGTAGCTAAATGATTCCTTTTACTAGTAGAAAAAAAGTATGTTTATGGAGAATAAACTCATCACTGGACCTTTCTTTTGGGCCTGAAATTTGGATTTTTTACTTTTGTTACAAGCACTGAAATCTAAATGAAAAGTGGTTTCTTACCCTCCCCCAATCACCCCACTCCTCACATCTGAGGTAGTTTGTTTTGGGGATTGCTGGCAAAAAAAAAATTACAAAGAAACAGACTTTGAAGCAACAAGCTTTGTTTAAGTTTGGGAAAAAAATAAAAAGAAGTGAAAGAACCAAAGTCAAAAGTTCAATTTCCAATATAATGTCCATAGAATTCCATATTACTGAAATGTCTCTTGTAGAACGTTGTTTTGTATAGAAACATTTTGACCTATGAAGAACTGGGACTTCTCCCTTCATGCTAAAGACAAAACCTCTCTTCAGAGCACTTGGCATTTATGCATTGTCAAAAACCTGAATGCAGGTATCTTGAGACAGGATGCCTCTTAAAATTGGGATCCCATTTTACTGTGCAAATGAAATGTTGTGCTGCCTGAAATGACAGGAAACAAGGTACACAACAAAAGGTCCTCCCCAGGCCCATTTATCATGTGATTTGTAAAACAGAGTAAGTCTATTACTCAAAAGACTTATGAAAAGAGAAGGTAAATATGAGAAGAGGAATGGGTTTCCTGAATGGCTTATCAGTATACCCTTCAAGGCAGTCATTCTCAGGTAAGCTTAAGAGATCTCTGAGATGCCAAAGGCAGGATCTCAGGAGAGATCCTCTGAAAATAGGAGAGGTCCTCTGAAAATAGAGGAGATTTGTGGTCAACTTAGAAACTTCATTGACATTCAAGAAAAATTGGGAACCTGGGATATAAATAGAGATGGGAAAGTAGCCTTGGGCATTACCAAAGCCTAAGGCTACGCATATTCCAAGTCCATGGTTCTTGCTTTTATTTCCATTTTAAATGAAACTGTAACTCCGTTTGACTAAAACATGTTCTTTTAATTTTGAGGAATTTTTTTGCCATTTAAAATTAACTCCACAGAGCCTGAAAATTAGGGATGCTATCAATTTCTCTGGAGGTACATACCTGAAGCCAAAGCAGTGCTGCAGATAAAGCAGGTGGGTGTTAGGGGAATGGGGGTTTATCTTCTCCAAAACTGAAATGCCAATGTGAATCAGGTATTGAAAAGTGCCAGAGGGCAGAAGCCATCCTGATGGATTAGGAGAAAGACAATCAACCACTTCACAAAATCTCAGATTATTTAATGCAGCTTGCAGTTGACCCTGAATCAGCAATACTATTAGCTGCAGTATTTGTTTGCCATAAGCAAAAGCAAAAAAAAAGTTCTTTTCCTCTGCTTTTCACAGCTTTTCTTCCTTTATCATAAAATAAGAATGACATCGATGATGCATTTTTGAAAGTTATTAGCTGGTAAGTCAGAATCCCTATCTGAGACACCTGAAATACACAGCCTAAGGATCAATGAACTAAAATAAAAGACACCAATACAGAGCTGTTCAAATAACACTTTAGTAGCAGCAGTTTTCTCTAATTGCAATATCTCTAGAATACATTATGTTACATTACCTGAATAACGATTTTTTTAAAAAAATAGTGAGTCACATCCTAAAAATATGAGCCTATAATAGGTCTGTTCAATTGTCAGTTGAACAGAAAGCATGAAATGGCATAAAGGACATCTGAATTTTAAAGAAAAAGAGCAGTTTAAAGTGGCCCTGAGCTCTCACTTACATTAACTGAAAATACAGCTACCCCACATTTCTGGGAATTAGTTCCTAGCCTTCTAGGGCTTATCAAAAGCAATCCATTATAAAAATGGCATTTGCAAATATATATATTTTTTTTATGAAAGGAAACTATAGTCAGAAATTTGACGGATAAAGAATACAATAATGACAGCAGTAAGTCCAGTGTCTCCCTGTTTAACATCTCCATTAATGTTCAGGATAGGGGGAAAGAGTGAACTCCATGTTTGCATGGAGGAATCCAAGTATGTTTAGCTCCTACTGGGGATTTAATCTCTCCTTCACGTAATCTCAACAGTTGTGTTTGTAAATCATGGAAATATCAAGGGAACAGGTAACATCTTGGTTTTAATGTACATTGTAGACTTACCTATGGCAGGGTGTATAGAATGCATTATTAACCAAGTAAACAATTATTTGCTCACCAAATTAAAGGACATTCCTGAGGTAACCAGATGCAAAACTACCTTGCCACCCGCGTCCTCCTCCAACCCTTTCTCAGTTACATTTAGCTCAGATTACTTAACCAAGGGATGACCCTTGAGATGGAACATGTTTCTCCAGCCTGTAAATACATTGTTTCACTGTGATGAATATGAAATACAAGTTCATCGTTCAGGACACAATGTACATTTCCTAAGCATTGCCCAGGGATTAACAGGATTTATGAGCAGATAGAACTCTGACAGGACACAGCCTTTAATATGCCTGCATGTCCAAGCAGTGATAAGCTGCAAATGTTTAAGATGGGGAAAGCTCTTGTTGTGTTGCTTAATTAAACCTCTTCTGGTATCATCTTTATCACTCTTGATGATATCTTGCAGACGATTTGAACTGCAAATTGGTGAGTTCTGCCTAGATTTTGGTAATCATTAATTATTAAAGCTTTTGGTTCATATTGAAGAAAGTGTTTTATAATCCTGTTGGTAAGGTGGTCACAGTATCATCAGCAAAATCCAAATCATGCTTGCTGTTGTTAAGCTATCTGGTGCTATGTAAGCCAAATGATAAATACTTTATAATGTAATTCTCATTATCCCTTTTCATAATGAAGCAGGCAGTGACATGAAGGTGAAACAAGATTTTTCATTTGACACCCAGCTCTCTTAAACTGTTTATTGAAGCTATGTTTAGTTAAAATATAAAACTATGCCTTGCTAGAAGAGTTTTCATATCTGTTATTGTTCTTGGATTTCATAATACTTTAAGATGACATTGATACTGTCAAAAGCTTTCTTTAAATATATGAAGTTTGGTGGGTTTTGCTATTCAATTATCTCTTTGATGACTATCCTTAGGGTAAAAATCTGGTAGGGCCTTGGTTTTCTGGAAAGAACCATATCTTGATCTTTCTTTACTTTCAGCTTAGTTCATTAATTCTGTTTATGTCAGTTCTGGCTTTGGAGAAGACTGAAGGGACCCCAAAGCCTTCATGGTTTGTGAATATGCTTAGGTCATCCTTGTAATTTTGAATAAAGTGCTGCTTTCAGACTGATGAGAAAGCTTCCCTGTCTCGCAGGGTTTTCAACGGTTTGGTGATTTTACTGATAACATCACCAATTCCAGCTTTTTGTGACTTTTTTTTTTTTTTTTTTTTAGAGTTTCTCCTCTTTGCCTGAAACTGCAGTGGTTTTACACTGTATAAAGCTTTTTCACGGCTTTGTTTGTGATGTGAAATGATTCAGGCTTTGGCTAGGACTGCTGGCTGACAGCATCTGGTTTTCCATGCTGCTTGCTAGTGTTCCATCTCTTAAGCATGATTTAGGCCTTTTTTATTTCTGTTTGTAAATTTTTCTTCTGTTTATTTGTAATAGGTCATGCAGTTGATACAAACTTGTCACTCAGAATTTTGCTTTTCTTAATTAAGTGATTTACATCATGGCTTTCAGAATTCTTTTCAGTTTCTGTGGCAGTGTTGACTCAAATATTTGCTTGTTTCTCCCAACTTTTTCCCCAGTATATGCTCTGGACATAGCAGAGTGAGCATTAAGTGAGGAGGGCAGCATCTGTGGCAGAAACACCTCCCTGCAGTGACAGACCACTTCAGCTCCCACTTCAGAGAACAGAGGACAAGAACAGCTTGGCAAGGCACACACACAGAACAACTACCAAATGCTGGCTCTGCCATGAAAACAGGGCAAAAAAACCCTCCTGCAGTAATGCACCCCACACTCCCAGCAGGTGTTTCTAAATAGGGAAAGAGGTTCAGTTTACCTTTAGATATATTAGGAAATTTGCCTAGATTCTTCCATACCCTCCTGCCAAGGATTGGCTCAGGGCCAAGAGAGAAGCATCTACTGGATCTTGTCACCCTTCTTCAAACCCTGTATCCCTCTCTATTGGCTGTAAGCCAGGTTATCCCTCCTAAAACATTGAGTATTTAAGAAAGAGCAAAAAAGGAAGTAAAGGCTTTTTGAGGTGTTGTAGCAAGGTGCAAAAGATTTCTCAGGCACCTATGTGCGGCTTATTACTTGTTTTCTCTAACGTTTGTTATTTTGTTATTCTTACTTATTAAACCTTCTGATTTACAAAACACTTTCGAGGAGCAGTCTTGCTCAAATTAATTATAGCCACTTCTCTGCCAGGCTGGCCCTCAGAAGTATGGGTCAAACCCACACCCTCCCTGAATTAGCTCAGAGAAGCTGACAGAAAATCTCTGTTTTGAGCAACAGCTCAGCCATCCAGCTGTGCCAGAAATTCGTGTCTCCCTAACAAGACATGAAAGGGATGGGATGTTCCATCACTGAGATTCCAATTAGCTAAAATGGGGACAAAATTGGTTAATACTTAAGCTGATTCAATCAACTGTCTTTAAATTTAAAATGCCAGACTAGCAATCATTTCAAGCATGTTCTCAGCCATGCAGTTGTGACAGCCTGAGGATGAGCCAATTCAGGAGATGCATCCAGTGAAGCTGATCAAGAGCTGGTTGACAGACATAATTTGGTTTCTATTTTTGCTTCTCTCCTTTTTTGTCAATCACTTGTGCGTTGAGAACTCACAGTGATTTGCCCATCAATGCCAAGACTAACTACTATTAGCACACATAAAGATACTTCTTACAGACCAATAGCAAAATCTTTTTATTTGCATTTTTTCTAGAAATCCAGACATGCGACCTCTCTGCTAGTTTTTGTAGTTATTTCACTGTGGTTATGAACTCACATAGCTGGAATTGTCCACTCATTTCACACCATGAGTCACCTTCGTTATCTAGTCTGGCTTTACTGGACCAGCCTGAAAGAACTTAGAAAAGCCCATAAAAAAATTACAAAAAATTTGTCAACAGTAAGACTTTCTCTCTAAACCAGCTAGTTAATGACTGCTTTGTATCTTTCACCACTCAACAGCTGCTGCATTTTCACTGTACACTTTGTAGCCATGAGAGGGGGGAAAAGAATAAAATTTGTAGCCTGACAAAACAATCTCTTCATATCTAAAATATTAGAAATCTCCCTTTTCAAAACGTCCCTTAGCTTCTTACTACAAGCTTTTATACATGAGAAAATGTGCTGTGTACACAGGAATATCTCTGAGCTCTTCCTGTGGTTGGCATCTCTGTTTAATTTTTGAACCAACAGATGTTTTATAGAAACGCACTGGCCTCAGGTTTGGTTTCTTACCTGAGATTCCGGCTGTTAAGAGTCCTTGGCCCTCTAAAAGCCCTGAGCCGCGTCGCATGGAAAAAAGCAGAGTCTTGAAGGCCTTGTTTTCAGATTTCTCGTGTTGTTTATTATTTGATATCTTAGAGTTTTCTCCGCACCCAGCTGAGGTCCG